>JBBMOI010000016.1:9645000-10245000 GCA_038088405.1 Porites divaricata
CCGTTTTATGCATAATTAATTAGCTAACTTTACGATGCCAGTGCAACAAACAGAAAAGCCACCTGGAACTTAAATGCACTGAGAGATGATCTGAGTTCATAAGACTTTAAGCACAATAAACTTTTTAAAGTCGCCGATTCGATTTCCCCCCTCTTAGTCCCCTTAAGTTGGGTCATCATTTCCAAGTTTTGAGTAAGTCGTAAAATTAGGGTATTTTATTCCCCAATATCTCTGATGAGCAACAGCTTATCTCTATAACTTTTGCATGAGTAGTTAAAGCCATCACTTAAGTTCAGAAAAAGATCATAAAAAGTTTGGGCAATTCACTTTCTTCCATGTGTTGACATAAACTGTTCATGTGACTGAACGACTTTTGCATATTTCATCAAAATTCAGGCCCTCACAATATTCGTGCGTTTGCCTCTGAATGAGGAGAAATTGAACAAAAAAACTCCTCAGACAATGATTTAACATTAATAAGGGTAAAATTGTTGAAATTATTGTGCAAGAAACTTTAACGATGATTTTTGATAGCTATATACGCGACCTTTTCAAGGAAAAACAACATACAAAGATTTAATTCACAGTTTTACTTACTTTAACAATTTCGCCCTAAAAACAATATAAACGGTCAATAAAATCCATATACGTATCTCTTGGATGTCTCAACTGCTAGTTTGTGCCCGCTTTGATTTGTTCCCCATGCCACCTTCGATGCCCAGTTCAGCGTTGTTCAGCGTCGTGACTCGCTGTACGACTAAAATTCCTTAGCCATCAGTTTACGCACAAAAATCCAAATCAAGTTGTTTTAGGAGAAAACAATGCGAAAAGTAGAAAGCCGATTTGTAATCCATGGAAATAATTATTTCTGCTACTGTTGTAGCTCAATTCACATGTTACAAACAACAACGAAAAGTCCGCCATCTTTGACATTAACTGGAGCCCGCATTTTTAAGCAGCGGTTGGCCACCATACGGAAACATTGTATCGGGAGCAGGAGCCAGGAACCAGGAGCCAGGAGCCAGGAGCCAGAGTCCAGTGAACAAAATATGAAAAATATGACTTTCCGACATTCTCTGGGATAATTTTATTGTTATTGTATGCTAATAAAAATTTTAGAATTCCAAATCTATTGGCAACCCTATTCAGACCGTGATTATAAATGATCCCATTTCTTTTCAAACTCGGAGATAGAAGTCGCTTTTCTTTCGTGTTTTGGAAAGAAATATTTTTGTCTATTTTAGTTGCACGTCAAATAGCAGCGGAGTGAAGCCGGATCTTGGCGCAGACCAGCTCAAAGGGACAAATAATGCGTGAGACACGTCCAGATTAGCTTGCGACAAGAATTCCATTTTGTTTTCATACTGGAGCCCCCCTCCCCGGGGGGGGGGGGGGGTGGCCAAATTGCGTACAAATGCCCTAAACTGCTGGCACCAGATTTGACTGTCATAAACACTGAATTTTTTACCTAGCACGGTCTTTTGGGGGTCTTATAAAGCCTAACTATGGCAGTAATGTTCCCAAGTAGAATTCAAAATACACCACACTTTCACATTGAGTTAGATCTTTTTCTCAAACAACCGCTTCCATGTGTTTAACACCCTTCCCACATTCCCTCAAGAGCTACTTCAACTGTGATATTTAGATTTCAAATTTCTCACCCTACTCAGGTAAGGTCAATTTTCTCATCCTAGACATCCTCGGAAGGGCCTTTTTGCCTACTCTTGGGGCACCAAAACCAGTTTGGTGCCCAGGTTAGTGTGCCGTGCTGAGGCAGGCAGATGTTGAATTATGGACAGACACAACAATTAAGTTACAGACATTTGATGTTCCGGTCCGTGCATGGTCGGAAGACACCCAGTAAATAATGCCCGTGGGGTTGCTCAAGGAAAATTAGGGTTTTACGAGATTCGAACTGCAGGAGGTCTCTAACGAGGAAAAGTGCGGAAACATCTACTTTTTGGAGTGAATGTACTGATGCGATTTTTAAGTTACAATATACTATAGACAAATCTATTTTGTTTCTAAAGTCCCTCTGATACTCCGAGGAGCGCAGGACAAACAGGGAACGCAGAGATCAGACCATTGCATTATTGAAATTAGGTAAAGGCATACAATTCAGTTTGTATTTTCAAGTGTAACAGGACGTGTATGTGAAAAAACGGTAACTCTGAAACGGATATATAAGAATGATTCATAAATTACAGTGACAAACAGCGATATGACTGTGGACATAATATAGAAAAAAAACCACAACATTAAGAGGCGGATACGATTTTCTTCCGGGTGTCTGCTTACGAGAGCTTTAAATCAAAGCTAATTCGCCAGTAAACCCTTTGAGTGTTCGCAGCCGCCTACGGGAATGTAAAAATTCAGAGTCTGTGTGGGAGTTGAAACGGGGTTTTGTGATGGCGGTCGTAAGTAGAGCTATTCGCTATATACGAGAGTGTCCGTTAAGAGAATTTCTATACTGTATGAATCTGCAAATGACAGCTTAAATGAGAAGTGAATACTGTGTATTAGTTTGTGTTCAAAACCTGTTCTTAATTTACATCTTCCTTGACTAGCTAAAAAAAAATAGCCTACTCTTTTTGCAAGTATTAGTGTCCCCTTTTGGGTCTTTAGTATACCTCAGAAGTTTTTCCTCAACACTTTTAAACGGTTATTATTATGTTTTTGCAGTCCATAGATACAGATACCATCCTGTATAGTTGTAAGACTACGAGGATTAAAATATAAGTAAGTAAGTAAGTAAGTATACCCAATGGCAAGTTATTAATTGTCGAAAATTGCATGGCACGGTCTGACTATAAAAAAGGGGTATTATGGACGATTATTATCACGGTAATTAATGTCAACATCGAATAAACTCAAAATTTCAAGTAACACGACTTTCACAACCTATTTTCAACACGCCAGTTATAACAGGATATTGGCGCGTACAAACAATAGATAGTGTATTCCGCATTCCGTAGTCCGGTAGTCCAGCGTAACAGATTCCTTCATTTAGGCAGAGTCTAAAGTCAAAGATGGAGGGTGTTCGAGCAGGTGGTTGTTTTCCATAGATATAGACGGATTGTCAGTGATTCTTCTTGTCCTTTGAGAATCATTTTGTTCCCTCTGACTACAACTTATGTCAAAGACTTCGAATGTTCGGTGAAAAGCCGACACTTTTAATTTTGCAATGTTTCAAGATGTTTCATTACCTCGTTACAAAGTAACGCAGAGTAACGCCACAGATGACCAGACGAAGCTGGAGCAGCCAACCTGGACTAAAGCATCTGAGAGACGTGTATGTAACATTTATTCACTATCTTTTATCGTTTTTGGGTCTTGTACCACCTACAAGTTTGACCGATCGAAGTTTTGAACTAAATCTTTTCCTTGTGTTTACTTAAGCGTTCCATAAAATATCCATCAAAACGTCAATAAATAACACAGAAAACATGCCTCAGGTGACACTTTCTAACAATTCCGCTATTAGTATCGATAATGAGGCATCTGATTTGTGACTTCTCGCCAACTTTGTGCTATTTTTGTTTAAAAAAACGAATGTTACGTTTCTTCCAATTTTGGTCAAATGACAAATAAGCGTCAAGTCAAATGTACATAATACGTCATTATTGATAATATATGAGATTGCCCAAATATTTTAGGATTGATTTGATAACCTTAAAGATGACTTTCAAAGAATATGTGAGAATTAAGTACATAGGTTGTTGCTCATGGGAGATGTTAGCGACTAAAGTACCTTAAATTTAGGGTTTGGTCAAAACAGTGAGAAGATGACCTTACTTTAGGCTAAATAATAGGAAGAGATCGAATTAGAGAGTAAAAATAAATTACTGAGGATTAAGTCTGATAAACATAGAAGATGATAAAGTTGATTAGATTTGAAGTTGTCTTTTCTACTTGTTGAACAGCCAAACCAAAGTTAGCTAATTAATTATGCAAAAATGAGTAGATTTTGTGATTTTTAGGGGGGGTCCCTGTAAATCCCAGGGAATTAAATATTGCGACCTTATTTTTTGTCGAGGTTAATATCTCACCAAACCCATCAATTGTGCCAAGTTTGAGCGAAATCCGTGATTTGAGCATTATCACCCCCTGCCTGGTTCTCTCATGGACACACTCTTAAAAAGCTTACCCTTTTTTGCGACAATTGAATCCCAAAAATAATGGTTCAGGTTTATTATTTATTATTATTCATTCAAAATGTTTCCCCAATTCTGATTGGCTAAAAGCATACGCATAATTCACCATAACCAGTTACTGATGACCAAATTTGGAAGAGTTTGTGTTTAACGAAGAAATGACGTCAAAAATGCAGCCTTCTACAGGTTAATGAACCGTTAACCGAGAAGATCTGGGGACGAGGTTGAGTTGTTTTGGTTGTGAAAACAAAATGGCCGACACTTCACTCGTTTCAAGAGTAAGGACTACAGCTGGAACTAGGCGAAGTAATGGCTAAAAACATAGCAAAAACAACAAGAAGACAACTCTTAGGGCGACATCTGCTATTCGGAGAATATTTGCGGAGCTGGACAAACCTAAACGTACACTATCGAAGATAAACTTAACATCGATGGATCGGTGGAAGTAAGCATGTTTTAGCTATGTTATTAAACTAGGAATTATTTTGAATGAATACGGCCTCGACGGATAACACCCTCCTCGATCTCCATAATTCTTCGTAAGATACTCAGCCTCATTCATTAACTGTTAAATACTATAGTTATTCACTGAAACTGTTTCCTGCCATCTGTTGCAACGAATGGCAAGGATAGACATGGATTGCGTCTTGAAAATTATAGGCCAACTTTTTTAAGTTTTCATTCCATGCCTACAAAAATCACTCAAAACGTTTTATGGTTTCTGCTCCGTGATTTAATTCGTTTGATATCTTCTTCATAACTCTACAGGAACATTTTCTGTATGTATTTTGTACGTTATAACTTCAGCACAGCATATAGATTGACCTAAAACAGCATTATACTCTTGTCATAGCCCCTTTAAACACGAGGTCAATTATTCGATTAGCAACGATTTGGTTAATGCGATTTAACGCTGAATGTAAGGATAAAATATGACAATTGTATTATTTAAATATTCCAGGGCGATTTATCCTTTGGATCAGGGTCCATTTTAATCGGTATTTCATCTAACGCTATGAAGGTGAGGTATTGTCATCAACTGAACTCTGATTCCATGCTTTGTGGGGTGTGCGTGGTTCTTTTTTGTGATTTTTCATCTTTGTGATTTTTCGTAGGATGTTCCATCAGGAGTAACTTTTCCGAACGATTTGTGCGCCATTCACTTCAATGTTGACCTCAGTGACAGACCACAAAGAGTTTTGGTTGTTTTGGGCGCTCTTGATGATCTTCAGGTGAGGCCATTTTTTCAGTACTACTAGCGGAAGCAGCTTTGGCCTCCCTCTTAGACGTTCTTAAAGGTTCGTCACGCGTTCTTCCCCCAGGTTGGGGAGAATTGCGTGACGAACCAAGGACCAGATCAGAACGTCTGCGTGGAAGGCTATAACAGCTTAAGGTATCATCCCAACTTCAGTACCGTCCTCGCGCGGATCGTGCTAGCGCGTGAAGCTTTACCCCTACAAACTGTACTTTTTCTGGTTGAGTATTACGGCCAATTTCGTTAAAGAATCCAAAATGCTAGCGCGTTTCAGAATTGACGAGCTTTTTGCAAAGGTATATGTTTCTGTAAATTTACAGGCTCATCCAAAAAGAAACGGAAGAAATCGATTAAGATCGCATTCGGTTCGCATGTGCATTTGTTCTTTTGTAATAAGCTGATGAAGTTAGGGATAACAAGTCATTAGCATTTCCTGTGGAAAAAATACTATAACTCAAAAACGAAAAAAGAAATCAAAATTCGCAGATACTATTTTTTAGAATAACTATCTGGCAAGAAATTGGCCAAATGTCAGCCAATTTGGTTCCCGGGTTGCCGACTTGTAGTTTAAAATGCATGCTCAACTTGGCCCGATTTTCATTTCGACAAAACAGACAGTCAAAACGATGTTCTATCTTTCTCGTCACGTAGACGCCAGTTTCGTCAGAAAACAGCACGTATTGCAACAAACCGTGGAAGACGTTTTTTGATGGAACAGGGATCAGCCCTAATGAACTCTGGTTTGGAGTGGTAAGAGCTGTATATATCTCACTGCGTATTGGACATGGGCAGGAGACTGGGTCTGTGCAGCCTACGAAAACAGCCGTTTCTCCTCGCCCTTAGCAACTGGGGACGTTTCGCGCGAAACGTCCTCAGTGGCGAAGAGCGGGGAGAAACCGCTGTGTTCGCAGGCTAACTGCATTATGGGTCCAGATGTTTCAGCCAAACAGTCCCATCATGCAATTCGACGCAATATTGACCCAGTCTTTTCCCAGTCAGAGGTTTTTCTTCCCTAGACACAATCAGCCTTTTGTTCCTTAGGCTACTTGAGGGTTTCTCTCTTAGGCAGTGTTCAGACTTGGTGCCTGGACACAGTGCCGAAGTACGGTACTTGCTGGGCACTAATGTGAACACACACTTTTTTCAAGTACCCACGCTAGAATTCGGGCACGCGACCGGTGGGTGCACCGTTTTTTGTAACTTCTGGGGCAGTCCACTGCTTTGCACTCACTGCCAAGCTAATGTTTCAAAATGGCATCTGACAGGGCGAAATGCATTAACTATGAGTCACGTATCAGGTACTCAAGGTGTGAACACAACGCCTTTTTGTGCCGATACCCAGGCACTTGTTCCCGGTCACCAAGCCCCCCGCCCCCTACCTAGGCTATATTGTTATGCAACAACAACAACGGAACAACTGCAAAAAAAGTTTTTCTATCATCTATTAACAGAATTCCATAATTTGCTATCCGCTTAATGGAATGTTTTATTTTTTACCCCTTTTGTCTTGAAATAGGGTAGGGGACTTGGATATATTAATCCGATGTAGGGCGAGCTTTTCAGAAAGCACGTCGCACATCCTCACCCAAATATTCCAGCCTTTAAAAGCACGGGGAGGCTTGGAATGGTTGATGGCAAGGCCGAGGGAAAAGCGAGACTGCCTCTACCTCTTTACCCGCGCGTGAAACTCGCGCGGGGTTATATTGACGCAAGCATGCGCATAGGGGTAAGAACCTGACTAGTCTCCAGTCCTCTCTTAATCTGCTGTAAATATTAACGAGGCCAGCGTCACCCCTCGCGCTCTCTTCTGTCTAGCCTCCAATGCAAACGTTCCTTTTGGCTTGTCACGCAATCCTACCCAGCGTAAGGCGGGAACGCGTGACGAACTCCAAAGAATGTCTGCGTGGGAGGCCATCTTCTGTCACCCTTCTCGCGTTCCGTCCTCCGAGTGCGATCCAAATAGAGACGACTTCGGACGAGTCAGCGGTTCCATTTTACTTACTGCCGCATTTGTTCAGCCCGAATTTCTGTGTCGAACGCGCACATGTAGATCTCTTATTTCCAGCACTCTAACCGCTCGGCCACGGTGCCTCCAAACCAACCAGAATATTTAATTATGTGAGGTATAAAAAGATGGTTTTATGCTTCTGTTGTAGCCTGAACAAGAAAGAAGTCTTATGAATGCCAAGCTCTACCCTACGATCCATTGTTCTGTGTCACCGAACGAGAAAACAGACGAGATCTTGTGGTTGTCGATGATCGCAAGCGGCTTTTCAAAGCGGTTATTTTCTCATACCATGGACGTTAACGAGAATTTTTTCAACAAGCCGCATGCAAAAGGTCAACAGTTCGCTTATTCGCTTGGGCGAGGACTTGCAGATCTGCTTCAAAAGTAAGGAACGTCCGTGTGTGTTTACGTGTGTGCGTGTAAGGGTATGCTACTTAACAATTATATTCCACGAGTGCGCGTTGGATATGAGTTGGCTTTAATCATCCCATATGCAACAAGCGCGACTGGAATAATTGGTTTTTTAAAAACGCCCACAAAGTATTGCAGAGATGGAAAAATGAGACGTATTTTTGTGGCGAGAAAGCTCATATTGAAACCGTTGGGGCTTATTACATGATCTCCCTCCCTAACCTAAGACCATAAAAAAAAATAAGCGACGAAATCATTTTAAATATATTTAGGATAAAAACAAAGCTAAGTGAATAGCGCTGTTTTTCCCTTCGTCAGGGGAAATATGCCAGTCTGTAAGCGAGTTTAAAAAAGGAAGAGTGACTGTGAGTTGAAAAGAGTGTAGAAAATGTACAAAATTAGCTGGTTACTCTACAACTGTGCGATTGTAAATTTGTTGTTTCAATTTAGTCTGTTTTGCCTCCTCTTCCTTTCTGATAAAACTACGATGGCCCAAAAACAAAAAATCTTTTTGCCTTCCCTGCTAGCATTCTTTAATTTTCATTCTTCCACTCTGATAGGCGACTTAGCTGTGGGAGAACTGGTTGCTCCAGGGTTTTTCACTAAAATTGTCTTGTTATGATGGTAAAAGGTTATTGCATTGCGCATCCTTAGTGCACATAATTTTAGGCGATTATGATTAGCGTGCGCACGTTAAAAAATGACTCTAAGGCTGGAACTCTCCAGAGAGGTAAATCTTCATTTCCTCTTAAAAGAGTATGGTTCCTTACCTTTTTTTCTTGCTCTTTTTGAGATTACTGGCGTATAACCAGTAACGCTCTACCTTCGTAAGAATGAATGATGGTAAGATCATTCAGTTCTCTAGAATACGTTTATACTAATGCCCAGTGCAGGAAAAGAAGCAATCGTCGAAAATGTGTTCAAAACATGTTCTTGTGAATGCAATCAGGAACTATTGCTTATATACGAGTTGCAGCTGCTCCTGAACAAGCATAGGGACCCCCAATTTTATTTCAAAATTTAACTTTCTATAACATAAAGGAAATTTATTTCTAAAAGAAATAAATGGTTTTATGCTTAATGTGACTGATTGATATAAATTTCTATAATATAAACAACCTATCGGTAAAGTTCGAGAGAAATCTCGGTGCAGGTTTTGTTTCAGAGGAATGACCTTAACCCTGTGAGCACCAATATCCACCCCCAAAACCTTTTTTCTTCTTAATCTATTAAGAAACGGTCCAGATAAGAACGATAGCAACAACGGCAACGAACATGCTGGAATGCAAAAAAGGTGCTAACTTTTCTATTGTCTGTACTTACTTCTGATTGGCTTAAACAGCAAAAGTTAACAAAACTTCATAAAGCGGTAAATATATTCATCCTTACTTTCCAACCATCTTCCATATAACAAAATCTGGTCTCAGTTTGAATAACAAAGAAATCCTATATGGGGAACATGTAAAATTGTAGACTTTCTTGGCTATTGTTTTCAACCCTTGTGATTGGTCAAAATCTTTTAACACAAAAAAACATTCTTTCAAAGTGGAGTGTAAATCAGTTTATTGCGTAAACGGCCTTCATGTAGGTTTATGAATTCTCTGTGTAAAAATGAGAACATTCTTATGTGGGGAAAGCACCGTTGCCGCATAACAAAAGAAATTGCTATCCAGCTTACCCGGATCATTACTTAATATTGTTTCGAGAAAATTGATGTTGGTCAATCTTGGTGACTAAAAAGAGTTAATGCCGATAATCTTTCTTTTAGGTGGCGATCGTCTATCAGGCTATCCTTGCAAGATATCCTGTCCTTGCTGGATTTGCATGCAGAGTTTGATTGGAAAAGAAGACTGTGGTTTGAAATTGGGAAAGCACAAGCCGAGGCCACGCTAAGAGACTGCAAAAATGATTGTCTCTTGCCATTCTTCAGAAGTTGTGTTCAAGAGCGATTCGCAAAAGACATCTTGAAGGTTTTAGATCAAGGTAAAGTTTCATTGCAGACCCGCGGCCGTCCACGGAACTTGATTTTAGGCAGAACTACATGCATAGGCCCGATAGTAGGGGCCGTTACCTTCTGGAATCGTTTAGGAAAACGCGAAAACAAACATGGAGGAGATTAGACCAGACCCAAAAGAGTTTCTGAAATTATTGGCCGCTCCGCAGTGGCAGAAAAATTTGGAATTGTCTTTCTCAAACGTATAAATAATGTATAGAGCAAATGCAAAGGAACTTAATGTTTGGAAATCAGATGAAAAACTGCTCATTTTTGCATCCTTAATTTCTCTTTCTAAAATCGTTTTGTTTAAGAAGTTATATCAAGCATTCTACACAGTACTTCATCACCAGATGAAACACCTCGAAGTTCGTCAAAAATACTCCGCTGCGCGTCGTATTTTCAACTCTCTTCTCGGTATTTCATCTGGAAATGAAACACTGCGTCTTATGCTTGATATATTACTTGTAATGAAACATTTAAACCAAAAATTGTATGGTGACAATTTTTGTTTTGAAAAATTTATCCCCACTGAAAACCATGTTCTTTTATCTGGTCGTCACATGCTTTAGCACAAATGATTGACAAAAAAAACACATTCCATTTATTTAGTTGATTTTGCCCAGTTTTTACCCAGTTTTTACCCAGGACAAATTTTGTCTGCGGTGCCTTTGAAGATTGTTTCATCTCGGACAAAGTTTGTAAAAAAATTTGTCTTACTAGTGCGGATTGGGCCTATTTATGCAAAAAGACGTAGAGCAGCTGTGTGATTTGACATTATTAGGGAGTTTTTAAAAGATGTCACCATGCCGACGACAACGAGAACTTCAAAAAAGCATCCCTTTTAATTAGCAAAGCAACAACTCTACTAACCGAACGTGTGACGAAACACTAAGAACGTCCTTGTTTGAGGCAATCAGTCAACACCTTAAGTAGTGCGCGCGCATCGCACCTGAGCGTGAGTCATGTCGTGCGTCATGATGGCGGGAAAACGTGATTGCCGTCTTCATTCTAGTACGAGTTTTGGCGAGAAATAAATTCTAAAATATTATAAGTTTAATCACTTTGCGACCAGGAGAGGGATTCATCTCCTCTAATAAAGATAACAACGCCAACTTTTCAGGTGAAAAAAGGTACAATGAGGCATTCCGGGGTGTCTAGCTTTTGAGAATACGCGAAAAATCAAATTTTGTACTCGTAGTCGGTCTGTCCGCGAATGTAGAGGTCTCAGTCTAATGTCTCATTGCCTTAAAACAGGATCTTTATCCTAAAGGTTCACTGATGAACTGTTTGTTTTTCCCAGTTGCATGCAGTACAAGTTCTCCAGGCGTGGCCGCTCGGACTCTGGCATGTATTGCTGACGTGTTAGGTGCCATGGCAGGAGAGAGAGCTGGGCTGAGAAGTGGTCCGGCCCGCAATGAATCCTGGATGGATGCCTTTCAGTGTCTGGAGGTAAACGAAAGCAACTAATCTAAATACACGGACAAGCATAACTGGAACCTTCTTCCTTAGTAGCGCAGTGGAACCTCGATACAGTGAACCACTATATAACGAAGTCCTCGATATAACGAACTATTTTTTCGTTATCCCCAATAATTGTAAAATATATGGAAAAGGACCTCGAAATAACGAAACCTCCTTATAGCGGACAAATTTTGCCAGTCCCCTTGCCCGTCGTTATATCGGGGTTCCTCTGTGATATAGATTGAATGAATGTTATCAATATACTATAGTAATCGAAGGTTACAGAGTGTGGGAGACAACGATCAAAGGTCAAAATACTTTTGCTCCAACGCTGTGCTTTGCGTGCATATCACGTGATAGATGGTCAAAACACGCGTTATCATATTACGAGTGATAGAAGGTCCAAACGCTCGTGATCAGATTGCATTCTGTGCATTCGATTCATTCCTAGTGGAAGTCCAAGGGAAGCTGGCTACATACGTGCCTTGCATGCGTAATAGCAATCTGGAGACTAGGGTTACAGGCTCCTCTTTTCGCCGGTTGTGGCAATTAAATAGCCCATGCGATACATTTTTTTCGACTTTAAAAGCTGATGTCTTTTTTTGTTTTTGTTTTTGTTTTTTTAATTTAGAAAGGAGACATTCCAGCTGGAGTAAATGCACTCGCAGAAGAGAGAAATAAGTGGCTTGAAAGGTACATCATTATGACCATTAGAGCTCCTTAGCGTTTAATGTAGGGCTGGTTATTCAGTACAGGAGGTCTTCACTTAGGCCGCGTTTAAGTACAAACATTGGCTCTCCGTTTCTCCATTTTTGATTGACTTATATATTTTTATACTCTGTGGTATATGCACCCTTAATGATAATAATTCTTAGTATAATTACATTGATGATTATCGAAAGTAGAGCGCTATGATTTGCTAGGAGCTTCGCTTTATCCCGCTATAATCACCGCGCGGTGATTATAACATTGAAGGCTAGCAGTTTTCAAAATGGCAGCAAGATATTTTGATGTTTCGTAGTCGAAAATTGATCAAAAATTTTATTTTCTCTAATAATCATCAATGTCATTATACTAAAACAATTAGTCGCCTCAGGCGACGTGAACATCGGCGAATAGTCACCTCGACTTCGTCTCGGTGACTGTTGGCCGATATTAACGTCGCCTTCGGCGACTTATTGTTAAATAGTGCTTGATGTAATATATCAAGTATGAGACTCAGTGTTTCATCACCGGATGAAACACTGAGAAATTCAGTGACATTTATTTTCTCGGGCTCTCATTACAAATATTCTTTGGTGTTATTACAAGTAGCTAATTACATCTATAACCTTTGAAAAATGTAAAAAAGAATGCGATATTGTTTCAATTATTCTGGTACAAGGTTTTTGTCCACTGAAAATTGAAATTACTCAATTTCCTGATTGATTCCGTCTTAATTTCTTTTCTTTTGATAATGATGACATGAAGCTATCGAAACGTCAAGTTTCTTTTATATCGTTAATTTTTGTTTTAAAATGTATCTCTAAATCGATCCTCATTACAAAAATTTACAGGAACTGAATTTATTAAAGTAGTCAGGAAAAACTACCCAGAACAGCAAAATCTAAACGAGCTTAGTAGTTACATTCTATAGGGTTGTGACAAACGAAAGATAAAGCGGAAAGTAAATTAAATTTAGGAGAATAAAAATGAGCAAATAAATAAATGAATAATTGAATAAAAATAAAATAGAACCAAACAAATCAGAACGGTACCAGATAACTTATAAAGTTTACTTCAGTTAAATGGGATAAATCAAACAATGCTATCCAGCATCAAAAGTAAAAGGATAAATAATTTCCTTCATCGTTTCCTTAAATGAGTGCAAAGAAGTACTTTTTAAATTTTCATCCAGGTTATTCCAAACAGATAGACCAGGGAATTTTACCGTAAAAAAAATTTACCGTAGTTAGGTCTAATATAAACTAGTCAAAATAATAAGTTGACTTTGATGCTAGCCTAGTATTATAGCTATGCTCAGATGATATATGTGAAAAGAAGTTGTCTTAAAGCCTTGGGTAGAAAATTATTATAATGATGAAACTGAAGCATAAAAAGGGCAGTCAAAATGAATAGTCACTAGACCCATGAGCCTGATTAAACCTAGCTGTGAAAACAGGCCGGGGGCTGGAGTGAGCATCTCGATTAGAATATTTAATTATTCACAATGTATTGCATTGTGAGAACTTTACGTTGATGTAATTGATTTTATTTCTAAATAGACCCGACCTTCTGATCCGAGCAGCTCGCCATTACGAAGGAGCGGAGCAAATTTTAAGACGAAAAGCGGTTTTTACTTCAAGACAGGTCTGTTACATGGCTGACAGTCTATAACATAGCCTGCTCCTATATATAATTATATGGCTTAGTGTACACGTTAAAAGAAAATACAATGAAAAAGGGTAGTTTTATACAAAAGACTGAAAGACATTGAACGATACCCACACCACAAAACAATAGCTAACCAAAAACAGTTTCCGTAACGCCAAGAAACATCCCCAAAAAGTGTAAAAGTATTTAAAACTACAATTGGTTGGTGAAGTCCACGCCTTGCTTTAAGTATTAAGACACGATGGAGGCATGCTCGATTACTACTTGGAAACATTAAAGTGAGAAATAAAATTGTTGCCGTTAAAAAACAAGCGAAGCCTGCCTTGAAAAATTTTAAATGGAAGCGTAATTATGATTAGTTCTGAGAATGGTTTTATCAAATTTAGCGCCATTGAATAAGAACTGTTAATTTTCTTAGTCCTCTTCACTAAAATTATTCTTTCCTACAGTTTTTTCTAAGCGAGGAATGTGAGCCTGTCCCCAAAGGACACTGGGTAATAGCCGAAGCACCTGGTAAGTTCTCAAAACTGAAAGCATTGTTTCCTTTCAAAGGCTTTAAATTAGCAAACTAACATTAGAACTACTATAACCATGGTATAACAGACATATAGATTTAGTCAAGGCCAAAAGCAAAGCTCTTGTGGGAGCTCTTAAGAAATGTCTTTCTGAAGTAATGTTTTCGGAGCCTGCGATCAGTTGAATACCATAACTGGACAGCAGAGATCTTAAAAGAAAACGTCACCTCAATGAGTCGCACACCTGAGACCAGAATACAGACATGTGACACCTGGAAGCGGATACTCTATTTTGAAAGCTGTCAATTGATCATACATGTCCAGCATAAAGTTTTGAAAACATATGTTGTATATGCCTTGGACTTTTAAGCTAGTAAGTAAGACATTTCACACCAACTAACATGAACGGGCGGACTTACGTACGTACGGACGGACGATTTTGTCAGAACCAAAATTTCTGGGATGCATAGCTAACCAAAATTTCTTACCCACGGTGCTCCGCTGTTAAGAAAATCTGAGGTGGTGGATTTTCTGGTTGGCCATTATAGCATTGACCTTTTTCGGAGATTCCAGAATCCCAATTTACGTACCCTACTTGCAGAGGTTTCTTTCCGACGTGGTTTTGGAATTTTTGAAGTCGTCAGTTGCATCGCTGAAGTTAGTGTAGTTGGCTTGGTTAACCCCATGCGCCTATGTCAGTGACGCGACTGATGGCTTCGTAAATGCTAAAAATCATGCCAGAAAGAAATGTCTGCTTACCTCTAGGAAGAGGGCTGGGTGCCTTATGCTACAACGACTGCTTGGGTAGCCTGTGGCTATCGAAAATCAGTTGCGGTATATTACATCACGGTCAACACAATTTTTAATCTCTTATATGCTCACCCCACCTACGCTGTAAACGGGATCATTGTAAGTAAAATGAGGGGTTATAGGGACAGGTGGTTACTCCACCTCCACTCCCTGGGGTCTTTCAGCTTCGTGTAATCAGGCCCCCTCTGCTTCACGACTAACTTTTTACCTGTGCCAGTGTATTCTTATCTCTCGGTTGTTCGTTCCCTTGCAGCTCGAATAGATTTGTCTGGTTGCTGGACAGACACACCTCCTGTGACTTATGAGCACGGTGGCGCTGTTCTTACTGTTGCAGTTAATCTTAATGGAAAGGTAAAGGGAAACTATACTGCGTTTAATTTGAGTTTCGAGTTTTGGTTTCTTCGGCAAATTAGGGCTTTTGTTATTCAAACATCGCTAGGAGTATCAGAATTAAGTATGAAAGTAAGACGAAAAGCCGGGATTCTGGTCATAGTAATAAAATGACACCATCGTGCAAATGCCCCATTCTTTTGTGTTTTGCACATGCTAACGAAGTCAGAAATGCTAATAATACATATAAAAAAATAATAATAGGCCGTTATTATGAAAGAGGTCTATAAGCCAACTAATGGTTTTTCTTTCTTTTTTCCGCTTTACAGAAAGTAACAGGCGCTAAAGTTAGAAAAATATCTGAGTAAGTGTTCATTTTGAAAATCTTAACGCTTTTCCAGAAGTAGAATCTAAGACTGTACTATTTATAATCTGTACTATTTAAGGCTGGTTTTCACTAGCGACGGAGTCGGAGTCGGAGTCGTAATCAGAAGCGTAGAGCTTATGATCTAGTGAAAATCGCGTTACGATTCCGCTTACGACTCCGTCGCTTACGTTCCGCTTATGATCTAGTGAAAACCAGATTGTCGGAGTCAGAAGCAGAAGCAGAAGAACCAAACCAATCACAAAGCGTGGGAACGTGCATTGTGATTGGTTTATCGTTCCGCTTCTGCTTCCGACTCCGACAATCTGGTTTTCACAAGATCATAAGCGGAACGCAAGCGACGGAGTCGTAAACGGAGTCGGAAGAAAATGGAAACGTTCTGATTCTTCTTACTCCGATTCCGTCAAGCTTATGACTCCGCTTACGACTCCGACTCCGACTACGTCGCTAGTGAAAACCAGCCTTTATGGGGATTTGTTCGCTTTGTACCGGCATCAGCGCAATAACGTAATAGGGAGTTTAAGCAACGACGTTTTTGAGCAACGCACTTCAACCGGAAGTGGACTTTTTGCAATCTTGGGCTGTGTTTTTGAGCAAATATTCTAACAGCTCGTCTCTACGGAATAAAGACACTTAGCAATACAAATTAGGTTACATCAAGGCATATTAAAAAGGAAAAGGTTTCACTTTCGGCTGACGTGCGTTGGTCAAAAACGTCGTTGCTTAAACTCCCTATAAAGTGTTTTCACTCACGTGGCCAGCATCTTTGCAAATTTATCGGAACAAAAGAAAGCGTTTGCGTGAGAAAAGAGTTGAACTCTTAGAGGATTGGTTTGGGACATCAACATGGCCGCCGTTTCATTGTTTTGGGACACCAATATGGCCGCGGTGACGTCATGTGAAAACATTTTATTAGGGAGCTTAAGACGACGGCGACGTCACCGAGAACGGCAAAAAATCAATAGGTTTAGATAAGGAAAAAAACCAGCTCTGCAAGGGCATCACAGTTTAATTTTTTTGTACATCTCTTTGCCGCCACTGCACAACTTCGACGTGAAAATGTATAGCTTCACGTTTTGTGGAGGACATGAACACAACGCAACAACTAAGACTTTGTTTTACTTTTCTTGAACTTTAGAATTATTTAGAATTCAACTCCAGAAAAACTCCAACATTTGATGAATTGAACGAGGTGGAATAAGTTTGAAGCAGCGCGACGTCATTTGTTTAGTGACGTTTTCGTAACCATAGCCGTCGCCTTGGTTGTTGCTTAAGCTCCCTATTTACTGGAAAGAGAAGTTGGGCAAAAGAGAAATTGAGGAAGAAGGAACTGTTCCTATTAATATCCTGCTAGCAGGCGTCCATTTCCCTCATTTCGCTTCTTGAATTACGATCAAGAGGTCGTCCGTATATTAATAATAAATGATAATGATAATAATAATAATAATAATAATAATAATACTAATAATAATATTAATAATATATATTTTTTTATCACAAATTTTAGTCGATGCTGCGGCTGGTTACGGTTTGCCGCCCAGCCAAAGCTTTTAATTTTTACTCTGGGCATCCAGACGTTTGTTCTGCCATAATAATAATAATAGTAATGATAATAATAATAATAATAATAATAATAATAATAATAATAATAATAATAATAATAATTAAAGTGCCTATAACCCATAGCCAATATCTTTCTTTTTAAGAAGTAGAAACATATAACATGCAAAAACAAGTAATAGAATGGGAATGGGAATGGGATTTGAGCTCAATCTCGATTTTTAACAAGTGATCAAAATCTACTGGGCCGAGTAGCCTGTGACGTCAATCCGGTATCTCGGCGATAACACGGTTGACTACAAGATACCGGGTTGACGTCACAAGTATTTAGTGCGCAGTCTCTCAATCTCTCCTTTTTGAATAAATATGACGGGAAATTAGCCTCAAATTGCCGATTTCTTCCTTCGATAAAAGTGTGTTGAAACGCAAAATAACTTTTCTTTCTTTGCAAAAGTTCTTTAAACAACATAAATGTTCAAAATTAAATAAAACTGAATACCGAATTTCGTGTAGTTATAACGAACAGTAAGCGATAAGTAAATGGAAAACTTTGTCACGTGGTATTTTGCCGTAAATGCGATGCTCAATCTCTATATCAATGATTTTAATATTGTTTTTAGGCTTGAAATAGTCCTTGTGATTCACTCTGGACAGCATAGTGTTCGAGTTGAATGCAGTGAATTGACGCACTTGGAGAATTACACTCAGCCGCATGCCCCAGGTAAAGTTAAACCCAGGCCTTCTGTCCTTGCCAGCTAGGTAATGATGTCATTCGCCCCTGCCAAATCTGCGGTGATGCCAGATACCCTCGCTGAGATCCGTTTAATCAACATTGTCCTACACAAACTCACTCCAATCTATTTTAGGAGTGGGTTTTCCATCGACAAATTTTGAGCGCTTGGTAGCATATAGAGCGATTTTCGTAGGACCTTGAAAAATGGTTTCGGTAAGTGTTCGTTATTTGTTTTATTAGCCAATGGATGAAAAGATCAAAACATGGACTCTTCGTTTTCCCGCCAAAGAAAACCCTAATATGGAGAAGGCATTGTTCGATTGGCCAATCGTGTTGCAGTATGACGTCAAAGCCAAGTATCGGTTGATTTCTAGAAGTTCTCGGGCATGAAGTTTATTCCCCCCGAGCGTTTGATTAACCAACCAAAAGGCGCGCGCGTTTGTATCCGTTCGATAAACCAATCAAATCGCTCTATTGCCGTTCGTTTGTTGTTTCTGTTTTGTTCAAGCGTTTTCATTTCAAGGTCATACGAAAATCGCTCTATTCTCCTTTCTGATCCTGTGTCCAGGATATTCCTGTCAGACTCTTCGCAGCCACGAAAATGTGTAAGCTAACAAACTTAACCAAGGGTGCTTACTATAATACAAAAATTACCCGGGTAGAAATCTTGTCCATAAACATAAAACTATAAACTTTTTGTTGTCAAGAACGAGAGCCAGGTTTATATGGAGAAAACCTATCCCGAATAGGAGGATCACCCTCCCTGAGCGAGCGTTTATTTGAGAAAAAAAGTTGACCCCTTTGCCCGGGCCAACAGCGCTTGCGCTTGCGCATGCTCTGATTGTCTCGCTTTGACCGAGTTGGGCGAGCCAAAGTGTTTATATGGAGAAAAGGTGGCCTAGCTAGGAGGGTGACTCTACCATCACAAAAGGGTGACCCGGCTTGGTCAATCTTCTAGCCGAGCCAACTTTTTGTTTTGCAAGGGAATTGTGAAAAGTTGGCTCCCCCAGGGTAGCTGGGGTAGGTGGATGACCCGTCTACTCGGGACAAGTTTTTTCCATAATAAAACGAGACTTTGTTCGCTGAGATACAGCCAGGATCTTTTTTCTTTACGAAAACTGGAGAGTTCTTGATTATAGTATAACGTTCTTTTAATTGCACGTTCTTCTTTAGGTGCTCTTCTTAAGGCTTGTTTTTGCCTCCTGGACATTGTAACATTACCATCAAGCGAGCCATTAAGTGCCCAGCTACAGAGAAAGTATCAGGCAGGATTTGAGCTTCACACGTGGTCGACCGCTCCTCATGGCAGTGGTTTGGGAACGAGTAGCATTTTAGCCGGAGCCATTCTTGCCGCATTGCTACGGGTTACAGACCGCACAGCCGGCTTGGACTCACTCATTCACGCTGTGATGATCGTTGAACAAATGTTGACCACTGGCGGCGGCTGGCAGGATAACGCTGGTGGACTGGTACCAGGATTTAAGATGACTCGATCCAAAGCCTCTTTGCCTTTGAAGGTTGAAGTGGAACCGCTGAATTTATCTCAAGCCACCGTGGATGCAGTGACGAAGCGATTACTTTGCCTTTTCTCCGGAAAACCACGTCTTGCTAAAAATTTGTTACAGGTAATAAAGCAACTTTTCGTGTCACATGAAAGAGCTATAAAAAAACTTGAGTTAATTCCTAAGCCAGAACCAATGGTAGAGACATGAGCAGTAATTCGAACATTTGAGTCTGTGGACCAAAACAGTCAAATAAAACCCCTTCGGCAGTGCTTTCATATGATGCCTTTACTTTTCCAGTATTTTACAAAATCAAAGTTAGAATTTCTTGTGACTTTTGAGATTTGGTTCTTTTGAGGGTCAAGAAATGTTGAAGATTTGTTATCTTTGTGCTATTAGTCTATTCCAAGGTTAAACCTCACAGTGATTTTGTTACAAACTACTATACTACCAGTACTCACCGGCCATTGGCTACGGCAAGTCCTGGGACTCATCTCAAGAAAAATCCTAAACCCCAGTCCAAAACCAACGAGTGTTAGTAAAAAAATTAACGATAATTCAGCCTTCGTTGTCCTTGTTGTCCTTTCCTAGCTCTAATAAGAGACAAAAAGTTGATTTTTATGCCACATGATTAATATAACAAAATTCTGGTGCTACGACTTGTAGCCTAAACTAGCCCACAAAACAGTCTTAACGTAAACAAGACGCTGTGGTAGCGTATATTTGGGCGTGGTTGTACTGCGCGTATGTGAAGTTTGTTATGTATATGAGGGATATGTGGGTAGTGCAGTGGTTTTGTATATTTGAGGGGTTAGTTGAGATGTGTTTGATTACTAAGATGATGGGCGTTGTTTGTGAGGTAGTTGCTGTGTTTCTATAAGGGGTTGTTTTTTACTGGATGTTGGTAGAGTCAAACTCTGTTGATAGAAAATGTCTGTACTAACTGACATGTTTTACAAACATACTGTTTTCCATCAAATGAAGACTGTACACTGAAAAAAAAACTTTATTTTTATACTGTTCAATGCAAAAATCTATACCCCAGTCTGCCTGTTTTCTTTTCTACTTGTAACTAAATGTTTCTTTTTAAGAGGTTCCATATCAATACTCAAATGAACTATACCTGTGTTTCCTCAAAATATTTTTCCTTTCACTGCTTTCAATTTTGCACGAGCATAATACAAAGTGTATTTCATATTGTAGTCTTTGACAATTTAACTTACTTCGTGTAACTTTACAAATTTCTTCAACTTTTAACAAGTCTTATTTCACCTAACTTTCATCATATCCCACAGTAAAAGATAAATCCTTTACTCTACTTCTTCGCTGAACCATACAGCTTATACAGTATGGTTTAATCCACGACAAAAATCCTGTCATTTCATGACAATGTTTTGAAAAGCACATCTTAAACACAGATTTGCTCTTAGCCAAATTCCAACATAGGACACCAATGTTTACAGTGCAAACAGTAAGGTTTATCTCAGCTCCACAGATACTCTCACTTTCAGGAAGATAAACTGGCATAATATGTGTTTTCACACCCATCACATTGTACAGTGTATTCCCAGTACTAGCAAGGGCGGATAAAGTTCCTGAAGTCCAGTATCCACATGGATTAAAAAAAGAGTAACACCATGCATAAATTGCTATAGCACAGCACTGTTTACAAGAACATTGGTATAAACTATTAACATTTGATAAACTACAGTATTCAACACTGCTTGAACAAAGATCAACTTCAAAGCTGGCAATATGTACACCCTTATAAGCTCATTGTATATCCTCATTCCTACATGTATCCGGAAATAGACTCTGAAAATATTGTGCTAATTTATACATGGATGGTATTTCCAACAATACACATGTACCTTGACTATGACTGTTACCATACATATCTCTAGCATGAGAATCAACACCAATAATTCCTACAGTTAAAGTTCAGAGCCAAGAGTTTTTCAAATGCTGTACCCAGTGACTCTCACTGTATTCAAGCTAGAAAAATCACCCAAACACTGTAACAGTTTCTGGCAATTCTGTCATGAACATTAACAAAGATTGTCTTGCAAGCTATGACAGACTACTTAAACTTACTTAAGACTTACTTAAGCTCTCCAATGTCCAATTGAAATCCTCCAATATTAATATCGGGGAATTCCATTTAAACCCTAATGATTTCGCGTTTTTTAGGATGTGGTCAGGAACTGGTACGCAAGGTTTCCACAAATAACTGAAAATGCTGATAACCTGATAACAAACGCAGAGGAGGCCGTGAAAGCACTTAAGACAGGTAAAATGAAGATAAATGTTAATGGATGTTACATGTTTTGTCAGTTTGCACAACCTGTTGCGTGTTGTCGGGAGTTTTTGCGCAAAGTTTGAAACCGGTCAAACTTTTGAGCCAACAACTCTCAACGCTTCTTTTGTTGCGTGATCGCCGAATTGTAGCGCTACCAATGTTGAATCGATTTGCACAGCTCTTTCCAACATTTTTGGGGCCACGCAAGCGCATTACACATGGTTTACAAAGCACAAAAGTCTTAAGGGTTATGTCCTTCCCACGATGCACTGCAGGTCCCAACATTGTTAGGACCTGTTGCGTCCAAAATGGACGTAACAACTTCCAACATTGTTGGCCCAACAATGTTGGGAGTTGTTTCGTCCGTTTACACGTCGCCTCTAGTTTTCGAACTGCAAATATTGACCCGATTGAGCCAGCGTTGCTTGACATCTTCTCACATCTTAAGGTCGGTACACACTAGGCAACACGTTGCGGCCACACATCGCAGCGGCAAATCTCTGTAGTGGAGAATTTTTGTGAAAATTTTTGTCTCCTCAACAGAATTTTGTCGCCGTAACAAGTCGCACAAAATCAATTCAGACTGAATTTGTACAACTTTTTGCGGCGACAAAATTCTGTTTCTGAGACAAAGATTTCCCAGAAATCCTCCATTACACACGACGCGATTTGTCCCTGCGACGTGTCATGCAACTTATCGCCCGATCTGTACACAAGGAGTGATAGGTCGCCGCGACGTGTTGCAGCGACAGAATCTGTTTTTAGATTTCGCGTTTTATTGCCAATCCGAATCCAGATTTCCTAGTGAACGCACCCTTATTCATCTTTTTTTCTTTTTTCAGGAAATGTTGAGAAGTTAGGCGCCTGTATGAATTGTTACCGTAAGCAGAAGTGTATAATGGCTCCCGGTGAGTAGCTTTCCGTAACTATTCATCCCCTTTCCATCATTAGCAGGGTTTAGAATCAGGTGAGACTCAAGGTGACAATATCTAGTAATTAAAATTAGGAAATGACAAAAACTGTCCCAAATATTTCTAATGGAGGAAACTGGCTTGAAATTACTTTGGTGTAGGTGTAACGAACAGCAAGAGATAAACAAAGGGAAATGTTCGTCGAGTATTACAAGGGACGTTTGTCGTTTGTCCAGTATAAGCCATTTCCGAGTTACCCAAAGCCTCTGTTTCGAAATTAGTCTTATGGCCTGTATACATGGAGGTGGGGGACCCCAACTGGGTGAGGTAACCTGCGTAGGAGGGGTACCCGCCTGTTCATATAATGTCTCATTTTAATTTGATCACGGTTACGTGATAGTTGGGGTGACCCGCCACATGTTACCTCACCTATCTGGGGTCCCCACCTCCATGTAACCAGGCCCTAAGTGCGAAGCCATTGATATGAAATTTAGTTTTTAATCTATTGCTTGTCTCCCGAAAGCGTAGGAGGGGCGAGGGGGTGGTGGGAGGGGCATTGCAAGCTGCAAAGGGCTTGTTCTTGTCTTTCTATTGCAATTTGGGGGTATTTTTTTACACAGTCAAGTCTACTCTCGTAATTCGGGCTTAATTACAGGAAAACCTAGGATACTGCAAATGTAAAAACTAATGCTTTTATTAATTAATGCACATATTTCCCACAGGAACCGAACCTGATGCAATACGAGACATGATGGAGGCGCTGGACCCTTTCGTATTAGGTGAGACGTTGTTTGTTTTTTACCCTGCTTACCAGGCTAGGTTTCGACTTTTTTTTTTTTTTTCAGTACAAGACAACGGCCTGAACCCAGCGGTGTGCTCCGGATTTCATGTGACTGGGATGATCTAATGGAGGCAAAAATCAAAACGCGAAAAAACCCCTAGGGCTTCCAACAAAACCCCGAAATTTCCCTGGAACAAAAAATTAACCCCCAATAAATTCCATATATAATTACGCAGCCGGGATACGCTGGCACTATAACATAATATCTACAGATTGTTTTAATTACCCAAAAAAAACCCTATTTAAATCAAGCCACCCCAAAAAGTACTTGCTAAATTTTTCTAGCACCCCCCCCCCCCCCCCCTAAAAAAAAGTCCCGGAATCCAAAATTTCAAA
Organism: Porites divaricata; assembly: GCA_038088405.1. Taxonomy (NCBI): domain Eukaryota; kingdom Metazoa; phylum Cnidaria; class Anthozoa; order Scleractinia; family Poritidae; genus Porites; species Porites divaricata. Next base: position 9,668,881 of record JBBMOI010000016.1, read on the forward strand.
CCCAAAAAAATTCCTTTGATGATCGCCGTCACTGGAAATCCGGAGTACCTCCCCCTGGGAACCTAAGGGTTTTTCTGACAATAGCTGTGTAACTGTTTCAGGACAAACCTTGACCGGAGCTGGAGGAGGAGGCTTTCTGGTTCTTATCACTAAAGAACCTGACATGGCTGATAAAATACGAGCTGTGATCGAGGAGAAAGAGGTACTTGCGCCTGAATGTCACATTCCACCGACACAAGCAAAAAAAAAAAAAAAACAAAAAGGGAAATTGCTGACATCAAACAGCAGTGTTTTTCTATTGCTGACAACGTTCAGTGCCAATCACTCACTGAATAAAAATAAATCCGTTGTCAAAGTCAGTCCCGAAAAGTATAATTTAGGTGACGATAGAGTTAAGTTTTATAACCTGAGACGCTGTGAAAAAACGACAACAAAAGCAACGCGGCTAGATTTTGCCGGGGTAGTAGGTGATTGAGTATGTGGTCGAGGCTCTTCACCTAGGCTAGACTGTTCACAGTCCTCTATTTTTCCATAAGATCGTCGAGATCGAAATTGCGTTACGGTCGGCCATCATCCTATTGGATAAGTGTCAAATCTACTTAAGGTGCAGTAAAACGGGCAACAAAAAATGTGCAACTTGTTGGGCAACATTGCTTGAAACGAGTTGAATAGCGATGTGGCGCGGTTTATATTTTAGAACTAAGTTCTTCATAATTTTGCGGTTTCAGGCTTTGGATGAGTTCATTTTTTACGACGTGAGCGTGGACTGGGACGGACTGACTGTGAGGGTAGAAGAACCGTCGCAATGAATCATGGACCTTTTTGTAACCGCCACAAGTCGTGAAACTCTGGCTGTTAGGCCACAGTGATGCGCTCGGTGAAAAGCAAAAGAAATAGCTGTGCCTACTCTGTGTTCTACATGGTTGCCACAAGTCAGGAAATAGTCAGGGAAAAGTCAGGGAATTTCATTTAGAGTCGGGGAAAAGTAAAATTTTAAGTGTACATTTACACATTTTACGGACATGAATCACGTTGTATTGGTAGAATATTGTTCATGAACTTGAACGACAAGCTTATGTTGAGATTTCAAAAGAATTAATCCTCTTTGCGCGTTATATTAAGGAACTATCAATTCATGTACATTCTACGTGACTTGCTGAAAGCATTAATAAATGGGTTGGGAGAATGGCTGTCAGGGGAGCGTTGAGTACAATATCAGGACTAATTTGGGAAATTGTTAATTCAGTTGGTCAGGGAAATTTTTCATTGTCAGGGAAAAGTCAGAGAATTTCAAAAACCTATGGCTGTGGCAACCATGTTCTAGAATGATAATGAAGATATTTAGCTGTCACTTGTTTAATAGAATATTTCAAGAAGTTAACCTGATACGTAATAGGCCATTTCCGAGTTCCCCCGGGCCTCTGTATCAAAGCGAGGTTAGGTGCTCAACTTTTCTTGTGCAAATGAGTTTTATTTGTATGAGAATGAAAAATCATTTCCATATCAAAGGTTGAGCACCTAGCCTCGTTTTGATACAGAGGCCCGGGGGAACTCGGAAATGGCCTATTAGTTTAGTTTATTTTCAAATAACAAAATTCCTGTATTAGTAGTAGTAGTTGAATTTATATGTAAGATGTTTCTTTCTGTATGTAATTGTATTTCTTTTCTTTTCCTTTTTAAATTATTGTTGGGAGAGAATTGTTGGTTTTAAGTTAAAAAACAAAAATGTAAATTGAAAAAGAGGGACGAATAGTGGATTGTCTACGTGGGACAAAAAAACACGACAGAGATAGACATACGATAACGATAAGGCCGAATTTCGAAGATCCAAAAAACTTCAAGTTTTTTTCTCTCAGTTTCTACAATTTTTTTAAGTTTTCTAGAAAAATTTAACACCTATAGGCAAATTAAACCTTGCTCGAAGGGATTAATTTTTAATACGCGACGTACAGCTAGTATAAGCAGTCTCTCTTTTACTTAGTCCGTCCGGTGAAACGCGCGAGATACGTATATGACCACGCGCGTGGCTGAAGGCGCGAGTTGGGAGCGGCTGCCGCCCTCGTTTAGCACGTTTCTCGCGGTTTCGTCGCTCGACGCTTGCGCGTGTGTGCACTCTCTTCTCTAAATCTAAAAAAAAAATAATAAAAAAAAGGAGAGAAACTGCTCGCAGTCTTTTCATAGCGTGAATCAGTGTAGTCTCCTTCGCAGCTTTTCTTTTGGGTCACGGAACGCTCTGGGGAGGAGCATTGCGTGACGAGCCAAAAAACTGATGTGTCATTACCTGTTTGGTTTTTCTAAAGCGTCAGGGAGGCGTGTTCAATTTACTGATTGATAAGTATAAGCGTGATTCAGAGTTTTGTGTTGAATCTAAATGTAGCCTTTGCGTGTCAACCTCGTCTAGCTGTTTTCTTTTAACTACTGTAGTTTATTTTTAGAGCATGGCTTGTTTTTTCTGTTATTTATTATAACCTCTCTCTGAAAATTATTGTTGGGGCCAATTTAGGGAGTTACAAGGTCTGCATGAAGATGTTAAAAAATTTGAAGTCCATCTCTTTTTGTCTAAAAATAAACAATTTTACATTCGTGAGACTTGAGTTGTCAGTGGTCTGCACTACAACACTAGTTTTCCGGTACGTCACAAGTTCACACTACAAATCTCTACAAAGAATTCTCTCCTCCTTACAAATTTGATTTTTTTTAAAAAATAATTTAAAAAAAGCATGACATCGAAAAATGTTTACGTTCTTTTTTCTTGGTGCATTCAAACTCCACTGCTTAAAGGGGCTGTGTCACGGTAGTCCAGTTAATTTTGTTTAATTTTGCCAATTACTCGCCCTAAATCGCTATGGAACTTAAAGTAAGCAAAGAAATTACAAGTAAATGACAAAATCAGAGATCCGAGACAAACAAATATGTCTACTGAGCATTATTTTTTAAGTTGCAAGCAGCAGCGATCAACTTTGAAAAGCTGTTAGGCTGAACATTTCTCAAAAACCCTAATTTCAATCCGTTTCAATCTTCTTCAGTTTTGCCCATCCGTAGCATCTGTCGTTTCTGTTATGTTACTTTAACCTTCCTTTAATGTTTTAAGTGGTTATTTTTATGTTTCTGTTAATTTAACGGACATTTTGTAATTTTCTAACTTGGCTGAATTTCGTGACACAGCTCCTTTAACTAGAAGTAATTTTTGTTTCCCTGAGTGCCGGAATTTCTATATAGTTACGCTCGATAACTCGAACCATGTTTTAAGGGCCAAACAAGTCGAAAAAAACTGTTCTGTAGTCCGAAAAAATAAATCATTTATTTCAAAACAACTGTGTTTTCTTTATGTTTACTTTTTTGGCTCCATGAGGTAAACGATAATGATACCGGTCAGTATAAAATATGGACTGCGGACTGCGGACTACGGACTGCGGACTGTGTATAAAATACGGGCTAGGTATAAAACGCGGACTGGAAAATACGGACTCGGTATAAAACACGGACTAGGTATAAAACGTGGACTGCAGGCTGCGGACTGGGTATAAGATAGGAATTCTTGGTGGAGGTTTCTGAATAAAGAGCCTGACAAAAATTTATCGTTTTCAGTTCTAAATGAATAAGAACGAAATAGAAATATGCGATCGAATTTGACATGCATTTGAACAATTTTTTGTTTGCACTCAAAAGAGAATGATCTACTCCTGTGCTCTAATCTGTAATATTTAATGACGACATAATTTCTGCCTAATCAGGCCTAGGCTGTTCCAGGGTCCGCTGAAGGGTGCTGAAGGGTTGAGAGAGCGCGAAAATATAACGGGAGGAAACTGGGTAGTCTCCTCTATATCTGAGAGCTTGGAAATTAGGCCTGCAAATTAGTATGGATTTTAGAGATCAGGTCTGAAAATGGGTGTGGAAAATGACATTTTTTTATTCTGAAATAGGGTAAGGATTTAGAGAACCAGGAAGCAGAACCCCACCAAAAAATTCCTAGGAGTACTCCCTTCCGGAGTCCAGGTGGAGGGTATAAATCATGTCATCATAATCATCGCGTAGAATGTAACATTGGGTTGGATGATTCATTTCGGTTATTATTCACGTACAGGTGAGTAATCCCTCCCGCCTAAATACTGCTTTTTACCTCGCGGAATGCCCCTATATTGACCTTCTCGTCTGAGTTTTTCATTTCCTCATATTCCCAAGGATATATTTGAAACGGAATAGAGGCATCTTTAGGAATTTTACTCTGACTCGGCTAACACCAATACTATTCCTTTTATTCGGTGCTTCTCTGATTCGTTCAGAGTTTAATTTCAGTTGCCTTGAATAGCGGCATAACCTTCCTTACCCGTGCAGTATGCTTTCCTTCTCCACATGAGGAGAATATAGACTGTGTGACCGGCTTACGGGATGTTTTTGTGTGAGGCAAGGAGCTGGAACTACTGTTTTATGCAAGCCCGCTTTCTGTTTCTCTCATTTTTACCTTTCTAAGGCTGTTAATTCTTATATACATAGTTCTAAGTCCGCCCTTTTTACCTAGTCCATGTTTTATACTCAGTCGGTAGTCCGCATTTTTTACCAGTCCATGTTTTATACTCAGTCCGTAGTCCTCATTTTATACCTAGTCCGTGTTTTATACTCAGTCCGTAGTCCGCGTCTTATACCTAGTCCATATTTTATACCCAGTCCGCAGTCCGTGGTCCGCAGTTCGCAGTCCGTCTTTTATACTGACCGATAATGATACTTGTATTCCTTTCTTATCTCACTTGCTTATTTGCTCATTAGTCATTTCCTGTTATTTACTTAGACCTCCCGGTAACCCTGACTTTTTTCGGTTCGCCAGAAGGTTCGAGTTACCAGGAGGTGACTGTATGTTGGAGCATACGAAAGTCAAGTTAAAAGTTTTTTTTTCCCGCTATGCGTTATTTCCTAAACCCACCCACACCCATGGATGCAATAGGAAACAATAGGAGACAAAGGAAACATCAACATCATTACTGTTTCAAGAACCAATGCGCTTATGGCTGGCACATTAATATCGCTCGAAAAAATTGAAAATACTCTGAAAGCAGGAGCCGAATACTTAATCGACTCCTGTCTGAAACAGATTTGTAACAAAAGTTCTGTGTACAGAGTTAATCGAGCGCACCTTTATCGAACACCGTTTTGAAATCTTAAAGTGTTTGCACAGAGAAGGATGGACATGCAGCTTGAGAGGCTGTAACGGTCGTTGGGCTTAGGGCACGAGTCTGGCGCGGGGGTGGGATCGGGGAGCGGGGTAGGGCGTAGCGGCGATCTGTCATCCGAGTGAACCTGGACACGATAAGCGTGACCGCCTGTCACATGCTGCTTTTTTTAAGATGGCGGGGGTGTCTTCAGACGGCACAAGGAAGCGTTGGACAGCAGTTGTGCTAACTTGCCAAAACAAAGCCAGTGCTCACACTTTTCAGAAAGGTAAATAATTCAATGGTGCGTAATCTTACCTGTCGTGTTGTCCTACGACGTTTAACTGAAATGACGTGTCGGCGTTGTACGTGTGAAAGCAGCCAGTGTAGTTTAATGCATTGTTCGTTTGCGATCGCGTGCCTCTTTTTATTCTGTACATATAAAAGGCTTAAAAAGCATACAAGTTTTCACTTGTTAATTGAAAGTTTACAGTATTGTTCGAAGATTTCTTTTACAGTTGAAACTTTGAGAACTTTGCTCTTTTCAACATTTTAGGAAGGCTGAAGTGTTGAAAGAGCCTTTAGTGTTTAAGAAGCCTTTAAGAAGGCTGAAAGAGCCTGTGTTGAAAGAGCCTGAAGTGTTCAAAAAAGCCTGAATACAACTGAGTACAATGTGAGAGAGATAGCTCTAATGTAAATTGGTAGTTACTCGAGATTGGTAATCAATTAGAACGTGATACACTAGTAAACTGTCTCTATTACCATATCAAAATTATTATTCCAAGTTATAGTTTTTGCATCGAACGCTCCTGCTATCACGCGACTCTCATATATGATTTCTTTGTTTACGATTTATATCATAGATATTTAAATAGGTTGCTCGCTCAGTCTCTAAATAACGTGCATGCTTTGACATTCGCAAGAAGAAAAAGGGCTCAGATATCAAAGTGTGGTATTGGTTAAGTTATGATCTGTAGTGATGTTGGCGTAAATACCACCCAAATTGTGGTAATTGTGGTCGAAACATTAAGGGATTACAAAATATGCTCATATTTGTTTCATTGATAACATTTTATTCTGCAATTTTCACATGCACCTGTACGAAACAAGCAGCGCTGCTGCAGAGCTGCAGAATGACTTTAAGAAGTGCTACAAAAGAGCTGTAAAAGGGCTGGCTGTAGCAGTAGCAAATTTTGGCTGCAGTGGAAAGCCCTTTAACAGTGATAAATAGCGCTGTTGCAGCGGTGCAGAAAATTTCCGAATCACTATCTGTGCTGCAAAGTGGCTGAAAAGTGGCTTCAAAAAGACAAAGAATGTTGTTACCGGTAATGGCCTACCACTCGTTAGTGTAAAAAAAAAGAAATGCAGACTTCAATAATAGAATAGCCATGATACATGGTAGAGGAGTTGATAAGGTGCGCGGCGCCTTAGTAGCAGAATAAAAACCACTAGAAAGTCAAAATGCAACTGATACTTTATTAGTATCCACTCGTACACGTTACAAAAGCACGTGACATATAAAACAAATCTGCAACATTCTTGCTTTGTAAACAATATTCAGCAATCACGGTCACTCATCTAAATGTAATAACATCCATTTACATGCAGACATTGAAATTAATCTTTTATTAAAATAAAGAGAATATAACAGTGATTGTTCTACATAAAGTTTACACAGACAGCAGCCAAATGATATTTTGATATGCTGCAACGGGTTAAGCCTGACATCGCTCACCTTGACGTTTTGTCTATGATCCACGACCTGCTACACTTTTTTCATGAAAGAATTCAACCCGATTTTACTTTGGTTGTCACTAAATTTTACAATGGAAGGAACGTACATTATCATGAACATTTGAATCTTGTAAGTGCATGCGAACTCCAGCTGAGATTCTTGTATCTGTGTTGCTTGCTCTGGTTCAATTAGTCGGTACTTAGTGTAGAAGTCACTGTACAGTGCATTGTTTACAATACCTTTGAGCTGTTCCATCCAAAAAGCATCAACAGTACTTCCATCGCGAAACAGAACTAGATGCAACAAACTTATGAATGTTTGCGCCTTTCATTCTACGGTCGCAAATTAATGTTTGTCTGGAGATGTAATGGGATCTCATGCAAAAGTGCCGACCAATTAGATTATGGCCTAAAATGTCTCCAGGGAATTAGCGATAACATTCCCACACTCGCCAGTCACGGAATGAAATTTATTGAAATCTTTATTCCAAAAGCACAGAATTTGGAGGTTTATTGAATAAGTGATCTTCCCTGCGCACAAGCTTATGGTACTCACATTTCTTAGAGGTACAGTCAAAGTTTTCTCGTTATAAAAGCCGTAATCTGTGGCAAAGGCTTTTCTGGTGATTCATGTTGTTGGCGCTCAAGAAAGTTGTACTATCAGATCGACCGCAGCTGAATTGTAGCGTTACTGCAGCTACTTCGCAGCATTTGAAAGTCGGCAATTGTGCTGCAAAACTGCTGCCAAGAGCTTCAAAGGCTGCACAGAGCTTTTGCATCCCACTGCAACTTGAATTAAGCTGCTGTTTGGCTTCTAAAGTGCTGCTAAACAGCTGTAATTTAACTGTACAGCTAGTTTGAAGCGATTTTGTGGTGCTGTACAGCACTGCAAGTTTCGTATGGGTAATTTCAAGTTATTCTTGACTCTTTACAAGATGATCTCAGCCAATCAAATAATTTTGCAGAAATCTGTCGACTAGAATAAATTATACACTATTGTCACTATCTTAATTTGATTGGCTTCCGGCTGGGCCACTGCTAGTGGTGGATCTAGTTTTGTTGTGTCATTCTTATAGGCAAGTTATTATACATGTTCAAGTGACATCATCTTTGCAGCCAATTAATTTTTTGTAGGTGCAAAAGTGACATCAAATTTGCAGATGACATACTGTGAACTTCCACATGTAAGCAACCCCCCCCCCCGAGTTATGTTATAGGCCCATCTACCTGTAAAAATACAATACAACTATATAAAAAGCCCCCCACCCACCACCCAGTATATAAGCCACTTCTAGCTTTTATTGAAATTAATTTGATTTTTTATGATGTTTTGAAGCATAGTAAACACACATATATTTTGATCAGCACTGCTACAACTATAATTATGTAGCTTGTTTCAAAATGCTTTTTGTAGTCCGGTTATAACCAGCCCCCGTTTACAAGCCTTCCTGAAAGACCTTTTGAAGTTGTATAAGCCTGCAGAGCTTATAAGCAGAAGTTATACGGTATCAACAGCTATGCCAATGTTTAAAATTAGTTTACATTACTTAAAATCATATTGCATAATGAATTTAAATGTGTCCTATTAGTGATGGGTTTTCTTTTTTTCAAGAACTTGAAATCCATCAAAATAAAGGATTCATTGATAAAGATGTGTTGCTGTTAACCTTGGAAGACCCAAAGGCTCGCGTTGGCAGTGGTGGTGCAACTGTTAATGCCCTATTAGTTGTCACAGAGCATCTCAGTGCAAAAGCTGGCTATGAGGTATGATTTTATAAAATGATATTGACTAAGTTGTTCTATGTATTACACAATTTTGGAAAACAATTTTGTGTTGAGTGATTTATTTCAATGAGCTTTCGGTCAATGGAATTGTAAGAATTGCCTGGTGAAAGTCAAGTTGTAATGCATTACATGTACCTTGTATTTTGTGTGGCCTTTAATTTGTGGTCTCACTAAAATACAGCTTAACTGTTAAAAATATCTCAGGCACGAAACTATACACTAAACTGTCAAAATGATAAGACATATATGTGTTGAATGCAAAGAGAATTTTTTCAATTATTTGTGACGGTAATTAATTTTTTTTGTGTTTAGACTTTAAACCTGAGTGTGCTGGAAAATGCCAATATCCTCATTATGCACATGGTAAGTGCTTATCTTACATACATTAGAACCTCACTTTTTATGGACCCTGGCATAATTATAACAAACAGTGTCTCTCTCCTTCCTCTCATTTTTCTCTTGTTGTAAGACACCTCTGCTAGTAGCGAATAAATGTTTTTAAGGCATTAAGCATCTTTTTGTTGCTTTATGTATAAAAATAAAAATGAATTTTAGGTTAATAATGATTTTAACCTGTAGATTGATAATTTCTAATTATTCCTATTTTGTCTCCTAGTCTGAATTATTCGTGATGAATAAATACATTAGTGCTCGGAATTTAATTATATAAAAACCAGTACATGTAAACCTGAATTTTGTGTTGGACTACATCAAATTATACTTTTTTCTCTTTATCAACATTGAAAACAAATGGTATGTTTGTGACTTACTTAATTTTGTTCTGAGATGCAGCATGTCTATATCCCAGGGTGGGTACTCTAAATTGGGGTACTCCAGATTTCAAGTAACAGGGATGATTGAAGGATTTTTTTGTGTTGGAAAATTTTTGGAAAGTATTTTTCAGGTAGCTTGAATTAAGTGATGGTCCAGATAAGAAGGAAAGGACCAAAATGCAGTGAACACGTCGGAATGCAGAAAGTTGCTAACTTTACTATTGTCTCTACTATGGCTCTGATTGGTTTAAACATCAAATTTTACGAAATCTTGGCAAAGCAGCATGTAAATTAATCCCTTCCCTTTTTTCTATTCAACTTCCTTATAACAAAATCTCGTCTTAGTCTAAGAAACACAGAAATCATATGTGCAGATCTTGTAAAATTGTAAACATTTCTTGGCTATTGTTTGCAACTCTTGTGATTGGTCGAAATGTTTTAACACAAAAATACACTCTTTAAAAGTGGAGTTTAAATACATTTTCTTTCGTAAACTGCCTTTTTGTAGGTTTATGCATTCTCTGCGTAAAAATGAAAACATTTCTATGTGAGGAAAGTGTATTGCGCCACAACAAAAGAAATTGCTTCCCTTCTTACCTGGATCGTTACTTAAGTACTAGGGATTTTTTGGGTATTCAAAACAATCTGAAGAGATTCATGATAGTTCCCAGATAATTATCCCAGGCGCATAGTTCCACAAATAAATTTTTATGGTTCATAAATTCAGCATGGGATTTTTGGGGGTTAAATTTTGGTCCAGGGATTTTTTTGGGTTTTGTTTAAAGCCCTGTCACTTGAAATCCAGGGTACTCCCCTGGGGTACATATATGCGTGTGTGGCCAAATAGTGAATTAGACACTTCAGCATGTTTCTTTGGTTTCCATAGTAACTGGATTCCACTGGAATCTGTGCACATTGATTTCTGCAGTACATGAATGAATATTAAATTGAATACATGTAGTCTGTTGCATATGAGTAAATAATTTCCTCATATATTATTATTAATTAGGGATTCTTGGAACCTCTTATGTCAAGCTCATTCTTGCATTGATACCAGGACCCCAATTTTTAGATGAGGATTTTCCATACCCTACGATTTTCTCAAATAATAAATTCCTGATTGCGACTTAATGTCCTATTTATTCACCTTTCAATGGGGGTAAACATTGATGACATTTTTATAAAAATTTCTCTTTTTTTGTTTCTTGCAGGGTCGAGACTTTCCATTTAGCTCTTGCGGAAGGTTTTTTAATACCCTGCCAGCTAGACACACTGAGAAATCCAAGGAACATTTGTGTGATGCTTTGGTGTCTAATTTTGATCTTCTTTTGCACCTTGTTTCAAATGTGGTAAGTTTTGTCAACCTTTCATTTTGTTGGGAGGAATAATACAGGACAGATTTTAAAAGTATTGATAAAATTAGTACTTATAAAATTTCCATGCAAAGGAAGAGGAAAGCAGGTAACAGACCCCTTGGGGTCTACTAAATTCATCTGTGCACTAAATTTGTATAATTTTTATTTCCAATTTTATTGGAACAGAAGTGTATGATAACCCTGGAGCCAATGCAGGGGCTTGTTGTGGAGAACCAATCAAAATTTACTTCGTAATATGGAATTTTAAAAATATATACAAGACTGTCATGCGAGTGCTTTAGAAAACCTTTTATTGTAGTGTAAATGAAGTGCTGACAAAGGGCATCTACAGTATGTCTCCAAGTAAAATTTGACCAAAATCGGAATAATTCTTCCCAAAATGGCTGGGATTGACTTTTTCCAGGCAAGACAAAGTCTACTAAGTTATAAGCATCTTACTGGCATATGCTTAATTACGTGGGATAACATAGTCAGCCAGCGTCAAAAATTCCTTGTGTCCCTTGTGTCCCCTGTCTCCCTTGTGTCCCCTTGTATCCCCTGTGTCTCCTGTGTCCCATGTGTCCCCTGTGTCCCTTGTATCCCCTGTGTCCCTTGTATCCCCTGTCCCTTGTATCCCCTTTGTCCCCTTGTATCCTCTGTGTCTCCTGTGTCCCATGTGTCCCCTGTGTCCCTTGTATCCCCTGTGTCCCTTGTATCCCCTTTGTCCCCTTGCATCTCCTGTGTCCCATGTGTCCCCTGTGTCCCTTGTATCCCCTGTCCCTTGTATCCCCTTTGTCCCCTTGTATCCCCTGTGTCTCCTGTGTCCCATGTGTCCCCTGTGTCCCTTGTATCCCCTGTGTCCCTTGTATCCCCTTTGTCCCCTTGCATCTCCTGTGTCCCATGTGTCCCCTGTGTCCCTTGTATCCCCTGTGTCCCTTGTATCCCCTTTGTCCCCTTGTATCCCCTGTGTCTCCTGTGTCCCTTGTGTCCCTTGTGTCCCCTGTGCCCCTTGTGTCCCCTTGTATCTCCTGTGTCCCCTCTGTCCCTTGCATCCCTTGTGTCCTGTGTGTCCCTTGTGTCCTCTCTGTCTCCTTGTGTTCCCTGTGTCCCTTGTGTCCCCTTTTGTCCCCTGTGTTCCCTTGTGTCTCCTGTGTCCCTTTTGTCCCCTGTGTCTCTTTGTGTCCACTCTATCCCTTGTGCCCCTTGTGTCCCCTTATGTCCCCTATGTCCCTTGTGTCCCCTTGTGTTCCCTTGTGTTCCTCGTGTCTCCTGTGTCCCCTTGTGTCCCCTTGTGTCCTGTGTGTCCCCTGTGTCCCCTCATGTCCCCTTTGCCCTCTGTGTCCCTTGTGTTCCCTGGGTCTCTTGTGTCCCTTGTGTCCCCTGGGCCTTTTTTGTCCCTCGTGTTCCTGTGTCCCCTTGTGTCCCCTGTGTCCTCTTTTGTCCCTTGTGTCCTCTGTGTTCCCTGTGTTCCTTGTGTCCCCTTGTATTGCTTGTTTCCCATTGTGTTTTCTTCTGTTCCTTTTGTCTCCTTGTGTTTCCTATGTCCACTCTGTCCCCCTTACCCCTGTGTCCCTTGTGTCCCTTGTGTCCCCCTGGGCCTTTTTGTGTCCCTTGTGTTCCCTGTGTCCCCTTGTGTCCCCTGTGTCCTCTTTTGTCCCTTGTGTCCTCTGTGTTACTTGTGTCCCCTTTCCATTTAATAAACATGAAATATTCAGTGGCGTTGCCCTTTTTTTTTCATATGGTGCAAAAACTTGGATGGGTTCAATGCTTTCATATGACAATATGCGGTTTTTTTTGGCACGCTGTGGAGGTCAAAGGATGTTTTTTTTTAGGAAAAAAAAAATCAAAACTCAAAGTTCTGCTTGACTTGTTTTGAAAATAATTTGTTTAAGTTTTAATAATCAACTAACAGCTCACTGATTTATTAATTTGGGCGACCAACTTGGGGGCCCAGGCACCCCAGCTAAAATGTTTGGAAGCTTGAAGGGCTCCCCGAAAGTTTTATTCAGGCTACCATCTTTTAGGCCTGGGCACCTCAGCGAAAATGCGGGCTCCCTGAAAATTTTCCTTAGAGAAAAGCCTTGTGCCCTTTAGTTATTGGAAGTCTGATACATTCTGGAATGAAAATTTTTTAAAAAATAGAACTCTCCTCCTTACCGCTATTTAACAGATGCAACATTAACTTTCAGGGTTTGCAGTCTTGAAAAGTCCTTGAATTTCCGTCATGTAGTGTGTGCCAACTGACCCGACCAAAGTTGGATGAGACTCTGTTAGTCTTATCTCTGACCTTTTGTCATTTAATGAGTTACAGTGGGCTAATCCAATTCAAGAATCCAATCCACGTTTCTCTGATGCAGTTGTCATAATTAAAAGGTCTTTACTTTTTTACAGTTATCTGTAAATGCACCCCCTGGAGTTTGGGTCTGCAGCACAGACATGATGCTTACTGTTTCAGCCGACACAAGTACGTGGTATTTTTATATGTACATGTATATGTTGTGGTTTAATTCCATCCTTGGTTTTGGGTATGGTAATACATCATGTATTTGATAATGATTTTGAAACAAAAGAAAATCTGAAAATGTGAACCAAGGAAAAATTGAGTCAAATTTTCAGTTCTCCAGTCGTTCTCTCGTAGTTAGTTTTGCTTGATCTCGTCAATAAGTCGTTTGCATGGTGCTGGTAATTGTTGGCTACGATTTGTAAGTTAGTAATCCAGCTTTCTAAAGTAAGACGTTGATAGTAGTCTGTTGAATACGTTATACATGTCGCAGAGTATCAGTCAATTTGATGTTTTGTCTGTAAATGGTGCTCAGCAATGTGATTGTGGACGTCAACATTCCTCGTCGCTCGTTTGTGTTCGGTCATTCGCGTGCTGAGGTTTCTGCCGGTTTCACCAATGTAAGATGCCTGGCAGTCGCAGCATTTGATCTTGTATACTTCTTCCTGTCTGTCCTCCGGTTTGTCTTTGTCCTTGACATTAGTAAACAATCGTTGTTAAGTGGTTATCGGTTTGTGTGCAACACGTATATTGTAAGGTTGTAATATACGTGCGATAGTTTCAAAGGTGCCTCTGATGTACGGTATAGTCGCTGTCGTAACAGGGCCAGAGTTGACGTTGGTCTGAGTGTTGGAATCAGTGTTACTGTGAGTGTTCCGTCTAACAAAGTCCGCGTTGTAATTGTTCTTACTAAAAACGTTGTTAAGCGACATGTATAACGTAGCCAACAATTACCAGCGCCGTGCAAACGACTTATTGACGAGATCAAGCAAAACTAACTACGAGAGAACGACTGGAGAACTGACAATTTGACTAACAATAGACGACTGTTTAACTGTGACAATAGACGGATCAAAACGCACCAATTGCTGATTACGAGTCTTCATAGCCAATAAAAATCACAGCTTAACTGAGAGACGACCAATAACATCGCGACCTAATTGACCAATCAGATCAATAACCAGTCCTATTCAGGACTACGTTCACCCGGACGATGAAACTCAACCTACTGTACTTTTTCAGATAATTATTACTATTATTAGAATAGAATTGGATTACTCAATAAAAAACACACATAATTCATATTAAGCCTTTCAGCCCTAAAATTTCCAGACTGATCTCCATAAATTTAAAGAATTAAATGAAAGAATTTAATGAAAGATCTATCACTCACATTTTGATCTGGTGCTGCGTACATTTTGACGTTCTGTCACGTGAAACTTTTGCGAAGCTCAGCTCTAGAGCATTTAGTGTTTTGACCCTTGATCAATCTCAGGCGTATGGAATGGTAAATTCCATACTTTGTGAGACTGCAAGACCCATGTTTCAAAATTAAAAAAAAAAAAACCTCGAGACTCCGAGACGCAAAATCACCCAAAAAATAGAGTTCAAGGCCCACCAAAAACGCTTCTGAGATTTCGAGGTCAGGCCAACATTTTCCGAGACCCACTTTTTTCGAGGAACCATTCTATACCCTTTATGTTGCCTGTACTTCCTAATCTTTGTTTAGCACCAGTTTAAAGGCTCTTTCTACACCCCAATCAGCCAATGATAAGCTTAAAAAATTTTTACACAGAGCCAAAGTTGAATTTGATGTAAAAGTTTTTCATGGTACGTTCTCTGTGTTAGTGAGAAACCTTTACAGTCTCTTTTGTGTATTTTGGTTTTCATTGCCAGGAATTGATTGGCAGAAGTATTCAGATGGCATAGCTATGATTCTGTTTCAAGGGGATGTAGATTATGCAAAGGGCCATGGATGTGCAAAACTAGGGAAAGAGGTATTATGGTCATTTGAAAATTACCTTCCACTGAACTTCAGCTTTTTAAGACAGAATCCATCAGGAAATTGAGTAATTTTAATTTTCAATGGACAAAAAACTTGTACTAGAATAATTTAAAGCATACTGCATCCGTTTTTACACTTTTTAAGGGCTATAGTTGTAATTAGTTATCAGTAACAACACCAAAGAAAATTTCTTATGGGAAACCGAGAAAATATATTTCAAATTTCACAAAATGAAATCTTCTGCATGAAACTTTACCTGTGTTCTCACAATTCCTGTGAAATTTGAAATTTATTTTCTTGGGCACCCATAAGAAATTGTCTTTGGTGTTATGACAGATAACTAATTAATATATCTTTTGCCCTTGAAAGTGTTAAAAAGAATACGATATGCTTGAAATTATTCTGGCAATGGAGCACTGGACTGCAATCATTCAAACCTTTTATACATGCATGAGGTGACTTCTTTTAAAGGGGCAGGTTAAAGATATCATCTTTAAAGGAAACGAAGAAGAAATGAGGAGCTGCACACTTGCTAATGGCAAAATTCCCATGGTGAGTAGCCCCAAAGTGTAGGAGTCAAAACATGTGAGGTGAACTTTGGGAAGGGAACGCAAGGTTAGTTTCCTTTTACAAAAACTTTGCTTCACACATTGCACCATCTCCCTTGAAAACAAGCATTTTGATAAATGGGATACTTTCCATCTGCGGTGCTGCCAGGAGAGCTAGAGCGGGGGGACATCCATTTGGTGAACTACATTGTACAGCCATGACCACTGAGAATGTGTTTTAAGCCCCAATATCTGGGGACGTTCAAATTCTCCGAACTGCTCTTGAGAAGTGATTTTGTAAAAGATCGATGCATTTTCCCATTTTGATGATCATTTTCTGAATGTGTATTACTTAATTGTCCTAACTTTTTTTCTTGATCATGTATTGATATATACTGTTAGGAGAGAATGGTTGTTGAAAACTCTTAAGACTTTTAGCGTCAAATGTGCAGATTGGTATCATGGTGAATGTGGTATAATGTACCAAAGTTCATGCAAACTTCACCAAAGTTAGTTCTTCACATACAGTCTAAGTACCCGGGGAGGGGGGGGTACTTGGGTTGATTTTTGCTGGATGTGTGCCGCTCGCCTGTCACAACCCCTACCCCATTATAGTCTATTCTGTGGCCATATTATACACCCCATCTTAAGGCGCTTTCCATTTGTCAGAACTAACCGGCCAGTCCATTCCCTTCGCAATGAGAATTTCACTTTTAATCAAAACTTTCCAACCAGATCGGTCAAATCCTAAAAATATATGCAAGAAGGAGAACGTTCTCAGCAAAAACTCTTTGAAGAATTCTATTTCATTTTAAATCTGACTAGTCCGGCCATGGTCCGGCCGGCCAGTTCTGAGAAATGGAAAGCGCCCTTAGTCACTTTGGGAAAAAAGTAATTTTTGCAATCCCAACTTAGTCACTTTCTGTTTATGCGTCTACCTTATAAAGCCTTTCAACTTGGTCATCCTGAATCGAACTGACACATTTGTTAAACTTATTGTGGTGTAAATCTTTCTATTTTTAAATCTCTACATACCTGAATATTTTGACCCCCAAAATCGTGAAAATGTGCGACCCCATTCCTGTAGCTTTTATAAAACTGCAACCCCATAATAGTAAATCCAGTCATGAAAATGCGACCCCCTCCAGCTGCTGCTTCAGGTCTCACTGATTTTTCTTACTTGCTGTTTGTCAGGTTAGTGGTTTGATTTATATTAACATCAAAACTGCTAAGAGAATCGTAGGTTTATATGCCTATGCTCCTCTTGATGCCTGCACTTATTATGGACTGGACAACGGGGCGGATCCTATACAGGTGGGTAGACTCGCAGGTAGCCCAAGCTCACGTGTGAGAATCATTGTTGCATAATAGAAATAATAATTACAAGGGTTTGTATAGGCATTTTATCGATTGTTATTTAGGGGTCGAAAATAGCATCCAGTACCCAGGGTACCCAGTAATACTGTATTTCCCCCCCTTTAAATAAAGCAGTTAATAGAGAAAGAGAAAAGGAAGAATGGAGGGAAAAGGGGGGAGGGACGGAAGGTTAGATCACAGGCTGCCCAGACGTTATATGGGAGTTCGTTAGAATTTGAATTTTACAAGAGGACGTTTGAAAATGAACAAAAATTTTGGCACATTTGAATATATTTATGTAGATATTTGCGCCTTATGATAATAATAATAATAATAATGATAAAAAATACGATCTAAATTATATATGTTTTTAAAAAATTCACAAGGAAAATAACTCAACTTGTGTTTGTGTTGTGTGTTTTACTGTCGGTTCACAACTCGAAATCTAAAACTCGAATAAACGGCTTCCAAATTGCTCTAGAAACACAAACGCAAGTTGAGTCATTTTAATTGCGAATCGTTTTTCAAAAAATGTAATTTAGATCGTATTTTTGTTTATTTTCGTACGTTCTCTTTTAAAATTCAAATTCCAACGGACTCCCATATAGAGTCTGGGCGGCCTGTGGTTATGTAAATAGCTGGGGGAAATAGGGAATCGAAGGATGAACATGAAGTCGATTAAAAATATTATATGTGGAGAAGTGTTTACTGTAAAGGGGTCTTCATTGAAGAAATCTGAGGAGGAGGATACCTCGGTTTGACATTTTTCTTCTATTGCTCTACAGCCCTGTAATCGACAGTTAATTGAGCTAACGTAACTGGCAATATTAACAAAAAAAAGCGAGAAATATAAAGCCGTGACACAGCCCACAGTTGTATGATTTTTTTTTCTTTTTCGTCTTCACTAGCTGTCGCTATTTTTCGACATCCTTCTTTGTCTGGCTGAGGAAATAACTGAATCAGACTTTGTCGACGGTGAAAGGAGCGGCTCATATGGACGCAGCACTCGGATGGGAAGAGAATGCAGCTCAACAGAGGATATGATGTTAATGAAAGGAGTAAGATCCTCTCTATGGAAGCTTCTCAGAGGAATTACTCTGAAAGGAGGTCAGTTTAGTGATGGCTACATATTGGCCGGGGGTACTCTCTGTAATGGCCCATACGAGGATGCTCCTCCCGAAAGGGGTGCCTGCTTCAGGCTACCTAGGTATTTGAGAGGGGTAGGGATGGGATTTCAGTTGTTAAGTATATAAAAGGATAAGGAAATCTGTCATTTCGGTCGGTAAAGAGGCCTAAAAGGGCTAGAAGATGCATTTAATGGCTGTGAAATAGTCGAGAAAAATGTCTGGTTTTGTGATTTATTCCTATTTAAAAGACAGTCGCGTTTGCTTTAAATTCTGGAGGGGGTTACGGTTGAGGGATTCAGTAAGAGTATTTTCTGCATAGTGCGTGGTCATGGTCTTGCAGTCAAGGCAGGTCAAGCGTACCCCCGAATTGATTATTTGATTATTTGAAAAATGAATCCGTTAGCCGTTTCCTTAACAGGTGTCAAATTCAAATTGGCATTTCTGCATGCGTAATGAGCAGTGAATATTTTACGAGAACTTCTCTGTATTTGATCAGATTGAAAATCTTTGAATGGATTAAATGTCTTGGGAAGACATTTATATCAAATTCAGGGAACTGACTGAGCTGGTAGAAATTTCGTAACTGCTTCGCGTGTGAATTCGCGACTTATTACGCATGCAAGTAGGAAGAGATGAATCTGAAATCTGCAACTACTAACGGTGCATCTCTCGAATAATAAATTTGTTGATGGAACCTTGGGGGTACGCTTTACCTGGCTTGACTGTAAACCACGGCTGGGTTAGCTCCGTTCCGTTCTGCAGCAGGGCAGATAGTTTCACACATAGACCTTCTTCGGGCAAAACAAGTGACCAATCTCTTCATCAATTCATGGTTCACTCATTTTTCTCATTACCCCAAAACTTTCAGTGGTGGTATAAAATTTGAAATGTAACTTAGAGACATGTACACTTTAATCGGGGAAAAAAATACGCGCGTTTTATTGGGAAGAATTTCATTTCTAATAGAAAGCAGATTTTTGTGCGGAAAAACGTGATACTCCTTTTCCCCGGGGCTCGAATAATGGAAGCATACTCTGTAATTGTAGCAGTTTTATCTCTCCCTCGCTCTGCTTTTAGTAGCCGTACTTACACTGGAGGACAAGAAACCCCTCTGAGGAGTTTTTGTTGCCTTTTATCGGGCTCTAAGAAACAACTTGTCATCGGCAATCATCACCTTTACATTGTATCCTTCTAAGAAACACAACTTTTCGAGACAATAGTAGCTGTTTTAGATTTGGGTATCGATATATCATGGCAAGAAACCCTAAAGGAAGAAAAATAAGTAGTTTAACTATCACTGAAACTGTTCCTCTCTTCTTCGGAGACATTTAGATTTCCTCGATTGCTTTCGTTCTCCTTGCAGTTTTCCTTGTGCAGTTCTCCCCCTTAAATTGTCCAGACTAACGTCTTAAATGTTCTTGCGTGATGGATGGACAACTAGCGCTGTTATCTTTATTGAGGCAGGTTAAGCTCTCCGATCGCAAAATGATAAAACTTCGAACAATTGATAACTTGCTTCCGTCACAACATACGACATTTTCGCTAAAACTCGTCGGAGGCGTGGATGTAGGATAAATAGTGATTGATTTACTAAACGTGCGCCAAAGGTGCAAGCTTCCAGGGGGATCCGGGGGCATGCTTCCCCGGGAGTTTTTTTTTATCACTCCCTAAAGTCCCCTTTCCTGGGAATTTCCATACTGTAGTGGATATTGAGGAAGGCGAGTCCAAACGTTTTTCCAAATTTCTTCCGGGAAGTTTTTTTGTTGTTAAAAAAATAGTTATTATGAAAAATCTCACCGATTTCCGTAACCGGTGTTGATTCGCGCCTGACGGCTAGCACGTTTTCCCGCCAAAATGTCACTGGTTCAAGCGCGCCAGTAGTCTCCTATCCAGCGGTACTTTGTTTCGTCCAGCTGCGTTTTAGACTTCGGACTTCGGATGGGAAGGCGGCTACAACGCGCTTTTTGTTACCGAGGTGTAAAAATCTGGAATAATTCAAGTAAAGACTTAAGGAAATCATAAATGTTAAAGTTTTTAAGAGACGTCCAATTAATCAACTGATTAACATGAACTAGATTAGATGTTGAAATTTGTACAAAGTTACTATTTAGTTATTGTTGTACATAGTTTATTTAAGTTATTTAATTAAATAATTAATTTATTCATCCATTTAATTTAATTTTAGTATTGATGCTGAAAAGCCCTTTTTAGGGATGCTCAATAAAGTGTATGTACGTATGTATGTAAGACATGATATGTCCAGAAAACAAGATTTAATAAATCAAGTTCTTATTGATTTTATTTGCATACCTTTCTCAACAGTTGTGATTGAAAATGGCGAATTTGACTACATGATTCCCTCAGCTGAATGCTACAGGAGACAAATGCTTAACAGTGCTGAAAAGTTTGGCAGTTTTCCTTTGGAATCTAATAACCACACCCACGTTTGTTTTCACCAGGTACTTTAAAGCTGAGCAGTCTTTCTTCACTTAATGCATGCAAAATGGACAACATTGTTTGGCAAACTAATCTTGATCAAATCTTTGTCCCTTAAACTTTGTTTACAATTGTTGAACTTTGTTGCAAGTTAAATTTTTAGCAGTCAAGAAGTTTTGAGAATTGTCGATTATTAATTTCCAAATTTTAATAAATGAAATAAATTATGTTAATAAGGCCTGCCTCTAAGCCCCCAGTGGGAACTTATAATACGCACAGTTGAACATTTTTTATTCAGAACCCTCGATAGATGTTGACCACGATGATAGAGCCAGTCAGTTCCATAATCTTGAATGATGTACGGGAGATTCTTTGTGTACCTTTTTGCTTCATTAACATATGCTCAAAATTCTGTATCTGATGAAGCTAACAAAATAAAACCTCTGAAGGTTGAAAGAGCATAACAATTTCAGTTGTCTCTGAAAATTTGAGCCCGATGTACCGAATGGTTTCGGAGAAAGTCTTTTTTAAAAAACTCGAAATTTTACAAAGAGTGTGTGGCTCATTAACTAATCTTGCCACCCAGCAATTTCGCAGTTTTCGATGGATGATATTTCCTTCAGTATTGCTTGGCTGCAAAGAACTGGAAATTACACAATTAATCAGCTTTTTCAACTTTCGAATTTAGTTCGTGCGAACGACCACGGTTTCTTTGAGTGTAGTTGTATGCTAATGAGGAAAAATGTAACCAATGACGTCAGCCAATGGTTGGCCTATAGTTTTAGAGCGAAGATTTGCTGGTTGAGGGCTTTCAAAGGAAAGTATACGTCGGGATGATTAGATGTTTTCATGGTTTTAAAAGAAAAATGTCGCTATTTCTTCGAATAGGACGAAGGTGGAAAAGATGCAGACGTGGAAGCCTCCTCTGTTGTAGTGAATTCCATCGTTGAAGGTGGAATCAGCATTGGAAAGGAATCTGTTGTATCACACTGTCATTTAAAGGTACCAGGACCGAAGTACATACCTAGCCACACATATGCATGAACCTACCTACAGGTAGCTAGCTACAACCAGTTGCAAAAGTACTTGAGACACTGTACTGTATTTTGGCTTAAACGGCCTGTCCATGATCTTATGCTTGTGACCCCCCCCTCCACCCCGTATCAAAGTTTCTAGCAATACAAGACCATGCTCAAAACTTGGAGGAACAACTTTGAATGGGAGGGAGGAGGGAGGTCAGTATTTTATCCCACAGACCTGTGACTAGCAGCGATTTGGAGCAAGAAAGGTTGTTTTTTCATGAGAGTGTCTCAACATTTTTGCAACTGGTTGTAGCTCCCTACTTGCCGACTGACCGACCCACCAACCTACCTGCTAACCTTTCTACCGACCAACGTACCTACCTACCTATGTACCGACCAACCTATCTAGCTACTGACCGACAAACCTACCAATCTACCCTCTCTACCTCTCTTGCCTACCTAGCAACTTAAAGTCGTGCTCACCTATCTATCTACCAAGCTTCCCACCTAACTATCAACCTGCCCATTGTCCGCCCACCAACGTACCTTCCTACTTACTGATTTGCACTTCTTACTTATAACAACATCAACAACAACGAATTTGTTCATTTTGAGATAACACCAAGTTGTTGCGTACCTGCATACCTGCTACTTTGCCTACCTGCCTACCTTCTTACCTTCACACCATAGTAATTGTTATGTACCTAAAAACTGTAACCTTGACTATTGAATTATAGGGAAATGTGACCGTTGGTCCAGGTAGCGTTCTGGCGGGAATTGCTCCTCGTGATTTTAAGGTCAGTTATTACATGATTGAGACATTGATAAGGATCTACAGTAGTTAAAATCTACATGCGTCGTTAAGTAAGAATGTTTCCTATCTCCTGAATATCTTATTTTCCCTTCTCACATTAACCCTACAATAGATATGGACACTTTCTCCTGTAAGTGTAGCTGCTTCTTCTCTAACCTGTGAGCAAGCTCTGCATTTCAAGTGTCTTGCGAAGCGGACCACGCGAGAACGCGCAAGTGACGACGCGAAGGGCGAAGCAAAGCGAGCCAAGAGAAAACGCACGAGCAAGGGACGAAGCAAAAGGAGAGCTGTCTTGCGAAGCGAGCCACGCGAGAACGCGCAAGTGACGACGCGAAGGGCGAAGCAAAGCGAGCCAAGAGAAAACGCACGAGCAAGGGACGAAGCAAAAGGAGAGCTGTCTTGCGAAGCGGACCACGCGAGAACGCGCAAGTGACGACGCGAAGGGCGAAGCAAAGCGAGCCAAGAGAAAACGCACGAGCAAGGGACGAAGCAAAAGGAGAGGTGTCTTGCGAAGCGAGCCACGCGAGAACGCGCGAGTGACGCCGTGAAGGGCGAAGCAAAGCGAAATGTAAATTAAAAAAAAAAGCAGCGTCAGTTTTACAATTTTTAAATTTACATTAAGTACTACGCTGCGCAGGTTTTTCAATCTTTTTTTTGCGAAGCAAAGCGAGCCAATAGAAAACGCGCGAGCGAGGGGCGAAGAAAAGGAGAGCCATCCCTTTCTTTTCCCCATTCCCTCGCTCGCGCGTTTCCTTTCGCGTGTCGCTCACGCGTGACTTCTCACTATATCCCCCAAATGGAGAGCGTTTTCGCAGGCTACTTCTTTTCTTCTGTGTGTATTTTATCTCAGGGTCTCAGTAGAGAAACAACACTCGCTAAAGATCTCTGTATCCTTGGATTCAATGTATCGCTTCCAGGCCTGAGGGGCAAATCTGAGCGTGTCCTGGTGGTCTTCGGTGTTGGGGATCAGTTACAGGTGAGGCAGTGGACGAAATGAAGAAGAAGTCTTTTAAAACGTTTCGTGACATAAAGTGTGAATTCATTCGCAAAATACATGTATACAGCCGTCACATTTGCCGCTGGATAAATTTATGCCATTCTGGTTATCATAAATTACACATTCTCCTAATTCAGGTACTTATATTGACCTAAGTATATATTCACTCTGTTTGGCCAAAGAAATTGCTCTAGAATTGCTTCAAGGTATTTTATCTTCCGGTTTTTTTCCTTAACAGGAGTTGTCGTCATCGTCAACTAGCACTTATTGTAACATACCTTGGAAAACATTTTTCGACAGAACAGGAATCAACCAAGAGGAAGTTTGGATAGGAGTGGTCAGTGTAAAAAGATTTTATTTTAACGGCGTTGCAGCCCCTAGGGATTACTCAAACAACAAAATTTTATGCGGGGAGACCCCGCCTCGAGGTTAAACCCCTTACCCTTAGGCTTTTTTAGTATAATTACATTGATGATTATCGAAAATAGAGCGCTATGATTGGCTAGGAGCTTCGCTTTATCCCGCTATAATCACCGCGCGGTGATTATAGCATTGAAGGCTAGCAGTTTTCAAAGTGGCAGCCAGACTTTTTTATGTTTCGGGGTCGGAAATTGATCAATAATTTTATTTTCTCGAATAATCATCAATGTAATTATACTAAAACAATTAGTCGCCTCAGGCAACGTGAATATTGGCGAATAGTCACCTCGACTTCGTCTCGGTGACTATTCGCCGATATTCACGTCGCCTTCGGCGACTAATTGTTAAATATACCATTTTTTGATAGAAAAGGGACCACCTTCCGCGCACCCTCTATTGACTAATGGTACCCGTTTCACATACCTGATTTGGAACACAACATTTCTTTTAACTCCTGTAAATGCATTATCCTTTTAAAATATAAATAAATCACTAAGGCAGAAAGTTTTCCTGATCTTTTGCACAGCCAAAAAATGCGTCTCTTAGCCATGTTGGGCTAACTCGAAGTGACAAATTTCGTCACTATTTGAATACACGTGCTAATATTTGAAAAATGAGTTTCTCTGTTTATGAAAAGCCTCTCCCTCGTTTCCCATCATACCTCACGTGACGCACTCCTTTGTTTCACGAAAACAACCTCGGTCCCAGGACTTTCCATTTACCTTTAAGGGAAAAACCCTGGGAATAAACAAAACAATAACCTTCTGCATTTTCAGCCTGAACAACTCAGATCCCTTTACAATGCAAAGATCTTTCCTGTTGTTCACCCTTTCGATGTGTTGAATGAAGATGCTGGGAAAGATGATATCTTGTGGTTGGCCTGCACCGGAGTATCAGAAGAAACTGATCAGCAGAAGATCAACAGGTCAGTTTTGTCCATTAGTAATTAATTTTTGGCTTAGTTCAAGAGTGAAAGTTTTGCTTTTTCTGTCCCCTACACTTTGCAGCTTTTCACTCCTTCTTTATTTTCCTCTTGCGTCCTCTTTGATTTTCTCAAAGCGTCGGACTTCTGCGGGATTTTGTGGTTCGAAACGTAACCGTGGCTTTGCCTTTGCTTTCTTGGACAATGACTTTGCTTTGCTACACTACAGTCGACTCTCACTTCGCTAAGAATGGACACCTTGCGTTGGTCTCCCGGGAGAGCTTGCTCGCAGGCTATAGATTCTAAAGGTGGTGTTACACTACACGATTCGCAACGACGATTTTTAGCGCAACACAGCGTTGCAACATTGTTGCGACATTGTTCGACTAGTTCCAACATAGCAACGATGTGTTGCGCTAAAAATCGTCGTTGCGAATCGTCCCGTGTAACATCACCTTAACACAAGGACGACTTCGAGAACGAGATTTTCTCAACACTAAGTAGTGCGCGCGCGTGAACCAGCGTCATTTTGAAAGGAAAATAGGATAGCTGTCGTCTTTCTACTGCGGATTTTAGCGAGACTGTCGTAGACGCGGAAATAAGTTATCAAAAGTTGAAAGATTTATTCAATAGAAATAACCCTGCTAACGTTTCTGGTGAATGCAATGGAGCTTTTCGGGGTGTATAGAGCGATTTTCGTTTGACCTTGAAAAATGGTTTCGATAAGTGTTCGTCATCTGTTTCATAAGCCAATGGATGAAAAGAGCAAAACATGGACTCTTCGTTTTCCCGCCAAAGAAAACCCTAATATGAAGAAGGCATTGTTCGATTGGCCAATCGTGTTGCAGTATGACGTCAAAGCGAAGGATCCATTGATTTCTAGAAAGTTCTCGGGCATGTAGTTTTTTACGCGAGCGTTCGCTTAACCAACCAAAAGCCACGCACGTTTGTATCCGTTCGATAAACCAATCAAATCGCTCTATTTCCATTCGTTTGTTGTTTCTGTTTTGTTCGCGCGTTTTCATTTCAAGGTCATACGAAAATCGCTCTATTTTATTTTTTCGTTGTCGTAGTCCTCCTCGTTCTCGAATCTAAAGGTGATGTTACACGGGACGATTCGCAACGACGATTTCTAGCACAACTCAACGCTGGGATGTTGGAACAATGTTGTAACCATTCGAAACAATGTTGCAACAACTGAATGTTGCAGCGGTGTCGCGCGCTAAAAATCGTCGTTGCGAATTGTCTCGTGTAATATGACCTTAAACATCCCTTTCATAGAAACTGCGCGGTACAAATTTCTGATAATAATAATAATAATTACAATGGAAGACAACGAAAATTACTGAAACAATCATGATATCGAATGGGAGTCCATACCTTAACTTCTTAGACTGGGATCAAACGTGGAACTTCACACTGAGCGAGCGTAATGCTACTGAACGAGAACAATAATTTTTTTCATTAGCCTTAGGCCTGTCCAAGAGATTCTGCTTAAAAGCTGAGTTGCTATAAATGTTGTTTAAGCGTCGAAACAGTGGAAACTTTATTGGAACCTGTTGAAAGCCGTTTACTTGAGGCTGGTTCAGTGTTGTGTCGAAATGCAGTATGGGAATGGGAATTTGTGGGACGAATTTGGATCCAGTTTCCTGCGCAACTTCTTAATAATCAATGCGCCACTTTAAAAACGAGAAGGGAACTGGGCCGAGTTAACTTTCGCAAAGACTTCTGGAACTTTTACCAAGGACAGAGGAAAAAATTGGCCAATAGCTGACCGGCGCGTCCCCAGTAACGACCCCAGGAACAATTGCGGGACGCATTTCGGCTCCAATTTCCTTCTCAATGAAAGAAGTGATAGCGTTTTAAAAACACTCCCATGGTGAAATTTAAAATAAAACCCACCCTGTCTGACCCTCAACTTCACAATGGTCATTAGAGAGGAGAATTAGTTGCATCATGTTGCCATGGTATCAAAATGTCTGGATGACAACAATCCGAAGCTTCATCGATCTTGTTCAAGTTCCTTTAATTTCTCAAATGTTGGCGAAACTTTCTGGGGTTGAATTCGAAAGGACCGTATCTAAGTTTTGAAAAAGAAAAAGAAAATTGTCGTGTTGTGTTTACCAACTCCATAAAGCGGGCGCGTGAAAATAGGAAGTTTCATGCCGCAGTCGCCCAACGACGGCTAAGAAATGTACAAAAAAGCGTGATGCACGTGCAAAGTTGTTGTTTTGCTAATATAAACCGTTTACTTTTTTGCCGTTCTCGTTCCCGTCGCCATCGTCGTTGCTTAAGCTCCCTATTGTTGTGATGCAGAAATTTTGCTACCATGGTAACGTGACGCCACACTTCTCTCTGTTTTACCTGTATATAAAGATAATACCGCATTTCCTTCGTTCGTTGAACCTGAATTGAAATGATTCATGTTTTAGGTGGCGTGCTTCACTGAGGCTCTCCCTAGAAGACATTATGGGGACTATTGATACCAATGCAGAGTTTTGCTGGAAGAAGAATCTTTGGTTTGAAATTGGAAAAACTGAAGTTGTTAACACGTTGACGAGTTGCAGCAGTAACTGTATTCTGCCCTTCTTTAAAAGCTGCGCAAAAGAAGGATTTGACGCGCAGATATTGGAGGTTTTAGATCAAGGTAATGGAAGTGTTGTTCGTTTCTTTTCTTTTCTTTTTTTTTGACAAAATCTGTGTTTGGAATCCAAAACGTCTCTTTCGGAACTATATGTGACAGACGGTACGTATTTGACCACTAAACCTTTCTAAAGTATACGGTTTTTAAGTTGTTGCAGTGATTCGTTCATAACTTGATCGATCGAGACTAAAAGTGTAGGCCTGAAAGGCGTCGACAGGACGCGTGACCACGAGTTTTCGGTTACTGTGCAGATGCTTTGTCACCGAGTCGTGTGTCCCAACATCGGAAGTAGTTAACTTGCCCTTAGTTGCCAACAAGTCAAAATAGCTATGGCTCTTCTCTCGCTGCATTTAGATGACAAACAACTGTCGTTCACTTGCCAGTGTTCCTGGACACCTATAGGAACTCTAAGTCTGTCTGGTCTCTTCCATCGCGATATTGGTACAGCGGCATTAACACTTGTTTATTGTATCCCAACCAGGGTTGCAGGGCGCTAGTATGTCATCATTATCATTATTATTACATCATCATCATCGCCATCATCATCATCATCATTATTTGAATTAGTGATTTCTCGAGTCAATTGCAATCATTGTTGTCGCAGAATACCGCCAGCAACCTTCACGTCTCTAGGAAAATAATAATCTCCTTGAGTTTAATGTAAACACCTTTGCTAATTTCTTTGTGTACCTTCTCCAGTTGCATGCAGTACAAGTTCTCCAGGCGTGGCCGCTCGGACTCTGGCGTGTATTGCTGACGTGTTAGGTGCTATGGCAGGAGAGAGAGCTGGGCTGAGAAGTGGTCCGGCCCGCAATGAGTCCTGGATGCATGCTTTTGAACTTCTTGATGTATGTCCATTGTCCATAACCCTAAGCGTTAGCTCTGTACAAAGGTTCACTCCTCGATGAGCGCTTGTATCTTTTTATTTACAAGCAAATCAAGGAAAAGTATAAATGGCCTTTTTGAGGCACCGCGTGACACTTTATCAGTGTTGTTTTGAGTTGCTCTGTAAGACTGTTTTTGGAGGACGCTATCGTTCAGTCCAGTGGCCAAATCCTGACGAAATTGGGCGGGAAACTGAGTGAAGCGTCATCCCTCGAAACAGTCCCACAGTACATTTCGAATCAACACCGGCACGAGTTTCACGTGAAATTTCAAAATGGGTAATAATTTTTACCCTGTGACCGCTTTGAATGGCCAAGAGACGAAGTTTGTAAATAGAAAGCTTAAGATCATAATGCAATAGAGAGGAGACCTGTGACGTCACATTACCATAGCAGCAAAATTCCGGATCTCATCAATCTCTCTTGACAGACACGGCCATCTGCATTGTCGAATGTGGAAGAAAAGTATGGGCTACCCGCTTTGCTCCTGGGTTTAACGGTGCACAGGAAAGTCATGCATGTCAATGTTTAAGTTTTTTTTCTGCCGTTTTTGCAGGGTCACGTTTTGTTGAGATCCAGAAATTTGTAGGCAGTATATAATATCTCCACTAAAGTTGTCAATGTTTGCGGTAGAGGTTGGATTTGATTGAAGTCTTGCAAAACGAGGCTTAAAATTATCCTCTTTTACGTCTTTTCAGGCTCAAGCCGGAAAAGAAAGCGTTGCACATAATCGAAGCTGTAGTTAAATTACCAAATGTTGTACCAACCTCGTTCCCAGGTTCTCTCTCCTACCCGTCGCTCCGTAGGGACGGGTAGGAGAGAACCCTGGGAACGAGGTTGATGTTGTACCTCAATTTTCATGCGCGTTCTTTTAATACCCTGGACACTTAAAGCCATTTGAAACGTCAGTTTATCAACGAGAGGTTTTAATGTTCTGCATGGTTTTTCTTATGTTTTTAGAGAGGCGAAATAGCAGCAGGAGTGAAAGCCCTTGCCTTAGAACGATCCAAATGGCTTGACAGGTAAAACCTACAATTTTTCATGCATTAGGACGTTCATCTTGCGTTGATGAGTTGGAGAAGTGGCGTTAAGAAGTCCCGCCTGTATGCTGAGCCGTTTCGCAACTTCAATTCATCTTCAGTTCAAGTGGTTAAATGAATATTTGTGACGTGTTGGCGGAGAATACCGCTTCTCCACTACCTGGTGGCTCATGCTACTCTTACTGGGATACGATACGTACGTCTGGGCCTCTCGACTGGAGTTAGAGCGATTTTCGTATGACCTTGTAATGAAAACGCGCGAACAAAACAGAAACAACAAACGAATGGAAATAGAGCGATTTGATTGGTTTATCGAACGGATACAAACTCGCGTGGCTTTTGGTTGGTTAAGCGAACGCTTGCGTAAAAAAACTTCATGCCCGAGAACTTTCTTGAAGTCAATGGATCCTTCGCTTTGACGTCATACTGCAACACGATTGGCCAATCGAACAATGCCTTCTCCATATTAGGGTTTTCTTTGGCGGGAAAACGAAGAGTCCATGTTTTGATCTTTTCATCCATTGGTTTATGAAACAGATGACGAACACTTATCGAAACCATTTTTCAAGGTCATACGAAAATCGCTCTAGCCTTTCTCTACCCCTCTACAATCTTGGACAAAACTGTTGAGAAAATTGCATACTTGGGGGGCATTTTTTCTAAACTTCGTAGCCGACCGATTCTTCCCTCCCCCCTCCCCCTAGAAGTAGTGTTGTTGGGTCTTCAAAAGAAAGCCTGATCCCTAAACATTTATAGGAAGCAACTTTGAACTTGGGGAGGGGGTTTTCTTTACGCAAAGCCATTGATTTGGAAATAGTTTTGTTGCGTTAGGTAGTGCGCATTAATGAAAACATTTTCTCAAGTAATTTTGTCCAGGATTATAGCTTTCGCAACAATCGCCTCTCCCACTGCGCGTTGTCCAAAATACAAATTGGTTGCTTTGTGTGGTGATAAGATGATTGGCAAGAGTAATAGAAAAATGTGTCACCTCGTGACTTAGTGACTAGGTGTTAAAGCTTATGCTTTTGTCTTCATAGACCAGATCTGCTGATTCGTGCTGCGCGACATTATGAAGGAGCAGAGCAGGTCCTACGACGGCAGGCAGTACTCACTGCTTCAAAGGTGTGTTGCTTAGTTACCTGGGTGATGCAAACCTTGCTTTAACGGGTAGTGTTACTACAACGATTGGTAGTTCTCTGTGACTTTAATTTGGCATTTGCTGGATAAAGGGATGAAGGAAGCAGAAGCACGGGTTAGGAGTTAAGCCACCATGACTAAGTTTTAGCGGAAGGGATCGAAACTACGCTTCCTAGTCTGAACTGAAGCCACTAAGTTGGGGAAAGGGGGAGTGGGTTATAATTATGCTTCTCAGTCTATAACTTTAGCCACTAAGGGGAGGGGGAGGGGGGGGGGGGGGGGAGAAGTGGAAATTATACTTCTTAGTCTGGTATCGAAGCGATTAAGTTGGGGGTAGGGGAAGGGGTTAAAATTATGCTTCTCAGTCTATGACTTTAGCCGCTAAGTTAAGAAGAGGGGAGGGGTTAAAATTCCCCTTCCTAGTCTGTAACTGAAGCGACTAAATGGGGGCGTGGAGTGGAGAGGTGGAAATTATATTTCTCGGTCTGTTACCTGCCTGTACTCAAAGAGACCAAAGACCGAGCTCTCCCTCCCTCTGAGGTTGGTTTGGAGCAGAGAGCTTGATCAGTCCGGTGGTCTTTAATCCTACAGTGAACAAACCTTGCAGCCTACTGAAAGCGCATTTCACACTTGTTTAAAAGATTGTGAGCTCATTTAGAATGAAGCTTCTTTAGAACTACTACTGGTACTTCCGGCCCAAAATGTCTTTATTAACAGTCTTTTCGTGATGTCTTTTGGATACGTTATATCAACTCATGACTCTGTGTTTGCATTCTGTTAGTTTTTCCACACTGCGCCGTGTGAACCAACTCCTATAGGACATTGGGTGAACGCAGCGGCGCCAGGTAAGCCAAAATTATCTTGTTATAGCGTTTTTTTCCATTTCATATGGTGTTCACGTTACTGACATCATATCACGTCAGTTCTTCTTGCATCTCGCATGTCACGTCTTTACATATGAAGCCAGAATGACACGATACCTCCTCTTGGAAAGACGCGAGAAGCTCCCTGGGAGAGCTGTTCTATTAATGCCTATATTTACGCTTTATCTTAAAGTTTTACGTAAACACTGCGTCGAAAAGATAGATAAAACAATCGTGGAATTCTTTCGTTCGGGGTGTTAAGTACGAAGGTGGCCGCGGCGAGAGGGACAAGGGGATGGTGGAGAGGAGTTTTTTGTAGGGGGATACGATATGGATTGGTCGGACAAAGGAAGGAATTGTGTTTTGGTCATCTTGTTGATGAGGTTATATAGTTTACTAGTTTTTAAAAGGAGGAGTATTTCAAATAATAGGCTGTGAATTAGGTAGGCAAAATCACACATTTGGAATAAAACAGGGCGGCAAAGATTAATGTCTTTACGAACCCCTGACCGTTTGTTTCACTTGCCTCGAAGTCCGCACCTCGTTTTCTTAAGCCCACTTTTTGAATTCCCCTAGATAGATAGATAGATAGATAATCTTTATTTATCCACGGTACAAAATTCGTCAGCTTTAAAAATACCTAATACTAATACTAATATAATAAAAATAAAAAGCTGCTTTCCACGAATGCCGTGCCTTACAGTTCTTTGAGTAATCGTTTAAATTGCCCAAGGGACTCTGCTTCCCTTAAGTTACTAGGAAGACTGTTCCAGATAATGGCGCCACTATAGCTGAAGCTGTTTTTGTAATAGTTTGTGCGCGGTAATGGAACATTGAGTTTATTTTCAGAGTCCCTTAGGTTATATGCGACTTCTCATCTTTCAAATTTAGAACTAAGATAGTTTGGAGCCAACCCGTGCAGAGACCTGTAAACCATCGTAGCTCTTGTGATTTGTTGCTGGCAAGCTAGGTTTTTCCACCCTAGAAGTTTGAAAAGGTAACCAGCATCTACGTCATAGCTTGAGTAGGTCAAAACACGGGCTGCTCTGTTTTGTAGCTTTTGAACCTTATTCCGTAGAGTTATACCACAGTTTCCCCAAACAATGTTGCAATAATCAAGTGTGGCTGTATTAAAGCTTGATATATTAATTGTAAGGTCGCCTGAGGGACAAGGTGCCTTATTCGTTTTATGGCCCCAATACCAGAAGCGACTTTCTTTGTTACCTTCTCGATATGGCCACTCCAATCAAGTCTGTCATCGATGGTCACTCCAAGAGATTTTGCAGTAGTCACCTGGCTAACTTTTTCGTCCATTATTGGCTCCATGTTTAAAATTACCATGTTTCGTTTCAGCCCGTATAGATCTTTCTGGTGGCTGGAGTGATACGCCTCCAATTACGTACGAACAAGGTGGTACAGTGCTTAATGTTGCGGTTAAACTCAATGGACAGGTGACGAAGAGTTCTAATTCCCTAAGAATTGAATTCACTCGTGATTTGAATGTTAAATTAGAGAGATTTTGAGTGACGTTTACGGCGGCAAACGGCAAACTTCGGATTTAAGTTAAGAATGTCTCAAAATAGAAAACGTGCAGCTAAAAGCAGCCCAAAACAATTGTTATAGACCAAACTAACGCGAGATAGAAGTAGTGTACAGAAAAGTGCAAGTTAAGGGAAAACTTGGTCACTTGGTGCAAATTTGCTTTTGTCGTTTGCCATAAGCGTGACTCTCAATCTCTCTATTAATTGTATCACCTTCCCAGCGCAACTCGGTCTTGCACTGTAGGTCTCTCGTTCTAGCTGTCACTGATGTCCCTGTTGCAATCTCATTCCCAGAGTCCGCGTTACAATTGCAAATCGGTCTTGTGCTGTAGGTCTCTCGTTCTAGCTGTCACTGATGTCCCTATTGCAATCTCATTTCCAGAGTGCACGTTTCCTTTGCAATTAGGGAGCTTAAGCAAAGGTGTTTTTGAGCGACGCACTTCAACCGGAAGTAAGGACTTTTCCCTCTTAATATTCCTTGACGCTATAAAATTTCTATTGCTTAGCTTTTTTGCTCTTAGTGCGATTTGACTGATAATATGGGCAAAACCATCGTCCAAAACTGAAAAAAGGCCACGTGCGGTTGACGTGCGTCACTCAAAAACGTCCTTGCTTAAACTCCCTATTGTCCAGCGGAACGGGCAACGGGGACAAGGGTAACTCAGACTCTGGGAACGAGATTGGCACTGTATCCAAACAGTGAGTCGCATATAACACTGGCCTCCGTTTAGGCAAACAAACTTCTCGTCATGAGAATAACAGAAATGTTCACCAAAGACAAATGGTACCCACTTCCAAGCAAGTTTTCAATATTGATACCATTAGAAATACTTGGAGTTCCCATCATCCCTCCCTCGCGCTTCTCGCGTGCTCGCGAGTACCCCAATCCCCACTTAGCCCTGGGAAAGCCTGTGTAGGAGGCAGTACTTTGAGAACAGTGTTTGTCTTACTTTTAGTGCTGAAAAGGTTGCTATCTCTTGTGTAACGTTTCTGTTAACGCCTCAATCTACTACGTTGCTTTGACGTAACGAAGGAATTGTTACATAAAATAGTGTTTCCTGCAAGTTGCTCTAGTTGCTTATTGATTATCAAATTCTGTTTCCAAAAAAAAAACGTAATTTTGAAGACAATTTCTCATCTAAAATAGAAGTAAGTGGATGAATGAAAAAATGGCAGCCGCGAGCTACCTCCCGCGAGTCTTAGGTCCCAAATATGTGCAAGCGGGTAACGTAAAACCGTGTCGGAGACTGGGCCCGAGTGTATACGTAGTTGAGATTTTGATTGACAAGTTACTCATACATGTGTGCGCAATCGAATGTGACTTGGGTCTTTAAACCATGTGAGATTGTGATAAACTCAGTGACTTGTGACCTTGTTAGGGAACTACACTATTATTGCTACTGGAGGCATTCCCGACAACCGTTAATCGCAAACCGCAGTTTGTCGTTTGCATTAAAATGACCAATCCTCGACCTTAAGGTCTCTAGTAAGTATGGTTGCGAGAACTTTTCAATTTTTCTTTCCTTTATTGTAGAAAGTCACCAAAGCCCGGGTTAGGAAAATAAAGGAGTAAGTAACCATGGTATTTCTAGCCTCGGTTGTTCAAAGGTTTGATAGCGCTTTCCACGGGATAAATCACCACAAGTATTAGGGAAACCAATTGCGATATCCACTGGACACAGATTTATCCCTTGGATAGCGCCATCCACCTTTTAAACAAATGGTACCTGGGTTTTATAACACTAAGATTACATGTTAAAATTTTATAAACAAACTGCATGGAGCAACTAAAAGGACGAGGTCTTTAGTTACTAACCGGTAGTTAAGCCTTCTTCGTCCGTCCCATCCTAACGAAATTCTCATCCAGAGATTGTCAAAATTCGCGTGAGTATCGTAAACCCCCCTTTTGGATAATGCTTGGCAGTCTAGCCTCCTGGCATGATGTCATTCCGTGTTGACTGTAAACAGTCCCCCATTTTCCGTAAGATCGTCGAGATCGAGCGCTTTGCGTTACGGACGGCCATCTTGTATGAGTGACGCTCCTGACGCCCTCACCCTCGGTACATATGAAACCAAGATGGTCGCCCCTAACGCAAAAGGCTCGATCTTGACATTATAGCGGAAAAATAGGGGACTGTGAACCCGTCTACATTCCGTTCCACGTGAAATTGAAAGGAAATTGTTACGAAAGAACGCTTAGCGAAACAGTGGTTCGACTAGCCTGCGAACAGCAGACGCATTTCCAGTCGTCGCTTCTCTCCGACGAGCTTCGGTTATTTTTTGCGTCTCTGTAAAGCAGCCCTCCTTCAAATAGGGCGGGAAGACTTTAAGGGATCAGTAAACGGTCATTGACTTAAAACGTTTTATCATCTTTTCATTTGTAATAAAATTGGAATTATTTTTCTTTACGAAATGAGCTTATTACTGACAATAAAATTGACCCTTACACTTCCCTCCTCCATTACAGCGGTTTTTCTCTCTGCGGTTGAAACTTGGTCAGTCAACAATCAACCGTTTCCATGGTTTTCACTCAATCTGACAGAGAAGGTTCTCTAATCGTTGGAGATCGATGTTTTACAAGAATCGACTGACGACAGCGTTTCCAATTATTTCGTTGAGATGAAAGATTAAAATGTCCAAATAACGCCAGGTCTCTGTGGGCTGAGTGAAATAGCCGAAACACTCTCTATAGTTGACGTTTAAACTTGCGGGCTGCTTTGATCGCCTGCAATTATAATGTAACGAGATACTTAATGAAAAGTGATTGCCTGACATACATCGTTATTTTTTAGGCTAGAAATCGCCCTAGTAATCCATTCGGAAGACCATAGTGTCAGGGTTGTGTGCAGTGAACTGAAACACTTAGAAAATTACACTCAACCGAACGCCCCAGGTAAGATTGGGCTCATGATGCCCATCTACATCTGACTGATTTATTTCCATGGTAAGGTGTTTACAGATAACCCACCATCAAAAGTTGACTATTAAAAGGAACAGTCATCAATTTGTACAATACTTGAAGTAATTAATAACAGAAATCAATGAGTCAAAAATAATATTTAAGTAACAACAAGAATAGACCTATTTACCGATACGGCCGCCATATTGAACTAATTCGATTTAAGGAGTATTATAGGATGCCCAAGGGGCATGAGCACATTTCGTTTGTATTTTCGAGCGCTTTTTGGGACATTTTTTTCTTAAAGTTTTCTTAGAATAAGATTGTAATGGGAAAAAAGATCCTTGTGCCGTGTTTGGATGTAATAATGATCGCCCTTTTCCCGTGAAATATACAGTGAAATACCATTTTTCTAATACTAAACTAGAAAAAGACGATCATAATTACATCCAAACACGGCACGAGGATCCTTTTTCCCATTGCAATCTTATTATTAGAAAACTTTAAGAAAAAATGTCCTGAAAAGCGTTCGAAAATACAAACGAAATGTGCTCATGCCCCCTGGGCATCCTATAATACTCCTTAAATCGAATTAATTCAATATGGCCGCCATATCGCTTAAAAGGTCTATTAAGAAAATGTATCTACATATATAGAAATAAGTCAATAATGTTATATCTTATTAAAGTTTACGTATTCTCTGCTAACACGCTGATTAGCTTAGATTCAAATATGCCTGAGATATTTGACTCGACGTTTTCCGCGGGCAACCGATTCCATAGTCTTATGATCCGTGGAAAGAAGGAATAAAAATATTCTTCGCTGCCTTATCTTGCCTATATCTATAACCAATTCTAAATTCAGAATGGAATTGTAGGTAGGTAATAAGATCAATATTAATTTGCCACGACTCGTTTTGTACAAAAGGGTTAGTCGAGTCACAGTTATGTTTAATTACGGAAGGTAGACTTTTTTAAACTCCCTTTTTTGGTATTCTTTGCCAGACAAAGAAGTCGACTTATCGAGAACTATATGGTATCTAAGTTTACAGTGTAGAGAGAGAATCATTGTTTATGGGCTAAATCTAGTTAAGCTCCATCTATAGCCCTTCCTTCTTTTTTTTTTATAGCATTGTGGTGATGATTTCTGTTTACGCTGTACTGTTCGGTTAGAGTTAAAGTACACTAGCCCTTTCCAAGAGCTAGTGTAACTCATACATAAAAGACCGTTTTACAGTTGTGGGCTTAGTATCCTAGCCTTTGAATGAACGCGAGGCTAAGGTTGACCTTGTTTTAATACAAACCTTTCCCCTTTTCTTTTGAAAGTTATGCTTAAAAAATGCTAGTTAGCTTAATAATAACATAATGTACACAACAAAGCAGGAAGGGTTGTATCAAAGCAAGATCAACTCCAGCCTCGCTTTTACCTGTGACTGAAAAATGCGCTATTAAAGCCTTGAACACTATATGAAATTTTCTTGTTTTATCTCAGGGGCACTGCTTAAAGCCTGTTTCTGTTTACTCGACATTGTGGACATTTCGTCGAAAGAAACTTTAACAGACCAACTGACTAAGAAGTACCAGGCAGGGTTTGAACTTCACACGTGGTCAACCGCTCCTCAAGGCAGTGGCCTGGGAACGAGTAGTATTTTAGCGGGAGTTATCTTAGCAGCGTTGCTACGGGTAACAGACCGCATAGCGAGCTTGGATTCGCTTGTCCACGCGGTGATGATCGTCGAACAGATGCTTACAACTGGCGGAGGCTGGCAGGACAATGTAGGAGGTCTGGTACCTGGTTTCAAGATCTCTAGGTCCCAGGCTCGTTTACCGCTGAAAGTGGAAGCTGAAAAGCTGGAGCTTAATGAAGACACCGTCGAGGATCTGTGCAATCGGTTGGTCTGCTTTTACTCTGGAAGAACAAGGCTCGCCAAGAATTTGCTACAGGTAAATTAAAGGTTCCTCACCGGCCGGCGCACGCGCAGTGTTTGTTTTCCCTTCCAAATAACTGTGAAGTCCGAGGGGCTTAAAAATGCAAGACATACGTACAGAAGGCGAGATGCGTCAGGGCTTAACAGGTACAAGAGGCGTGGAAGGTCATAGAGAGTGGTGATCAAGTGTGAGTGGGGGCGGTGGGGATAGATGCGTTTAGTTAAATCTAACGGTGCCTTATTATTTATCGAGCAGAATGTCGTCAGGAATTGGTATGCAAGGTTTCCACAAATCACCAACAACGCAAGGAACTTGATAGACAACGCAGAAGAGGCTGCTAAGGCGCTGAAAGAAGGTGAGTTGTCAATTATGGTCACTTGTGCTTCTTTGACGATAATGAACTTCGATTTTAACCTAGGCATATGATTTCTCGGATTACCCTTCAGATGCCGCCTTGGATTTGAAGTTTCTACACTACACAGCCTCAAAAGTCACATTGTCTAGTTTTATTGGCTATTTGAGGTGTGCGTTAGACTGGGTCAGTGTAATGTCGAATTACAACATAGGGCTGTTTTGGGGGACGAATTTTTGATCCAGATTCCTGTACAACCTCGCAAAAGTCAAACAAAGAAGTGGTAGCGTCTCCAAAACATTCCCATAGTGCAATTGAGCTCAACATCGACCCAGTGTCACGCGCAACTTAAAAAATGGCAAATTCGCCATTTTCACATAGACCATAATGCACCTTGTTTACTCCCCAAAGTTTTGCATAATAATTCTTTCCAGTTTCCCCTGGGTATTACAGTCTTCTCAAGAGAAATCGAAGACAATGGTTATGTAAAATTTTGGGGGGTAAACAAGGTGTATTGTCATTATGGTCTATGTGAAAATGGTGAATAAACAACACTAAGTAAGTGCTTCTCACTCAGAGCATTTATTAAGATGTTTTGACATTAGGATTTTAAATGGCATTTGTTATCTGCATTTCAGGAAATATCAAAAAGTTTGGTGAATGCTGGACTTGTTATCGACATCAAAAGAGCCTGATGGCACCGGGTGAGTGTAATGCGCATGCATTTACCAGCGTTCCGCTGTCCCTCATTGTTGCTCTACTGTAACCTGCGATCAGGTGGTCCTTCCTCCCTACCGACTTTCGCGCTCCCCCGAGAAAATAGGCGCCTGATCTCAGGTTTACTTTACCGTGCGAGATGCAATTCCGTTTTTAGAGGCTGCGTTCCTTCTGGTCATCGGTTGAGAAAAAAAAATTCCGATCTTACAGTGAAACCTGATAAATAAGGGTTTGCCGTAGCCGGTCAAAAGTTTCCGCTTTACAGACCAACACTGTAGCATCAAAGCCAAACGTGCCGTGGTTAGTTCTACGCAGGCGCAATAAAAACAGAACTCAGATTTTCTGATTGCCATTTTGAATTGGCCAAGAACGGACCAGAACGTTCATTACCTGTTCCGCTGGACAAGGATACCGAAAACTTCGGGAAGGAGTGTGAACCGATCCAAATGTAGCGCTGTCGCCATTTCTTTATTTTAATTATCTTTGAGTTATAC
Source organism: Porites divaricata (assembly GCA_038088405.1). Lineage (NCBI taxonomy): Eukaryota > Metazoa > Cnidaria > Anthozoa > Scleractinia > Poritidae > Porites > Porites divaricata. Next base: position 9,708,099 of record JBBMOI010000016.1, read on the forward strand.
ATTCGAATGCTCTGTCTGCCAACAGGATCTGAACCGGAGGCGATAAAGGACTTAATGGAAGCGTTGAAGCCCTTGAGCTACGGTATGTCTTCCACCGTTTGTCTCCGTATGGTTTTCTCATACCCCTTCGAAAATTCTTTTTAAGATCAAAGGTTGCCGACTCAGCCCCCCCCCCCCCCCCCCCGCCCCCTTTGGAAAAAACTTTCAAATACCCCTCGGAAAATGTCATCCACAGCGGGGAGGGTAGATATTAAATGGAATGGCCCCTGTTCCTATAAATGGTGTTCGTCCAAAAACATGATGGAGAAAACTGAGCGCGTCATTTGAAAAAGCAACAAGGAATGTTCAGGTGAATTGATGAAATAAACAGGCCCGCAAATAAGATGTCGTTTTTGAAGGACATGTTCGAAAAGGTCGTTTCAATACAGAAAAGTCGTCTAACATATATTTTGTTGGCTTTTAATTTGTTTAAGAAAATCTCCAGCTACAAAATGATAGTTTTCTGTACTTGATTTTTCCAGCCATAAATATCCGACCGCAGGTAGAATTTCCTTGGAAATTGGCAAATTTTGCCGCTTGCTTACTGCTTTTCACCTTCCTTTTTGTAGAACAAACCTTCGTAAATTTTCTGTCATTTTTCAAGGACCTACTTATTATAACTCTTTAGAAGATGATATCAAAGAATCTATTTCTCTCCACTTATTCAAAACGAAATTGAAGAAAAAATTTTATATGAATTATTAGTTATAAATCTTGTAGTAAATAGTTTCCTTTCTTCACATGTGTGATGTTATTTTTATACTTATTGTTACATGTACCATACTTTATATTTTGCCAACTCAGTCTATGTAATTAGTTAATTTATACTTACCTTCATTGTATTTTTCTTTCGATCATGGCCTTACTGTTACTGTTAATTTAATTATACTCTGAGGGAGCCCAATGTCTATAAGCCTCATGGTTTCTTTTTGGGCTTCCTCGCCACTTTTATTTGCTTTTGTGTAACTGTCTTGTTTTATCGTTATTTATATTTTGTGGTAAATCAAATAAAGTTACAGTTACAGTTTTAAAACAGCTACTTTCCCTCTATCTCAAGGATCCAGGGATGACCCCGAGACAACAATAAGAGTTGACACAGACTACCTCCCCCCTGAGGGTATAGTTTCAGGATCCAGGGATGATCCGGAGATTTAAAAAAAAGAGCTCGGGGTTTCGGACGTCGTTTTTGAGGCCGGTATTTTCGTACAAACCCAGCATTAGAATGAAACGTTTTCACGTTTACAGAAAAATCCAAAAAACTAATCGGGGCTGGTTGGCGAGTTTGCTTTTCTTTAATAAAAAGAGTTGGGTGAAGGAGAGCGCTTAAATCACGGGTTAAAATTTATAACTTCCAGGTCAAGCGATGGCCGGAGCTGGAGGAGGTGGGTTCATCTTTGTTCTCACCAAAGAACCCAACATGGTGGAGAAAGTCAAAGAATTGATCAAGGAAAAACAGGTGATATTTCGTTTGTCAGATAAGATCCTTTTTTTCTAATTACCCAGAAAAAGTGTTTTCCAAAGTATACTCTCTTGTACAAGGAAAATGTTTTAGTGAAACATCATGCCCACTGTGATTGGCCGAAACGCCCTCTACGTCACGCGCGTGCTTTATTCGTAGAGGGTGCTAGTAAGGAATGGGAGTTCCTTTTTTAGTGCCCTTAAAACAGTTATAGGCAGAAGTTGTAAGAGACGTTCACTCTCTCTCTCCGGTGATTTTATTTAGTGGTCTTACAGTGTATGTTCCTGCCCTATCATTTTCTCTCAAGTTTAGTTTTCCACTGTAGCATGCACTTTCAGGCCCCTAAATCACCAGGTCTCTGTCCCGTTCACTATGTAACCACGACAACTAGCGTGATTACTACAGCTTTAGCTTTGGGCAGAGGGTCAAGAACCTTCAACGCGCGATGTTAGGGTTTGACCTTATTTATCTCTATCCCGATTTAGAATAGGGTAGTATCGTTTAATGTACGTCGCTTCCTAATAACTAATCACTCCCCTTTTCCCTGATGTTTTTTTAGCCTTCGGCTGAGATCACATTCTACGATGTGAGCGTGGACTGGGAAGGGCTTACTGTAAAAGTAGAGGAACCTTCGCAATGAATCTTGGGATCGAGAAATAAATTGACTGAAGACCAAAGGCTTTTAATATAAATAATGAATAAAGGCTAAATGAGAGCGCATCTAGCAAGTGGTGTTTCAACCACAATTCCGGATCAAATTGGAGTTCAGCTATCTTGGTTATTTAAGGTGTTTCGATACAGTTTTTCGGAGACCATACCGATATTTTTCAATCGCCTTAAAAGGGATTTTATCCATGTCCGATCGCTATAAAATTTTCGCCAGTGATTGACTATGGATTGAAGTTTGTCAAAACGTGGCGTTAACTAAAATCGATATTACTATGACAACAATAAACAAAAAAATTGGAAATTGATAAAAGCCGAATTTTGCGCAATCTGTAGACCTGCTACTAAAAATCCAACACTAGGAACTTAAAGTTTGGTGTTTAGCAAATAACCTCCTTGAGAAGTAAAAAATTCTGTATGTTTGAATTCAAATAAAACGTAAATATATGTCAAACCTCGTATTTTCAATAGCCGTGAAAAATTATTTAATTAAAAAGTTCTAAATAACTTAAGTTATAGTAGCGTCGGAATGCTGCTTAATATAATATTTCGTTGTTAGGAAAGGTTGGTGTATTCTCGTTCTTGCGATCTTGAAAACCAACCTGCTTTCTCACCACCTGTCTAAGCGCAGCTTTATTCTAAATCTTGACTTTCAGCGCCTTTGAACGATTTTTTTTTAAAATCAAATCCCATAATCTTCATAATGTATGCATTAATGTCTGAAACTTTCATTAAGATTGATTTACTTGAACACCTTGAAATTTCAAGACGAACCTAACCTACGAACCGGCCAAAAATCTGCGTTTCAAAATTCACTGTTTTGACGTTATGCTAATGTTTGCTAATTAATACGCACGGTACATACCTCCATGACTAGTACATTTCAAAAAACAGGAAAACATGCGGCTTAATTTTTTACGAAATATTCTGTCGCACTGAAATGTACTAGTCATGGAGGTATGTATGGTCTCCGAAAAACTGTATCGAAACACCTTAAGGAGGGGAGAAAACCGAAGTACCTGGAAAAAAAAAAACTCTTAGAGCAAAGGCGAGAACTGCCAACAATCTCAATCTTGCGTCGCCACATTCGATATATTAAAATTCATACTTGGCTCATACTTGGCTCCGAGACTTCAGGAAATAAAGCAAAAGTGTAATATACAGATTTAGCCAGAGCTAAAAACGAAGCTCCAGTTTATGCATTTTAAATTACTTGAGACAATAGACTTCAAACCATTGCAAAAAAAATCCACAAATCTGTACTTAAAAGTTAAAAGAGAACTACTTATTGCATCCAAGATGGCCGCCCGCAAAGCGAGAGCGCTTCGATGTGGACGATCTTACGGAAATATAGAGGACTGTGAACCCCCTGGGAACAGTCCAGAAACGCAATAGATAAACTGATGAGTACAGTAAGGGCTACTAAAGGAAAAAAAGCCCAAGGCTAAAAGTATAATAACTTAGTTATTAGAGGCGTTAGAGAAAAAAAATCTGTTCCTAAATATGCATTGAATAGAAGTTACTGAGAGATCTAAGTATATATATTGTTATCTGACTTTGGGTATCAGACGCCGATTACAGGACAACAGAGGCGGACCGATATCGTTACACCCCTCCGGGGTCCTGTTTAAAAAGGGCGAGGTCGCTACCCATGGCTTCCCCTGTTGGGGTGATATTAAACAGTATAATTAACAATTATTCCTCGAGCCCGAATGGGCTCTGAGTCAATAGCCCCTGAGGCCGAAGGCCGAATGGGCTATTGAACTCAGAGGCCATGAGGGCGAGAGGAATAATTGTTTTAGTAAAATCCAACTAGTTGGTCAAAAATATCGAGAGTGAAAGAATTTTAGCTAGTTAAAGCTAGACTTTAATCCTTTTTTGCCTACAAAAAGCCCGCGCTTTTCGCTACTGGTGGGCTATAACATATAGCCTACTAGTAGCTCAACCAATCATAATGCAGCATTGATAATAGACCACTAGTTGGATTTTACTAACAGGCGTTATTGGGGGCGCTGAGGAGGTTCGGAACACGTGCGAGAAGCGCGAGACACGCGAGAGGACGGAAAGAGAAAATATTTCTCTCCCCTCTTTATCTCACGCTTCCCGTTCGCACCCCAATCCCGCCTGATCGCCCCCAATAACGCCTGTCAAGTTAGAAGGAGCTACAATCCTGGTTAAAACGTATGAGACACTTGTGTTTTAGGAGAGGGAAATGCAATTCAAGTTGACTGTCTTCCCCCTGGATAGTGTAGGTTGTTACATGTCAAACACCTGAGTATGTATTGCAGGTTACCTGCAAATTCCATACAAAATGAGTGAAAAGAGGAGTTGTCCCAAAATCATTTGGCCAGGATTGTAGCTCATTCTCCCTTGCGGCTGTTGAGCACGCTAGTGATGTGAAAGAAGACAATGAAGAATTTTCTAAAATTCACGACAAACAGTGAAACATTTCCGTCACCCGTTGTCTTCATTGTTGTAGGTTAGCAGCGCACAGGGGTAAAACTATCGTAGATAAATTATATACATAATTTACGGAATTAGAATAAAAGAAGAACTACTTTCTTTTTTATTCTGCTTTTGATATTTGGCCCCAGTTGGTCAAAAGCTGGACAGCGCTGTCTGTTGGGTGAATCTTTATCCAGTTTCTAACGTAAATGGTTTCCCTAATACTTATCCGTTCCGGCCGCTGGCCAGTGATTTAACCGGTGTGTGGCCTTATACAAAGTTTGAGCAACCGCGGCAGAAAAAATAATCCTTTAGTTTGACAGTATTAATTCAAGATGTGTGCCAGCAGCAAAACCAGTTTTTTGTAAGTAGTCCGCAATCCATGGCGTGGAACCCTACCATGAGGGTCGTACCCTGGGTGTCAGAGACTTTTCATGCGCGGTTTCCGGTTTCGGTCAAGTCTTAAAAAGTGACCCGCTCGTTTCTTCGGCCTTTGGCCGAACACTTGCCGTCCTGCGGCCGACAAAACGAAGCTCCCCGACGCACGCGAGAAAAAACCTCTGGTACCCAGGGTATGAGGGTCGAGAATCCGGCGCCAGATAAAAAAGTTCCGTTTTTTTTTATTCCACCAATAAAACCCTTTTAATAAACTGTTATTGAAAACAATATTCAAAAGTTCCAGCGAAGCTCCGTTTTTGCGAAAAACAGGGAAGTTTAAAATCGGCCTGAACCTGGTCGATGGCCCGACGGAAATTATGCAAATTAGGGTATTTTTAAAACGCTCGTACGAAAAAACGAAAGTTAATCTATAGTTCATCTTTACAGGGATTGTCGCACATTTCTCAAAGTTACTTCCAAGCTATATTTTATCTTGATCTAAGCTTTCTTTCTATTTTTACATCCGTGCAAAGAAAGTAATGTTTCGTGCTTTATTGACAAGGTGAATTGTACCATATTTCAGAAGGTTATGGCATCAAGGGTATATACATGTAGCGGCTGTGAAAGGGTTCTTTTGAAAGAACCATTCTTCCTGTATGTCATACTAAAAGCTTTCTTTTGGCCCGCCAAAGGCGAGCGCGCTAGTCGAAAATGAATCAAATACACTTTTAGGATTTTTCCGTTCTTAATTTATTCAGCTAACATTCATAGTAACCAAGGGCCTGCCATAATAGGACATGTCCTATTATGGCTCTTGTAGTAACCCATTCTCCTCATCAAGAACCTTGCTGTTGTTTGTACAACAACTTGTTGTTAATTAAAATTGATATATTTTACCTAAGAAACATTTTACAAAGCAGTTCATCTTTATTACGTACGTTTTTGCTTGGTCCCCGGTTTCACTTCAAGTCGTTCTCCGGTTCCATTAGGAGTCCCTCAGGGCAGTATCCTCGGTCCTTTGCTGTTTTTAGCTTATGTGAACGATCTCCCGCCGGTGATACAGAATCGTATCGCACTCTTCGCTGACGACTCAAAATATTCCAGTGTCACTGAAAGTCTACAAGATTGTGAGTCACTCCAAAAGGACCTGGACAGTCTGCATGGCTGGAGCAATAATTGGCACCTACTAACCGTCACACGTAAGCGCCACCCATTTCGTTACGATTACAAGTTGAACAACAACTCACTTAATGTCACTCACGAAAAAGACCTCGGTGTGACTATCTCGCCGGACCTCGCATAGCACACTCATATTAACACTTTCTTAGCTAAGGCCAATAGGATGCTCGCATTTTTGCGCCGCAATAGTGTTATGTCATTCACTACAGACCATAGAAAATTACTATATCTCACGTTTGTAGGATCATATATTGGCTATGCTAGCGAGGTTTGGGCTTCCAGTACGATCGGTAGTATCAGAAACCCATAAGGGGTTGAAACGTGTAACTCTCATATGTTTGCTTTGTCCGATGCTCGTGAAAATTCATTTTAGAAAGTACCATATTTGGAACGAGAAGAAGAGATAACTGACCAATCAAACTTCGTAAACAACGTGACGTAATTTTCCTTCAGGTTCCCGCGCCCGCTTAAAAAATGGCCGACAGACGGGGGAAAAACTCCCGAAAGCCAAGAAAGCTTTCAAAGGTTGAAACCAGGAATATTACCGAAACACTGAACAGGATATTAGTGCCTTACCACCCGGGCCAAACGTAACATTATGAAACCCGTTGACGGCCTCGCAACTTCTTGAAGTTGTCACATCAAAAAACGATGCCTCGTTGACCCTCTGCACAGTAACCTTATACTGCAAATAGGCTTTTAAAATTCTTATGTTAAAAGTCTAGAATAAACAGTGAAAAATATTTTCGAATAAAATTCATTAGCTGCGTATCGAAAGTGTCCAAAACCTGAACCTGACATCTTCGCAAAAAGTGATGCTTGTAATGAATGTGAGAAGCATTTTAAAAGCTTAAATTAAACTTAGATGTCGTAGTCACGATCGCCTTTTGAGCTAATTTTATGAATGAACAAACTCAAATTATTAGACAGAGAAGCCGTTTCTTGAACAATTTTATTCAAAGTCCAAAGAGTCAATCCTTTAAAGCAATTCGCAATACACTATCTGGATCATGGATCCGTTCACGCAAGTGACATCGGCTAAGCACATGACAAAATTCAACACAAAATCCATCCCAAATCAGGGCACATTTTGTAATTTTTCTTTAGCGCCGAAGAGAACAATTTATAAAATGTCTATGAAACAGTTAAAAATACATAAATTCCCTTTCAAAAAGGTTATTGTCTTGACCATAGAGTGCAAAATGTACCTCAAAATTCAGCAAAATCTTCGCTGACTTGGTTGCATTTCAAAACAGACCATAAGCTCCGCCGTGAAGAAAAAAAAGTTGAATTCCTCGAAGGACGATTTCTTGATGAAAAGCTTCCCTTTCTCCACAAAAAGAAAGCTGAGCATTCTTTTGAACTTTCTCTTTTCATTTTTTGTCTTTTAACGGTGTATTTTTAACCTTGAAATGCAGAACTCTTGTCTTAAAACATCTGCATGGTGATCGCGCAGCAGCCATTTTGTTGAAAATGGATATCCGTCACTAAGATTTCCAAATATGGTCAAAATGAATATTCACGAGCATTGAGCGCGAGTTACACGTTTCAACCCCTTATGGGTTTCTGGTAGTATATATAACAAAAATAGAGAGTCTTCAACGCAGGGCAACAAAATTCATCTTAAACACTTACAGCTGGCAAGAGGATATTTCTTATCATGATGACGTCATCACGTGCAAAGTTGTTGTTTTGCCAATTGCTTTTTTGCCGTTCTCGTTACTGCGCTTTTCACGAACATGCGAATTCTGAACTTCAAAAGCCAACTGACGATTGCGTTTTTCGCTGCCGTCAATCATCTTAAGGGACCTCTTAGGAAACAAAACTTTACTTTAACGGGTTCAAATTAAAGGTCAAAGTTTATGATTTGTCATTGGTGGATTTCGATCGGTTTTGTGTGTTTCTTCGTTGCAAGGTTCGCTGCTTGTGGTCGTAATTATGATTGACGGCAGCGAAAAACGCAATTGTGAAGGCGGCTTTTGAACTTTAGAGTTCGCATGTTTGTGAAAAGCGCAGCAACGTCTCCGCCGTCGACATTTCGTAAGCTCCGATCCGGTCATTAGGGCCTAATGACCGTTTACAAATGACGAGAGGAGCCTGGGGATGAGCCAGTCATGTTACAGCAATAGTCTAGTTACAGCCGGTATTTTTCTGCTTTGCGTGTTACTTTTTTTGTTTCACAATGTGCTCATGTTTTTTTCTTCTAAGCTTGCTATTGGAACTGTATGCTTTCTTTTTCTTGAGAAGTTTCCCCCCGGGTAGGGGGTACTCGTGGGATTTCTTGGTGGGGGTGTGCCGCTCGGTCTTCCAACTCCTAACCCTATTTCATACCAAAAAATGTCATTTTCCAGACCCGTTTTCGGACCAGACCTCTAAAATCTATACCCATTTTCAGATCTGGCCTTTAGGCAGAAATGTTGTCATCTCATTACTTAGGGCGCTTTCCATTTGTCAGAACTGACTGGCCAGCCCATTCCCATCGTAATAAGAATTTCACTTTTAATCAAAACTAACCATCCAGATCATTCAAAACCTAAATATTATGTACAAAGGAGATGGTTTTTCAGCAAAACCTCTTGGAAAAAGCCTATTTCATTGCCAAAATGTCTGGTCTTCTTCTTCTTCCTGGACGACTCACCTCCTTCAATTCTGAAGATTCTAGTGAGCGTATAAATAAAAACTACAATTTAAAATAAGGCTAAAATGCTATATGATAAAAACTAAAAAAGATAACAATAATGTCAATAATAAAAGTCAAAGTTAGCATCGTTTGGTTTGGCCTTGGTCAGACGGCAGGCTTTTCTTGAAGGCGTTCAAATTTGGTGCAATTACTGTTTCATTGGCCAGGCTGTTCCACTCTCGTATCGTTCTCGGGAAAAACGAGTACATGTGGTAGTCCGTCTTTGAGCGGGGGATTTTGTACGCGTATGAATTTACATGCCGTGATCTCCTTTGAAGTGGAGTCATGAACTCTTGGGCGTCCATGGCAATCAAGCCTTTATGAATTTTATACATCATGCAGAGTCTTAAGTGTCTGTCTCCTGGTTTGAAGGGAAGTCCAGCCGAGCTCAAATAGCATGTCCCTACGCTGGATGTGTTGTTGTATCTTCCAAGAACAAATCTTGCTCCCCGACGCTGCACCATCTCGAGCTTATAGATGTTTCCCTGTGTGTATGGAACCCAAACGGTGCAGGCATACTCGAGGGAGGGTCGGATCAATGTTTTATAGGCAGTGGACTTGAGTGCAGTAGAGTTAATCTTTAGATTCCTTTTCAGGAATCCAAGAGTTCTATTTGCTTTACTTGTGATGATGTCGATGTGTTTGTTGCATCTCAGGTCTGATGCTATAGTAACTCCGAGGTATTTGGCTGAGTCAGCTGTTGCTAGTGTCTCACCATGAAGAATATAGTCATTTTGTACCATAACACGCTTACGCCCTACTCTAAGAACTTCACACTTGTCTGGATGGAACTCCATTTTTCGTAGGGTTTCCCATTCGGCTAATTTGTCTAGGTCTCTTTGGAGTACTTGGGTGTCACTGTCTGAGTGGATGGTCAGGTACACAATGGTGTCATCAGCAAATAGTCTAACATTAGAGGCAAGGGATTCGGGTAGGTCATTTATATAAAAAAAGGAATAAGCATGGACCCAAGACAGAACCTTGTGGTACGCCAGAGAGTACTTCGGCGTCGTCTGAAAATTCTCCTTCGAGGACGACTCTCTGTGTTCTGCCACTTAGGAACAATCGGACCCATCTGTTTGTCCTACCACCAATTCCATAATACTTCAGCTTGGTAACAAGACGAGGATGGCTGACTTTATCAAATGCCTTACTAAAGTCCATCACCAGGATATCCGTCTGGGATCCAGCATGCATAGTGTTAATTAGGTCGTTTACGAATCCCAAAAGCTGTGTTTCACACGATCTTCTATTCCTGAAGCCATGTTGTAGGGGGTACAGGATGTTGTGGTTATCGGCGTGCCGCATGATATGCTTCATCAATTTGCTTGATATGCACGTGAGGGAGATAAGCCTGTAGTTACTTGCATCATATTTAGAGCCCTTCTTGTAGATAGGTGTGATGTTGGCACATTTCCAGTCGTCTGGGATTTCTCCGCTATCATACGACTTCTTAAATATGATAGTAAGAATGGAGGCTACAGGTTCTGAGAGCTCCTTCAACACTCGAGGTGTTATACCATCCGGTCCGGGTGCCTTATGGATTTTAAGCTGGTCTAACATTCGCTTGATTCCTGCCCTAGTTATTTGGATGTCGTCTATGGTGGCAAACGGCGATGACATCATCTGTATGTCTCGTGCGTCTGGATTGTCACGTGTGAACACTGACTGGAACTGCATGTTTAGGATATTAGCTTTATCTCTGGGATGAGATATTGTTGTGCCATCTTTCTTCAATGACCCAACACCCATACTGTCCCTTCTGCTGTGTTTGATGAAGGACCAGAATCTTTTCATTCCGGAGAAGTCGTTTGTGCCTTCTTCCATCGGTGAGATGATAGACTCTACATGCTCCCAATACTGTTTCCTAGATTCCCTCTGGATTTTTCTCTTTAGCTCTCTCATCTTCTGGTCAAGTAGACGAGAAGCTCCAACTGCATTCCTTTCTCTTGCTCTTTTTCGCTTGATATTTGTTCTGTCTCTCTGCCTGATTAGCCTTTTAATATTAGGCGTGATCCACGGCAGGTTGTTCTTGTGTTTACATGTCTTGTGCGGAATGTGTTTTAGGGTGCTGTCGTGAATGGCTTTTTTAAACGTAAGCAACAGTTTATTTACAGACAATGTATTTTTGTTGCGATCTATCACCTCAGTTGTGGATTGGAGGTCTGCCTCAAAGCTATCCCATCGTGCCCTCTTGTAGAGTGTTATTTTTCGCCGTTTCTGTTTGTAGCGAATGGGACGTATGTCTAGGTCTACGATTGGGCAGTCATGGTCTGATATGCCGGGCAGTACCTTGACTTGGCGAACTCTAGATGGGTTGTTAGTGATTACTAGGTCTAGTGTATTTTGGCTCCTAGTAGGTTCTTCGACCATTTGGATAAGTCCTTTATCGTCGAGTAGATCCCTAAATTGGTGATGTAGTGTAGGGAAAGGGCAGGTTTTCAAGGTTTTGTTTTTCCAGTCCCAGCCTGGGAAGTTGAAGTCCACTCCAAGCAGGATGTCATGGGCAGGATTTATTAGAGAAAGTGATTTATCCAGTTCTTGGAGGCTGTTTTCATCGCCTACATGCGATCTGTAGTATGCTCCTATATGGAGTGTCTTACATCCAGTAATATGAATATTGCACCAGAGCAGTTCACACTCTGTTTCCAGGTTACTTTCTCTCACTAGTACTAGATCTTTTTTAGCAGCAATAAACACCCCGCCGTGAGGGTCGTTTGGTCTGTCTCTCCTCTCTACCTGGTAGGTCTCTGTAGGGAAATACTCATTGTTGCTGTGCTCATGAGATAGCCAGGATTCAGTTCCAATAATTATATCCGGTTTTGCATCGATAATCAGATGTAGAAATGTTTCTCTTTTAGCCGGTAGACTTTGGCAGTTTACGTTCAGGATAGATATATTCCTCTTCACTGATCGGGAACTTTTCGCCGAGTTTGTTCTTGGTAAAGATGAGTCGTACACGACACCCGGCATGTCTGAGTGGCTAAAAGAACTTGGGTTGGCAGACAATTTACCTTGTGTTAAGCTTGAGAAGGGATTTGAAAGTTCCATATTGTTGTCAGCATCAAGTAGATTGCTAGAGAAGTTTGGTACACCACAGCTTGAGCATATCCGACCATAGTCCGGCCAGCCAGTTCCGACTTTTGGAAAGCGCCCTTAGATTAGAGCGCAATGCAAACAAAAAATTCTTCAAATTCATTTCGAATGCGCATATTTCCCTCTTTCTGACTCAATTGGAATTGAAAGGATAAATACGTTCATACACTCCTGTAGTTCCCTCGAAAACCATACCCGATTCTAGACCAACATGGGCAAAGGATATACCCGTTTTCAGACCGAAAATCCAACCCGACAGGGTATGATAACGGGGCTGCACATACCTAATATATAGCTTAGTTTAGGGAGTACCTCTACTATATTCAAATAACAAGGTGAACTCGCACCAAAATGTGTTTGACTTTGATCTTTGGACCTCATTGGGATTTCACGTGAATAACATTTCTTGATGGTCACGAACATTTTATTATTATCATTTCGGTATGAAAATAATATTCTGTATACAGTGTAATTTGTAGGCACACGTATATATTATATGTTGTTTACTCTGGAGGATTTTACTGGTAAGCTATTGTAAACGCGACAATTTCGTGACAACGTGACTTGCGAATCAACCAGCCAATCAGCTGTCTTTAAAATTGTGTGTTGACATGGTAAACAAAAGGAAATCACCGTAATCTGGACTGTCTTGACTGACCTGAAGTACAAGAAAGCATATTTGTTTGGGTTTACTGCAGAAACTAAGGCTGTGTCCAAGCATAATATGCATATTAATAACGCTCGCTTGAAAGCTAACGTGAAAACCCTCGCAAATATGCCTCGGCATGGATTTCGAGATACCGGCATCATGGCGGAAACTGCGTCGAAGCTGTTAGTTTTTAGAGACAGAGACCATTCAAACGCTGCCTTTGAGAAGTTAGCTGCTTTCCGGGCAAACGGATTACTTTGTGACATCGTGTTAAGCGTGGAAGGCAGAGAAATACCGGCTCATCGAGCGATTCTTGCGGCTGGAAGTCCATATTTCAGAGCAATGTTTCTCGGAAAACTCGCGGAGAGCGGTCAAGACCGCGTCGCACTGTATGAAATTGATGGAGTTGCAGTTGAAGTGCTTGTTCAATATGCGTACAGTGGAGTCGCAGAAATTAATGAATGTAACGTACAGTCCCTATTGTATGCTTCAGCCGTTCTTCAGTTTGATAAGGTGAGGAACGCTTGCTGCGTTTTTCTGCAAAAGGCGTTAAGAGTATACAACTGTTTGGGGATCCGCTTGCTTGCCGAGTGTCTGTCGTGCCACAATCTTTTCGAGTTGTCGCATCAATTCGTTGCTGATCACTTTGACGATGTTCTTAGGCAGGAAGAATTCTTGTTGCAGCCCTTCGAATCTTTAGATGCTTTGCTTGATTGCAAATTTCTTAGCGTTGCTTGCAAGGAGAAACTCTTGAAGGGCGTTTTAGAATGGCTGAACTTTCGTCCTCTAGAACGCCAGCGTCACGCCCCCTGTCTTATCAAGAGGTTTTGCTCGACGAAGGTTTCTTCTGATTTTCTGAAAAACTGCGTTCTAAATGATCCAGTTGTTCAAGAGACCTCTGAATGCCAGCGTATGATTCTAGAAGCCATGCAATCTTCGAATGCGCCAGATACTCACAAATTCAACGGGATTGCTCTGCGCTCTCACCGAACTGGCCGTGAAATTATTTTGACCATAGGAGGAGAGTCCCAGGGAATGTACTTAAGCAGCTCTCAGTGTCTCTGTTCAAATAATGGCAGATGGAGCTGGGACATTCCAGGACAGCTGGATGACTTAATGCCACTGGCACCAATGAAAAAGGGACGAAATTACGTGGCAGCCGCATCAACTGGGTGCCATGTCTATGTAATTGGTGGGAAATCTTCTAAGGAGGTTTTGGATTGCGTAGAACGCTACGAATGGCCAAGTAACGAATGGCATCAACTCTCGCCTTTGCATGTCGAGCGGATGGGTGCTGCTGCTGCCATCTTGAACGGACAACCTATTGCTATTGGTGGTTTTAGTAAAGTTTTAGGCTGTCTGTCGTCAGTGGAGGTGTATGACTCATGGATTGACAACTGGTCATTGATAGCACCAATGAGGACAAAACGAAACTATCTCGGTGCTGCGGAAATAGCAGGCTCTGTCTATGCTATTGGTGGATTTGGTGGAGAGAACGAGAGTTCATATGGGTATCTCACATCAGTCGAGTGCTTTGAAGCTCAGAGAGGGATTTGGCAGTCTGTATCACCCCTTTTAGAGCCACGGGCATACTTGAGTGCAGTTCAGAAAGATGGTGAGACAGTCAGATGTACATGTAGTTAACAAGATTATCATTAAGGGGAAGAAAAAGAAACAAGGTAGCCTGCATAACAAGCGTTTCCGCGCCTGTTTGGCGAGGAAGTAAGAATGAGAGCTACAGGGGAAGGGGAAGGGGGCACAAGACTACCCTTCCCCTTCTTTTTCTTGCTCCATTTTTCACGCTTAACTTAATTGGAAATGCTTGCTGCATTGGCTAGGATCAAGGTAAACCTGCCACCAAGTCTGGATTCCTGTTAATTTAGAGGGGGTTTTGGTTCAAAAGTTACATGTATTACCCTCCTCTAGAAATAATTATGTTAAATTTTAAAACCCCATTCTTAATAATTACAATAATTTATTTGTTTAGCCACTGATATTGCAAGACAGCTTTCAGGGAAACAATTTTAATGCTCAAAGTCAAATGAGAACATTTGCTGTTGGGGAAAAATTCTGTTACAGCTGTGTTATTCATGTCTTCAAAAGAATTTTGTTATATCCCATTCAAGGAAACATCTTGAATATGACATTACCCCATTCTAATTGAGTAAACTGTGCAAAATTCCTGATCTCAATGAACATTATATTCTGGCCGAAAAGTTATAACCTCCCTTTTATTTTTTCTTACATGTTTGTTCATAACAGGGTCAATTTATGCTCTTGGAGGCTATAACTCCTCCTGGTTAAACTCTGCCGAAAGGTTTGATCCACGTGAAGGAAGATGGTACAGAATTCGCCCCATGTTATCTCCCAGAAGCAGCTATGGATTAAGTGTCATGGGCAGTCATCTGTATGCCGTTGGAGGGTTCAATGGCTTTAGAAATCTGAATTCAGCTGAAAGCTATGACACCAGGGCTGGGAAATGGATGGCAGCTCCTCCTTTACAGAACACTAGGTATGGGTTGGCTCTTGCAACACTGGTTACATGACTGCACATTTAACATATTAACCTCAAGTCAGACTGTATGCTCAAATTATTGTAAGGCACCAATTAAATTTGATTTTGCATTGGGTCATTTGCAAACTGTACACCCTGACCGAATGCTTACAACTGCAAGGCAAGCTCAAAAGTATGGCACATTTTTGAGGCCTGCAAGAACAAGCAGCATGGAGATCCTATGTCCTGGGGGGGGGGGGGGGGTACTCCCGCGAATTTTGGATAGGGGTGTGCCGTGAAGGTTCGTGAATCCTAACCCTATTTAAGGACTAAGAAAGCAAATACTGATACCCTTTTTAAGGCCCAAAGCCGAAAAATGACACCCTATTCAAGGGAAAAACAAAATTATTAATAGCATGAAAAGGAAAGCTTTATTTCTTCTCTGTAACATTTGATGTATAGCATCAAGCATAAAATACTAGAATAAGCCTAGTTTAATAATATGCAATCATAACCGGCGGGCATTTTCACACTCCAGTATTAGATAATACAATTAAGCTACCCTATCTAAGGACCACACCAGGGACACAGAAACAAAAGGGTCAAACAAGATACCCTATTTAAGGACCGAGAACCTCAAAAACCATACCCTATTCCGCGGCACGTACCTATATAGCCCATATATGGGAGTACCCCCCCCCCCCCCCCCCCCGGTCTTATGTCAACAAAAATGTGATGAAATTTCCTATGCTTTAGAGAAAACCCTGTTAAAACTGCAAGATTTGAAATTATTAGGTGAGGCTTCCTTAATACTGTTGACTCCACAAAAGTTTTTGACATGTTGCCTTTAGAATTCTAGGAATTTGAACTATGGTGAGCTATGTATAATTAATATATACCCGGTATATATACACAGAACAAAACAATGTTTTTGGAGGCTTGGCATGTGCAAATTTAGAGGTCGGATTAGAAATGAAACTAACCTGCGATCAGGTGTTTCTTTTTTGGAGTTGGCAGGCAGAGAAAGGGGAAAGTCCTTTTCGCCTTGCCTCCAAAACAAAAAAAGGGAAGAAGGACCGCTAGACCGCAGGATAAAATGAAACAATAAAGATCAAAGAAAGTGTGTTTTTACTTTGACAGACTTTCCAACCTTTTGAGTATGTAAAATCAGGATATTAATCTGGATATAAACACCAACGAATCACGCTAGCACCAAAGGTGCACACTGCTAGGATTGAAATGTTGATGCTCTGATCTATTGTTCTGTCAGAGAAGACAATTATTTCTCTTGAAAATGTTCACTAAAATCAATTGTCATTTTTATGCATACTTTCAAAAGTAATTAATTACCATGTGACAACTACTCACAGTTTTATGGTTCATATTACTTTCAGTTAAGTTATACTCTGTTAGGTGGTCTTGTTAGTATCACAAGAATTCATTTAAAAATATCAGAACAGATGTCAAAATTTTTCCTTGGTAGCACAATTGCATATTGGTCTGGATTGGTGATTTTCAAGGACATTGGGATGGTTGGACAGTCTGCTTTGTTTATGGGTCATCACTTTGGACATGAGAGTCTTTCATTAAGACTGCACAATGATTTTTTTCAAAGATATTTTTGATACAGCCAATAAGAAGATAATACCGGTATTCAACACTTACTGACTGGTCCCTCGGGAAACAGTTATTTTCGTTTCCCAACAATCACTGAAGGAAACATTGAGATTATAAAAAGGGAACTAAAATTAACTGTTTCCCAAGAGACCAGTCCTTAAGTGAATTGTTATATAGGTGGAAATTTTTTGAAGCTGAAGATTCATTAAACCTCTTGGTAACGGCACTCGTCAGTCAACATTTGCGGGTAACAGTGCACTTTTACCCCCTACCGTGACAGATTTTGCAATGTTTCCTGTTCAGTGATTTTGGTGGGAAACAGTTTCATTGTTAGATGTCATGTGACCTCAAAGTAACCAATGAGAGCATATGCTGTTGGGAAAAAATTTCCAGCTATTTAACAATTAGTCGCCAAAGGCGATGTGAATAGTCACCTTGATTTCGTCTCGGTGACTATTTGCCAATATTCACGTTGCCTTTGGTGACTAATTGTTGTAGTATAATAACATTGAGGGTTATTCAAGAAAGTAAAATTATTGATCAATTTCCGACTCTGAAACAAAACAATAACTTTTTATTATTTTGATTGTCTAGTGACATGTACTGTATTTAAGTAAGTATATTTTTATGCCTGCTTGTTCAAATTCAAATAAATTTATATTATTTTACAAAACATTTGAACAAGCAAGCATAAAAATTCAGCTGTGTAAATAATAAATATTTTGCTTTATGAACGAATAATTTGATGAAATTAGATGTCTGGGGTATGTTGTCAATGCCAATAGTCCTTGACGCTTATTGTCCAACCATCATGTTGGCTTCATTACTGGACGTGAAGATTAGGGTAGAGGGTTTATTAGAATAACAGAGAAACCTATAAGTAAAAGAAAATAATAGTAAAATAATATAATGATTTAGATGCCACTTAGCTAGTGACTCCTGATCGAATTTGAATTTGGAAATGTTGTTTAATGCTGAAAAGAGACAAGAAACATATGTTGAATGTTCATCCCAGGGGGAAGCGGGGTGTAACAGTGGAATCCTTTTCCAGACAATGAGCAAACAAAAAATATGTACACATTGGTTGCATTTGATTGGGAAATCTGGATTTAGATTTTGAAATCCGGATTTCGGATTTTGCAATGGAACGCAAAATCCAAATTCAATTAAGAAATCCAAATCCGGGTTTCATGGATTTCCTTTTTACTGTTTTATTGGGAAATCCAAAAAATCATTTCCAAAACTCTTCTAGTGAATAGCAGTCTTCCTTTTGCTAATTATGCATGCATGTGCAAGACTACCGTTATTAAGGACAGTTTTTCAAATCCTTTTTCAGATTTCCCAAATGAATGGTAAAAAAGAAATCCAAGAACAAATATCTCAGCATTGAAATTCGTTTTCAGATTTCGCATTGTATTGCAAATCCAAAACCCAGATTTAAAAAATTAATCTAAATTCAGATTTCCCAATCAAATGTACCCATTTATTATAAAAGTCACACATTTGTCTTTTCTTTGCCAACATCATGTTTTTACCTTTAAGATGCATTTGGGTAATCAATATCATCATTACAACAACTATGGAGCAGAATTTGCATAATGTTGAACAGAAGTGTCAAACACACAAGTGTTAACAGAAGTATCAAACATACCACTCTTACAGGGATAGAAGTGATTTTGATACAAATAGTTACGGTGAGTTCTGGGACTCATCTTGTGAAAAATCATGAGTCCCAGTTTAAAAAAAAAGAGTCCAAAATTTAAAATGTTTGGCTCTTCGTGTAACCAGATGGTTAATCTGAAGACAGACTCTAAAACTCTGTATTACAGTACACTGAAATTAAAATATACTCCTCCTGTTTTAAAGCACAACAAAGGCTAAAAGGAATATGCATTGTTAAACAACAGCCATAATAACTGTCACAGAAATTACAAAAACAGAATAATTATTTCTACATTATACACATGTTCAGTTTGATTGGTTCTTTGAATCCTACAGGAGGCATGCTATGTATTATTTTGTGTCTTTGGGGATTTTAATGCATCAGGGATGCAGGATGCAGAGGTAAGTAACACAATCACTGGGATGGGGTGACTTTCATACCCACCCACCTGTTTCATATCCTGACAAAACGGCATATCCTAACATTTTGCAACGCCACCAGACTGGTTTGCCCAGGAAATGACATCTAAGAAACGAGTGCAGAAATTCTATATTGATGATACAGCACCACAAAGATATGGGTAGTGCTTCTGATTGGCTGAAAATTTGCTTCAAACGATCAGAAGCACTTCCCAGATCTGGTTAGTTTTGCACCATCAGCATGGAATTTTTGCACTTGTTTCTCAGATGTTATTTCATGGGAAAACCAGTGGCGGCATTGCGAAATGTCGTCGGCTGTTTACTCAGGCTATTTGTTTCAGAGTCAGAGAGGCAAAAGCATACCCCACTGGGTGCCACATATCCCATACATGGTAATCCCTCTCCTCTTCCCCCACCCCACCCCCACAATGCCTGGGACATAAACCCAGAGAAAAATCTCCCATAGCAAGGGCAAGAACCATGAGCTCATGGCCTCCTGCAAGAACCAACTGTTTACAGCAAACTCAATTCACCTATGGAGTAGCTTCCAGGATTTGAAGCCAGGCCACATTGGTGAGAGGTGTGATCTCATCACTACCCTTGCTCGCGTTCAGTTGAAGTTTTATACCATTCAATATTTTGTTATAAAACCACAAAGTTGCATGGATTTGAAAACACTTTAATTTATTGGTTTTGAAAAACTGAACTACATGCATTTACATGTAACCTTCCCCTCTTTTTTTTTTTTAAAAGACAGTCAGACTGTAAAACCATACAAAAACCTTAATAGCTGGCCTTTCAACAGAATATTAAAACAACGGAAAATTGCTGGCTTTTAGGTAGCAATTTGGGAGCAGCCTCCCTATGTAGATCAGTATAGGGAACTTAGCAATTTTCTTCAGGTATTGTGTTAAACTACCCAGGTATTTCATGTCCTTGTAAGTTATGTGACAAAGGAACATGCATGACTGTGCTGAACTAGCAAGTATTAAAATTAACCTTGTTATCATGAATATGACAGAATTTGAAAGCAATGACCATAGTATGACGATACAATTACCTGCCTTCCTTTAAGGAGGTCAATTCCAACTGGAGTCTTTTTTGTCTCAAATTTTGTGACATATGCACCATCTAGCTTATAAACATGTACACAGTGATTTTCACTGTCACACACCAAAATGCGATCATTTGTCTTATCAACAGTAATTCCCCTGGGACATCTAAATTCACTGGTGGCATTTCCTACTCTTCCAAACTGCCGCACATAAATTCCATTGTTATCAAATACTTTCACGCAGTTGTTTCCTTTGTCAGAAATGTAAAATTCACCTTTGTGGTGAACAGCTCCTAAAGGTCTGTCAAAGCCTTCTGGGCCATGCGCACCAAATTGATGTACAAATGTACCATCCAGCAGAAAGATTTGCACACGGTTGTTTTCAGTATCAGTGACAATAATATTATCACTGTCATCAACTGAAATACCCTCCGCCTGTCCCAGTTCACCCTCATTTGATCCTTTTTTCCCAAAACTCATGAGGAAGCGTCCAGTATTGTCAAAAATTTGTACTCTGTAATTCCTGCTGTCCAAGACAATGATTTTGTTGTTCCTCGTGTATGCTATTCCTGTTGGACCCAAAAGTTGCCCTTCATCATGTCCTTTTTTGCCAAATTTAAATAAAAACTTCCCATTCTCATTGAAAACTTCAACACGATTGTTAAAGTAGTCAGTGACAGCAATTTCCCCTTTCTCATTTGAAGCTATGCCCCCAGGGTTCTTGAAATTACCTTTCCTTGTTCCTTTATGTCCAATTTTCTTAATGACCCGCCCTATCGAGTTAATGTCAGCAGTATCTGTGGAGAATCCCAAATTGCTGGGATTTCTCTGTGTTATTTCCGTTTTGAGTTGACCAATACAATATTTTTCCAGGTTAAGTTGAAAATCATGGTTTGGATAAAACTCTAGCTTTTCATCGCATTTACTTCTCGTCTCATTGATATCTTCAAAATTCATCAGTTTAATCTCTTTGAGTTGTTGTGTCAGTACTTCTTCCATATCTCTTAGCTCTTGTGGGTCTGATTTTTCAAGGACTTCGTCTGCTGCCTGAACGCACGATGATGCATTTGCCGTCAGAGTAGACAAGGTTTGTCTCTGATTCTGAAGGGTTTTCTGTTTCTTGCTGTAAAACTCTTCAACTTCCTGCAAATATTTGCTTTCCTGGCTTCTTATCACTTCTATCAGGGTATTGCTTGTGAAGCGCACCTCTTCCAATGTCTTTTTCCAATTACCATCTAAACTTTCCAAAGCACCATCTAGAATGGTGAGCCTTTTACGCATTTCTTCCACCACGGGTTTGCTTTGATCCAGTGATTTCTGAATATGGAGTCGCTCTTTTCGACCGGGTGTAACCTCTATAAATTTAATGAGCACATTGTTAGTCGGCAGAGTACTTATTCCCCCGGGAGGAATATGGGAAATCTGTCGACAAGTCGGACAACGGATTATTTCGCTATTTTTACGAGCCATATTGTCCAAACAAGCCTTGCAGACGTTATGAGCACAAGCAGGAAGACATTTTGGTTCTGTCAGTTCCTCCAGACAGATCGGACACGAAAGTTCTTCGGTGAAAACTCGAGTAAGACTAGCTGCCACATTGGAGGATGAACGAGAGGCAGTGGCCATATTTAAAAGAATCGTTTCCTTCCTTCCTGGGCTTCGATAAATCTGAAGCAGTCAGTTTGAATAACTTGATTGAGTAAAAACAATGATTGATAACCGTTTAACAAAAGAAATTGACGCACGTACTGTGGAAGCAGAGGACGTCGACCTGAAAACAACAACTTCCTCCAGCAAATTTTGTTCGAGGGGAATGAGTACTAGAGCGTGGAACGCCTGCTAGTAAACGTACTCGGGCGGCCGGGCACGTTTTTACCAACATGGAGGTTGTATTTCTTCTGTTTTCTTCTCTTCTAGATAGCTTGGCTCGAGAAAAACTTAGGCCTACTTGTACTGAGACAGCTACGATGCATAATAACACTAAGTGTAGAAAGCGGTGAGTAACTCAGAAATGTGATTATACCATTCGGGGCGCCCACACAATCTGTTGAGTGATTGTTATTTTATAGTAAATGTACTGGATTACCGTTTGCTTGTTTACTGTTTCTATTATTCCTTCTATTAATTATTAAGAACAGTAAACGTTGAACTCAAAATCCTTCAAAATCGTTCAAAAAACCGCATTTGAGGCAAAAGGACAACGATATACCACAGGTGAGGTAATTCAACGTTTATTTAACATTGATTTATATACTTACTTACCAATATTTAACAATAGTTAGTCGACGAAGGCGAGGTGAATATCGGCGAATAGTCATATTCGCCGATATTCATTTCGCCTGAGGCGACTAATTGTTTTAGTATAATTACATTGATGAAAATAAAATTATTGATCAATTTCCGACTGCAAAACATCAACAAATCTGGCTGCCATTTTGAAAACTGGTAGCCTTCAATGCTATAAACACCACACAGTGATTATAGCGGGATAAAGCAAAGCTCCTAGCCAATAATAGCGCTCTATTTTCGATAGTCATCAAATGAATGTAATTATACTAAATCGCCATAGGTCAAGCAAATGTTAAATCCAATACATTTACTATGAAATAACAATCGGTTACTCGCACAGATTGTTTGGGCCCCCTGTGATTATACTCACCTGGCGGGTCATAAAATACAGGTCATGACTGGTCAATTATGTTCCACATCACCAGTACTGGAGTCGCAAGGGGGAAGGGGGTGGAGTACTCTGTTGTATGGCCTATGCAGGGATTTGCTGCTGGACAGGTTATGGTTTTCGTGCTCTCTGTTCTAAACAGGGTATATAATTTTATGCAAGTCAGTCCTATTCATTGCAAGTCTCGTCTTTTAAGTGTACATGTCTTTTGTCCTAAGCAGGGTAATAAAATCTGACTGTTTTGCCTCACCAGGATATGTATTTTAGGAATTTTCTTATCCTAAAGAGAGTGAGAGTTTCAAACCCTCAGCAGCTCACCTATGCCAAAATATTAATCAAGCATCCCCCCCTCCCCTGGGAACTGGAGTACACAAGTCATAGTAGTGTTTAGTCTCAATCTGTGGGCACTTATGATTAATAAGAGCTGTGAGGAAATAGAGCTATGATTATGTTTTGCATTGAACTGTAGCGGCTAGGGCTAAGCACTGTTATTAAAATGGTAAGCTTTTATTGCATTTTAAAACTTAAAATCTACATTTAACTTCAGGTACAAAAGCTTCATTTTGCTTGCAATTGTGTGCTTGCCTAATTACTCATAAAAAGTGCTCTGAAATTCCAATCCTTAGTTTATTAGTATCAAAAAATTAAGCAATAGACTCATACATGCCAGCATGGTGTATTACAATAAGGTTCTCTGTCATCTTGTGACAAACTAAAAAACTATCGATCCTACCTAGATTTTACTTTCACAATGCATTAGAGCAGCTGAAAACTAATTTGCATACAAATTTTCACTTCAAAAGGGTTCTTGGTTTTGTGATAGAGTACGCTTGAATTTGTAAGCTTTTGCGTGATGTGGCATTTACATGACAGCCAAGAGAGCTGTCCAAATAGTTATTTCAGGAAATTTTCCTATCTAAACAGTTCATGTAATAGAAAGAGAATTACTTTAATGTTTATGAGTTTCTCGAAGAATAAATTCACGCTTTTGTAGCAAAACTAGGTAACAGATGTTTCTGTTGGTTTCTGTCAGTCATGTTGGAGCTCATCCAAGTGAGCACCAGCATGGCGCCTCCATGATACGAATCTCTATAAGTTTGAGTAAAACATTTCTTCAATATCTCGTATGAGAAAGATTCTTCAGACCTGAATCGTGGCGAGGGTCTTTGTATATGTACCTCCTTTCATTTCCCAGATCTGGACTTTATCTATTGAACGGTTTTGATTTTGATTTTGATCTATTTTGAATGGTGTGACACTGAAAACCAGCAATATTTGCTTATTTCTGGAATAAGACGATTCCTGCACATTGTAATACTGCTTTCCGGCCCAGACCTCTCCGTTATTATAGTGTCTGGATTCATAATAATGAGATTGATATTCACTTACTCCTTACCGATGGAAACTCTGTCAAAATACTGTATCATTAAGAATGGAATCCAATTTAGTAGGAAATGAAGTGAGTAAGGGGGTGTTTACATGAGAAAACTCGCACTGGTGTCATACCGACATGACTTTCTGATTTCGTATCGCGTTTACATGATGACTGGGTTATTTCACATCTCGTTATTTGAAGGTACACTTCATGTTGATAAAATGTGCGTATGATTCAAAATCGCGAACATTACGCATGCGCTACCCGTTCCAGTCTACCGGCAGACCGATTTCACATGGAAACGGGTGGTCGTTTTGTGTTTACATGATACAGTTGTGAGATTTCGTACCGGAGTGAAATTGTCGCCCCGGTACGAGAACCAGGGTGAACTCGCGCCAGGGTGACTCGCGCCAGCATGAAATTTGTGGTGGTATCATGTAAACAAATGTAGAGCCATGAGAGGGAACTGGAGTGAACTCGCTCCAGGGCGAAAGTCGCCCCGGTGTCACGTAAACACCCCCTAGAATGGTTAGCTTTTATTCATTGTTTTGGAAATTCCAAACAATAAGGTGCAGATCCACACCAGTTTCCAACCATTTTACGTAAATAGGTCTGATTTTTCATACTGGTAATATATTTTTAGTAAAAAAAATAAATAAATAAAATAAACTTTCCAAGTTGAGATCTGGAAAAAGGATTGGAGATTTAGTAAATATCCTGTCTGAATGATTCAGAAACCCAGGAAAGGGGACTTTGGGGAGTTAAATCCCAAAAAAAAAACCAGGTTAGCATGCCCCAGCTGCAACCCTTTTGAAGCTTGCACTTTCGGCACTCATTTAGGAAAATTGGTCAGTATTTATCCCTTTAAGCCCAAAGATCCATATACAAATTCTCCAGACTGATCTCCATACGTTTCTGTAAGAATAGTTGAGAGAATTTGGTTTAAGATCAAAGCATTCTCCCTTTGGTAATCAATTTAGTAAATCTCGTATCCTTTACTCTTGATGATCTGCTGATTTTGTTAGGATGTTGGTCACGCTTGGGACCCTGTAAAGGGTTATTCTAGATCCACGTCTGCATGATTTGTAGTGATATTTCGAAATTGTTCTACGAAATTTCACGAGCCGTTAGGCGAGTGAAATTTGAGACAATTTTGAAATATTACGAGTGGTATTTATGCCAAACATCGCTACAAATCATACTATTATTGTTTATGCTACTACCTGGTCTATCTGCAAAAGCTTTGTAATTTTCACATGTAGGTATTTCAAATTAAGCTGAAATACCACTGCTCTAAGCCAATCAAATTGCAGAAATTTGTCTTGTAGTAGTATAAATACTGTAAAAATATGGCGAAGAGTTAAAATTATCATGAAAATGAATGGAAAAAAAGAGGAGAGATTTGGACAGGGAGAGGAAAAAAGAACAAACGACACAAAGATGGGTTGAAACTGCGACAGAAAAGCGCAAATACAATAGTAAAACACCGACAGAAACATAGCTTCCATGTGAATACGCGAGACAACAGGTTTTGAAATTCAGACTAGAGACGTATGTAAATTAACCCCGCTAAGAAGGCCTCCATGTCGAATGCCTTGGATATAGCCTCACCAATTTCTAGCTTATGCTTATGGCTTTTCTGGTAGAACATGGGTAAAACAATTGCAAAAGGAAAAAAATACAACTATAATCTTCCAAAAATAAGATGTGCTGGGACTTCTTCGCGGAAGACACTCCCTGCATGTTTGTCGATTCTCGCAAGCGACCACCTCTCAGGGGCAGCCAACAACAATTTTCGGAAAATATCTGTTCGGAAGACGATTTGAGATCTAGAATTTTCGGAACATTTGTTGTAAAATTTCTTGCTTGCCTGCCTCTCCTAGGATTTTCGAACATCTAAAAAATGGTATAATTGCCCATTTTTAACGGATTTTTATCCTAAAAAGGTCACCTAGAATTTTTGGGAGCCATTTTTCTGGCTGAAATTTTCGAAAAGGTAAGTATTGATCCCTATAATTTTCGGATTACTAGACTTTCAGCTAGGAAATCTGAACAGATGAAAAAATTTTTGAGGATAAACATATGCCTATATCTACCGTTTAAATACTAAAATACGTTCAACAATGCTATGTTTAAGTGGTTGTGGACTATACTCTCGTTGGGTGCCCCTGACCTCTCGTAAGCGGCCACTAAGTCTTAGGATTTTGGGTGGTCACGTTTACGGGAGGTTCGACTGCATGTATTCATGAATTTTTGCTTTTACTTATTTGTGTTTATTTCCGTTTTGTTATTTCCAGTAGTTTCCTTATTTCCTAGCCCAAAGTTTTGTTTTGTTTTCCTTTTTTTGATACTTAAGTTATTCAAACCGGAAGCCAGCCAGTGAACCATTTTTCAAGCAATGCTCTAACTTTGACTAAACAAAGCTGTCTAAATTTTTTGTCAAAAGGGCTCGGCCCCTGTCTTTTAGACTGATCCTCTTTTTGTGTATTTCGCTGATTGTAGCGTCATTAACAATGGCATCCGTTGACTTTTGCGTCAATAAATAATCCCTTACGTCAACTGACTGCAAATATTTCTGATCGACGGCAGCTTAGAAAACACAAACTTCTCCAGCAAAAAAATGCGTTGTTTGTTTATAACATTAAGCCCGTTTTATACTAAACAGGACTTTTGCGTTAACTGCAATTTTAGGATTTCTATGATCTATGAGTGTTCAACCTTCTAATTGTCTTAACAGCACAATAAATTGCTGGTCATTAATTATGCGAATAAAAGATGTAACTTGTTTGAGGACATAATGATTTAGTTTCTGCTGACGGCCATCGTTTGAGTCGAGAAAACAATAAGCCAGACATATGCTTTTAGTTAGAACTGCACAGAACTAGACATGCGAATTGATTATCAATAATTATTATATGTGATTCGGGCTTTGTTTTTTGCCTTACAAGGCATGGTCTTTTTTACATTTATGCAGTTAACTACGCGAACGTTTTCACCTGGCTTCCTAACGACCTTTATTTCTCGATGATATATTCGCCTTAATATTCAGAAATTTTATTATGTTCGTTTTTTTCCAATACGGGTAGAAATGCATTCTCAATTAGCTAACTTTTCCTGAGACTGACTTTTCTGACACGCATCTTCCGATTACTCAGATTAATGAATAATTAAAAAATATTCGCAGTATTGTTTTTCAGTGCTTTTCGTCAGCAGCTGGCGATGATTGCTTCTAGAGCCATTCAGCGAGTCAACTCATTTCAACTTATTTACTAACAACCAAAGTGGCAAACGACGCCAAGGTTAGAGTGACAGTCGGTTCACTTCGCTGAAAACATTAGCCGTACTTATCATCTACCCTCAAAACATAAGCTTACACAAACTTCAGTGATTCCCTGTCCCTGAATATGAAACGAAGAAAAGGGTTGCTTTCTCGATCAAGTATTCTTCAGGTAACAGAAAATGGACACTTGTACGTTTGACGCTGACTTCATTTTGCGACAATTTTTTCGCAGATACGTTTTAAAGCCCTTTTTTTGTAATTTCATTTCTCCAGATTAATGGATTTCTCCTCTTCTTGCACTTACAATCAGGTATGAACATGCTTTACTTTAAAAACACCTTTTAAAAGGCAAGAATACATAAAATCAACCGCTCACAGCAGCGCTTTAAGAAAGTCGACTGCAGGTTGCAATATTACATTTTACACACTTACACCTTTTTGTTAGCGTCAAAGATTAGCGGTTTGAATTTGATTTTGATATTCAGTGTAACAAGGAACAAAACACAATGTATCACTCGCCGGCAGCCGGGGGAGCTTGGAACGCCTTGATCGAGGCGTAAATTTTTTTGGTTACGCCGAACAACTTGAAAAACATGGATTTACATGTAGAAGGTCTGAAAGCCTCTATTGTTTGAACTCTTTAGCTCCTCAGTTTTGTCAGAGTTGACAATAAGGCTCGCGTTTTTTTTTCTTCTGTAACATGACTACGGTACCTGAACGCTTGAATCGTAGGTCATTGACTGGTGATATGGAGCCGGTGTCAGTTTTAACGATTTCGGGTGACTTTCGGGTGCTGAATCGAGGGTATCTTGCGCATAATTATTCTCTCAAAAAACCAACATAATTCGCCATATCAAAGCGATAGCTTGAATTAAGTTTCTGTCACTATTAAACTGATTTCTAATCCCATTTATCCATCGGAAAATATAGATTAAATGAGTGGAAAAAGTAATGATAACAATATGAAAGAGACAGCCACAGGTCAACAATACATTACGATAAAACCCCTCGTCCAATGACTTCCCCAATTTAGTTATGTTTTCAGTTTTGGAAAAGCAATTTAGTTTAAATTATAATGTTCAAATAATAAACCTTTTTTCTCTAAAAACAGCAACCTACCGGCATAAACGAATTGTCTAAAGTCACCTGCGGAAAAATACTGATTTCAGATTTTTTATTACGAACAAGGGATATATCATTTATTTGTTACAACCAAGCGGGCTTTTATTTTTTTTTTCCTTATCGAAACAGAGCAGGCTTATTTTGTATGTAAAGGTCAAAAGGTACGTACAGCTATTGTTTAAAAGGAAATTTGCCGGCATTATAGGCAGGATTTCTGCGAACACCTATTTAATTGTTCTCTTCACTGATCGTCTAAATAAATATATTTCAATAAACAAATTTTTCATTCTTGGAAGCTTCTTTGAATTTGAATCACTTATTTAGTATTTAAATTCTTCCATAATGTGTCGGCCTTGTGACTTAAGCCGCTAACTGGGTTTTATAATTGCTGAAGTTAAATGTATTTTTGTTGGAAAATGTTGGAGGCGAAAAGCGGATTCGTTGTTTGCTCTTTGACGAAAGCTAACTTAAAGAAAGCGATCAAGACCTCGCTTGCTTTTAGCGACTCATATTTTCGCTCTCGTTTTATAATTATTTTCCCAATAGTTCTGTACCTGCTTCCACTTAGTTATACTTCAACGTAAACGTTTCACTTACTAAAATAAAAATTTATAGTTTTATTGTTTATGTCGCTAGAAAATCTGCAAGCAATTGATAACATTGTTTCTTTTGCACTAATGCATGGGATGCAAAACTTAAAAGAATAATATACTTTCAAATTAAATATGCGGCCCGCTTAAAGATTAGATTAGTCTGTATCTATCGCGGATGATCCAAATTTTAATCAAGAATTCTGTAGTACAAGTATGTGTGTACAGCGCAAACTGGCTGTCATTCACTGGAGGAAAATTTGAAAAAGTAACGGGATGTATTTGGTGGTGTCATACTCACGCGTAATACACCGTAACATTAAACTTAATGAACATAAGGTTGATTTCCACTGACGCGTTTTTGGCCTCGCGTGTTAACGCACGTAAATTTTAATCACGTAAATAAAATAGAGGCAAGATAAAAAGTGCTGCGCTTAAACGAGAAGTTGAGCGAGGTTCAACTTTTACCCTTACGAGCGACCTTTCATGCGGCATTGCCTCTATTTCATTTGCGAACGGAAATTTTGCGCACGTACGCACGTAAAACTTACGTGATACTGGAAGTCAACCCATAGAGACTGGAAGCTCTTTTGAGCGGGCACCCTCGGGACGCGAAAAAGGTGTCGATAACTGGAACTGGCCACTTACGGGAATGTAAAAAAACAGAGTTTTGTATGAGAGTTGTGTACCTTTTTTTTTCTCTCCTGCGACAACGGTCTTGATCGAACAATAAACTCAGAATCACATTTAACTGATTTTATTACCTTAAAGACAGGCGTGTTCATTTCGTTCTAATCGTAAAATTTTCGAACAAAACGTCACTTTTTTCTTAGTAAACTAGTCACTTACTGGAAGCCCGTTTTCAGTTTGCACTGAATTCGCTTGGAACCATTATTTAAACTAATTTCAGTTTTATACTCAGTTTGCTTGCAATATATTGTAAATTTGATTACTGGATAAGGTTTCTTGTTTCTAACGACAATGCATTTTCGACTTTGTGGAATACGACCAGAGGATATTTGTGACTTAGCCGGCCTTTGACATGAAAACATTATCTACTAATTTCTTTTCTTTCTTGTGTCAACATTTTTTATCTGCATTTATATTGCTCCATGATCTTCAAAAACTGAAAATTTAGCTGCCAGCCGATGAATAAAAAATAAGGGGATTTCATTTCATTTTATTTATCGTTCGGCAAATCAACGCTTTCCCCTATACTGAAACCTATTTCTTTTTTTAAAAAATGATTTTCACATGCTACAAAAGATCATTGTTCGTGCCTCGGTTCCTCTGGAAGTTCTGTTTTTGTTATTTCCAAGTCAAAAATGGTTTTATGTATTCCACTTCATAATTTTTTTTTTTGGTTTAGAGCCTTGAGTAATAATTATGAGTTATACCACAATCACGAAGCCCGCCATTGACACACGAAATTATATTTAAAAGTATGAGTTTGTTGGCTTAGCCGATATGATAGGGGCGCTTGTGAGTAAATACGGCAGAAAAGAAAAACAATAATGCGATGACAGTTGGACAGAATGGACAAACATAATTTAGATATTGAAAAAAATATCTAGAACTCTTCAGATTTTTCCGAGTTACGGAATTACACACGTACTGTTCGTTTTTCTTCTGTTTCTTGTCCACGATTACGGTTTGTTCAACAAGCAACGACACCACGATCGTAAACTACCGCTAGGATAAAAATAGGCATCCGATAAAACAAGGACAGAGTATTAAAATTACCTTGCCATGCAAATTACTTAGCCTTGTATTACGGGTGATTTAACGCCGCTTGCAACGAGAGCATTCAATTGTTTCACGGGCTACTTCCTGGGATTAAGGATACGGCTTCAAAATGATCTTTAAGCCAAGGTGCAGGTTTAAGGACATCTGTAAGGGACTAAAAAAAATAGATTTTCAGAAAAGGTACAGGCAAGTTTATGATCCCCTGGGCCTGGCAAGCAAGTTAGGGTTACGTGTTTTGGAATTCCTCAACCATTCCCACTTTTTTGTACGGTATCGCGGATCCGGATTACTCAGCTAATAAGGAGGATTAACAATTAGAGCACTCTCGTTTTCTCATCCCGACCTTGATGCGGGGCAATTTGCGCGTTTATACTACTACATGAGAAATTTCTGCAATTTGATTGGCTTAGAGCAGTGGTATTTCAGCTTAATTTGAAATACCTACATTACCTACATGTGAAAATTACAACCGTTTGCGGGTAGTAGTATAAACAAATAATAGCATGATTTGTACATGATATTTGGCATAAATACCACTCGTGATATTTCAAAATTGTCTCAAATTACACTCGCCTAACGGCTCGTGAAATTACGTATAACAGTTTTGAAATATCGCTCGTGGTATTTATTTACACGAAAAAAGAAATAAACACGAACAAAAACAGTTGTTATCTGCACATTAATGCTTGCAGTTACTGCATGCGTTTTCACTTCACAAAGGAAACCATCCATTAATAACCTTCTCCAGGAGCCCATGCCTTCTCATGATTTTTACATCAGTATAACTAGCTATAGGGTTATTTTTTAGGTGTAAAAAGGAAAAATTATCGGTTTTTTCGTCTAGCATAAAATTAATTTTGATTTCAAGGAAGTTGGAACTCTTTTGAAGACTTTGGTGAAATTTCAAAAACTAAATTTAGCGACCGAGTGTTGTACCCATCTGAGAGGCCTGGGAACGAAGTTGCCTTTCCATTTCAATCCGCTGAAGTCACTACTCTGAACACTGGGCAGCAATTGAAATGAACTAGATTTTTATTATAAAAGCACCGATCAGTGTTTTTGAACAACTCCCCCTGAGTGAGGTTTTGCTCGGAGGCAAATGCAACTCTTACCCTCTCCCGCCAAGGCGGAAATGTTCGCTTTCACCGAGGATTCAAACTTCCTGCTTCGTTATTCCGCATCGGAATTTTGCATATGTGAAGATGACATTGTTTTGGTCATTTCAAATTAACCTAATATGGCCATTTCAACACAGAAAAAAACCCTGTTGTTTTCGAATTTCATGACTTTGCCATATCATTCAATCAGTGGGATGATTAATTATTTCTTTACATTTCACAGTCTGTGCCACTGAGTATACGATCGACACAACGCAAGCCCAGATTCGAAAAGACTCAGCGCAATTCAAAAGCGGAATAATAGAGAAAAGGACTTTTAGTGGTCCAAATAATGGTGTATGGAATTATTCCGTGGCAACATTTGATCTGCAAGCTGGTGAAGCTCAACATGTCTTTTCATCAGGAAATGTGGTGAAAATTTATGGTGCGCATGCTTTGTCTGTTTCTGTCAATGGCAGCTTGACTGTTGCTACCACGCTGGATGTAAGCGGTAAAGAGGTCAACGTCACTGCAGACGAAAAGCCTTTATTTTGGCTTGGAGGATTTGTTCGTGTTAACAAATCGTGTTGCACATTGGGTAAGTTAAGCAAGAAATCTACTGCGATTAACAGTAATTAAATAGATAACGTTGTTACGGGGTTCATACCTTCAGGGGCTCTTAATTTCACGGTTTTTTTATATTCAGGAGTTCTTTCGTTTAGAGGTTCAGGGGTTCTTACGTCCAGGGCTTCTGACGTTCAGGATGTCTTACCCTCAGGGCTTCTTCCTTCCAGGGGATCTTACGTCCAGGGGTTCTTATAGTGAGGGGTTCTTTCATCCAGGGGTTCTTACGTCCAGGGGTTCTTACGCTCAGGGGTTCAAACGTTCAGGGGTTCTTACGTTTAGGGGTTCTTACGTCCAGGGGTTCTTACGTTCAGGGGTTCTTACGTCCAGGGGTTCCTATGTTCAGGGGTTCCTACCTTCAGGGATTCTTACTTTCAGGGGTTCTTACGTTCTGGGGTTCCTACGTTCAGGGGTTCTTACGTCCAGGGGTTCCTACGTTCAGCGGTTCTTACGCCCAGGGGTTCTTTCGTTCAGTGGTAGCGTAACTGTTTAATAGGGTTATTACGTGACGTGATTCTTTTGTCCAGGGTTTCTTACGTCCAGAGGTAGTGGGACTGTTTAACAGGGTTATTACGTTCCGGGGTTCTTACGTCCAAGGATTCTTATTTTCAGGCTTTCTTACGTGCTTTTACTTATTACTTACTTTTTTTTGCTTATTACTTTTAGGGTTTCTCACCTTAAGTGGTTCTTACGTTCAGGGGTTCTTACATCCACAGGGTTGTTACGTTTAGGGGTTCTTACGTCCATGGGTTCTTATATCCTGGAGTTCTTGCGTCTTGTTCTTCTTAAGTTCTTTCGAAAGGAAGAATTTTTCATGAGAGACCTTTAGCATCAGGTTTTGAAGAGAAACCTGAAACTTAAGGTTTCCGTTAGCCGTAAGTTTAGCAGGGCGCTCTTTGTTTTGTGCCGTCATGTTTTTTCGTCAAGTCGACGTTCTCCTCTTTGATCGCCTTGAAGAATTCCTTGATTCGAGTTCAAAAACACTAACTAGCACTCGTAGGCGGGCATAGAAACCTATATTTCTTACCTCAAAACGTGAGACTGTTCATTTCTTTAATGGCCAAAAAACCTAGCCATAAATCCTGTTTTACTGTTTAAACGTAAAATGCAAACAACAAACGCGACCCCAAGACCTTGGTCACGTGACATCCTAATGTTAACCGCTTGCCGTTGACCATAAATTGAAAACCCTCATGCTAAAGGACACTACTGTTTCAGGTTACAACAATTTATTTGCCGTGAAATAAATAGTCTGTAATCAGGTTTTCTATTTGGGTTGAGGGGGGTGGGGGAGAGGAAGGGGGGGCAAGGAGAAAGCGAGAAAGAGCGAACCTGAGGGCTGGGAACAGGATGGGGGAAAGAAAAGACAGGGGGATTCACAGACTGCCGTTGTGTTATTTGATTACACCTCATTATAGGTTATAATGAAATGTATACCTTTTTATGACACCATAATCATGATTACTATTTGTCCTCTAATAGGTGCAGGACCCGGCGGTGCTTTTAGCTATCATGGAGGGGGGCACGGCGGAAGAGGTGGGGGATTTTATCAGGACAGGAACACCAGTAGATTTTACGGATGGTCCTACTACGATACTTCGTACCTGCTAGGTGGAAGTACAGGTAAAAGCATTAAGAAATTTATCTAAATAACCGTTCAAGACAATTTCAAACTAAAATTTGAAGAAATTTTAATTTTTTTAAATTTTTGCCCCAACTGTACAAATACGCGAGATTTTTCCCGCCATACTTTTCCTGCCCAGTTTGTAGGTTTTCTATTTTTGGTATTTGTGTCCTTTTCTTTTATTTTCTCTACTCCTTCATGAAAATGAAGGCCTACACTGTTTGTGCTAGACCTCGGGCATCTATTTTTATGGTCTTCTGGCCATTCAGTCCAAAGAAAAATTGTCAAATTGTTGAAGAAGTCTGAACGATGACCGAACAAGTGGTCCAATTTAAGACCTTAAAAGACAAACCGAGGAGTGGATGGCCGTTTTTTCACAAACTGTGGGAGAAATATTATCGAAAAAGCTGTAAGCATATGCGTAATAATTCCACAAAACAGAAAGGTAAAAAAAAATTCAACTTCACATTGTCGATCAAAGTCTTGGGTACAACGGTACAGGGATAAGTGACCAAAAAAAGTTGGAAAGCCTTGAAGAGAAAAAGGCGGTGCACACTTCACGCAAGCATGGTGTCAGAAGGATTTGCCAACTTTATACCTAAGGACAACCGGCCGGCACACTGATGTGATGTGAACCTCCTAGAGACCATCTGGGTTATGGTAGACGAGACAACATATAAAGATCCAGCCCCCAAAACACTGGACGAGCTAAGACAGTGACTACGCTTCGCGATCGGCTGGAAGAATGTGACTTTGGACACGCTTTGGGAGCTCGTACATCCTATACCTCACCGTTTAGAAAATGTCAGAAAACATGCAGGAAGACATTCTGGTTACTAATATTTTAGATATTCAATGTTAAATGAATAATAAATAACATACTACGTTTTACATTAGGTTTTTTAAAATAATTAGTGAAATTTAAGCGAATAAAAAATCGGAACGAACTTTTGAAACACCCTGTAGATAAATGAATAGTCTTAAATTTTTAATTACACTGCCCCTTGTATTTCTTTCTTTTTTTGTTCCTTTTCAGGAACTGTTTTATTCAGCAGCAAGTCAGGCTCTGGAGGTGGAGCTATTGAACTAATCGCAGTCAATGGAACCCTGACCGTTGGCGAGTATCGATAATTTGTATCATTAAACAGCAGTGTGATTGTCCAGATAAAACGAGCACACCAAATTCCACCAAAAAAGGAAGAAGTATATGTGTGGAGTCTAGTTCTTAGCAATTAGGCTCGAACGTTTGATGTTTCGACCATGTTCCTACAGATTTTTTTCATGGGGCTCTCGTCAGAGGAACCAAAGCCTGACGCACTCTGTGACTAAAACTTATAAATGAGTCTTTTCGGCGAAACGTCCCTAGCGGCGAGGATGATAGTGCTTAGGCCTTGAGGAAAGATGACTAAGAGTACCGCCTTACCACAGTGATTCTATAAGCATCGAATGTTTGTCGTGTTAGGTTGCTTATAGAACGAGGAATATTCATGGTGTACATGCTTTCCTGTTCACGTGCTTCACGTCCAGTTGCACGACTCTTACCGCTCGAAAGCCCCCCTTTCGACAACTCTGCTCTTAATTTCTAAGTGTCGCCAATAAGATGCTATTTCGCCAGTGTGCACGACTTGTACGAGTCGTACCACTCGAGAGGCCCCGTCTCGACAACTTTGCTCACAGATTCTAAGTGTCTCTAATGGGATGCTATTTCACCAGTTAATTGTACGACTCGTACGAGTCGCACCACTTGACAGAACCCCCTCTCTACACTTTTCTAATGAGATGCAGCCAAGTAATGTACTTCACTTTATTCACATTCACTACTTGAACCAATTGCAGAACTTGACCACTTGTACCACTTGAGTCTTAGATTTTACAACTTGAACAAGTGGTGAGTACTGGACAAGTGTGACGATTTTCACATTTACGGTTTTAGGGAACTGCACAATCACAGTCACTTAAGATTTCAACCACAGAGTGCGTCAGGCTTTGTTTCTTCTGACGAGATCCCCAAATCTTGTGAGCATTCAAACGGGTTTAAAGGTTTCTTTACTTGTTAGCGGACCATGTGATCCTTGCCTACAATTTATCGTTCACTGTAAATTACAATTTCGATTTCAAATCTCAATATTTTCCCCTTTAAATAGTTTTAAACCTTCCCCCACGTCCCCAATATTTTTTTAATGAGTTTGTTCTGATACATTTTCTTTTTTAATTGCAGATGCAAAAATTATGGCAAACGGTTACACAAGTGATAATACAAGTGATGAACACTGTGCTGGAGGAAGTTCAGGGGGCTTGATACGCTTGCAAGGAGATCAGGTAATGCGACGGTTACCATGGTTGCATCGTTTCCATTAGCACGCCCAGTCGCTTTGACTTCACCAACGGATACCATCCTCCTTGATCTGCATAATTCTTCAGATTATACTCAATAAGGAGCTATAACCCGGAGCTAGCAACTTCCATGCGCTCGTGTCACGGCGTTTTCACGGACCAGTTTATTTTCAAAACGTTTTTGGCGCGAATTTTAACTATCTTTTAAATTCCACAAACCAGTCAGCAAAAGCTACAGACCTAAAAATGATATTTGTTATTTTTTAATAACGTTTAGTTTTCCTTTTTGATGTCTTATACTTCGAATGCGCTCATAGACATGGTGGCGGTTCTATTTTCGCGGAAAAAACAGCCCTAAAATATATCTAAAAATAAACTTGTCCGTAAAAACGTCGTGACATAGGCCTAGTGTGGGAGTTGCTCGCTCCGGGCTATGGGCTCCTGACTCAACCTCATCTAATGATTCGCCACTTTCTTTTAGAAGAAACTGGGCTGAGGTAACTTTTAAAAAAAGAATTCTGGGACTATTACTGGGGATACGGAAAACATTGGCCAATTAGGGAGCTTAAGCAGCGACGTTTTTGAGCGACGCACGTCAACCGGAAGTGAGCCTTTTTCTCTTTTAATAAGTCTTGACGCTACCATATTTGTATTGCTAAGTGTCTTAACTCTTATAGAGACGATTTGCCCAAAAATTGGGTCAAAATTGCGGCTCAAGAGTGCAAAAAGTCCACTTCCGGTTGACGTGCGTCGCTCAAAAACGTCGCTGCTTAAGCTCCCTAATAGGGACTTTAAGATCCAACGACGCGGACAGCGACGAGAACGTCCAAAAAACAATAGGTTTTGTAAGCAAAACAACAGCTTTGCACGTGCATCACACTTTTTTTGTACATTTCTTTCCCGTTTTTTGCACGACTAGGACGTGAAAATGCCTAATTTCGTGTTTTATGGAGGACGTAAACAAGCAACGACGAAATTATATTTCTCTTTCTGAGCTTCGATATGGTGCCTTGAAATTCAGCTTCAGGAGGGTTCGCCTACATTTGACAAAGTATTTAGGTACGAATAATCCTTATAAAGACCGAAAGAAAGCAAATACACTTTTTAAAGCGACGTTCTCGTGGCGGTCGCGTTGTTGGATCTTAAAGTCCCTAATAGCTGACCAGCGCGTCCCTAGTAACGACCCCAGGAACAATTAGGGACTTTAAGATTCAACGACGCGACGGCAACGAGAACGTCTAAAAAACAATAGGTTTAATAAGCAGAACAACAACTTTGCATAACGCTTTTTTGTGCATTTCTTTGCCGTTTTTGCACGACTACGACGTAAAAATGCCTGATCTCGTGTTTTATGAAGAACGTAAACAAGCAACGAGGATAGTTTATTTCGCTTTCTGAACTTGAATATGGTCCCTTGGAATTCAAATTCAGGAGGGTTTGTGTACATTTGAGAAAGTAAGTAAGTAGGAATAATCGCGATAAAGACTGAAAGAACGCAAATTCACTTTTTAAGCGACGTTCTCGTTGCTGTCGTGTCGTTGGATCTTAAAGTCCTTATTGGCTTTGCGGGACGCACCTCGGATCCAGTTTTCTTCTCTTTTCCAAAATACCCCTTGGTAACACGTGGAGGTACAACCCTGGTCAAAATATCTTTGGACGCTTGTTGAAATGAGAAGCGAAAACGCCCTTCGCTAAGTTAACTAATAATTAATTTACCTCTTATAGAAGCTTGAAATGTTGTAGCAGCCTATTTCGGTTCTTCCCTTCTCCCCCAAGCTGCATGATGTCAATACTGCGATGGAGAAAAAAAATAAATGCGTTATTTTGACGAGCTATTGCGTTAGTGTTTTAAGGTTTTAACCAGATTTGTTGCCTTTACAGCTTGGAATAGGCAGACAATAGACCACTTTCGATATATTAAAATTCAGCTTGGCAGCGAGGCCTAGAGGACACAAACAAAGGAAACTGAACGAACATGATTATTCATTTCTTTTGTTTGTGTCCTCTAAGCCTCACCATCAAGCTGAATTTTAATATATCGAAAGTGTCCTATTACACAGTAATTTTC
Source organism: Porites divaricata (assembly GCA_038088405.1). Classification (NCBI taxonomy): domain Eukaryota; kingdom Metazoa; phylum Cnidaria; class Anthozoa; order Scleractinia; family Poritidae; genus Porites; species Porites divaricata. The sequence goes on from JBBMOI010000016.1 coordinate 9,746,474, forward strand.
AAGGAGTTATAATAACTCCTCTAGTGGGGCTAATTTAACTCCTTACAGTGGTGTTATTTTTTAGTGAGTTATTTTAACTCCAAAAAGGAGTTTAAAGAACTCTTTTTCAGGAGTAAAAGTGACCCCAGATATTGTGGAGTTAAAATAACCCCAAGAAAGGAGTTATGCTGTACCTAAAATTTTTACTCCACTTTCAGAGTTAAATTAACTCCAAAAAGAGAAAAAACAACCCATGTAAGCAACCCTCGAAGTTTAATTTTTCTTTTGGTGGCCATTTGGCGACCGACTCTTTAGGTTTAGTCGCCAAAGGATTTTTTTAGGCGCCAAAATATATGTTAACAATAAAGTTTTAATAATTGGTTAATAATTAATTTAGGCTTAAAAATGATATTGTTCAGCCAAGACAATGTTGCTAAACGGCATTTACCGTATTCACAAGTGTATAGGGTAACTTATAATCCATGTCGAGTAACACTGCTTTTGCTTGCTTCTAAACAGAGAAGATATCTTGCAAAATACTGCCTTTGTGACCGAGTTCACGGAGGCCATGAGCAAAATTGCAGCATAAAAATTGTCCTAAAATTAGTGAACTGCTTCTAATGTATCGAAAATGACAACGGATTTTCAACAATATTTACCACGTCAAATGACCGTGTAAAAGAAATCTAATCTCAGAAATTTAACATAAACGAAACTTATTCTTCTATTAAAACTTCCAAATCGTTTTCACTGGCAATTACAATTCACTGAAAATTAAAAATTGTCCCGCGAAAAAAAGTATTACAGCTCTTAAGCTGTAGTCTTATTAAATTAAACTCATAATTACAACAGATCGTCTGTAATTTCGCTAGACATAGTTAGAGCCTGACAACTTTGAAACGAAAAGGATTGCAAAGACAAGGAACACACAGTGAAGATTAGCTAGGAAAACGGCCGACAGGAGTGTAACATGTTTGAAATCGTGCACGTGAAAATTAATTGCGTAAGTACTGTGACAGTGTCTCATATTTTCCCGTAAACATTCTTTTTAACACTGGCGAAAAGTACCAGGACGTACAAAACTAACAAAATGTTGAGCTAAAACTGGTTTAAAGCTAGTCTTGTTTCAGTATTTTAGTAATGAAACCGCACATTGAGAATTTATTTACATCTGCCCTATAAAACAAAAATTGCCTCAACGACGCAGCCGGAAAATACGGCGTGATCTATAAATCAACCCTATACTTTTCTATCAGCCAAAAAAACCCAAACAAAAATACCGCCTTTGCTTTACTTTTGGTTAAGACGTTTAAGACAATTGTTTTTCGCGAAGTTTAGGTTCGTCTGATGATGATGTTGTGTTGGTCTGCAAATGGTCGCTTTCTATTTTATATATAAAAAAGGATTCAACATTTCATGTTACTCAAATTTATCTTAAAATGTTCCATGCCGACTTAAACTTTCTGCTTTTCCATTAATTTTAACCCCCCCCCCCCCCACCCCCACAAAAAATATATATTTATTTGGGTTGTAGTCTTCCCAGTCTAGCCGCACACGCAGTTTCCCAGAGAAAATTATGAAAAACAAATCGATTGCCTGTTGCTTGTCATGCGTTACAAGGTTAAAAAGTTGTCACGTGCTAGGCAACGGACCTGTGCTCAGTGGAGCAGAACAATATTTTAGTAGAAATCTTAGCGAAGTAAGCGTTCGTTTGAATGAATATCGACATCTTCTAATCTCCCCCCTCTGGGATATCAGCAGAGGACCTTAATCATTTCAGTACAATTCAGACAATTAATCATCTTTTTCGTTTCTTCAGTTTTTTTCTGATCGCCAACTTGGCGACTATTTTCCGAATCAAGTCGCCAGTACCAAAATTTTAGTCGCCATGGCGCGCAGCTTCGAGGGTTGGTAAGGAGTAAAAATATCCCCATTTCGGAGTTATTTTAACTCCAGACTGGGAGTAAAAAGAACTCTTTTTCAGGAGTAAAAATGACCCCAAATTCGGAGTTAAATTAGGAGTTAAAGTAACCCCCAAAAAGGGGTTATCCCGCACCTAAAATTTTTACTCCATTTTTGGATTTATAATAACTCCCTAAAAATTACGGTGTAGCCTTTAATGTGTTTCTTCATGAATTTTAGGTTGTTATTGGGAGTAGAGGAAGCTTATGGGCAAAAGGAGGACACAGTGGGTACAGAACTGGTCACTCTCATTACTGTGGGGGAGGAGGAGGGGGTGGAGTCATTCAGGTCTTTTCTTTGACTGATAACAAAAACTACACCGCCAACAGTGAAGTTCACACGCGCGGAGGACATGGAATACTGAATGGTGAGGAAGGACTGGAACAAGTAGCTGGTAAGTTCATAAATTACACTACTGAAGGTCACTAGACATAAAGGCAGAAAAGAAGTCGGAATATTGACGAACGGATGTGTAGCCTTTGCCGTTTTTTTGTAAGTCAATATGGCGGTTTTAACACGGCGGTAACACCGCGAACAATAACACTTGCGCACTCCACAAAAATGCCTGTAATGCAGGCTAAAGGAAGTGCGCTTAGGCAAAAACATGGACCATAATCGGTTATGGCTCCTTAAAAACACGGATACCAGATTTTACTACCCTGGGGGCTGCGCGCGCGCTGACAAGCGGAGCTCCCGGCTATCAAATAGAGTATTCAAGTTGCGCGGGAGACTGGAACGGGGTGTTTAGGACGCTATCGTTTCTATTGGCCATCGTCTGCAAACTGGGTCAAAATTGGTCCTCCGAAATTGTCCCACAGTGTAACAGCCCACTTTAGATATATTTGAATTCAACGTGACAGTGAGTCTTGGAGGACATAAACAATGAAAGTGAATATTAGATAGCCTTCTTCAACGAAACATAAATGCAAAGATTCTATTTTCTAATGGCTTTGACTCCGTGGCAGTCATCAGAGAAGCAAAGCAAGGAAAGCTATTGAAAACGAACCTACCGTGTCCAAAACCAGCCTACGGACATGAGGATGGCATTGGGTTTCTTGTTTGTTTGTTTTTTGCTTTTGCTTTTTTGTTGTTGTTTCGTTTAGATCTTAAAAAGTAGTTCGGACTTCAAAGTGTCAACGTGCTTAAAACGTTTTTAATTTACCAGAGTTTTGTTTTGAAACTCCAGGAGAATTATTGGTCATTTTAGTAGCTATGTCGGCAAACGCTCTAAAGGGTCAGTTCCATCTTGTCTCCAGACACCTCAATCGCCGAAATTTAAGTTAAAAAGAATCGGCTGCTTTTCGTTTTTTATCTCACCTCTGTGCTAGTGTCTTGGAGATATCGAATGGAAAACCCCTTCTCGTGTCTGATATGCTACGTGGTGAAGTATTATTACAAGAGCCTCTTAGACAGTAGTCTGCTACACAGCCGAGGAACGTTGCGTGACGACACTAAAAACGGCTTTGTAGCAGACCACTTAGTTAGAGACTAGAGAGCCTGAATAAAGACGTTTTTGAGGAACGCACGTCAACCGGAAGTGGAATTTTTAGCGTTCTTGGTCAGTGGTTTTACCCATATTTTCGGGCAAAGCGTCTCTATAAGACTTAAGGCACTTAGCAATACAAATTTGGAAGCTTTATGACACATTAAAAGGGAATAGGGCTTGTTTCCAGTTGACGTGAGTCGCTCAAAAACGCGTTTTCTTATAATAAGCTCGCTATTAATATAACCAACAGAGGCGGTGTTTATCCCTCTCTTGAGTAAACTTAAATTTTACACATGCAGTGTGGGAAGAGACTGCAAGGATGTAACGTTACCAGACGGCAAGGAAGTCATTTTATTTTAATGGATCTAAACTTTTTAATAATCTTTAATAATAAGTGAAATGAAGGATTCTAAATCAGTTGTGATTTTTAAAACTCGTATTTTGGAATTATATAGATCGAGTTTTTTTTAGTTACTTGTTAAGTTTTTGTACTAGTTTACCTTTAAATGCATGTTAATTGCTGTATTTTAGCTTTTTTCAACAATTTTTTTTAATCTTGTTGTATTTTTAATTTTTAGTGTATTTTTTAGTTACTGTAATTTCCAGGGCCCTCATTGATAGCAGCTTCTCATGCTGAAGAGACAACTTTGGCTAAGTAACATTTATTATTATTATTATTATTATTATTATTATTATTATTATTAGGTTTTGGTAGTTTATTTCTTTTCTTTTACTTGCTTTTACCTTGTATATACCAATTTGTTTTTATTATCGAAATGGATTGTTTCAATTGAAATGAGATGTCTTTCATTCGAATAATTTTTTTTTAATTCAATGAATTTTTTCTAATCAAAACTAAGTGTTTTTTTTTTTTCTTTTAAACGAAAGGAATTGTAAATAGTGTCTTGACGGAATAGTTTTTTTTTTTTAGTGAATTGATTGTAGATAGGATTTTAATAGTTAGCAACTTTTTAAATTATTATTATTATTATTATTATTATTATTATTATTATTATTATTATTATTATTATTATTATTATATTACAGTGAAACCCTGCCTTACGGCCACCTCGGTAATACGATCACCTCGTTATTACGGTCACTTTTTTAGCCTCCTGGCAAAAACCGCCACTGACATTTTCTTTTAAAAAAAAACCCTCGTTACTGACGGCCAAATTTTTTTTGGCAGATTGAGACCGTATTAAAAGTGGAACCCCGTTAATACGGTCACCAACAGGCCAATAGAAGTGGCCGTAATAACTAGGTGACCGTATTACCGAGATGGCCGTAAGTCGGGGTTTCACTTGTACTAACTGTGGCTATGATGCAAGGGAAGAGACGATAGACCAACAACTCGATTGATTGTAGTTTTTTCTTTTAGTTTTCTGATAAAAAAAATACCCTACCCTCTAGTATGAATAAGCCACCAACTTTGTTTTACTTTTCTGTTACAAGCGAACGCGTCCAAAGTAGTAGCTAGTAGTGTAGGATATCAGTTGATTGCCATATTCCGAATTCATTGGTAATGACTTCATTGGCCAGTAATCCAAAAAATCTTTTACTGATCAGCGAGGTATTTGAGTATGATGCATTTTGAGAGTTGATTCATAGAATGATTTTTCGACGTGGGTATGAGATTGTTTTAAAATTTAGTGGGGAGGACCTATGACATTTGAATAAAATTAGAAATGAAGAAGTAAGAATTAAGTTCACAAATGATCATTTGATAATTCAGTTGATAACAGACGTTCTTCAATAATTTGTATGAAGAAATTTAATATGAATTAATCTACATGCAAAAGGGGGCCCATTGCAATCAGACTACGCTTTAAAATTGACTAACAAACTGTCTAGTGTGAGACGAGTAAAAGTGATCCGTCCAAAATCTCGAAAGGTTATATTTTAATCATCATTTGGTTAAGGTTAAGGGTTTTAGGGTTTTGTATTGGAATTATTGCCGTAATGTTATAAGTAAACATGTAGAAGTGTTCTGTTGAAAAGTGAAACATTTTGGGGTAAAATTCACATGAATATGATATTACTCTCTCGAGTACAAGTCCCTATCAGTAATTGATGTCCCTAATGAATAAAACAATGTCGGGCGATCCTAAAATATCTTATATCGTCAAACCTTAAGCTCAAGCTTACGTTTCTAAGGAACGAGTAGTTTATGTGAATAGCATCAAATAAGGCTCTTTTATTGCTATTTACATCTGTATCAGTTTGGTTAGTAGTTGAGAAATTAGACTCAAAAAAAAAGCAGAACAAATTTCGTTGGGAATACGTGTTTCTTTTTTCGTAATTTACAACGGTCGCCTGGAAACGAATGAAAGTAGATTCGAGTTTTTCCTGAGATCCAAACTAGCTTGAAGTTGCCAGTTTTAAGAAGTAAAATTTTTCATTGAAAAAATTCAAGTAAGAATATCCTAACACTAGACGTCCCGCGTTGTTTTTTTTAGTCGAAGTTTTAAGAGGCAAATCCTATTAACTGGTCAAGAATTACGGTACTTCAAGTGAGTTCAATTACTCAGGGACCTGACAGCCAATACTTTGAGAATTTCAGCGTAGACGGTAAACAACCGAGATGTAACGCGGAAACGAGGCCACCAACTACTCGCCTCGAGATGGCGTGAAATGCCAGTTATGAGCGAAAACTTCTATCCATCACTGGCCTGTTTTTGCCGAATAATGAGCAAATATGAAAAAATTAAAACTGGCTGTTCTTCTTTGCAAATAGAAACATATGTTGACATGACCATACCGCACGGTCCATTGGCAAATTAGAACGGGTTATTTGATGACCCCAGGAATGTGACAAAAGATACACCAGAAATACCATTTGCACCCCTTTAGGGTAGGGCATTGTCATCAACTCATTTAGACGATAATCGATCTTCCTTCAGTAAATAGTGTACTTCGTTTGTTCGGAGGCAAGGACGTCCATCAAGAACATTTGTCAACTTGTGACAAAAAATCATGGACCACAGTCGTATATTCCTTGCCCTTCTGGTCTTGAACTTTGCAGAAGTGAATGGTTGCTTCTCGAATTCTAACCCAATGTATAGTAAGTACTGTAGTATGAATCGATAGCCTTTTATTATAATTAAAGGCATTGCGCGAAAGGTTACAATCTGTATCGCCTACGGCCCACTTGCACGGAACCTTTGAGACATCGAGGAGTCAGCTAACGAAGTGGCTCTCACGAAATCAAACAGAATTTACTATCAAAAGCATAAAAGACTAAATTTTTCAACAAGGTATCGCGAGATAATTCTTATATATAGTCGTCGTTTGGTAGCCTTTCGCGGCGTGATATTCAAATAAAATGTCTGGGTCTATCGGGAGGACAAAAACATAGCTGGAAGTAACCAAAAAGTAGGTCGTTTTGTAATTTACCATCACCAGGGTGGTTTTCTAATACCTGCTCACTTTTGTGTACTTAGAGTGCAATCGTTAAACTTAGTAATTATTCTGTGAACCTGGCAGACTTGTGTCTTGGCCATTTTCACCAAGTTAACGCAAGTCAACAAAGGTCGATGCCTTATTTCTTTGCTGTCCGTCCGGCATCGCCTTAAATTACTCATTTAAAGACCTTTGGACTTTGTGGCAGCCTTTATTTACCTTTCAGTCAGGATATGATACGATCTATTCCAGAGTGCAACTTTTTTCATATAACATCTGAGCAAATAAAATTGTAGGTCTCCGAAACTTTTATCCGGTCTCGAAATCTCGCAACTATATGTGACGAGTCTTAAAGACTCGTCAAAAGCTCTGAGGAAATAAAATTGTAGGTCTCCGAAACATTTAAGGAACTGTTTGTGAAGTGTCTTTACTCTGAGCTTTTAAAAAATCTCCTTTTTGTGAGTTTCCTTGATTCCTTGGTTATTATAGGTGCACTTAACACTCGGTGCCTCTGTGAGTCTTGTATTTGACCAGTCACCATTCCTGAAATATATCAAAAACATTATTCTTCTGCGTATTAAGTGAGAAGTCAGATTAATAAAGAAAAGGTGGCCGATAGGGACTATCCCCGAATTGCGATAGGTATCGACGCTTCCGTTTAAGTTACAGCCAGGGTGCCCTGTTACAAGCCCCGTTCATCGACTTTCAAATTGTTTACAGTCCCCTCTAGGCATTGCTGTTGTGTTATCAAAAAGAGTTATAAATTAAAAACAGTAAATTTATTTCAAAAGAAGTGTCTTTTCGTATCAGAGCATTAGTTGAGGTAATTAAAGATCAGATAAGACTATTCTATTTTTGCTAATGGTATAGGCAGCTATCGTTAGAAAAAGCAGCTGTCTTTATAATATATGTTTTATTCAATTATCGGTCTTTTTGGTGCGAAGTTTTTGCAAAAACCTAATCCGTTTTTTGGAGCCAAAAACTGTGTTCACATATTTTCCTAAAATCCAAAACCGGATTTTGAATCTAAAAATTCACCTCGGTTTTAGGTCGGTAAATTGTTAACGTCAGTACTGTAGTTCTCGACTAACGTTATTGAGCAATAACCGTAGCTTGGGAGAATTTCCGGCCCACATAAGTAGATAAACCGGAAACAAAGTCACGTTTTTCAGTTCCAAAATAGAAGTAAAGAACAATCGCTAAAGCCGTGTCTTTTTTTAAGAAGCGCTGTTTAAACTACAAATTCGTGTCCTACATGGGATTCTTCTTAAAGTAATTAAGCCATATCTCAATTTTCCTTACCTACAATGTAAGTCAGGGGCACCCAATGACTGTTTTCTGTGAATTATCCGTTCGTAGAAGCAAATATTGCCTAGAATTTTTCTTTTGCTTGAGGACGACTAGAAATTTCAAAATGACCTTTTCATTCTGGTACAATTTTCGAAACTTTAATATCTTACTAATAACTTCCCTACGATTTTCTGAAGGTTAACTTCTCACATTTTACTCCCCAATGTGGGCTAATTTTTGTAGAAAAAGGTAACCTTAAAATGTGAGGAGAGAGGATTAAGAAAAAATCCCACTTTCGTAAAACGTTAAATTGCATCTAACATTTTCGGGAAAATAATACTGAAGCCCTTGTAAATTCGAAAAGACTCAAGTTCCCCCAGGATGACAGAACAGATACAAATTTTATATGCATTTCTAAAGATTTAAAAGTACTCTGGATAGCTTAATGTATTTAGTAGGAAACCGTGGTAGGGTGCCCCTGCTAAATGACGGGGGCGACCCGCACCTATTTGAAAGATTGTTTGTGATTTGCTGGGAAAACAATAGAGATTGTCACATAACAATGCCCCTATCCCTGAAAACAATGGAGGTGCAGATTAAAGGGGACCAGTGAAATAAGAGGTTTAGAACGGTGCAGGTCTACTGAAATGACGCTACTGTTTCAGTATTCTAATTTATTAATCATATGCCAAACAAGTAGACTTTTTCCAGTTGACCACTGTAAAACTTTATCGAACATATTGTAAGGCCAGTAGTTTATAAAAGTAAGTTTAATTCTCTACGCAGATTAAGACAATTAGAGGGCCTTTTCTAGGTAGCAATGTTTTCTAGCCCTCGCTATATACACAAGTTCTTGACAATGTTCAAAGAAACAATGTTTAGGCTCACCAAATTGCGAGTGGTCTCTATAGAGAACGACGAAGGCGCGAGGAACGAGGGTGGAAGCCCGAACGAAGTAGGGGTCGGTAAAACTCAAAATGGCTTACTATTATGCTATTTACGATCAGTTTAACACTCGCAAAACTCTGTTTTAATCATGAGCCGGTCCATACAAGTTTTGGTATTCTGAGATAGCAATCAGCCACCCTCTTTTGAACAAGACAAACTACTCATAAACATTGTTGTATAATGACTTAGTGTGGATAGACAGGCCTGGTGGATAGGTATGAAAACAATTGGTAAACTATCGTGACTTGACACCAGAAATTGCTTTATAATTACATTTACAGCCTACTCATCATTTATTATTTTCGTCGATTCTTTAAGAGTGTCACTCCACAATAATCGGTTTTTCAATCTACCGTTTAAAGCTGCTCTCCTCATCTTGGCCATTTTTTTATTGAAAATAAAAGAGTAGTTAAGACAGTTGACGCTCTTCTTAGAGGCAATTCACAGCTTTCGCAGCAAGCAAAATGAAAATTATGTTATCGAAACTCGGGTATCAACCAATACTTCTAAATGAGTAAGAAAAACTAATATCATATTCAAATCAAAACCAGCGGTGGAGTGTTTTTTCCGCAATTCCGAGTCGTTCCGGTTATCTGTTAAAGATCAGATTATTGTGGTGTTTCTAAAATTCATTTAAATAGCAAATTACTTTTTCGGCCGATCTAAGAGAATCAGGATTGGATGTTTCGTTTTTTAGGGAATGGCCCATTTCAACTTTAAAAAACCATTAAATGAAGCAAAAGCAATTGTTTTAGTTGCCTCAACAATGTTAGCTTAACGGACCTAACTTACCCGTATAATTTTTCAGCTAAATGCAAGAACTTTAATTTGTATTTCACAGTTTGAAAATAGCCAGTTTTAAGGATTATTGAATCATTTAGAGTTTGAAAGGATATTGTTGTCGCCAATTTTGTGGAAACCAATATAACCGAACCAGGATGATATGTTAGTTTTCGTCTTGTGTCGGTAAGGCTCTGGTGAGACGGATCACAAGCAAACTAAGTGTTAATGCCCTAAATACTGCCTAGTCTTTGTGATGTGACTTTTCATGCTTAACAACATACCGTACTGACCGAAATTCAAAATATGTCGTATAATCCTACAAAATTACGCATGCTACATCCTTTTCACAATCAACCAAATTGAGTAAATCATGTCGACCAGTTAAGAGCCTAATGATCCAACCGAGATCCTGCTTATCTTAAACAAGCGGTGCCAAACATTTAGCAATTCCATTTAAATTCGTGGGAGAAGGACAACAAGATAGACTGGCCTCTCGTGACAGCTCATATTTTGTTATTATTTTCAAACGGAATGGCGCCAACCATTTCATTGAATTTCCAGTTTCCTAGTATTTAAATGTTGATTACCCTAGTATTACTAGTATCGACTGTCACTCTTAAAACATGTCACTTTTTTTGTGCAAACGTAGAAAAGGTCTCGCTAATTATCCCGGGTATTTGTCACTGTTTTTCGATGACATGGTCAATAGAAGGGATGATGGCTTTACCCAAATTACTATTCCATGTACCCCAACAGAATAGCTCAAAAGACACGATGATAGAATCATTTCAAATCCCGAATACCGTAAATCCTCTACTAACCACCCCCCAGGAGGGGGTATTTATTTCAAACACTTTTGAGGGGGGGGGGGGGGGGGCTTATTTAATTTAGCGAACATGGTGGTATCAGGTTTCCATAAGAACTAGAATGCAAAGTGGAAAAGCTCAAGTACAAGACGTTGGAAGTCATACAACCGGGGATCAAAAACAAATCCGAACTTCCGCCACCTGAATAAACCATCCCGAATCAGTACAAGTGAAGTTTTACCGTCGTGATTGATTTTTTTAAGGAAGAGGAGGGGAGGGGGGCTTATTAACTTTCTTCCCCTAAAAAGGGGGGCTTATTAGAGAGGAGGCTTATTTAAGAGAGGAGGCAATAGAGAATTTACGGTATAAATGTCAAATTCTAGTGATGTATTGTAATGAAATTTTCTGTCTTAGTCACCATGCGTGTCTTTCAGATTTGGACTCTTTATCGATTATGCGCACGCGCGAGGGGCATCTGTTTTTTCTTCAAACGACAATGGAAGTGTCATATTGACTCGACAAGATTTCCTTCCGGACCGCACCGCCGACGGTGATTCGTTGTTTACATTCTCGAGTAATATTTTAGACTTTCGAAGAAGTATTTCGTCTTATTTAAAATTTGGCTCGCGGCACGAAGACTCATTGCGATTTTATCGCTAGCAGGGCCGTCTCGCGACCCGAAAATCTCGTTCCGCTCGCTTTAAGAACAACTTTTCTAATGTTAAACTCGTGTCAGAGGTCAATTGTTCCAAGTCCAGTAATATTTGCCTGATTTGCTCGCGCTCTAGCCTCAAACGTTTCAAAGACATAAATCAGATGAATATAAATACAATCTCAAAGCTATGAATCATCGCAAAGGTTAGTCAAAAATTATTTTATGATTTCATAGCACTAGTTTTTCTAAACATGTAGCTCCTGTTTGTTTGATTTTGTTGACAGTAGGGAGGTTCATTTTAAAGTTTACTAACGCGTCGTTGCAAAACATTCTGCTCCACGAAGCTTAATTCCACAAGATCTCCTCAGTCACATCAATGTCTCAATGGTTTATTTTTTACAGTCTCTATTGTTGCCGTTTCGTTTCTGCGTATTCCTTTCACAATTATCTGAGCTTGTATGGAAGCTAGCAGAAGAAATAAGCCTTCAAGCGGCATTAAGGCGCTTCCCTTCTTTCGGTCCTCCGGCCAACGGTAATAAAAGTAACGCCAAAAAATCCCGCTTTCGCCCAAATCGAAACTTTACGGGAACAATATGTCATTGATCTGTAATCCTGAGAAGTTTAAGTGTAGTATTGAACTCGGCCAAGCGCGATGCAAACCGGGATTTTTCAAGGTTCCCTTACTCTCCTCGCATCTTTTGATTTCGCGACATCCGGTCCAAAAATCAAAGTTTGGTGCATGCGCAGTAACGGGATACCATTCCTTTAAACTAGTGCTGCGTCTAATTTAGTACAAGACATAACTGTGCTTTCCGGACCGATTATTCAGCTATCTACAAAACCCTAATCAAGTAAATTGCCACAACATCCAAACGTTTAATCAAATTGGTTTCGCTTTCCAGCGTTATTTGGCTGGTCGATAAAATGTTTTACGTGAATGGTAAGTTTATTAACAGTAGATACCGTAAATCCTCTATTAAGCCCCCCTCTCAAATAAGACCCCTCTCTCCTCTCCAATAACCCCCCCCCCCCCCCCTTTTCAAAGGAAGAACGTTAATGAAACAGTAACCTTTTGTTTTATTTTCACATTTAGTGTACTTTGACAAGGAAACAGACTTGATGATCAACACTACAAGCTGTGAAATGCGATGGTACGGTAAACACGAGTGCAAAGGCCAAATCGAGGACAGATACTACAATACACCTGGGCAGTCCAAGGATTCAATTATTTCCTACAAAGTCTGTAAAATTGAATTTTCGTCAACCATATTCATTGGTAGTAAGGTGAGGGTGAATATCACTGGATCGCACGCCCTTTCTATCGTCAGCTCCCATGGAAACATTGAGGTCCACTCGCCTTTTGACATCAGCGGATCACCCTCCCATTCTTTTGAAATGCATGTTAATGAGAATACAAGTGTTGGTGGTTTCCTCAAGATAAAAGAAGATGGAATGGATGCAGGTAAGGCTAGTTTCAAGCTATTTTATACCTCTTATAAGCTGTGTTCGAGGTTCAGGGCCCAATTGCTCGAAGCCTGGTTAGCGTTAACCAGCGTTTAATACCTTGACAACGTATTGGTTTTGATACTGCCTAACCAATGGTTAAAGCTAACCATGCTTTGAGCAACTCAGCCCAGAGCAGCAAATAACAATCGGTTATGGGAATGAGTTAAGGTAAAGGTAAAGAGTCCTTATTTTACGTCGGTAGCTGAAAATAGTCAAACCTGAGGCGGACGGTGCGCTCATTGGTTCCCCCCTTCCCTCTCTCCATCAGTGCTCCGTTTTACGGATATTTCAAGCTACATAAAGCTACACGGAAAGGAAAGAAGTCGAAAGAAGGACTGGAGGTCACATCTGGAAATTGAACTCGGTACCTTCCGCACATGCAGAAGGCGGCACACTAATCAACTGTGCTAATCCTTCCCACTCTCAAGTCTGGTCAAAATAGGCCCATATCTGACGAAATCTTTACTGTGGTCGGACCCGATGTCTGGACAAAGTTAAAACTCAACATTACCATTTTGCAGATGAATAAAATCTACCTCCAGAACATGGCCAACAAACGCAATACCATTTTCTGTAAATACACGTAATGCGTACGTGCGCTCTTGATCAGAGGCCGACCACATTTTTTTTTTTTTACCAAAATGTTGACTTAGCTGGAAATATTCGTAGCTCTGTGGGTCCGTAATGTGAACTACAGAACGAAGATCCGTAATTATATTACGGACCGAGATCCGAAAAAAGTGATAAGTTCACTGTAAGTTGTTTATATTATATGGGTTTTTCTTGTTCTGGCACAAGGAAGAGGTGACAAAGTCTTTGAGTGATAAAACGTATCCTAGTCGCCCGCCATTCTCTGCTCTTGATTTGCCCGAAGACTGGTCAACTTTGCATTCCACAGTCAATCAGAAGTCAATCAGTACAATCACCCCATGTTATGGGAGTCCAAGACAGTCTTGGGGTCTGGATTCCACGCCGTGAATTCCCGATTCCAGGTACTTGATTCCAGTCTTTGAACTCGGATACTGGATTCAAATCGTTAGTGGGATTCCGGATTCCTTGAGATGTATTACCGATTCCAAAGCCCAGGATTCTGGATTTACCCTTAGACTGTTCAATTCTGCATTCCACGGTAAGCCAGTACAAAATGGTCTGTTGGCTATTCCCAAAGGGTCTGCTGAAGGGTTACTACCTATTACACAGGTCTCACTCCATCATTCTAGCTCTCCTGATCAAATATCGCTGGTTACTGACATTTCCCTGCGGTCGTAGTCACCCAGATAAGACCCTGGTTGTATAGTGTACTCATGCCAAGTAGTTAAATAATGGGGCCTTTTAATTTATCTCCCATCAGGCCCTGCGAGCGTCACAAATTGCAGCTCCGCTGGTCTATACGGAGAGGATTTCAAAGCGCTGTTTGGAGGAAGTGTTTGTATTTTTGGTAAATAAAATTGTTCTATATAAAGAAACCCATTAAAATGGTCATAGCCTGGGAATAGAGCCGTCTCCCCTTGCTTCTCACCCGCTAGGATGAAGGGCTAGGATGAGGGACGGCTGTACTCGCAGGGCTGTGGCGAGAAGGGTGGATACCTTAAAGTTATGTTGGACACGTTATGTTCATTACAAAACGGTATGCTCGTCTTAGAGAACCACTTATGCGAATTTATTGGGCACGTTTTTGAGAAAATTGGGGACATGAGAGTAAAGACCAAATTGAAAATGCCTTTGAACGCGGATAGAACTCTGTTTAACATTCAGCCCAACTATTTTGTAGGCGGCGGATTAGGTTTAAGATTTCTTTCTCCCCGCCTTTCTCGCCTTTCTCGCCTTTCTCGCGTGGCGTGATTTTCGCGCAAGCTCGCGCTTCGCTCGCTTTACTTTCCCTGAGGAAAAATGGGGACTACTCGTATTCTAGATTAGGGCCATTTGAAAGAAACAACAATGAAACCTGTCAAATTGTTTTCTGCCTGTTGTAAACGAGACGGAGCCACAAACCCTCCGGAGACTCCCATATAAAAGTGACGCAAGCTTAGACTGACCCCTAAAGCCGGAGACAATACTAAAACAGACATCACGCTATTTCAGTGTTGTAAATTTCTATATGCACAGCTCTAAGCGATACCTGAATGGACAAATATAGTGACCTTCCGTCCCAAACACCCTAGGTGGCATGAGACCAAAATCTGCAATTTACACCCCTAGACGACTCGGTTTGAAGAATCTTCTTTTAAATGGGATTGGCATGGGACACCAATATGGCCGCTCTGAAGTCAAGTGAATACCATCTATTGCTTTTTTTGCCGTCCTTCGTCGTCGTTTAAAAACTCCTTAATAGCTGCTAGTTGTATTAAAACGTATAAAGTGCATGGTGAAGAGAATTTTGTCGTGTATTTTCAAAACTGCACTTAACAAAAAGCCCTGGCTTGTTCTTCTTAAACAGTCGGTCTAAATGCTGATTTGAAGGCCGTTGGAGGAGGAGCACTTGAGCTGAAAGCAAAACAAGGAACAATTGTCATAAGTACGTTGTATATAATTGAAAAATATGCTATTTAAAGTTGGGATTTCAAATTCTTTATGCAGTAGTACAGTTTAGTTCACTATTTTGAAGGTAATTTCCGCTAATGCGATCGAATTGAGTTCAAACTATTTTTCGTAAATTACGGTAATTCATGACATTTCTAAAAAAATTGAACAGCGCGCGAATAGGTAAAATCCTTGCTCGTTGACACTTAGCGATAGCTATAACTAGTTATTTAACAAATAGTCGCCTGAGGCGACCAATTGTTTTAGTATAATTACATTGATAATTATTCGAGAAAATAAAATTATTGATCAATTTCCGACTCCGAAACATCAACAAATCTGGCTGCCATTTTGAAACCCGGCTGCTAGCCTTCAATGTTATAATCACCGCGCGGTGATTATAGCGGGATGAAGCGAAGCTCCTAGCCAATCATAGCGCTCTATTTCAGATAATCATCAATGTAATTTTACTAAAGTCTAATAGTTAGTGAACCTCTTCGTAGAGTTACAATTAGATTTCAAGTAATGCTGAGTAGCGATCATTGGGTGGTCAAACTTAAGAATTTTATAGTGTAGGTTACACCCGCCTTGTATAGTCTGGTATTTAATACTACTGGAAAGTACTGCTTAGCCTCTTTCATTTGAATGGTCCGAAGCTTTAGGATTTCATACACAGACGCAAATATCAGGTCTTCTTTATCAATATGATACAGACAACAAGACTAGAAAGTTCTCAGAAAGTGCTGTGCAATGATAATTTTTAGAGATTCTTGTCTAAACCCTGAGAGGAAACAACGAGTTTCCGAACCGGGTAAGAGTAACTTCCTCATTGTATGCTAAAAGATTTTTAAGACAACAACAACATCAACAAAAAAATAGATAAAAACAAAATTTTATTCTTTCACACTGCAGTTGAATTCAAAATTCGCATCCATTGCAAGAGGAGGACAAATTACAAATTTCAAAGAAAACTACAATCTTAAAAAAAAACCATTGCCTGTGGTGTCTCGCTATTTATTAGGAATTCAGATAAACGTAAATTGCACTGTTGGACATTTGAACCGAGCATTCAACGACAAATCCATTCCATGTGCCCTAAAAAACGTATTTGGATATCAACGCTCGTGTTCTAAGTTGATTGAGAAATGGAAGCGGGACCACCTTAAGATCTTTCAATCCGTTGATTGAGGCTATGAGCTCTGTCCATAGCTTATTAAAGAGCTAGATCTTGCAGTTGACAAATGTAAAGACAGTACTTGGGGAAATCTTCGGGGGTACAGCATACAAAGCAGTACAAAGGCCACTCAACAAGTACCCTTGTAAAGATTAACATTGATGACATTTTATCCTGTAGATGCCGCCATTAAAGCAGACGGGTTTTCAAATAGTGAAAATACCGGTTCGATGGGTGGTACTATCCGATTGCATGCCCGCCAGGTACGTTGACAATCAGTGGACAATCTTTTGACCGTAGTAAACAAGAAAAATTAGCAAAAATGAAGAAAAATGTAGTTAAAGACCTGCAAACCAGAAGAAGCCAATTTTTAAGGAACTGATAGCCTGAGATATTCAGTTTAAATTGGCTTAGCATAAAACAGCTGGATAGCCTTAAGTTCAAACAATTTATTGAAAACATAAAACTCATAAATAAAATGCAAATAGAGAAGCTCCAGTGGGTATTGAAATTGAGCCAAATTGCTCGCAGTTATTTAATCCAGTACATTTCAGATATACAAGTATATACTAACATCTAAAACACGTTTTGACTGAACCTCTTACAAGTTCTCATTTTTGGTGTTTTCCTGAATTTCAAAGTAGGGCTGAGAAATGTCCTAATATTTACAGCATCCAACACATGAGAGTATCAAAAAGTAACGAATTGTCAGTTTAACCCCTCGAACTGTTAGGGTGCACCATTAAGGCCTGTTTCAAACGTCGTGCTACTGCCGTGCTAAGCTGGCTCGACTTTAGCTCGACTGTATCAAGACACTAGCACGACTTGGTTTCAGACGTCGAATTTAATTCAGTCGAATAGAACGGCTGTTGCCGAAAACAAAACACAAAAATAAAGAAACAGTTAAGGAAACTTTTGAATGTATTCTAATGTATTTATAATTTATGAATTGAGTTCGGCACGGCAGTAGCACGACGTTTGAAACGGGCCTAAGTCAACATTATGACATTATTCTTTGTTAAGGACGGAAAAAAAAAATTTATTCCTGTCTCATCGTATTTTATTCTCCTCGCTTGTCAGGTGTTTCTGCGAAGAAACGCTGTTTTTACTGCTCGTGCCTCGTCTAAGGGGCGTCACCTGGCCGGCGGTGGTATTGTTCAGATTGTTAGTAACAATGATGTACAAGGAATCTGCGAGACGATTTTCAACGTAACTGGCAGCACATTGGGCCTTGTAAATATTCTTGGTGAGTGGAGTCGAAGTGGATGGTACATTGATTAGAAATAAGTACAGCTGGCCCAACCTTAAACGACTTTCTGCTTCATTCCAGTTCGAGATAACAATTTAATGTAAAGTTTTCTGTAAAATGCATAAATAAGCAGGGGTGTTTTTTCATCACTAAACTCAACACAGACGAGGTTTTCATGCATCAGACTTTGTACACACGAACTTCGAGTTTACTGAAGGGCTTAAAAATCTCTTCTCCAGATCTGTTGATTCGTCCTATAATTGTCGGCGTTTTTTGTTTTTGTTTTTTAATTTTTCCGAAGAAAATTGCATGGAGCTAAAATAACTCAGTCGTGTCTCCTCATGAAAGGAAAATTGGAATCCGGAAATTTTTGCTTGTGGAATCCGGAATTCAGGAATTTTTTTTGCTTGTGGAATCCGGAATCCTGGGCTCTCGGATTCGGAATACAGCACAAGGAATCCAGAATCCCACGATCAATTGGAATCCAGATTCCAAGTTCCACTGACAGAGAATTCGGATGTACTACCTGGAATCCGCAATCCATGGCGCGGAATTCAGAATCCAAGACCTTCTTCGTTTCCCTAACATAAGGCAAGTCAAAACACGACTCACCTCATCTGATTTAAAACACTCGTTAAATTTTATTCTCTTTTGCATTTCCTTTGACCCATGTAAAAAAGCGCTCTGGTAATTCGCCAAATTTTTGTTTGTTCAAAAGTGTTCGTAAGTACTGAGTACTTGTGACCACTCTCGTAAGCGATCAGCTCTCTCTAAAACCCTGATTGCATGAACTGTGACTTCAACTTTGTAATGAAAAGCTCTCGTAAGCGACCGCCCCCGTAAGCGACCGCCCTCGTAAGCGACCTCAACCACTTTTGGGATTTGGAATTTTCCTTTGTTTTTAAGCTCTTGTAAGCGACCACTCAACTCATTCTTGCACTAATATTTAGATTTGGGGTTATTTCAGTCTTAAAAGTTGGACGTAAAGTTTAGCCGTGTGTATATCAGATACAGTCATTAAACATTTCTTTTTTTGTATGAATTATTAATGAGTTTCTGAAGCTCTCGTAAGCGATTACCCTATAGGGTCATTCCACGGTAATCTGTCGTTGCGGTAGACTTTCTCAAAGTCGTTCGCTTGGTTTTCTGGTCTGGTGTGGTAGGAGCTTTCGCTCGCTCGCGCTTCGCGCTACGCGCTCAAAAGCTGGACTTGTGAGCAAGTCTATCGTTGCGGAGAAGACACTTTGGAAAGAAAAAATCGCTCGTCTGTAAACTACTAAAAAACGAAGTACACCTTTTATATTTGTTTTACGTAGATGTGAGCTAGGTTTATCTTACACAAGAAAAATCTACTCCTGCTCTTTACGAAGAGATACAATCAACGGATGATTTCTCGTTGCGGAGAAGACTCGCTAGAAGCGCGAATTACTATTAGATTCTTTCGAATTCGGGCATCTTTTAAAATGACTCTTTCCTTGCAAAGAAAGAGTTCTTTATAATTAATTGTCAAACAAAGAAATATATAGTTATTCCTTTTTAGTGTACTCGAAATTTTGCAATGATTTGATGCGGTCCTGTTGCGGAGAAGACGTTGCGGAGAAGACAAAAGGGCTCCCGCTGTAAAAAACAGTGTCTTGTTAAGGGTAAAACGTGGATAGTACTAAATGACAGGAGAGGACTGGACACAGTGTCCAAGATGGCCGAATGGATATATTGCACCCACAGTGCAACAGTTTACTGCTCATGCTCAGTGTCTTCTGCTTGTCCCGGAGGGCAAGACCCATACATCTGGCCAATAAAAACAAGTCTTGCTTTCCTAGCTGTCTTCTCGGCAACAAAAATAAAACACTAAATTTTCGTTGAAGTTTTATGTATTTTGATGAATGTTCAATATAGAAAGACTACACCGACTATGAATCAGAACATTTAAAAAATTTAAACATTTTCGCCCGTTTTCCTTATTGCAATCAAAACTCTTAGTAGTGTAATCGTTGCGGAGAAGACATTTTGACTTTGGAAAGTCCAATTCTTTGCACTCGTTTTTAATTACTCAAGCTAGGTAGGTATATCGTATAGACCATGTTTATAATATTGAAGACCCAGAGCGGATTTTTAAACAAAGTTTTTAGCTTTTCAAAAAGTCAAACGGCTTTTGGCAACACATGCGGAATAAGTTATAATTTTTGCAAAAAATATGACCTGGAAATTTAGCTTTTAGTTTTTAGGTAATTTTAGACAAGTTTGTTACTTTTTAAAACCAATGTCTAGTTTCACATTACCGTGGAATGACCCTATATTGTTTTATAATACGGTCGCCTACGAGAGCTCATTCTCGTAAGCTACCAGCTCTAGTTACGACCACTTTTTCAAATTCCGGATGTGGTCGCTTACGAGAGCTTCGACTGAAGCATCTTTCTGTTCCTTCGTTTTTCAGTCTCAACGGCCGACACGTTTCAAGTGCAGTACATACAACAGGGAACTCTAAAAATCGACACCAACAATGCAAGATGGACGCATAGAACATCATTAAATGGTTTTATGGCTTTTTCTTACTACGGCGAAATAGTGCAGCATTCTTTAGACCCTGGCACTCATTACGTGGTTTCGCAATTTAAGTTTAAGACTCCGATTCTGATAAACGGGTCTGCTGTCGTTGAAGTTTCAGGAGAAAACTCGCTACTTATTTCCAGTACGGAAGGAATATTTATCGGCGTGGATATCCAAGTAGGAAAAGCTAAATCAGGATTTAACAAATCTGTGGGAGGATATTGTGTCAGTGATCAGAGAGCTTACGGTAAGTATTCAGATGCAGAGCTGCAATAATAATTTGTCTCTGTTGAATGGAAATCGAGACGTTTAGATTAGTGGACTAGGACGACTACCAGGACGAAATTTAACTTACTACTTTTAAGAGTATTCTCCAAAAATAGAAACCCGAAAAGCTCCGTGTGCTTTTTTTTCCACTGTAATGGTTAGCACGGTTATTTTTATTGTAGGAGGTTACCGTAAATGATCGATTAAGGTCATTCCTCTGAATTGCATTGCGCATCTCTACTGCGCATAACATTGCAACACTAACTACTGGCACCAAGTCGAGAGATAAAAGAGGTTTTTTTTGTAAGTTTAAAAGAAAAGGGAAGACGAGAGAAGTTAAAAAATATTTGGAAAAGGAAGTGTGTTGTAATGTGGAAGGCGATGGAGGCGTTAGCACAAAAAAGAAATGCATCGGAGCCTGCAGCTGCAACTTTCGAGGCAGACGAGTGATCGAGTTAGACGTGCTGGCCAAAGCCCTAGATAGTGATTGCAGTGCACGTGGAAAAGCTCTTCAGCTATCAAACTGACTATCTCCAGGTCGGGTAGTTTTTTGTATATCATGTGTGGCGATCTGGAATGTGGAGAGGTAACTGTGTGCACCACAAACAAATCGCATCGTGCCGCCGGTGCTGGTAGCGGCCGACCAATTTTTTATGTAAACACCAAACTTGCCTCAGGTAGGTATATTTATTTGATTAGCAGCTTTTATCTGAACATTTTTCCGAGCTTCATCATAATT
This sequence comes from Porites divaricata, assembly GCA_038088405.1. Taxonomy (NCBI): domain Eukaryota; kingdom Metazoa; phylum Cnidaria; class Anthozoa; order Scleractinia; family Poritidae; genus Porites; species Porites divaricata. Next base: position 9,767,787 of record JBBMOI010000016.1, read on the forward strand.
TAACAATCATAATACCGTGTAATAACTAACTTTAATTACATCTGTACGATTTACGATGTTTTTTTCCTGGAAAGAGAAATGGGCCTGCCCGCCTGGGAACAGAAAATGATGGCATAGCTTCTAAGCGAATACCGGCACCCCCCTCTTTTTTTCGCTTATTTGACTCTAAAAACAATAGGCTGCCTACACAAAAAGAATGGACAATTTTCTATGTTCAGAAAAAAAGATATAAAGGAAAGTATAAAGCCAATACTCATTTTTTCATTTAAATTATTGTAACCATGGTAACGAAGTTAGGGTAGTGCTTCCTCAACATATGCGTTTTCGTACCCAAAGCCTTTTGAAAGCGTTACTCTTGTCCAACTCTAAATGTGTATAGCCTCATTTCGGACAATCAATAAAATTCTGAGTGTTATTAGGCCTAATTATTAATATAGTCCACGCTGCAAGGCAGCAAACCGGAAGTGTTGAAAATTACCTCAAAGGGGGTATGTTTGAGCCCTCGCAGCTCGTAAACGAATACCGGCACCCCCCTTTTTTATTTTGATTTTGAAGTCCCAGTATGATGAATAGTTAATAGACGAAATTTGAGAAAAAATCTATGTTAAGTTATATTTCAGGGGAATGACCTTAAGCGCCGCTACTCGAATAAGCGCTGCACCTTTACCGAAAATAATTTATAAGGGCTGTTTGAACCCGGGAGTCATTTCAAAAGTAGGTTGAGTTTGATCGTTCGGGTGAACGTAGTCCTGAATAGGACTGGTTGTTGACAGTGACTGACGTTTCGACAACCTGTGCGGTAGTCATCTTCAGAGTCAAAGTGAGTTGTATCACGTCAGTTGATGGTATTATACTCTGGTTATTGATCTGCTTGGTCAATTACGTCACGGTGTTATTGGTCGTCTGTCAGTTAAGCCGTGATGTTATTGGCTATGAAGACTCGTAATCAGTAATTGCTGCGTTTCGATCCGTCTATTGTCACAGTTAAACAGTCGCGTATTGTTAGTCAAATTGACAGTTCTCCAGTCGTTCTCTCGTAGTTAGTTTTGATTGATCTCGTCAACTAGTCGTTTGTACGGCGCTGGTAACTGTTGGCTACGATTCAGTGGTGTTTGTTCTAAGTTAGTAAACCAGCTTTCTAAAGTAAGACGTTGATAGTAGTCTGTAGAATACGTTATACGTGTCGCAGAGTCCCAGCCAATTTGATGTTTTGTTTCAGTTGGTGATGGCCCAGGCCGAGGAAGACCAAATGCTAATGGGGGCGCGGGGCATGCTGGACAGGGTGGTCTATTGTTCGAGGACGACAAGAACTTCACTTTCGGCGATACCTACGGAGTTGAGCCCAAGATACATCTTATTGGTGGAAGCACTGGTAAATATTTAAAAAAAACTTTCAATGCGCGCACAAGTTAGTTCACGTATGTCAAGTTGTCGACTGCAGAGGCCAATGTCGACTGTCAACCTTGTCACTTCAAAAAGTAGCCAGAGTCAAAATAAGACAACAATTCCAAATTTCATTTCGTAGAATGCAGATAAACAAATAGAACCATGTAACAGTACTACTAAAGAGGTTTTATTTGAATGGTCACTTCACAGGATTTCGACCACAGACTCAAAAGTTAGATCCGTCTTACAAAACTCCATGATTCACCTGAGTGAAAAGTTTTATTGAAACAATGACACTGTTACAAAGTTAACCCATCCAGGATTAATAGTGTGTCGTCAAAACAGGCACCTGACAGGGTCGAGAAAAATTGGTCTACTCTTTTTGAGTCAAGCGACAGGAATAGGCCCTCTGTAGCTACAATAAGGGACAAAAGTGTTGAGACACTTCCGTAAAATGGCCCCTTTTTGCATAGTGGACATACCTATCCCCTTTCCCTGTCTACCTCAACCCCTTCCCCCCAAAATCAATGTTGTATTTTGGACCCTAAAGTCTTTCTTTTACTTTAGGCAACATTGATTCGGGGGGTGAAGGGATTTACGGCGTTTAAACGGAATAAAATAATAAATGAATTAAATGTTTGACAAAAGCACCCATTTTCAAGAAGTGTGTCAGCTACTTTTGTCCCTGATTGTAGTCAATCACGTGGTACAAAACCGCCATACTGGAGAACAAAGGACGCAGCGAGACAAGATAAACAAAAGAAATTACCATGATTTGAACTCTTTGTTTCGCATGTCCCAGTGCTTTCGTGCTCTTCAGAATGGAGAATGACTAGCGGTTGAATGACTAACTGTAAAGGGCCTCTTCACTTTTCTTTACAAAACAACATTTCCCAAATTTGGCGTCGTAAAATCGCTGAATCCCGGATCCCAATCGAATAGTGAATCGCGAGAAAACAATTTTCGAAGAGGTTTTCCTTGGCTATAATTTTTGAGCAGTCAAGAGTCATTCTCAGTTTCATGTAAGTTTTGTTTTTGCGTGCCAAGCTGGGCAAGTGCGTTTAATTCTTTTCGATTTGAATTAATCGCACCCCCCCCCCCCCCTCTTCAAATGTTTGACGGAACTGAAAAACCCAGAATCCCTTCGAGTTTTTCAAAACGCGCAGCGCGATACAACGAATTTGGCAGTAATAGCTTATAGGGGTACTCCAACTCTGTTTTGCAAAGTGGAAACTATACAATGACGCTAAATAACTGTTTCTTATTTTAATTTTGTTGATCACAGGAACATCAAACTGTACTGCAAACAATTGTAAGTGGCAATGACAGACAGACGGCAATAAATCAAAGCAACACACAAACACTATTTCGTCTAAGTTTTTTCGCCACTTCATGCTTTTTAAATACTCGAAAACAAACAGCTGCGTTCATTTATTTGACAAGTCCAGATGACAGGCTTATGATGACACTTGGACTTAATTGAAATTGTTTTGATTTTTTTGACATATCAATTGCCATTAGAAGGCGTATGACGTGATGTGACAACAAAATACTCTTTGACTTTACGTGTTTCGTTTGCGTGACCTCAGTCCAGTGTGTGCGCGGCGCATTTTCCAGTTTACTACAAAGTTACTCTTGCAGGTACAACAAACGCGACTCAAAATGCCCTGGTCGTAGCTTGCGGTGGAGGAGCCGTTAAAATTCAGACCGAAAAAAACTTAACAATCAGTAAGTAACGGTTTTCACAGGTAGCCAAAAGTTCTATATTTAACTCTTTATCGTCACGCAATTTGTACGTCCAGATAGCATTGCATAATAGCGAAAATTGATTTGCATGGGGGCGATTTGAGGGAAAAATTAGAAACGTGATTTATTATCGTTTGTCTTTTCAGTAACGATCGCTTACCATATAACTCCTTTCTTACCATATACAATATATCTCAGACTCTATCTCCACAGTCGTGTGAACTGAAACCCCAAGCTCGCAACAAAACAGGTCTGTTTTGAATTCCTTTTATGCTGATAGCAATGGAAAGTTTATCAGCACACTGAGAAAAAAGGGAAGAAATGACTCCAAACCAGCCCAAGACCAACAATTACAGGCAAAGGACTCAAGCCCGAAATATACAGCCGCGCGCGAGAAACAGAAACCTGGTGTACGGCCAGGGTAGCAAAAAAGTAACTCCCGTTTCAACAATCCTGTTGCTTTTCTGCTGTAGATGCGGCCATAAATGCAAGTGGAAGGACATATTCGGCTTTGGGTATACCTACAAGCGGAGGAAGTAGCGGCGGAACGATTATCCTGGAGTCTAAGAAGGTAATAATCGTCACGTAAAAATAAAAAGTCCGAACCAATAAGCCACGGATGAAAAGATTAACAAACAAGCTGCGTTGCATACAAACAAAGCGATACACAGATGCCAGAAATAAATGAGTACGTTTTCACTCGTGTGGCAAGCAGCTATGCAAATTTATTGGGAGTATGCCTAAATGTCGCGGGTCGCGACTCGCGGGTAGAGGTCGGTCGCGGGTGCGGGTGCGGGTGCGGGTAAGTGTCGCGGGTAAAAATAAACCTCTAAAATTTAACAAAAAGATAAAAATAAATAGCAAAAAAAAAATTTCTGAGCCTCGAGGAGAAAAACTTGACAACATTTTTTTAAAAAACCTTCTTTCGTCCTGGAATTCAGCATAGCCGACGTGTAATACATATGGCTTGGATTTGCAAGATTTTTAAACACGGATCCATAAAACAAAGAGAACAACACTAGATTTCAAATCATATTTTTTCCAATTCTCAGTTATATAATTACTCAGTAATTTGCATGTACGATATTTTTCAAGGCGAGTAAACTTTCATGGCAGTAACACCAAATCAATTTCTTACTAACCGGGGCAATTGTTTGCCTGTTAACGAGAGGTCAGTCACGCAATTTGATTGGGGTCCATCGGATTTTGGATTACTACAGTTGGCTATAATTTAATGCTGAACAAAAATACGATTTTAAAATTGCTTAAATATATTCTTATAAATTCAGGCAAGACCCGAATAACTCAGAGCGACAAAAAAATCGTACGTATTTTACGCATGTTAAACCACAAACTGCCCGGAATCAATATGACCGTTCAACAAAGAAAATGTCGTAAACGATACTTGAACTTGAACGACACAAATAAACGGTAAGTCAGTATTTCGAATATATCGTTTACAGCATGATTTGTTTACTCTTATACATTCTCTTATAAAATTCAAAGTTGAATGATCATATTGATTCGGGGCAGTTTGTGGTTTAACATGCGTAAAATACGTACGATTTTTTTTTTATGCTGAATTCCAGGACGAAAGAAGGTTTTTTTTTTAATTTTGTCACGTTTTTCTTCTCGAGGCTCAGAAATTTTTGTTTTGCTGTTTATTTTTATCCTTTTGTTAAATGTAGTGGTTTATTTTGACCCGCGACAGTTACCCGCACCCGCGACCTCTACCCGCGAGTCGCGACTCGCGACATTTAGGCATACTCATTTATTGGAACCTAAGAAAGGGTTTACAAAAGAAAGGAGTTTAAAAAACTCCCACAGGACTGTTTTGGGACCCCGCCAACATGGCCCCCGTTTTAAAGACACTAATATGGCGGACGTGACGTCATGCCTGAGCTCTCCATAACGTATTTCATTGGTTGTCCCGTCCATATCCCATTTCCCCTTGTCCCAAGAAACTTCTGCTCTTTTCCACCGACTTACAGTCAAACTGACAAAACCGTGAAGACTTGAAATATTTAAGGGATGCTTATTGAGTCACTACCAATCACAACAAAGATCAGGACACGCGAGCTAGACACCGCGGGAATACGTTTTTGAAGGCGCGATACAGTATTTTGCTGGTCAGCGTCATCGCCTTTTAAAATTAAAAACACAGGCAACTTTGAATTGGTTTTCAACGCGAGCCCGGTAGGCGATAAAAAACCCCAAAACTTAGAGCGAAAACTGAAAACTTAGCTCCTGAACTTCGCCTATCGTTTCTATTATTCGTATTCCATATTTTGTCTTGTGCACGGGTTAAACTGAGGTTGCACAGCATGTGAATTTTTTGAAAGTTTCGCGGCGCGATAGTCTTCGTGAAACGTTGATCGATGTTGCGCCGATGTTGTGTGCAAAGGCCAAAAACAGGCACCTTTCCGAGGGCTGTAGCGGTCCCCTAAGACACACCAATCTTCAAATATGCAGAGGTGGTGAGCTGGAGCCGTTTGAAGTGGTATACCAGCGACACATTGATTCGATACGAAGACAAGACGACCGCAGGTGTTCCTGCCCTTCAACTTGTTGACACACTGCGAAGTTGCACGTTCGTACCATCCCGTGCAAGCTATTTCAAACTTTATATGAAGCTGGTACTTTGCTGCAGAATTGAAGCGCCAAAGATGTTAAACAACTGGCCCAAATGAGGAAAAAGCCGAAAAGATTGTGACAAAAAAGCGTAAACAAGATCACACTGTCACGGAGGTGAGTTTTCCTGACCACAGTTACGGTCATTTCGTTCTATGGTCAGATCGTTCCAATCAATAGGAAGATCATTCCACAAAAAAGTCAGTTCCACATGTGTTATATCTATTTTCTAAATGTGTAAATGTGATCTGATTTGTTTGATGCTGTACTGAGTGAAGGAAATCTGTCATGAAACCCTAATTCTGGTTTATGTATAAAGGATAAGTATTTCAATGCGTTATTTATCTACTTTTCAGGAAATCCTTTTCTCTGTAATATTGATAATACAAAGTTTGAAAGTTATTTACAAAGTTGTTTTGAAATTCTTTTTGTGTTATCAAAGTTTGAAATAATAAAATTATTATCCATTGTTATGAATGCAGTAAACATTATAAGTGAGCATGTAAATATTTCTTATTGACAATTTATAAGTTAATGGTCTGGGACAGGATTATTCACATAAATTACCAATAATATAATTTGTTAGTTTTGTGATAACCAAGGGAGTTTTGTTGCAAAAAAAAAAATGTTTCTGTAATTGTCATTAATGCTGTCCACCCATTTGTGCCTGAATTGATGTGAAGCAGAGAAGGCTGATGGTCCTCTGGTTATGAATACAGTGGCAACCAAGAGATTTGTATGGAGTGAATGTTTTATTAAAAATAACATAAGATGCTGAATTTAGAAAAAAAACAAAAGGAATAAAAGTAAAGGTGGTAAAAAAGCATAGTACAAGAACATCTGAAGGAGGAAACAAATGTAAATGTGCATGTGGAACAAACCAATTATACACCAGATCCACAAAAAGCAGTATGTGCAAAAATATCCTCACATAATTAGAAATTTCCTGACATACTAGATTGGGCAAAGAATCACAGTAGTATATTACGAAATTCTGCATAGAACTTTATTGTCCTACACAGTTGTTATAAAATCAAGCTTAAATTATTCAATTATCATTCTCAGGCTTCTGAAGGAGAAAACACACTTTGTCTTATGCATGTGGAACCAACCAAAGTGCCAGAGCCAGAGCTAGAGTCATAAACAGTGGAATAAGAAAAATTATCCTCACATGATTAATAAATTTCCTGACATACTGGTTTAGAGATTAGGCTACTTACATGTATTACAAACACAAGGGACTCTTGACACATTCCATTCGTGTCCCATCAGCAGAGTTCAAACTACTGGATGATCAAAGAGGGCCAGTTTGGTCCCATGCTTTTAAAACACCTGTTACATACCCTCTGTATTTTCTTTATTGCTCAGTATTATTAAGGGAATAACAAAAAAACTACATGTACATATGTTTTGTAACATGTAGTTAAGCGTGTATGCTACTTACGTCTTTCCCTTGTTTATATTATTAAAAACTGGGATACTGCATTGGCTGAGCTCTGTTTACTGGGCAATTAAGACACATGTCATATGGGTGGAAATGGCTATGGGAAATGCCCAAGGCTGCTTGAATTGTAATAAACAGAATCATGTAACTTTTGTAGTAAACAAGTTTATGAAGAGTACTTTCACCATATTGGCTACATAAAAATATTCAGCCCAGTAAAGGTGAGGGCACAAAAGGCCAAATAAAAGGACAAGGCCAGGGGAGGAAGTTCAAAAAAGGTTTTGACGTCCTTTCACACTGAAGTTGTAAGGCAGAATGACACAACTTCGCGTACCCATGTGATCAACAATGCACTGTATGGGAAGGGGAGGGCATACAAAGGATTGTCCCCAACCACTCACCCTCTCCTGAATTGATAATAACTTAATCATGTGCAAAACTCATATTAATTTTATTGATTAACACTACTTCTCAGGTAAAGACAAAAATTCCATTGGTAAACAAATATTTCATTTAAAAGCCACAACTCTAATGGGCCGTCAGTTCATTTAACAGAACCAACATTCGAACAACAAGTTGATGATTTAAGCAAAATCATAAGTTAATATGGACAAAACAAAAAGCACGACTGGAAGTTTATAGAAACAGTAGAAAAAGAAAAAGAAATAAAAGTAATATGTTTATTTCTTATATACATCTATTCTCTCTTTTTGAGAATTGATGTATTTTCTACTGCTACTCATAAAGGTGCAGATATGCTCTCCACTTTGCTTTGCATCTCTTTTGCAACTATCTGTAAGGCAAAATAAATATTAAACTAAACTTTAAGTTGATAAATATAGTTAAAGAATAAAAAAAGTTAAAACTGATAAATCACTAACATCTAACAACCTCCTGTACAAGACCATTACCCCAACCCCATTCTATTAAAAGTAAAAGCAAAATTGTTGTATATGCAACATCATTTGCCCTAACCTCATTCTACAAAAAACAAACAAGGCATGAACCATCCAGAAGCTTGGAATTGGGAGAGTCATAGTAAATTCAGAGTGTAATTATTGGAAGTACAAGCAGGATGGAAGCACAGTGATAAAGAAATTATCGAATTGTCAAGGTGAAATTGACATTGAACAATAGATATGGACAAGCAATTATTTATACACCTTTTGTTAGCTCCATGAGGAGGAAATGGTTTAATTATTAATAAGCTGATCACAGGACAATGTTGGCATGAATAACAAGCAATTAAAATGGACTAATTTTTGAATGACTACCGTATGGTCCCCCTCCTTTCCAGGGGAAATAAACACCACTGTTACTACCCTTAGAAATAAAAATAGAACCTGGAACCCTAAGCTACTGGCTTGATCATTGAACTGATGTGTGGTCATTGAATCCATGTGTAGTCATTTTTTCGTTCTTAACATGCCCAGTTTATATGTTTACTGAACTCATGTTGTGGTTAATGAACTGTTTGTCTTTATTCAACCATGAGAAAAAGAAGTTGATGGCTAAACCAAAAAGACAAAGGCACGGTAATGAAACTGCAGATTTTTAAAGTTTATGAAAGCTTACAACTAACTTATGACAAAATATCAGGGTTGTTTGTAAGATGATGATGTAAACGGCAGCTGAGCTAATTACGCTTAGCGCCTTAAATAAAGTTATTGATAAATTCTCAAAAAGTGGCTTACCTCTATCGCATATTATAAACGCAATGCTACTCTCAAAAACCTTGCCAGTGTTCAAAATCTTCTGCTGTTCTGGCTGCCATGGTAGCTTCTGGTACATTTTTCGGAAGGCAATTCAAACTGACTCGACGCAACGCTACACGAAGTTAAGCTTACTTCGCGTCATCTGTATTTACTAGTTCTTTAGCTCGGTTCACGATCTATTAAAGAAAGCTATTCTCAGAAAAGCGAAGACTGCTCGTTAAACACATTTAGCTGCGAACATTTGGCGCGAAGTACAAGAAAGATATCGAACGAACTCAGATACCGCTGACCAGGTACTGTGACGTCACAAAACGTATTCCCGCGGTGTCCGCGAGCTAAGCACAAAACTAATCTAGTACTCAGATCTCACTCTGTCTTACGCTTTTTGGCCGTGGGAAATTTGTGTACGAGATTAGGCACAAAACCACAAACTAATTAGCATTCTTGCTTACGGTTTAGTTTTCTCACACTTGCAAGGTGATCTGTGACGTCATTGCGGGGGCCTGGGGAAAGAAATTTTAATGCCCTATCCCATAAACCAACGCGCGCACCAATTCAATTCAATTCAATCTGTTCCCGTCAGCTTTGGTTTATGGGATACGGCATTAAAATTTCTTTCCCCAGGTCCCCGCAATGACGTCACAGATCACCTGGTGTGTAACACATAATTACGTATTTTTTCAACATAAATCTCATTCACAAATGTTGCTTTAAAATAAAGGAGGGTCAATTGAAACATACCGCACGCCTCATCCAATTTTTTTCTGGATTAATCATCCGGTAAAAAAGTATTTTCATCCTTCTTTGTTTTATTTAAGTTCGTGATCCTCGGCAACAAGGCCACGTTGGAAGCCAAAGGAGCCGACGCCGCGAGAGAAGGAGGCGGTGGAGGGGGCGGTCTGATTAGTATCTCGTATGGTGAAGGATTTGTAGGGAAGGAGCCCGTTGCAACTGAAAGCACCAAGGGAGGGGAGGGTAATGCGACAGGAGACAACGGGATTGTGGTTATCAACGGTATGCTATTTTCGGATCAAGCGAGGTTTCTGGGTAACTGAACACCTGCCCCTCCCCTAAGTCACAATTTTGCTTTAAGTGAGAAGTAAGCGTTAAGGGGAGGGATAGGTGGTCACTTCCCTATTCTCTAGGAAGACAATCATTCACTTCTCCAAATAATTAACTTTACGATGTCTTATATATTTAGGCCCATTTCGAGTATCTCGTCCTACAATTCTTGTCTTACTGATAAGCTATATATATTTTTTTGATATCAAACCTTTTTATGAAAGTGGAGAATGATCATCGCAGTAAATTTTCCAATTTCAGCAATTGGAAAGAAGAAGCCTGAAAAAAAAATCAGGGCTTCAACGGGATTCGAACCCGTGACCTCCGCGTTGCCGGTGCGTTGCTCTACCAACTGAGCTACCTGAGCTTGGTAGAGCAACGCACCGGCAACGCGGAGGTCACGGGTTCGAATCCCGTTGAAGCCCTGATTTTTTTTTTTCAGGCTTCTTCTTTCCAATTGCTTAAATTGGAAAATTTACTGCGATGATCATTCTCCACTTTCATCTACAACCGCAGTTCAATGAATTATTTCATATACTTTACATCAAACCTTTTTATGTTTTTACAGTGTTATTATAGGACGCGTTTAGGTGCAGTTCGTGCACATTTATTACCTTCTGACGTAAAAATGTTTTTCCAGCGAATTACATTATCCTAGTTACTCGGTAACGTCGTTTTTTCCGTTAAAAAAGACTCTTGATTTATTGTTCTCAAACTCATTAATAATTCTTAAAGAAAATAAAGAGGAAATTAATCTTAAATGAGCGTTTGGAAATCAGATGAAAATTGCTCAATTTTGCATTCTCAATTGCTCCTTCTAAAATCATTTTGTTTGAGAGCTAATCTCTATAACTGAGTAAATCCCCCAATTTTTTTCAAATCGGCACTGACACGTATGTAGGTCCCACTTTGGATAATTTCTCATAGAATGAACACTTCTTTTATAAACATCTTAATTTTATAATTAACTCTACCTCCTTTTTACTCAACAGGAGATAAACGGTACGGATTTCCAACACCAGGTAAAACTGAAACCTACTTTGTCGCGTATGTTAAAGGAGCTGTGTCATGGCAGTCCAGTTCATTTTGTTTAATTTTACCAATTATTCGCTCTCAATCGCTATGGAAATTAAAGTAAGCAAAGAAATTACATGTAAATGACAAAATCAGATATTCAAGACGAACAAATAATCTCCTGAGCATATTTTTGAAGGTTGCAAACAGCAAAGATCAACTTTGAAAAACTGTTAGGCCAAACCCTAATTTCAATCCGTTTCAATCTTCTTCAGTTTTGCCCATCCGTGGCATCTGTTATATCTGTTGTATTATTTTAACCTTGATTTAATGTTTTAAGCGGTTATTTTTATGTTTGTCTAAATTTAACGGGCATTTTGTAATTACCTAATTTGGCTGAATTTCGTGACACAGCTCCTTTAATGCCTTCCATATTTTATTCCAAAGGAGCCTGGGAGACTAAATTTGCCACTGTAAATGGAAGCTTGTGCCCTAAATTGAGACAAAACTCGCGTTCTTCTGGCGTAGATCTAATTGCAGTTAGTTTCCCAAAGACTTAATATTCGGTGGAGAGTGATTTCGTATTTCCTTTCAACCTGGTTGGCAAAATCGACAGTGACTTTTTAACAGGACAATCATGGCGCGTAGTCAAATCCTCCTACACAGGTGGGGGCCCAGAACAATGTTTTCGGCGCTGTTTCTCAGACGGACTTAACCAGAATTTGTTTCGTTATTATATCACGTGACTGACCATCTGTAAAGTTCCTGTTACTAGCTGCTTACATATTATTTGGTGTAGTGGAACAGGAGGGCATTTTGCGTGCGCATGCGTGCATCCGCTGAATGATAAATAGCGTGGGCGCATCGAATCTGATGGCGGGAAATCGAAAACTCGCGTAAAGTTACGGTCCTTTTAAAAGCCATTGCGTTGATGCTTTGAATACCGTACTTTCCTAGAAAACATGTTCTCCTTGACAAAAATCGGTCGTTTTCTACGCGGGTATGCGGATTTTCAGTTGTAGATTTTTCAGCAGAAGGTTTCTTGGCCATTTAAAGCAGACTTTAAAGACTCAACGCCAAAAATCAATTTTCCTGTATAAATCTGATTTTCACTGGCAAAGCAATGTTTTTATATGGCTTGATTTCTAAACTCATGGTTTTACTTACCAAGGAAGAAATGCATTGTATCAATGTTCAGCGGCTTTAAGAAAAGCGAGTCTAATGTTAAACTGATCGCGGAGACACTCGTTTATATATGCCACAAAAACATGAAATCTATTCATGGGTGGTTTTTCTACAGTTTTTCGAACGTTTTCGCGGAAAGATATATAAAAATATTTCTACAGGAAATGAAGAATGGATTTAGTCTGAGACAGTAACAATTACATGTGATTATGTACTACACCCCGAAACAACGAACAATACTTTTATTTTTCTTCAACTCTAAAGGATACAGAGATTTTTCCTAAGCTACTATTCTGAAGCGTCTCTTAGGTAACAGCTCCTGTGCTCCACGATCGATTTCTTATTATTAATTTATATTTGATGACAGTAGTGATCCATTCAGAACAGAGAATGGCCATCACTCCATAAATCTAACTGATGATGTTTGTTCACCTTCAAAGCCTCTTAAAACATAAGACAGAAAGTTTGTTAGAGGGGTGCATATAATGCTGCTTCCACAAAAAAGAAATACTACTGCTAAAGGATCCAAATGAGTTGGGATGCGACAACAAACATGACACGAAATGGATGGATGAATTTGTCTGTTATTAGTGTTTGTATTGAGACCTTTTTACAGTGTCCAGATGAACCTACATAAAACCTTATGGGAAGAATTATCAAGCAGATACTGATGCATAAAACAAGAATTTGGTTCAATACAGAGGAGAAGCTGGTCTCAGTAAACATCCTTTGTGAATGAAATGTTACACGAATTAGCATATCAACAAATGTAGTATCCACGAAATGGTATCATTTAGGAATAAATGCATTTTTTTTTTGCAACAAAAGCCAGGATTTATTTAAAAGGTGCATTGATAACGTTTCATTTCGTGCTATTCTGGGGTTGGGGAGTTGGGGTTGGGCTAGATTTTTTTTAAAACGCCGAAATGTTATATTCATTTGCATAATGAAAAGTAAACAAACAGTGTACCATAGAAATAAGGTGGAAAAAATCAGAGTTCAAACCGATTGCTGTAAGTTTTTTTCCTTTGTATAAGTAAATGATAGAATTTTCTTATTTTCAAAACACAATCTTACTGGCATCATTATATTGAATTAAATTTATAGTTAAAGTGCGTGTATTTTATTTCTCAACAAAAACGTACCTGTGAAAAAAGCTAAAATTACTGCAGAAGGCGATTTTTGACAGCCTTCATCAAAGCACCATTCATTCGCGAAAGTATTCTTAGGTGTATTAATCATTAACTTAATGTGAGGAGAATGGCAAGATTTCGAAATAAACAAGCCAGCGAAAGGGTGAAAATGCAGTTTTACGGCAAAATGGGCACTTAATTAACCACTGTATTCCTGGAAGGATTAAGTTCGATTTTAGAGTTATACTGTGGAGAAGAATTAAACATCTATAGGTTAATTGTTTACTTTAAAATTATCATACTGACCTTTCCCTGCTGCTGCTCGATGATAATGAAATGTCCTTTTTCTAGTTATACCAGATCAAGGAAACTTTATACCTTGTGTGAATATGACCGAAGTACTCTTACACGTCCAAGACATACAAGTAGTACTAAAAGCTCATGAAGCCAACCTTGCACGTTGCAATGACTTTTGTACGAGGGAACAACACCTTTGGGCGTTTATGTCCCTGAAGAAGTGTCACTGCCTGAACGATAATTACACCGCATACAAAGTGGATGACAACCTGTGTACAGCCAGGTGCAGGTCAAATACGTCTTTTATCTGTGGTGGTAGCGGTGGTTTAGCCAGTGGACAAAGGACAGGTTAGTTGTGACCTGCAAATTTAGCCGTCTTTCCATCTCCCCGCCGCTAGGGACGTTTCGCAGTAGAGACGTCTGAGCCTCAACGACAGAAATTCCATTGTGATGACGTAAATCAATGTTTACATAATTAATCTGGTAATCGTTGGTTTCTAAATGTAAATTTGTTCGAAATTTTGTTTCTCCTGATCTATTATGGTAAAGGTTTGAGTTCTTCTGCCAACGAGCTCCAGCAGTTCTTTTTGTAAAGAAGAATGGACATGTACTCCATGAATAATGCCTAGTACATTGATTGTGTTTACATTTGGCCGTTGTGAACCTTTGTCTTTTTTCTGCTATTCGTAAACAAAAGCTTAAGCAATATAATTATTGCGTCGATCAATCAGAGCTCCTGACCAGATGCCGGACAGACTTTACGTCATCAATATTGAATTTCAGTCGTTGAGGCGCAGACAGTCCTCTTGCGAAAGTCCATAGCCTTGACGATGAAGGACTGATTTTCAATCTCGTTCCCAGGGTTCTCTTCTCGAGGCAAGAGAGGGAACTCTGGGAACGAGGTTGACTGATTCTCAGGTTAAATTGGCTTTTGTTAGTGCACTTTGTAATTCGCTACTTTCACATTCCCATGATACACCTTGTTTACCCCCATAAGCATTGTTTCCAATTTCTCTTGGGATTTACAATCCTCCCATAAATGAATTCCCAAGGCAGTAGAGTTGAAAAAGAATACCCAAGCGCTAAGAGTGCAAATACGAAGAATTTTGTTTACAAACAAACGAGGCTTAGTTGTGAAATTGGCTCGTGTCACATATTTATACATAAGGCCATTACAAAGAATTCTTGCACCGTTTTCGCCTTGCCAGCAAAATTCAGCTGTTTTCACCCAAAATTTGCCAAACCTTTTTTGGGGTCTTTCTGTAGGTAGCGTCATCACGAAAGAAACAAAAGAACCAAACAACAGAGTTCTCCTTAATTACCTTGGGATGACTTTAGTATCCAGGTGAAATTGTACAGAACAGCTCTGCACAATTTTGGACGCAAACAATGTGGGTTAGGGGAAATGCCCAAGTGGTGACTAGGACAATTTAGGATTTCAAAAGCCCTCATTTAGAGCCAAGTGTAAAACCTGAGACCCAAGTGTAAAAGATGAGTCTTAGGCCCCTCCACACGTATCCATTATTATTTTTTGAAAACGGAGATTTTTTTTCTCCGGTTTAGCATACCGTCATAGGCGTACGGGCAATTTTTTGCCAGGGGGGGCGGTAAACTATTTGCCCAAAAAATTCTCGCAAGTTGCCCAAATTTTTATGAAACAGTAGAAAAGAAACGAGGCGAAACGATGCAACAACGTAGGCCGTACTGGCATATGGAGGTGGCTCGATACTGTAACAGTTTTTCAGGGTCAATGCCTCCCAATTTTGAGCATAACTACGTCGCCATAAACATTTGGAAAAATTGCTACCGTAGTTTTATTAGATATAGATGAAAATTTATCATAGGGTTTTAATGACATCGGAGTTGTCATAGAAACGAAATGACGCCATTGTCTATAGGGTGCGTTCGATTGGGAAATCCGGATTTAGATTTTCAAAATCTAAATCCGGATTTCCCAATCGAACGCACCCTTAATTGCAGCAATATTTCTTGGCACTGGGAACTGTTCCTACAAAATCGTTCACGGGAACTTTTTTGTCCAATGGTCGCGTCGATGTTCATGAAGTTAAAACGGAATCTATAAAAGAGTTATCGGAATATTTTGGGATGAAGTTTTAGAAATATGATAAAAAAAAACCCTTGATGTTTGGCCGTTATCTGTAGAAAACGAATCTCTTTTGACATGCAATTTCACCTCATAGTAGCTTCAATCTTTTTAAAAATTAAACGTGTGTAAAAGATCATGGAGATAGCTCCGGCCGATCGCTAGAGAGAAGGATTCCATTTCATTAGTATGCAACAAGGCGCTCTTGTTAGCGGTTTTGTAAACATTTCGGTCTACTTTTATAAATTATAGTTTGATAGATTATTAAAAAAATTTAATATTCTTCTCGCGATTCGAGCTGAGTACTAGTCAGACACTTCTTCATTTTCACACTCACTGTTGCTGATGCTATCTGCCATACACTGTTCTACGGGCGGAGATGATTCTAGAAAGATATGCGGAAGTTTATTCTAATTAATTCACGACTGGAAAGAGCGCATTCCAGTCAGTGCAGTGCATTGCAGTACAGTGCTCAACAATAAAAAACTATAAATACGTAAATCAACAAATGATACCCTTCCCTATAACTAGAAACTCATCATGTGCTAAGCAACCACTGTGAGTGTCTCGAGAGAAAGTAACTGGATTATTACGCTGACTTCAGGATTTTTTCAGATTAAAATAGAAAATATTTGTCTCTTTAAACTAATAACTTGAAAAACACAAAAACGTCTTTAAAAAATGGCTTTGCCCAAATTTTCTCTTGCTGCCCAAAAAATCTGAGTTGCCCAAATTTTGGGGGGGCTGCAGCCCCCCTCGCCCCCCCGGCCCGTACGCCTATGCATACCGTCCATCGTGAAAACGGTCACCGAAAAAAAACGCTTTCCAGAATTAAGATTTTTGAAAACGCTGGCTTCTCATTTACGTGTGGACGGATGGAATCGAAAATTTTCGAATACAATGATGTCATACATCATTTACTACTAGCATTACGCATGCTCTGTGAGCGATGCTATCGTATCTTCATTGTTTAGCGTCTTCGTATAGACGGGCGAAAACTATTCGAATACGCTAAGTGAGGATGCGTATATTTTTAAAAAGGGAAGGAAAAAGTCCCGCCCCATTTTCTTATTCAATCAAAGCCAAGCACGTCCCTCGCGTTTTTCCCCACTCGACGCCTGTTGCATATGTTTGATTTGAGATCTGATTGGTTAATCTTTATTTTTGTGAAACCTTGGTTCATTCATCGAAATTTCGGGACAGATTGAAGCTCCATTTGAATGGCAATAATGCTTCAATATTTTATCCACGAACTACGCTTATAATACAATGAACTGTGGGAGGAAACTTCTGCGGTTCCAAAGCCTTTACCTGTGAAAGATTGCCATCCACAAGCTCAAATCGGTTACAGCCACAGCCTAATGTTCATCTACTTATTAGAATATTTATTTACGCTCTCTTGTCGTTACCTGCTAGGCGGGACCCCATTTCTTTGGTATTCGGCCTGTATGAGAGAAAAAAGGGGTCCTCCCGCTCGCCAAATACCAGGGAAAGGAGGCTAGTCTGGTAACAGGGAATCTTTGTCATTGCCCGGAAAATCCCCATAACTCGCTCAAGGGGTATACTTTGGCAGTGAACTGATTTATCTTCTTTCTTCAAAAAATAGAATCCGTTACTTGAATGCGTTCGTTTACACTGAGTGCAAAATCAAACGAGTCCGGACAATCGCAGACATCGAAATTTAATTGTTGCAGTCCATGGTGAAAATTTAAAGCATGCGGTAAATCGCACTTTCACGGCGACGTTTTGCGGTGTAAATAAATCCTGCTCAGTGCGCTTTATTTTTACATTCAGCTTAGTGTATTTACTTAGGCCCACCCTAGCTTGTTACCACGGTAAATATAACGAGTCGGTTTTTTTTTAACTTAAACTTAAGACATAAAAAGGCGCCACCTGGCAGCATAGCTTGTCGCTTCTCACCCAAAGCAAAAGATTACTTCTTTACTTTGTTAAGGTGTGTGTCGCGGAATAAAGTATGTTTTTTTAAGGTGGCCAATCTTTCCTTCGTATTACCGAGGTATTACAGTTTCCATTGGATGTTGCTAAAAAAAAAGGCGCGTATTTTGCATGGTAGAATGCTCAGAATTGGTTACTACTTACTCCGGTCTAATTACCCCATTTTTCACATTAAAGGCCCCTCAGAGTATGACCAACACTAAAGTACAATCCCACTTAAGAGTTTATGGCAAAAACATGAGACATTATATAGTTTCGGCGAATTTTATTTTATCAGGGACAGTTGAACAGTGCAATTTGGTGCGTAAAAAATGCATTACGGGAATGATAAGGTTCCATCCAAAATACAGGCAACAAAGCAACATTCGTGGAAATTTAAAGAACAAATTAAAACAGAGAGTAATTAGATTTAAAAAAAAGATTAAAAATAAAAGATTTTATCATCAGTTTTACTGTAAAGTCAAGTCAAACAGAGCTGGTATTTACATTAGCGATAAATAACTGACAGATAGATAGAAGGCCTTAACAATCGCCATTAGACTTACGATCAAAGGTTGTCGCGATGTTTAATCTTTTAAGTTCATTAATTAATTCACCTCTGCATTCAAAAAACCCACGAAAGTCAGGTTTAACGAAAAAAAAAAAAAAGACAATCGCAGTTGCCTCACGCAAAACGTTTTGTAAGAAAAAATGTGTCAACCGTGTAGTAATAGAATAAAATAGTCTGATTTACTGGTAAATACATTGTAAAAAACAGCTGAATGCTATTCCTCGATGAAAAGACTGATTCGGTCTCCGAGTGATTTAGCAACATGGTGAGAATACTCCATGAAAATATTCTAATGACAAACAATTTTATCTGGGAGCCTGCAACTAAGCAGAGGACTTTCTATATTTTCCTGCACTCAGTCTGTCAACAGTATTAAAACAGTATAACGATCGTATTTTTTTCATAATGGGAACAGCTTTGACTGTTTTAATTTATTCAAATTACCAATAATATTGCCTGATGAGATTTCACAGCAATATGCAAAATAAGAGAATCTATGCGATTTTGCTTGTGTGGGTGCTTTGAGGGATACATCTATCGATCGGTTGCTAAATATTTCTAAACTTATTATGTGTGCTAAATACAAATATCCGAGAAGTACAACGACCTCTTTTCCCGTTTTTCCAATATTCCGATATTTCGGATATTCAGTATATTTTTTGAAGGCCACCAAAAACCACATGACGTATAATCGATGTTATTTTACCTTAAGAAGTGTTAAAAAATACTAATAATTTCAGTTTATGATTTACAGCTTTTTTTAAAAACAGTTAATATATTTTTTATTTTCTTGCAGTATGCTTTTTCAGAGAGAGCTCCATTTTATCTCTATGTCATTAAAGTAAAGTTCACTTGTCATCTCTTGGATGCAAATGAAATTATGGATCTGATTACTAAAATTCATAACCTACAATATTTATTCAATCGTTGGAAGAGAGTATTTTACAAATTTAAACCATTAGAAAAGCGTAGCCGTTACCTTTGAACTTAAAGTGTTTTTTTAGTTTTAATGAAAGTAAAAGCAATTTGACTGACAGACTGTCAAGAAAGTTAATGAGCCTATATTTAACAAATGGCATAGCTTGGACCTCTTTGTAGTTTAAGACCTGTTTTCCGGTCGATAATTCCCTTACATTTCTTCCTACCAGTGAAATTCCTCTAACTAATTTGGTAAATTAAACTTGTTGCCATAAAACTAAAAGAATATGTTCATGCGTTATTAACCCAAAAATTGGATAATAAATTTTATGTAGACGATTTAACTTACCACGATGAAGATAGGCAAATATGAAATTTGCATTTGTAACAAAACTTGGATATACGTTCGGTTTTGATGGACGTGTGATTTACCATCTGTTTGCCCAGTAAGGGGTGATATTTAGACGATATTCTGAATTTAAATGTTCACTGCTTTTCTTTAGTTCTGGCAGTTTCTGGAGGACATAATTAAAGTTACAAAAGCGAACAACTCTGTATTAGTTACAATAATTTTTTTTAGTACTATATGAGACTGGAAGTCTTAATGACCTTATTGATTCTATTTGTTAAGATAAGGAAAATGAACGCCAGTTGCCGCAATCTAGGGAGGAGAATATGTCATAAAACGTCAGCTTTTATGGAGCCGATTTTATTAACGACGATCGAGAATGACTTGTGATTAGCATGGGAAATGAGTCTACCGAAGTTGCTTAGACTACGCACTTGGTGGAATAGTTTTTACTAAGTGGTGATTAATTCTAGGAGCGCCTATTCTATTGAGAAGGTACCAAGTTTCAGGAAGGATTCCTCTTGACGAATTAGTCAAGCAAGCAGTTGACGCAGTCGAAAACTGAGGTCTTTAATTACAATAGCTACATCAAAATCAACGATAATGGCTGAAAATCACTGTGCCCAACTCAGTAAGGTTCTACCGCAACAAGGAAACCTTTTCGTTCCGTATGTCCTCAACTGTGTAGTTATGTCCGTCCTGAGCTTAACGGCGATCGTCGGAAATGTTTTGATTCTGGTATCCATTTGTCGCGCGCCGCAATTTCTGCGTCAGCCATCGTATTTTCTCTTGGTCAACCTCGCCTTTGCCGATTTCTGCGTCGGCTTTATCGCAGAGCCAGCCTACCTGGTGTACAAGCTTTCCTATCTGGTAGATCCCTTTTCTTTGTTGTCATGTTACGCCGGAATCATATTCAACTTTCTTTCTTACTTCTTAACATCTCTGTCGCTTTGGACAGCGGCCACCATTTCGTTGGATCGACTATTGGTGCTTCATTTGCACATGAAATATAGCGCGATAGTGACAAAGTGCAGAGTTTGTATTGTTATTGCTGTTTTATGGCTACTTGGCACAATCTTTGCTTCTATGTTTGACTGGGCTGTTGACGCACAAAACACCGTGTTTGTGTGCGCAAATACAATGGCGCTCTTCGTTGCATTGTTGTGTTACGTGCGGATTTTCCAAATCGTGCGCTATCATCGAAAGCAAATCTTCATTCAATTGTCTGAGGTGTCTTTCAGGCACAGAGATGAAGACAACTCTGTGTGTACCTCGTTTTCTATAAAAGACAACACCTCGAAACAATGGGAAGGTGTTATGTCTGAAGAAATGGACGGAAATAAGTCGGTTAACTCAAAGGCATGCGATATACCTATAGCACCAGTTAAAACTCAAGGCAATGCGAAAAGGGCGGACTATGAGAAAAGGTCTTATTCCACAGAGAAGGCATCAATGCCTCATCTGGTCGAAGACCAGTCCTTGTGTGCTGGGAAGGAGGCAGTGACAGGCAATGAAACAAGGCAGATTGGTGTGACGAAACCGGAGAAGCACGAAATCAAAACTTTGGTGGTGGCAAGAACGAGTTTAGACTATGATCGTGTTTTATCACCATCGAAAGGGGAATTGAAGGGAACAAAAACGTGCGAAGGAGGACAAGAAACCTCAAATGGTCTGACGAATACAAATTTGAAGTTTTTAAAAAAGACAGGCAATGAGCAAAATCAGGATAACGTAGTTGGACTTAAGGAAGTGCACACTGAGTCGTTGGCAAGCAAGAATTGGGTCAACAAAAGCTGGCTTCAGAATCAGAAATATGCCCCAGCAGATTTCACTGTTGAGGCCGTTATAAAAGTTACCCAGAACGAAGTCGGCTCATCAGATGGTAGGGACCAACAAGGAGTTGAAGAGGCAAATAAAAGAGCATTCGAGGAAAAGGCATGTTTGAAAGAGAATCAGAATCGGACTTGTTGTTTTGAAGATAATGCTGTGTGGAGTGAAAGACAAGAAACAGATCGAGAACAGAGAAACTTAACAAAAGTGATGCAAGAAAACTCTGTTAACCATCGGAAGGATACGAAAAACCTCACGTCAAATCACAGTAAAAAAATAACCTCTTCTAATCGTCACGCTCAAAGTTCAAGTCCCGCAAACAACACAACTATAAGAGACAATCAAATTGCCATTACAGGCAGTAAAAGGTTTAAAATGCGGCATTTTAAGAAGTCTGTTTTCAACATGTTTGTCATTTGGTTTCTTATGCTTCTCTGCTACCTCCCTCTCATATGTACATCTGCTTTATTCACGTTGCTAGGACGAAGTTACTCGATGCATTTGGCCTTTAATTTTACGACCTCTGTAATGTTTCTCAACTCTAGTATGAATCCAGTTGTGTTCTGCTGGAGGATACGGGAATTTCGCGCAGCTGTGCGAAAAACTCTGCGAGAGTTATTTGGCTTTTGGGCCAATCAGACTAGTAGAATTGAGAACTTTTCCTCCACCATTAATTAGTTAGGAAGGACGGATATTGCTGTTGTAGGTCAATTCTGTGCTGGTGGAGTTATAAGTTTCTGGGAAACTGCCCACCCACCCCTCCCCTAACATATGGGTACCGGGCAAATTATAGATTGTATCCTGTTGTGTGGCGAACAGTAAACATATTCCTCATATAAGTTGGATACTCATTGCAAAATAGACTCTTATAAACTAGTATTATAAGAAATTCTAAATGCGGCTGTTATACAAAGAGGTTGAGTCGAGTGTGGTGGAGTTTAGCTGTTCTCTTGACAAGAAAATAGAAAGGCGGTGTTTATCGGAAGATGCAAATGAATGTGCCCCCGGGGCAAGGTATTGTGCCGTTATGGCCAATGTGCGAGTCTCTCTTTCAACATAATGCAATTGTACCATCCACCTAAACAAAGCGCGTCTATACTATTATCGAACGTACTCCTTACAGATTAGGGAGTTTGATTTTTTCCGCTACTACAATCCACCTTATTTGCCTCACTTCATTATGAAAATTGTTTTTTTTTTTTTCGACAGTAATTATTAAAATATATATTATTTCAGTTATTTCACTGGAAAAGCATTTTAATAGCATTTTGACGGCCGCTGTCATTCAAGTTTGTACCTGATTGTCAATTTACCTCTTTAAAGATTAGGGGTTTGATTTTTTCCGTTTCTGCAATCCACATTATTTGCTTCACTTCATTATGAAAATTATCTTTTCCTTCGACATTGATTATTAAAGTATATATTATTTCAGTTATTTCACCAGAAAGGCATTTTAGTAGCATTTTGACAGCCGCTGTCATTCAAATTTGTACCTGATTGCCAATTTTCGTCAGTGCGTCGTTTCAAGAGCCCAACCAAACCAATCTGCGTAAAAGCTGAGTACATTTTGGATAAGGATCTGTGAAAGTAGCGTTAATTTACTGTTTGCCATTTGCGCGACAGCTAAATAAATTAAGGTCGACTGATCGGCATCAGCTGGGAACAAGAGAGAAATCATTGTCACGTTCCCTCCCCTCCCCCGCGCTTTTTTGTAGTGTTTTTTTTCGCTTGGGGAACTGGTAACTGCGAAGCACTTACTGCCCTTATTTGCATGAATTACTATTAACGTTAGTATGAATAGATCTCTTTAGCCTGTACGTTTTGTTTTCCAATGAAAATCCCCGGGAAATTTGCCTTTTTCCCTAAATTATGCGTAGATATGCACGTGAATAAGACCAAATAATTAGGGAGCTTAAGCAGCGACGTTTTTGAGCGACGCACGTCAACCGGAAGTGAGCCTTTTTCTCTTTTATTGAGTCTTGACCCAACCGTATTTTTATTTCCAAGTGTCTTAATTCTTATAGAGACGATCTGCCCAAAAATTTGTTCAAAATCACGCCTCAAGAGTGCAAAAAGTCCACTTCCGGTTGACGTGCGTCGCTCAAAAACGTCGCTGCTTAAGCTCCCTAATTTGAAGGAAATAGTTCTCAAGAGTATTATCACATGACCTACATTGATTGGGAAAACAAAACGTACAAGATAACGTGGTCTACTATAGACTTTTCTAGCTTGTATGTTACCCCAGAGAACTGATTCTCAAATGCCTCGTGCATATGTGTGAAAAAATAATCAAAAGGCGAAAGGCGAATTCTCTTGAGAACATCACGTGGTCAGAATTGGGAAAAAAAAACCGACAAGCTGAAAAGGTTTGCCTGAAGCTCATTACAAGGATAGCGCCCGTATGACGAATTATGTATGAGCTGTTAATGAAATCTACGTACCATCGGTTCGCCATTTTCACTTTGCCCATGATACACCTCGTCTACCCCCAAGGTTTTGATAACTATAGTGTTAAATTTCTCTTGGGTCTTGAAGTCGTCCCTTCCCTGCTAGTAGAGGTCTCTCACGGCAAGATGAAAAATGATAGGAAAAAGAGACACCTCTGCCGGCCTCTCCTATTTCCCTCTTGTAAACGGTCTTTGCCATTTTTAACGGTCGATGCCATCATTAGCCTCCCCGCAGACGTCCTGTGGGGTTTGTTTTTGTTCGTCACGCATTCATTTCTCATGCGTGACGAACAAAAACAAACCCCACATGACGTCTGCGGGGAGGCTATGCCATCATTGGTATCCCCCATCATTTGGGGAACAAGGGTGGCGCAGTGTTGAGAGCACAGGCCTCCCACCACGGGTTCAAATCCCGGCGTTGACGCCATATGTGGGTTGAGTTTGTTATTGGTTCTCTCCTTTGCTCCGAGAGGTTTTTTGTCCGAGTACTCCGGTTTTCCCCTCACCTCAAAAACCAACTCTTCCAAATTCCAATTCGATCTGGAACGCTCGGACACGTTTAAACGAGTTCATATGAACTCCTATGTACTTAGTGGGTAAACAAGCAATTTAATGTTTTTATTTTTTTTTGGTAACCAAGCCTTTAGTCATGATAGATGTACTATATTCCCTGGATTAAGTACACTGAGGAAAATAACACGTTTTGAATAGTCTTAGAAAGATCGACGTTGAAGTCCAACTTGAATTTACGTTGGAAGTTATGGAAAGGGCTAGGAACACCTGAAAAACAGTTTGTTGGTTTATGTACTCAAATTTTTCGGAATTTTGGCTGGTCGGTGTGTTAGGGAGAGAGATTGGGGAGAGATAAGGATACGAACTGTCCAGGTTCGACCCTGCGTTGCAATTTTCTTTCTTTTTAACAGAAACACTCTCAATAACATGTCAAAAAAGTGTCTTAAAAATGGCAGCGACCGTTTACTAAAGGGACATTGCGCTGGCCTCCGACGTGTTCCTTCGTGTAGCCGCCAACCACATTTTTGGCCGAACCTTGCTGTTTTAAAACTGGTTTCGTTTAATGTGGAATGCGCGTGCCCTGTTAAGACTGCACGCTGGAAATTTCTGTGCCCACAGTTGTTATCGTGCAAGCCGGTTTTGTAGGTTGTTTCGCACGTGACTTAAACGTCAGTGGTTGTTAAGGAAACGCAAGTGCATGCGTGATAGAAAACGCCGCATCGGAGGCCGGCAGAGGTTTCTCTGTTTCCTCCATTTCTTCTCTTGCATGAAAGTCCTCTGCTACCAGCGGAAGTCGTCCCAAGATTAATTAAAAACATTACTTGAGGAAAATTTTGGCAGGTAAATAAGGTGTATTATGGGCATGGTGAAAGTGGTAAATTCAAGACAACTTCCCCCCTTCCCCGCCTCCTACCTCCCCCCCCCCCCCCCCCCCACCTCCATAACCTGGAATTTTACCACGAGTTCAATGTAAAAAAAAGTTTCAGTTAGCTTTCTGGGAAAATTGTTTGCGATCAAGGTTATTTTCGTTAGGAATTCAGTCTTGCTGAGCTATAAAAATAACGTATTAACTTAGTATATAACTTAATGTATAACGTTCTAACTGATATTAATTTGCAGGTAATGATTCTCAAATTAGATCTTTCATCGTAACGACGGGTTTATCCTCAGTTCCTACTCTTTCAAGTGAGAAAGAAATCCTTTTGTAATTCTGTTGAAAATTTTCCTCTTCTAAGAAAAACACGTATACCTTGAAATGGCACAAGTTTCGACTTAAGAATCTATATCGGTAGATAGATAGTTTTCGATGGCAACTGAGATTTTAACATACTTACCTATGAATAAAATAATAATCCGCTTACTGATGTTAATTTCCAGGTTATGACTCTCAAACTCCATCTTCTTCCATCGTAGCGAGTGGTGTTACCTCTGCAGTAGTCAGTGCTACCCTTTCAAGTAAGACGGTAATTTTGTAATAGAATTAACGCCTCTTCTGACATTAACGCATAAACCTCTAAATGACTATTGGGATGGGTGAAGCGTCGAGTATATTATCAAAGCCGACATAATACCTCTCTTTTCTTTCTTTTACACATTTTTTATTGCGACATTCTCCATCTACATGATTGTAATTCCTATCATAACTTCAGTAACATCTGTAAACCTGAAGAAGGCTGATGCCAAAATATTGTTATGAGAAAGCAATACACGTTGCATCTTATGATACAGTAGTCTTTGGACTTCTCGTTGTTTGGTTCTTTATATCTGAGCTGATTAGATCTCTTTTCTAGAGATCCAACGTTGACAACCAGCAGAATTATCGTCCACGGTTTTTGCAGTAAATTTCTTTATCGTAATAGGGAGGCCCGTTAAAGAGAGAAAACTTGTCCCTGGTGGAAGGGTCATGCACCCCCTACCCCAGCAGCCCTGGACGAGCCAACCTTCCATACAATTCCTTTCAAAACGTGGAGGACCGTTGCAAAAAACGTTCGCTCGGCTACAAGGATAGCCCGCCTTGCCTTAATACTTAATACAAATTTTAGTGTATTGCGAGCACTAATAGTGGCGAGTGAGAGAGTCTTCAAATTGTTTTAGAAAGTCTTTCTGGTGATTCTAAACAAATATATTTCTGGTGAAAACCCGGATTTTCTCTTCTTGCTATGAGCTGACAGATAGCAAAGACGGGTTAGCCAATCAGAATGAGGGATTTGCAATACAATATTAGTGGATCAGAATTTTACAAATGAAAATTAATTTGTAGGTTATGACCCTCCTCGTCCATCTTCTTCCATCTCAGCAAGTGGTTCTACCGCAGTAGTGAGTGCTGTTTTGCCAAGTAAGACGACTGCCGTTGAAGAATCAACGTTATCTTCAGTGGTTATGCCTGCGGTGGGCTCCTCAATTGCGCCAACGCCAACTGAAGCAGCGACAGCTTCCGAAACTTCCACGATTGTCGCTACCGAAACACCGACTAGTTCTACGGAAGAACTGACCACTACAGCAAAACCAGGAAGAGAACCTTCAGATAAGGTATATCGTTTTAACGGGGCTATATGGAAAACAAAAAGACAAGACAGTTATAATACTAAAGCGGAGGGTGGGGGGGGGGGGGGGGGGGAGTATTTCTTCGCTGGACAGCTGAGGAATTCGTCAGCTGTCGAAGCAACGAGAGTAGGGACCTTAAGATCCGAGGACGGCGACGGCAGACAAAACGTCGCTGAAAAAGTGAATTCGCGTTCTTTCAATCTTCATCGCAATTACCCCAAGTCACTAACTTTGTCAAATGTAGGCGAACCCTCCAAAAGTTGAATTCCTAAGAACCACATTCAGGTTCAGAAAGAGAGAGGAAATTTCGTCGTCGCATGTGTACTTCCTCTGTACATCGTGAAATCAGGCATTTTCACGTCGTAGTCGTGCAGTGACGGCAAAGAAATGTACAAAAAAGCGTGATGCACGTGCAAAATTGTTGTTTTGCTAATTAAACCTATTGTTTTTACGGCGTTCCCGCTTCCGTCGCCCTCGTCGGATCTTAAGGTCCCTAGTGTGTTTGAGGCGTGCAACTGTTTGATGGTGGTGGTGGGGACTCTGAGTGCACGTATTACCGACCAGCATCATGTCACATTTCGTTCTGGCAAACTCAAAATGGCGGTTGAATTTTTCGAGGAAGAGACGATATAAGTGTAAAATTTGTCATGGCTGTTCTGGCCTATTTTCTCACATTTGTTACTAATATACTAATGTATTTTTTAGTGGAACTAGACGATATTTTCTTCTTGAATTTCAAGTTTAAAGAAATCGCCAATGTAACGATAACAGAAGAAAACTCGCTTGACGTGGTAGAACAACTAAAAAACTTGACGATGGAGGAAGAGATGAATAGCGGAGATACAAAAGTTACCATTGAAATCCTTATAAAAGTCGCTGAGAATGAAAATTTGCTCCCCCAAAACAAGACAAAGCGGCAACAGTTGGGACAGGTAAGTAGGATGTAATGAAAGTTGAGCATTTAATGCACCATCGGCCCCCGGACTAAAAATCATTTTTTACGCAGCATTATTTGAACAGTGAAAAGCTTGGGGCGTAGGTACCTACTGACAACTAGCTGCAAAAGAGAGTATGTTCCTTATTTGGGCTTGACATGGCCTGTCCATGATCGTTTGCTTTTAATCCCCGCTCCCCGCTTTAAAAAAAATGGCAATACGAGACCATGCTCAAGATTTTTGCAACTAGTTGAAAAATCCTAGCTACACCCCTGGCAAATAACAGCAAAATTAATTACGCCTTTACATCTGGTGGAAGACAACCGAAGCATTCTAAACAGCCTTAACTGTACAGTGTTTCGAAGTGTTGACTTGAAGCTTCAACGAAGCACAGTCGACAACCGTTAAGTCAAGACACCCTACCATTTTCCACCTTTTCAAATTAGTTGACGCCCGACAACGATTTGTTACAAAACCTCTCTGTCTTTAGAAAGCAGCATAATTAGATTTTAATTTCGTGTTTTATTTTTAGAGTATCCTGAACGTTGCAAGCTCACTCCTTTCGGAGGAAAATAAAAAGACCTGGGGGGAGCCGACACAAGGGAGAAATCAATCAAGCACGGTATTTATCAATGACATTTTTTGTTACTATTTGCTCTTATACCGTAGCACATCCTTACAATTATTAAAGCACGTGCGATAAGCTTAGTAAAGACAAAAAATTTCAAAAATTGTTTGCTACAGTTTGGTGAAGTTGTTTTTTAAAACGAGGGTTACTTAATGTAAGTTGTGTGCAAGCTCATCAGGAAATTTTATGACTGGATTTTAAGTAAACCTAATAAATTTGATATTTAAAGTTGTTTTCAATTATTTATGTTGCCATGGCAATGATCGAAATCTTACGTTTAACCTAATAAATATAATGTCTTATGACTATATTTTTTTCCCTGCCAAATCGTAGCTATATACCATCAACGAGTAGCAAATAACACCCCAATGAGTCGTAACGATTCACAACAGTATCAAACTGTGTTCAGCCACTTGAATTGACATTTCTCTTTAAGGTGACCTCTCCCATGCAAGTTTTGGAAGTTATAGACAATATTGGTTTGAAAATTGGAGAACAACTTGAGGGCAATGAAAGCTACGTCATTTATAGCACCAACATTGGTATGTAAAATAATGTCGACGGTAACTTTGATTAGGCAAACTGCAATCTCGTTCCCAGCGTTCTTTTCTATCCGCTCTAACTCCATAGGGCGGGTAGGAGAGAACCCTGGAAACGAGGTTGAGGTTACTGAAGGATGCCTCGTATGGAGGACTTGAAGAAAATTCACTTTTTGTACACACTCACATCTTAGGAGATGGTGAGTTTAAGTTAATAGTGTCCGTTTAAGTTAATAAATCGTTCTTATTGTAAAAATGCTGTCATCTTTTCTCTTTTTACACCATAAAGCAATGGGTGTAGACACCAAACTGCCTGAGGAGTCAGACACTGGAATAGAATACCCTCGCTATAATGAACTCAGCAAAGCCGGATATGACTGGCCGGGAAGGGATCACGTATTTATTCATAAGGAATTATTTGATGAAATGGCTAAAGGTCAGTGTTTATTGAAGTAGAGACTGATATGAAAGTAATATATGACATCTACAGTGGTGGGTCCTAATGTTTAGTTAACAGCGGAGAGGGGCGTTCATCCAGACCCCGAGGAAGTTATGAAAAACAATAAACTCAGCGTCACCCTCTCCTAGATCCACCACTGATTATATCTTGCACCAGAGATTCTTTCACCACCATCATTTTCCACAAGGAACACTAAAAGGCCAGTGTGACCAGTGCCGGATCCAGACCTTGAGATAAGTGGGGGGGGGGGGGGGGGGGACCCCCCCAAAAAATTTTTCGGCCCTTCGGGCCTCAGTTTGGTCCAAAAATAAGGGGGAGCCCTCCCCAAGATCCACCACTGGCGACTCCCTAAAAGTGGTCTAAAATGAAGTTATCATAAAGGCTTTTGTTCTTGGGCCATCGTAGTTTAACGAGGAATAAAACACAAACAGCGGTGATAAACATATCAAACTTATGCATTTTAATTTCTTGACGTTTCGAATGCTACGCAACATACATTTTCAAAAGTGGAATAAAGACCGTTACAATTTTATGAAAACTATATATGAAATGTAAATAAGGGGTCTGGAAACGAGATTAAGAAACATCTGTTACTAATTAGCTTAAGCTTTTATTGTTTTACTGTTAAGAAACAGATGTTTCTTAATCTCGTTTCCAGACCCCTTATTTACATTTCATATATAGTTTTCATAAAATTTTAATGGTCTTTATTCCACTTTTGAAAATGTATGTTGGGTAGCATACGAAACGTCAAGTTATTAAAATGCGTAAGTTTGATATGTTTATCACCGCTGTTTGTGTTTTATTCGAAGTTATCATACTAAACAGTCCACGTTATTTTGTAGTTTGCCAAGAGAATTTTCTTTGGATAATCGCTCATTGCCTGAGAAAACAGCCGACATGTCGTGACGCGGCCAATAATTTCCCGCGAAAAGACGTCTGAGAAACGAACGCATAAATTCTAAAACGATGACGCGTCACTACCCAGATCTGGGTTGTGCTCAGTCTAATTGGTTGAAGCAAATTTTTCAAACGGCACGACCAATCAGAACTACATGTCAAACGGCACGACCAATCAGAAGTACTACCCAGATTTCGGTGTTAGCGCGTCATCAGTATGGAATTTCGGTGCTCGTTTCTCAGACGTCATTTCGCGGGAAATCATTGGCCGCGTCACGACATGTCAAACGGCACGACCAATCAGAAGTACTACCCAGATTTCGGTAGTAGCGCGTCATCAGTATGGAATTTCGGTGCTCTTTTCTCAGACGTCATTTCACGGGGAAACTTGTGGTGGTGTCGCAAAATGTCGGCTGCTTTCTCAGGCTAAATCGCTCAAAAAGCCTTTGTTATTGGCTTTTATGACACCTTGAAGAGGTCTGTCTTCATAATGTTAGCGGAAAACTTCGGAGGGAAATGTCATATTTCTACACCTTAAACAATAACTCGACTTTGAATTCTACTAACTACTTTTAACTTACTGTACAAGGGAATGTACTTTGTCAGTTTTATTATTGATAGTTTTTTGTTTTGTTTTCTTGTAGATAATAGCACCAAGACTGTCGTGGTTTATACCATTTACAGCAAAGTGAGCGAGCTTTTTCCGGTGAATGATAGGTTGGTCTTCGTGTCATCGGCACTTTCTGAATTCTTTATCTGTTTTTTTCTTATTCTCCGATTGTCCTGTCAGCCGTAGACCAAGTCCCAGTAATCCGAAGGCCGATTATCGTTAACCTAGGGTTTAATTTTATTCCAAGTTCCTGTTTCGTTAGTTCAAAGTTAATTTGGCGTCTGAACACGAAATTAACTTACTGGAATTTGCTATTTGAATCCAAAGCCGGTTCGCGCTAACGCCCAGGTTATTAACCCTAAGCAATCTGGCCAAGAAGACGTCTCATTGAGATGCGGTGTCGTTTTTAAACATTCTTTTCATTACTTAAAGGAGTATATTATTTTTGGCACAAACTGAGCTTGTTTTTCTTTCAGCCTTGAAAACGTCTTTGTAAACTCACTGATTCTCGGGGTGCAATTTAACAAGCCGCCTCAAACTCCTTTTAAGAAGCCAATTAAATTGCGGTTCAACAAGCTTAAGGTTAGTTTTTGTTTGTTTGTTTGTTTACTAAATTCCAATGTAGTCTCAGATTTATTCGTCTAATCCTGCGATCTAATTGTACAAGCAAATCGTCATCATCATCTCCATCATCATCATCATCATCATCATTATTATTATTATTAATTTCATTGATTTGCCTGTAATCTTGAACCCATTATTCGAAACAAAAAAACGTTGACATCAGTTTTTTTGCTACGTTATCATGACAAATAAAAAATTTCTTTACGCCTTTTGAATTTTTTTGGTTGAGAAATTTATACATTGCCTCAATCGAGATTTCCTTCCTTCGATCCCTCTCAAGATGAAAGCTTTTGACTTGACATGAAAAAGTTCAGTTTTGCACAATTAATGTACCCGGTAGTTAGCAACAGCGTACATTTTATTATTCCGGATCTGCTAATATACCTTATTACTGTTTTCAGCCCCAAAATACTACAAAGCCTTCTTGCTCCTTTGTGGACTTTACCAAGTATGTCTTCACTCTTCTTTTTAATTTGTGCCTTAAGCAAACAAAGGAGTTAAGTGATCATTTAAACGAATATTACTACATTCCATTGCGGTCAGCACTCGTTAACATCTGTCGAAAGGCCCTTGGACACCTTATGAAGTTTACACAAGGTAGATTAAAGTACACATAGCATCAACCCCAACCCAAAAAAGGAACCTAACCAGTTTCGAAACAGTGCAGAATCAGTAAAGGAAGTGCTTAACCCTAATCAGTAAAGGTAGTGCTTAACCCTAATCTGTAAAACGCAGTACTTAACCGGCTAATCCAAAACGATAAGGAATACTACGTTGTGTAAACTTCAGGAGGTGTCCAAGGGCCTTTTGACAGATGTTAAAAAGTGCTGACCTTCCATTGCAAACTCTGTTTGATCAGACCTGGGCTGTTCAGACAAAGGCTTCCTATGGAGCTCGGGTGCGAGTTCTCCCCTCTCCGTCTCGAGTTCATTTGTTGCGAGTTGACTGAGGGGTACGATTACGTAAAAAGCACAAAAGCTGGACGATGTTGATTTTTATAAGCCACTTTCACAATGACGACATTTGAATACAGCTACCAGAATTCCATGCTTTCGTTTTTGCTTTCTTATTTAAATTTGTCAATCCGCCAGAGGTTTGAATAACTAGAGCCCTAATTTGCACAAGAAAACGACAAACTGAAGGATTCTGTACTAAAATTACATCATCATGCAATTTTCCCAATAACATTTATGTTTTTGTTAACCATAGAAACGTTGGCACGTGGTCAGACAAAGGATGTCGCGTGGTCGAAGAGAAAAAAGAGACCGTGGAGTGCGCCTGCGATCATTTGACAAACTTCGCCATTTTGATGCAAGTCAAAAAATTTGAAGTATGCTTGAAGAATATATTTTCGTTTCAGTTTCTTCGGTAAACAGAACGACTTTTCTTACGGCTTGTAGCGTTTAAAGGAAGATCTGGAGCGGATATGAAAATGACTTCCCGCCCTTCGCATGCAATAACTGATCTCTGTATCGGGAATTTCTTGTTTTTGTTTTGCTTTCTTACTGTTTGGTGTCCTTCAGTGAGAATGACAGTGAGAATGTTAAGGTTCTGTCCACATTAACATCGAAAACGCTCTTGAAAGTGGATCTAAACGAAAACGCATATATAGCGTAGTAAGTGTGGCCGGTCATAAACGATGAAAAGCGCATCAAAATGAAAACGATGAACGAAAATATCGCAGGCGTGTGTGTTTGTAGCATGCGCATAGAGTTCAACTTACGTCACAACATGCAATTTTGTCGTTGTCGCTTTTTTGTCGTTTTAGTGTGGACAATCGAAAACGCATGAAAACGGTACTGTAGACACGAATAGTAGTGTGAGTAGGACTTAAGATGGACGCAGGAAAAGCAACTTCTCGTACTATGCTAATTTAGTTGGCCTATTTCTGCTTCGTTTTCTTTGCATAGGTAAGCTTCTAACATTTTTCTTTTTAATTTTCAGATTTCAAAGGAACATTATAAGGCTTTAACGGTTATAACATATGTTGGGTGTGGAATATCGCTGTTTGGACTTGCTCTTACTCTGGCCACCTTCCTGTCACTCGAGTAAGCTCTTTCGCTTTCAGACTTGGATGCGAGTGAAACGGCGGGAAATTTCGTTTTGATAATAGATAAAAACATAATAGACCATTTTTCAGTTGTGGGCGTAAAGCCTTAGCCTTCGAGTGAATGTGAGGCTGGGGTTGACTTTGTTTTGATACAAATCTCCATTGTTTTCTTATGGAAATTTTGCTCGAAATGTACGAGTTAGCATAAAAACAACTTCATTTGCATAAGAAAGCAGGAAGGGTTGTATCAAAAAAAGCTCAACTCCAGCCTCGTTTCCATCTCCAACTAGGCTATTATTCTCTCCCCTCTTGCCTTCTTGTCGGTCGTTTAACCACTCCCTGCCAAGTCAAAGTAGAGTCCGATCCAGCAAAACTGATCAAAGATAATTCAAGCTCTGACGCCAAGGTTATTGACATTCACATATGTGATCATTTTTTTTTTGTTATTGTTTTACTGGAATGATAAAACAAAATATTTATGGCACGACTTCCAGTGAGCAATATTTGAAATAATCGCCTCCATCAAATACTCGCCCTCCCATGAATAATCGCCCCCGGCTATTATTCGAGGAAATAAGGTACTCTACCTTTAAGAGTATCATTATTATGTTACTAAAACAGTTTAAAAACCTACTCTTGCCTCTCTTTACTTGTTTTGGAAACATAAGCAGTCATGTTGAAGACCCCATTTATATCAAAGGCATTTTTTTTATCCCCAGGACACTGGCCTCTGAACGCACCTCGATCCACAAGAACCTTGTTGTTGCTATTGGACTTGCGCAGATCATATTTCTGGCTGGAATAGATGCCACCTACAATCCTGTTAGTATCACGATCATTGTTGGGATCAAATACCTACCCCTCCCCTAAATCAACATTAACACTAACTTTTTGACATGGGGGAGGGGTAGGGACCCAGAAACGTCAATTGGATAAACTACTGGTTTTTCTTATTTACTTTAAGTGGCTTGCTGGTATCTGTTTCTTACTTCTTTGCACAACAGTTTAACTATGACGTTATAATTGAAACCTTCCAGATAATTTCTGTTTTCCTGATGGAAAAAGTATTGTGTTCTATTCTCTTCCCGCTTTTTTTATCCTAAGTCTTTGCTTTGCTTTGCTTTGCCATTTCATTTTCTTATTTTTTTTCTTTTCTTCCGTTTTCTTTTTTTACACTTTTCTTTTCTTTAGTTTTTATGCTTTTCCCGCCATTTTCTTTTCACACCCCTTTTCTCCTTAAATTTGTTTGTTCCTTTCTTCTAGGTTCTCTTTGTCCGTTTTTTCTTTATTTTCATTCTCCGTTCCTCCCTCTTCCTCTGTCGACCTCATCACTGGTCGAAAATATCTATTTCTATTGTTGTTGGTACAGATAATGTATGTTAGGTGCGATTACGTTCCTTAATTACTGAATTAGTATGATTTTTTTTGCAGATCGCTTGTAAGGCTGTAGCCTTGTTCCTTCATTACTTATACACTGCGGCGTTCACTTGGATGTTATGTGAAGGAATTCATCTTTACAGCAAGATAGTGGAAGTGTTCAGTGAGGGTTCTAAGATGAAATATTACTATGCTCTAGGGTGGGGTAAGTAACAGTTGTGGGAAATTCCTTTCCCTAAGGCGACTCACTACAGTCAAACTTCCATGTCTGACTACCTCCCATAATCGACCACTTATCCAAAACACCAAAATTTTCCCAATCAAAGCCTTTCAGTTGGAACCTTTCGTAAAACGACCACCTCCCGACCACTTTTTGAGGGCTGGCAATTTTATAATTTTCTGTAGTTCTAGTTTCTTGTAAGCGACCACTTGATGCATGGTCTCATCTCTCCCAGGCGAGAAGGGCATGAATAGACCATGGTCAGCCATTGTTTTACCATGGTTGAACACGGTTTCCAGCCATGGTCTACCATGGTTTGGTAGTGATATAACCATGGTTTGACCATGGTCAACCATGAACGTTAAATTGCACTAAGGATGACCATGGTCAAACATGGTCAAACTGCCCATTGTTCGCTGTATGTATTATGCTACTCAGAGTATAAAAAGAACTTTTAGTGACAACATGGAACTACATAAATCGTAACTTAGAAATTGTATGCAATGATGATTATCCATAATTTAGATGAGTCCGGAGACTGGAGACCTCCAAATACAGACTGTGGTTAGAGTGTATTGGACAACCAATGAACAAATCGAGAGCCACGTATCTGGGATCCCCGCAGATTTTTGTGGGGCGATTTACGTAATCACCAATTTGCCAAGGAGAGAGAGAAGATAACTTTTTCTGAATCGTATTTATTATTATTTCCCAGGTTTACCACTGACCATTGTTTTTATCTCTGCCTGCTCTCGTTGGAGTGGTTACGGTAATGAGCGCGCGTAAGTATTGGAATTTAAATACTGAATAATTAGCATTAGAATCAACGCAATTGTCGAACTCCCCGGATCAGAAACCTAAATGTTTTCGATTCAGTATGTTAAGAACTTGAGATCAGACTTTTTTTTCCGTTTGCTACAAAACTCTCCACTGTATTTAAGTGTTACATGTTTACATTTCAGTTGTTGGATGTCAATCAAAGATGGCCTTATATGGGCCTTTGTTGCTCCTGTTCTCATCATTATGACTGTAAGTTTACATGTAGACCTTTTTTACATAACTGTTTTTAAAAATAAAACGTAATAATTACCGTACACAGTACAGTCCCTGATAATCTGCTTCAGTTTTTCTTACCTTGACTTTCACTAGTAGACAATTTCAGTTTTGAGTTATGTGCCTTTAACCACTTAACTATAGGCGGTTAGTAGTAGTTTCTAGTATATTTTCAGCGCGAGTTAGACCCTCCCTGCTAGCAGAGGGCCCTTTTCCTTAATTTGTATTCTTATTTCAGAAACTTTAGGAAGAATGGGTACAAGCTTTGCTTGCATTGATTTCTGGGATCATTTCGCTTTGGGTAGACAATCAAGCGTTAGTTATGATAGGTCGATGGTATTCAAGCCAACCATCAACCAATCACAAGTAACGATTGTCCACCCAAACGCTCCCAGAAATCTTTGCGCCGAAAGCTTGTACCCATTCCCCTTATCGTTTCTGGAATAGAGAATTCTATGAGCTTAGGGTGGGAGGGACTAAATTTTGTACATTTTTTTATCAGATAAACTTTGTTGTCATGATCATGGTAATCAAGGTGATTATAGCATCGGTGACGTCACTGCAGAATCCGGGCAACACCTCCCAAGTTAGGTGCGTAAGCATTAGAGATCCAGGAACATCACATAGTTTTATAAAGTACCTAGGAATAAGAGGGGAAGAGGTACCGGGAGAGGAGATGCGATCCATGTACTCCCCCCTGCCAGAATTGACGTTCGGCTTCCAACCACATGTGGTTCATGTAAAGTGAAGGGCAATGCGCTAATTGCTGCCTGAAGCCTTTGAATCAAAACAATTATAGAAATCACGATAGCTTTAATCGGCTGGAAAATTAGTTGCGTCACTTATCCCTAAAAGGCCTGTGACGTTTTGCCAGCTTAAACAAGGGAAAATAAACCTCCCCTTCCTCCACCCTCCATGGAATGTTGTGCCGCGGTTCGAGCTACCTGTAGAAAACAACCACCTCAACTTTGAATTGAGGGGGGAAAGGGGTGTGGATTGTTTTGTTCTCCGAAGTAACGCCATTTAAGGACAATGGCGCAACAATTTTGTCGCGGATTGTAGTTTTGTATTTTTGGTTGTGGCATGCTTTTAGGTTCTGACAACCGACCACACGAAAAGGGGAACAGTGGTTTCAACCTTTTCTTGAAAAATCATCAGGATTAACTTATTGTCTGACTTCAGGGCTGGTGTGAAAGGCATGATCGTGCTGCTGCCACTGCTTGGATTGACTTGGGTGTTTGGTATTATGGCAATCAACAAGAATACCATTGCATTTCAATATCTCTTCGCCATCCTCAACTCACTTCAGGTAAGAAGGTGTAGATTTTTTTCGTCGTTTGAATCGATAAGACTCACTTTAAGAAAAGTGGTTACCGCGCTGCAAATATAAGAGTGTTCAGTCCTGGAGAGTGTTGTTGTTGTTTTAATCCATGTTTTAATATATAACGTTTTTTGGAGTTTTGTGCAAAAAAAGCCAGCACATTTCTCGACCTTGTAAATTTATTTTCATTTGAAATTTGTTAAACATCACATTTCTTCTAATAATTTTTTTTCGCACTAAAAATAGTTTTTAGGGAGCAAAATGTTTTTTGGAGTTTTAAGGAACGTACGCCTGGGCTGAATATTGAATAGCGCTAATCCTAGGTGGACTGTAATCAGAGTTTACGAGTTTTCATGCCATCATTAACATGGATTTGCGGCTACCACCAACTTGTCTGTGACGTTTTCGTTCACAGTACTTAACGATCGATAGTATCAAGAGCGCTGATCGCATCTTTCTATTCTACTTTAGTATAATTACATTGATGATTATCAGAAATAGAGCGCTGTGATTGGCTAGGAGCTTCGCCTTATCCCACTATAATCACCGCGCGGTGATTATAGCGTTGAAGACCTGCAGTTTTCAAAATGGCGGCCAGATTTTTTTATGTTTCGGGGTCGGAAATTGATCAATAATTTTATTTTCTCGAATAATTATCAATGCAATTATACTAAAACAATTGGTCGCCAAAGGCGACGTGAATATTGGTGAATAGTCACCTCGACTTCGTCTCGGTGACTATTCGCCGATATTCACGTCGCCTTTGGCGACTAATTGTTAAATGATCACTTTTCTACCTCTCCTCAAAAGTCTTCTTTCAAAGCGCCCTTCACTTTTCACGTCTTAATCTGGAAAAGGAAAGAAATGCTGTGTCCAAAAATATACTTTAATACCTGTAATAAAATCAAATCTGTCCACCGCAGGGACTCTTCATTTTTGCTTTCCACTGCATTGGAAACACCGAGGTATGTATCCATAATGTATGTATATAGATTAACATGTAGGCGCGCTTTTTTCCCCTACCCCCTCCCCCCACCATTACCCCGTTGCGCGTCGTTGGTGTCTCCGAAGAATTCTGTATGACTAACAATTAGCGGTCAGCGTACGAACAGTGTGCACGCACGACATGTAAGGTCCACCTTGAGATACAAACGTTATTCTGCTCAGGCGAAAAAAAAACTAAGAAGTCTGGAGTCGTTCGTTCACTTAAGAAGACCCGCGACGTGAAGATCGTAAGCCACGTGACCTTATTAACACGCCGTACATAGGTGTTAAGTCCAGGCTGCCATCCCTTTTCAGTTTTCGACTTAATTCCTTGATGAGTAGTGCCTCCTTAACTTGAGGTTTTTTTTCTTGAGATCCTCTCGTAGTAATATTCTCCCTCTTTTGACCAGGTACGACATGCCTATAAAAGACTTCACGAGAAAAGGACCTTGGCAAAAAGTTTACCTGAGCACTCTCTGTCCACATCACACCACAGCCGGGTAAGCATGTTCACTTCCTCTTACGGCAGCCTTTAGAGTAATTGTCCAGGTAAATTTCAACAAGACGATGCTATTTTAGCCTGCTTGGCAGGCGATTGAAAGAAAAGGCGAAGCGGATTTCGTGCGCGCAAGAAGCGCGAGAGGCGTGCGAGGGGCAGGGAAGGCGCGCGAGGGACAGGGAAGGAAATAGGGGGCAGAACGAAAAAAAACAATTTCTTGTCAGCAAGTGTTCCCCTCCTCTTTCTCGTGCGTCTTCATTTCTCTTTTCTCCATGCCCCGCAGGCTTATACATCTTATACTTCTTTCTTTTGGTGTTTATCTTCTCGCTTACAGGAAAAAAGACGAATGGATTCCCACGAAACTAATTTGACTGGTGATGACGAAATCATTGTTACTAAGACTATCCGTAGTGTTTCTGGTAAGTTTTTTTCTGTTGATTAAACAATTCGCGTAACTTAGTCTCATGTCTTAATTTCTCACTACCAAGGCAAGAAAAGAACACAGTTAGTTACACTCTTTCATGGGTTATGATCTTCACCGGATTAATCTTGTTTACATTGTCGTAAGAACAGTTACCATACCCATGCTCAAAAGCTTCTTGCAAGGGTTTGATATACAGTGAACCTCTCATGAACCTCTCCATGCACAACGGACACCTTGGGGCAGAAGAAAGAGGCCGTTGTAGAGAGGTTTAGCGGAATGTATGGATAGGCTACGAGTAGTCCCCCATTTTTCCTCAGGGATAGTAGAGCGAGCGAAACGCGAGCGCGCGTGAAAATCACCCCACGCGAGAAAAGGCGCGTGTCGCCTTTTCTCGCGCGTATGGACTGTCCGCCAAAAAAGTGGCCATTGTAGAGAGGTGGCCTTTAGTGGAGGTTCGACTGTAGTTAGTGCAGGAGGGCCAGTCTCCCTTCAGTAACTACTGATTTTGAATCTCCGCTGGAGTTTTCTTCATTCCTATGTACACAAACGCCGAATGTGTCCCACAATTGTTTCTGAGATCTTTACTGGTACCGGGCCATTCAGCTGTTGGCCAATTTTTCCCCTGCCGCAAGTAACAGTCCCAGACGTCTTTGCGAAAGTTAACTCGACTCAGTTCCCTTCCCTTCTGAAATGACGAATTCAACGGGCTATCATAATTTAGCATTATCTAAAGTAGATTCCTAAAGGAGTTTCAATACATTGTCAAACTGCAATCTGGTTACATTTTTGCCTTTCTCTCTGTATTTTCAGATGTGAAGATTACGGGCGAGAACTTGGCCATGCAAACGGTTAAGTATAGAAGCAAACAAATTTAAGCAATATATACAATTTTGACGGTGTACAACAAAACGATTGCATCAAAATAGTAAAGTAGAATACTTTTTGTATAAAGTGAATACTAGTCAGGCTTGATAGAGGAATGACTGAAAGATCACAAAAAAATTACACTGAATAGTGCAAAAAAAACTCTTATACAATGTTAACCGCTATTTATATCCAGTCTAAATTTGTAGCTGATTAACATCATCTATGTTTTGTCATCTTTTTTAACATGATAATGATCCCATTTAAATGACGCTGACTATGAATTTTTTAAATTTCTAGACCAAACAAGTTTAAAGCTATTATATAGGCCACCATTAAATTATAGTGTTTTGTCTATAATCTAAGCTTATAAACAGTCTTAACAGACCTTTTCGGATAAAACTCTGTCATATTGTAACATGTTATGTTCACTTCAGTTCGGAGACACCGATTCTGGCCGCTGGTCTTTAAACTGCCCTTCACCAGAGCCGTAAGTAAATATCACTGACATTTTTAAAGACAGGTCTGACCGGTCTAAATATAACACACTTGATTTTT
Source organism: Porites divaricata (assembly GCA_038088405.1). Classification (NCBI taxonomy): domain Eukaryota; kingdom Metazoa; phylum Cnidaria; class Anthozoa; order Scleractinia; family Poritidae; genus Porites; species Porites divaricata. The sequence continues at coordinate 9,808,657 of JBBMOI010000016.1, forward strand.
CATATTTATTTTAAACTTTACTGGCATAGGTAATTTGTATTCTATAAATTATTATAAACGATTGGGTCAGCTCTAAAAACGGGCGTTTGATGAAATAATGTTCAGATCAATAGTCAATTTTTTTCTAAACATAACACAATTACATGTCCCTGTTTCTGCAACTTTAATGTCTAAAGATCCGGATTATTAAGACAGTTAAGAGCTTTTTTTGCGGTTAAACTTTTAGTTTACCTTTGCCGAAAACTTGATTTTAAATGTTACAAAATCTAGAAGTGCGATAAAATCTCGTAAACATTTACGACCTGAATTTGTTTCTAACCAGCCCCTAAGACGAAGTCAGTCATATTCAGACAAAAATGCATAGTTCATTTCTTTTTTTTTGTTTCTTTCTCAGGTTTCGAGACCTGGATCACGTAAAACGAGCATAAGATCTACAAGGTCATCAACAAGCGGACATTGCAGAGTGGAATTTGACTGCGCAGAAGAAAAAACTCTTTTACGAAACAAAGTAGCCAGAAAAAATAGCAGAAATAGTGACACAAAATCTTATTTGCATGTTTTGAAACCCAAGTTTTGGAATTCTTGTAATATCGTATAACCAGATGCCTCGTCTGTTCATTAAGTGATCAGGCTATAAGTTTATTTTGGAATCGCTGTGGACGACCTTTCTAATTACTTATAAATCAGTGTATAAATTATCAAGCATTATCCTTTCATGGGACCAGGTCACGCATATTATTAGCATTTCCAGCAGTTATTAATAGAGAAATTCACTCACGTGGTCAGCAACTATGCAAATTTATTGGAACAAAAGAAAGTGTTTGCATAAGAAAAGAGTTCAACTCCCACAGGACTGGTTTGGGACACCAACATGGCCGCCGTTTCATTGTTTTGGAACACCAATATGGCCACCGTGACGTCATGTGAAAACACTCTACATCCCACGTTTGACATATTAAAATTCTAACATGACTCCGAGGCGTTCGAGGCAATTTTCACGACTTCATTGTCTCGCAGTTCCCAGAGGAAACTTGAGCACAAAGAAAACCAAAAAATATAGAAAATGACTAGAAAGGCCGAAGTCATGTTAGAATTTTAATAGATCGAACGTGGCCCATTTTACAGTTTGGCCCCGTACAAATGGACGCAACATTGTTGGGTGTTGCATGTTGCGTCCGCAACATTGTTGGGCCAACAATGGGAGTTGTTGCGTCCGTTTGCACGTAGCTTTACAGGTGAAAACGAGGCTAGCTTGACCTTGTTTTGATGCAACCAGTCGTGCTTTATTATGTAAATCATGTTGTTCTCATGCATTTTCTAAGCATAATTTCCATCATAAGACAAAAAAGAGGTATGTATCAAAACAAGGTCAACCTCAGCCCTCCCTTTCAGTCAAAGGCTAGAATACTAAGCCCACAACTGTAAAATGGTGTATTGACTCGAATCTCAAGATAACCAAACATACCCGCCGAAGGCAAAACGGAGCATCAAGTGAAAATTTTCGGAGTGGAGAAAGTAGAAGTTATTCGTCGAACCGACGTTCTCTTTAAAGTTTCTTTTTTGATTGTGTACGAAAGTTAAATTATAATGTTCCTGAATCATCATCGCCAAGTGGATAACTTTGTCATTACCAGAATTACAAAACCATAACTTTGGTCCCTTTCAAGTAGGCTCATGTTGTAAACTGCCTTTTACATGGAAGAGTAAATCAGTACAGTTTTTAGTTGGGTGACGTGAGAAAACTAGAAAGCAATCAAGATCAAAGGACAATAAACATAAATGCACTAGGTGTTGGAAAAATCATGTAGATGTTATTTTGAGAAAATGTACATAATGGTATGCATAAATAAACTGTTTCTAGTAGTGTAGGTACATTTTAGGCCTGATTTTTCAGCGAATCCCATCACTGTCCAGTAAAGTACTTTTCGTGGATGATAGTCTTCAAAGGAGCTCTCCATGCGTAAATAAACTGTTTAAAGTAGTATAGTGGGTAAATTTTACGCCTGATTTACATGTAAATCTCATTATTATCAAGCGAAGAACTTTTCGCGGATGATAGAAGCAAGGAAAGAGAAAACGGCACTTTTCACCATTCTAAAACATCATTTCCTGGTTCATTGAAACTAACAAACACAGAAAAAATTTCAGGTTTACCCTAAATCAAAGGCTAACTTCTTTAGGAGCAATGTAAGAAGGCAGTATCCCAAATGGAAATTTTTATAAATGGTCTTGGTGGCTTTGTTACAATACGAATACTGTAGCCAGGACCACCTAAACAAAGTTGACCAATAGGATAACAGGAAGACAACACTACATTCCGAGAATGTTAGCTGTCAATCATAACTACCATAAAACGAAATAAACAACATTGTTCAAAATCAACCAATTACAACCTACAGATATGACATTTTGAACCCCCCAAAGAAAGCTTGTGCTTCCTGCCTTTTTTTGCCAAACTAGGAAAGGAAAAGTGTTCGGTCACGTTCAAGTTAGAAAACTAGCCTTTCTAGAGTCTAAAAACATCGATTTAAAAAACTCGCGAAATTTGCATTTTTCCAAAGGAGTTAGTCCTTCATTTTGATCAAAAATTTGAAATTCTTTTATCCTTTCTTTTTAGGCAAAATAACCAGAGAAAACGTATTTAGTAATGTTCTAGATAGAAAACTAGCCTTTGTAGACTATAAAAACATCGATTTAGGAAAGACGCAAAATTCGCATTTTTTCAAAGAGGTTATAGTCCATAGTTGTGGTAAAAAAAATTGCAAAGAGTTTATCCTTTCTTTTTGGACAAAAAACGCAGAGAAAAAGTGTTTGATGACGTTCTGTTTACATATAAAACTGCTCTTTCCAAACTATAAAAAAATCGATCTAACAAAGTTGCAAAATTTGCATTTTTACAAAGGAGTTATTCCATGGTTTTGGTGAAAAATTTGAAATTTGTTCACCTTCACTTTTTTCGGGCGAATTGATTTTAAAAAGTGTTTGGCGAAAATTTTAATAGAAAACTAGATTTTCTAGACTTTAAAATCATTGATATTAGAAAAGTACAAAATTTGCATTTTCTCAAAAGGATTAGCCGAAAGTTTGAGGTTTCTTAACCTAGACTTTTTTCGGTCAAATTGATCCAAAAAAAAGTGTTTGGTGACATTCTTGATTCAAAAATAGCTTTTATAGAGTACCAAAACATTGATATTAGAAAGTTGCAAGATTTGTATTTTTGCAAAGGGCTTAGCCTATGGTTTTGGTAAAAAATTTCCAGTTTCTTCAACTTCAATTTTTTTCGGCCAAATTGATCAAAAAAAGGGTTTGGAAACAGTCTCGATAGAAACATAGCTTTTCTAGACTACAAAAGCATTGATATTAGAAAGTTGCAAAATTTGCATTTTTCCAAAGGGCTTAGTCCATAGTTTTGGTCAAAAATTGACGTTTTATCGGCCAAATTGTTGAAAAGAAGTGTTTGGCGACATTCTTGCTACAAAAATAGCTTTTCTAGACACTAAAAACAATAATATTAGAAAGATGCAAAACTTGCATTTTGTTAGTCCATGGTTTTGGTCAGAAATTTTAAGTTTCTTCACCTTCACTTTTTTGCGCTAAATTGATGAAAAAGAGGATTTGGCGACATTCTTATACAAAAATAGGATTTCTAGACTACAATAACATTGACATTAGAAAAGCGCAAAATTTGCTATTTTTCAAAAGGAGTTAGTCCATAATTTTGCTCAAATATTTAAAATTTCTCCACTTTGATATTCTTGATAAAAAAAGGGTTTGGTGAAATTCGTGCTGGAAAAAAGTTTTTCTAGACTACAAAATTTTGATATTTAAAAGTTGAAACACTGCATGCATTTCATATAAAGGGTTATAGTCCATACTTTTTCTAAAAAAAAATTGAGATTTCTTCACCTTGTCATTTTTTCCGCCAAATTGACCAAAAACGTTTTTGGCGACATTCTTGATAGAAAAATAGCTTTTGTAGACTACAAAAACATTGATATTAGAAAGTTGCAAAATTTCCATTTTTCCAAATTTGTTAGTCCATGGTTTTGTCAAAAATTTGAAATTTCTCCACCTTGTTTTTTTATCTGCCAATTTGATCCAAAAAAGTGTTTAGCGATATTCTTGATAAAAAAAAAAATGCCTTTGTAATCTACAAAATCATTGATATTAGGAAAGTGGAAAATTAGCATTTTCCCAAAGGGTCAGTCTATGTTTTTGGTCAAAAATTTGAAATTTGAAACCTTTACTTTTATGGGGGAAATTGATCAAAAAACTTTTCGGCGACACTCTTGCTCGAAAAATAGCTTTTCTAGAGTACAAAAACATTGATATTAGAAATTTGCGTTTTTGCAAAGGGGTTAGTCCATGGTTTTTGTCAAAACTTTGAAATTTGTTTACTCTGACTTTTTTCGGCCAAATTCATGAAAAACGTTTTTGTCGACGTTCTTGATAGAAAGATAACTTTACTAGACTACGAAAACATTAATATTAGAGAGTTGCAAAATTTCCATGTTTCCAAACGGGTCATTCTATTGGTTTGATCAAAAATTTTAAATTTTGCACATTGACTTTTTTCGGCAAAATACATCAAAAAAGTCAGTTTGGGGACATTGTACAGTCTTGATAGAAAAATAATTTTCTAGACTACAAAATCATTGATGTTAACAAGTGGCAAAATTTGCATTTTTCTAAAGGTGCCAGGCCATAGTTTTTCCAAATCTTGACTTTTTTCAGGGAAATTGCATGGTCAAAAAGAGTGTTTAATTTCGCGACATTTTTCATAGAAAAGTAGCTTTTCTAGGCTACAAAAGCAAGGATATCAGAAAGTTGTAAAATTTACATTTTTCCAAAGGGGTTAGTCCATGGTTTTGGCCAAAACTTTAAAATCTCTTCAACTTGACCTTTTCAGCTAAATTGATCAAAAGAAGTGTTTCGCGACATTATTTAGTCCAAATTTGTTAGTCCATAGTTTTTGTCAAAAATTTGAAATTTCTGCACGTTGACGTTTTTCGGCCAAATTAATCAAATAATACGTTTGGCGACATTTTTGCTAGATAAATAGCTTTTCCAGAGTACAAAAACATGATATTAGCACGTTGCAAAATTTGCATTTTTCCAAAGGGGTTAGTCCATGGTCTTGGTCAAAATTTTGAAATTTCCTAACCTTGACGTTTTTGGCCAAGTTGATCAAAACAAGTGATCATCGAAATTCTGATAGGAAAATAACTTTTTTAGGCTACAAAATCATTGATGTTAAAAAATTTGCAAAGCTTGCATTTTTCCAAAGATTTTCCATGATTTTGATCAAAAATTTGAAATTTCCAAATCTTGCCTTTTTTTCGGCCAAATTGATCAAAAAAAGTGTTTGGCGACATTCCCAATAGAAAGATAGCTTTTCTAGACTAAAAAAGCATTGATATTAGAAAGTTGCAAAATGTGCATTTTTCGAAAGGGGTTAGTCCATTGTCTTGGTCAAAATTTTGAAATTTCCTAACCTTGGCTTTTTTGACCAAATTGATAAAAAAAAAAGTGATCGTCGACATTCTGATAGAAAAGCAACTTTTTTAGACTACAAAATCATTGATGCTAAAAATTTGCAAAGTTGGCTAAGATTTTTAAAATGCTAAGTTTGCTAAGATTTTGCTAAGATTTTTAAACTTTCGTAAAAACATCCCTTTTTCGAACAAATTGATCAAAAAGTGTTTCGAGACATTATCCATAGAAAAGTAGCTTTTCTAGACTACAAAAGTTGCATTTTTCCAAAGGGGTTGGTCCATGGTTTTACTGAAAAAATTGAATTTTTTTTAAAATTTCTTTAACATCCTTTTTTCGAACAAAATGACCAAAAAACATGTTTGTCGACATTCTTCATAGAATGATAGATTTTCTAGACTACGAAATCATTGATATTATAAATTGCAAAATTTGCATTTTTCCAAAGGTATTACGGCAAAGTTTTGATCGAAAATTTGAAATTTCCAAATCTTGACGTTTTTCGGCTAAATCGATCAAAAAGTGTTTCGCGACATTTTTCATAGAAAGGTAGCTTTTCTAGCCTACAAAGTCACTGATCTAAAAATTTGCCAAATTCGCAATGTTTGCAAAGGGATTAACCCATGGTTTTTGTCAAAACTTTGTTCACGTTCAAGTTTTCGGCCAAATTAATGCAATAATGCGTTTGGAGACATTTTTGCTAGAAAAAAAGCTTTTCTAGAGTACAAAAACACTGATACTAGAAAGTTGCAAAATTCCGTGGTTTTTGTCAAAAATTTTAATTTAGTTTACCCTAACTTTTTGCGGCCAAATTTATCAAAAAAAGTGTGTCGACATTCTTGATAGAAAGATAGCTTTTCTAGAGTACAGAAACATTGATATTAGAAAGTTGTAAAATTTGCATTTTTGCAAAGGGGTTAGTCCATGGTTTTTGTTAAAAAATTGAAATTTGTTCACCTTGACTTTTTTCGGCAAAAATCAACAAAAACGGGTTTTCTCGTCATTCTTGCTCGAAAAATAGCCTGTCTAGTCTACAATATCATTGATATTAAGAAGCTGGAAAATTTCCATTTTCCAAAAGGAGTATGAAATTTCTTCACCTTGACTTGTTTAGGTCAGATTGATCAAAAAAGATGTGTGAGACATGTTTAATAGAGAAATAGCTTTTGTGTATGACGTATTTCTTGCTAACAAAAAAACTTCTTTTTTGGGATTAAAAAACATTGACGTTAGAAAGTTGCAAGATTTGCTTTTTCTAAAGGGTATAGTCCATGGTCTTGGTAAAAATTTTGGAATTTCCTAACCTTGACGTTTTTTGGCCAAATTGATCCACAAGTCTTTTTCGACATTCTCGATAGAAAAATAGCTTTTCTAGACTACAAAAACATTGGTCTTAGAAAGTTGCAAAATTTGCATGGGTTTGGTCACAAATTTAAAATTTCTTCACCTTGACATTTTTTGGGTCAAATTGATAAAAAAAAAAAGTGTTTGGTGACATTCTCGATAGAAAGATAGCTTTACTAGACAACGCAAAAGCATTGATATTGATAGAAAAATAGCTTTTCTAGACTACAAAAACATTGGTCTTAAAAAGTTGCAAAATGTCCATGGGTGGTCACAAATTTAAATTTCTTCACCTTGACTTTTTTTGGGTCAAATTGATCGTCGACATTCTGATAGAAAAATATCTCTTTTAGACTAAAAAATCATTGATGTTAGAATTTGCAAAGTTTGCATTCTCCCAAAGGGCCTAGTCTATGGTTTTGGTCAAAAATTTCAAATTTCTTCAACTTGAATTTTTTCGGCCAAATTGATCAAAAAAAGTGTTTGGCGACATTCTCGATAGAAAGATAGCTTTACTAGACTACGCAAAAGCATTGATATTAGAAAGTTGCAAAATTTGCATTTTTCCAAAGGGGTTAGTCCATGATCTTGATCTAAACTTTGAATTTTCTAACCTTGACTTTTCGGTCAAATTGTTAAAAAAAAATGTTTCGCGACATTCTTGATTGAATAGTAGCTTTTGTGCACTATAAAAGCATTGATATTAAAAAGTTGCAAAATTTGCATTTTTCCAAAGGGGTTAGTCTATGATCTTGATCAAAACTTTGAATTTTCTAACCTTGACTTTTTCGGCCAAATTGTTAAAAAAAAAATGTTTCGCGACATTTTTCATTGAATAGTAGCTTTTGTGCACTATAAAAGCATTGATATTAAAAAGTTGCAAAATTTGCATTCTCCCAAGGTCCATGCGGTTCAAAACTTTGAAATTTCTTCACCTTTACTTTTTTCGGCAAAATTTCAGAAAACAAGTGTTTTTCTACACTACAAAAACATTCAACATTTTGGTCCAAAAAAACACTGACTTAAAGAGAGTCGCAAAATTTGATGTTTCATTCAGTTATTTAGATCGAAGAGAGTTTTTACATCAGAATCAGGTGTATGAGTAGTACAATTATAATACAAAAAACACAAGGAAAAATAACGAAACTTTTTCCAACGTTATGTTTATTTTTCATAGAATAATTTCTTTTTACACTTTTCTTTTTGGCAGTTGAGACGTATAAAAGTTGCCAAATACATTTCCAAATTATAATTTTTTTTTTTTCAGTAACTTTGTGTACATTCTATACATACGTACAAATGAATCTTTTTACAAATGGAACACATCCTTTTGCAACATTGAATATTTAGAGTAAACCATTTTCCTCCCATCTACAGCAGACAAGTTTGGGTCACCAGCAAGTCTGCAAAATATACTGTTAAATATTTAGGGTAAACCATAGATAAATCAGTTTTCTTTCATCTACAGCAGACAAGTTTTGGTCACTGACAAGACGGCAAAATATACTGTCTGTCGCACGCCAAACGCGAGGGCTCTCTGCTGTTGCTGTTAATAATCTCACTTGTCTCTACGCAGAGATTCTAGAGTTATACAAACAAAAATCGTATTTTGTGGTTTAAATATTGAATCCGTCTCTGAACGTCAAATGTGACCATTCAAGTGAACGCCAGTGAACGACGCCCTTAAGGTTTTGCTCTCATTTAACAGAACGACGTAAACCGTCCCTGGACAGCTTCACAGTCGCCATTTTATAAGCATAATCTTTGCTTTCTTGCAAGGTTACAGTAGAACCTTTCTAATCTGTTCAGAGAGGCTTTCAGTGTCAGAAGCTGTCTCAACATACGACTGGCTTGGAAAGAAATACTTCTGCGAGGAACGGAGAGTCAGCAAGTGAGAATGCTTGGCTGGTTCGTAAATTGCTTCATCGGCTTCGTCGGGAAATGGATTCAGGGTTAGGGTTTTTAGATGAAGCACCATGTTGTTTAACACCACGCTGCGACGCGTTTGGTAAATTGCAGGCGGCGGAAAAGCTGAAATAAAGAACGAAAACATGAGGCTTTGCAGGTAATTATTATGTGCTGCAGTTTCTATCGAAACCGTTCTTCTCTAGGCTGCGTCGCAGACGTAATTAATAGGCAGTTTACGCAACGACGACAGCGACGGCTACCAAAACGTCACTTAAAATTTAAAGTGAATTTGTACTGCCTCAAACTTCATCGCGCTTATTCCATCTCGTTTAATTCGTCAAATGATGGCACATTTTTGGGGAGTTGAATTTTAAATGACTGCATCAAAGTTCAGGAAAAGAAAAAGAAAGGTGTTGTCTGTTGTTCGCGTCCTCGACAAAACGTGAAATTAGGCAGTTTCACGTTGTAGTCGTGCTACGACGGCAGAGAAATGTACAAAAAAGCGTGATGCAAGTGCAAAGTTGATGTTTGGTTTGTCTAAACCTATTGCTTTTTTTGCCGTCCTCGCTGCCGTCGCCGTCGTCGTTGCGTAAACTTCCTAATACCGGTTACCGGTTAACTACAAGATTTTCTCAATACTAAGTAGTGCGGCGCGCGCATGAACCAGCGTCATTTTGGCGGGAAAACGCGATAGCCGTAGTCATTCTACTTCGGGTTTTAGCGAGAATGTCATAGTATCATTTTGCGATCGGAAGAGAACAATAAGCGTGCTAACTTCTCTGTTAAAGAAAAAAGTACAATAAAGCTTTCCGCGGGTTTCTATTTTTGGGAAATACGCGAAGTAAAAAAACAAGAGTTAAAACTCGTCTTTGCAGTCGTCCTTGCCCTAGAATCTAAAGGTCTCTATTCTTGGGACCAAGAGAACCAGTGTCCGTAATAGAAAGGTATCCGTAAGCAAAATTTCAATTTATTGACAGAGAAATCTCAAATCAGGCCTTACTCAGACTTACCTAGCGCAAGAGATGTTTCTCTTTCTGGGTGGCAGTGGCTGCAGTGTGTTTCTCCCAAACGAGCTAGGCTACGCTTACTGGAAAAAAACAAAAGGGTATGGTTCATATTTTTCCTTGGTTTAAATTTTATTTCTCTTTGTTTTAAACTCATTATCGTACATTACCATACCTCAAAACAAGGAAATAAATTTAAACCAAGAATAAAATTGAACCACAACATATACACGTTGTAGTCTGTAGTCCGTCATACCCAGCAAAACTTAAACAATGAGATTGTTACCGAAAATAATAGAAAAAAAAAAACAAACAAAAAAAGGTTTCAGTGGAATTTATCAGTGTGTTAAGGCAAAAGAAGCCCAGAGGCCGTATTGTCACCAAACTCAAAAAAGAATTAATTACCTTTCAATGCTTCTGTAACTTTCGCGACACCTTATTAAGTTCCTAAAGCGGAAGAACCCCCCAAAAGATCTTGCAGGGGTTAATGACAACATTGAAACGTGCAGCACTTTGTACGTCGGTCCTTACAACGCGTGCTTAAGCGTCAAACGCGCTTCTGTAATCTCTGATCACTAGGAGCTCAAACTAGTATCCTATGCACTTGAAAAGGACTCTGAAGGAAGCCTCAATGCATTGCCGTGATGACGGCTATCACAAAACGTGGCTAATTAGTCGCTAATCGCCGAAAGAAGGACACCTACCTGTGTATCTTTGGAAGAACGAGAACTGTGTTTCTAGAATTGTCCTGAACCTGAACGGGAGTCTTTTCACGAGTCCGCGTGCGTGCTCGTTCCAGTTCCTCCTCCATTCTGATCTCACAGAAGTAGTTAATCGCTTCTGCTGGCGTTGCTGTGTCAGCGGCTTTGCCTCCCAGAGCCTCAACATCAAACGAGACTAAAAGGGACAGGTGGAACGAGTGAGTTGGTAATCGAATGGAACTTATTTTTTTTAAACTGGAGATGCATATAGCTTTTCTAGCTAGTGTCCACGCACTCTACTTAAAGAATAAAGTATAAACCCGCTAGTAAGAACCCGGTTTTTAAGAAGAAGTTACGCTAAAATTGGCCAGTTAGGTCCCCCTCTATACAAGGACCTGTTTAGCCTAAAATTTGAAACAGTTACTTACTTTCTAAAATCTATAAAAAAAATTCTCTAGAATTTTGCAAATAAGATAAGTCAACATTTAGGATCCTCTTTGAAGACATGGGAGCCTTACCACTCCAACTGCAATGTAAATGAAGAACCTACATAGCCTAAATTTATGCTAATTACCCTTTATGTAAGAACCTGTCTAGGCTAACTTGGGAAAATGAAGGTTCTTACTCGCCGCCTTTTATTGTACTCCACTCTGAGAGTCATGAAAAAATCAAATAAAGTACGACAAGATTAAGAACTGGTAGGAAACAAACCAGCTGGATATATACAAGTGTGGCCGAAGAGTTGAACTGGGGAGGGCCGAGAAACAAATCTACATTTCCAGTTATAATTATTGAAACGTTTGCCGATTTCTTGGCATCTTTCTTTTAGCAGATGTTTATGCCAATGCAAACCCGTGAAACCAACATTGAAGGAAGCGATACAGGTATTCTTGAAACCACTCAGATTATCTTGTGCTTTCAACAAATTATCAAGTGTTTCAACAAATTATGACCGGAATTGTACCCAGCGGTCAAAGGGGGTCTCGAACCCAGGGCCTCCGGATTACGAGTCCGACTCGCTGACCACTCAGCCACGCTGCCTCTCTTAAGATGCAATGAAACGAAGCAACTACAATGACAAAGGAAAGAAAAATATGACTTACTGCTTGACGGTTTGGACATCACTGATGCTGTCCTCTGTTAATACAAAAACAAAATTTCACAAAAGAAAGTTCCGAAACAAACCAGAGATCAAAGAGAAAAATGAGAGAGATTCGTAGAAGTTAATTCGCCAACTGAATGAGTTTTAAAGGTTAATTGAAACACCCACCTGGGGGTCTCCTCTATCAGTTTTTAAGATACCCTTGATTGAACTAGGCGTCGTTGGAGACTTGGTTCCTCTGTATAACAGGAGTACAAAAAGCAGGAATCAAAATATGAATTCTCATTAGTTGCCCCTATACATTTCCGGAGACATAATGGAGAGGAAGCCTTTAATTTTGATGACTACTGTATTTTACAAAGCTTAAATATAGAAAGGAGAAATTTGATGCTGATCACTCTTAAGGTGATGTTACACGAGAAGATTCGCAACAACCATTTTTAGCGCAACACAGCGTTGCAACATTGTTGCGACATTGTTTCGAATAGTTGCAACATTGTTCCAACATTGCAATGCTGTGTTGCGCTAAAAATCGTCGTTGCGAATCGTACTGTTTAACATCACCTTTAGGGCATAAGAGGTTAACTAATGAGAAGAACAATTGTACATCTTACGAAGATGTGCGAATTGAAGAAGGGGTATGCCAGTTCTTGTCACCAGTGCAATTTAGGTGTAGACGTGCCCATGAACTAGCTTGGTAACGTACAATGATCTGCAGCGTTCGCATAAAAAAAACACCCTAAAGAATCAGTCTTACTTGACGACACTTCCAGCTTGCGCGCGGCTGATCTTTCCTGCCAGGGAACGAATATGTTCCCTGAACTGAGCAAGCCATTTGTTGAGCCACTGAACACACATGTCTTTTACAAGCGTCTTTCTTCTCTTTTCAGGAATACCCTAAAATGCGTAAAAGGGATCAAACCATCAACTGACTGCGGAAGTTCATTTGAAGAGGATATGCGGTCCGAATATAATCAGGCCACATGGCCTTAGGTCTTAACGAAAACCACATTCAATTAATGAACAGATTCGTATAAGTAGCACATTTACTGGTCACCCAGTATTTAAGGTTAAGGAGTTAACTCGGGTTGCCGAGAACAACATCTGGAACTAAACCCTACACCAGTCATTCGGTCAAGCCTCTTCCCTTCCGTAACTGAAAACCATAAATAATGGAACAACAAAAGAAGAACAGCTTAAATTTTAGACACTTTCAACCATACATGTGACGTATCGAAACCTCTCTACGGCTTACTATGTAAACGTTAGTTCTCCAGCTTTCTTAAAGACATGCCACTCATATTACTCTGAGTACCAGAGGCTTTTTTCCAGCGTGTGACGGGATGCTTCGGTGTCGCCCGCAGGCTAACAGATCTTCGCGTGGGTCACTATACTATGAATTGACCGAAGCCGAAAACTGCACATGAAAAGTCTCTGGTCCCCAGGGTACACGCATATATGAAAAAAAAGATAACAAAATGAGCATAATACGCATGCAAAACCTACAACCACAAAAAATAAACGTACCGTGGTATCGAATAAATCTAATTCTTTCGCAAAGTAACCCGCTGTATCTGGGACTCCGATCGAGGCTAACAACTCCCGTACAAAATTCCTGCAAAAAGTGAATGAAAAGTCTCAGGTTTCTGCGAAATAACTCCGAAGAAGTTGTCACTGTTGCGTAAAATTACAACGAGTAGAGCGAACATTCCATAGCAAAGTCTGCCCAATACTGAACAAGCTGGAGGTAGCCTACAGAGCAGGACAGAGGTATCAACTTTGTGTACAGTAAACCAGGTGATCTGTGACGTCATTGCGGGGGCATGGGGAAAGAAATTTTAATGCCGTATCCCATAAACCAACGCGCGCACCAATTCAATTCAATTCAATTCAATCTGTTCCCGTCAGCTTTGGTTTATGGGATACGGCATTAAAATTTCTTTCCCCAGGCCCCCGCAGTGACGTCACAGATCACCTGGAACATACAGATAAACAAATGACTCTTGAGGAAGGTGAACAATCAATTATGACTTCACATCATTATTTAATTGGATTTAAGCAGCTCACTTGGAGGACAAAAGAACTTGGGACTGTGTGAAACAGTCTTTCCAAGTAAATATTACATGGCACTCTACTCCTAATGACAATTTTTTGGCTTTGGGTTTATCCCGTCGTTCCCCCACTCACCCCCCCCCCCCCCCAGCAATGTTGTGGTCAAAATAAGCACTCTTTTCCATCCATTTTGCTCAAAATTCAACTTTGTTTGGGGTGGGAGGGAAGGGGTCGTTAGTTTTACTAAGAATACGCCACTTCCACCTTTCCCATAATGCACCTTATTATCCCCAAAAATTTTGCATAAACTCTGTTTTTAATTGCTCTTGGGACGAATGTAATACCCAGGGGAAATGAAAAAAAAAAAAGGTTACGCAATTTTTTTTTTGGGGGGGGGGAGGGGGGGGGCAAATGAGGTGCATTATGGGAAATGTGGAAGTGGCGTATACCACTGGAAAGGTCCAAACACTTTTGATCTCTACTGCAGTCCTGTCTATTCACCATTTTCACTGAGACCATAATGCACCTTGTGTACCCCTCAAAATTTTACATTTTGTTTTCAATTTCTCATGGGTATTACAGTCGTCCCTACAGGAATAGAAGACAATGGTTAAGCAAAATTTGTGAACAAGATGCATTATCGTCTTGGTGAAAATGGTGACTGATGCTGAAGAGTGCTAACCACGTAAAGCCAGCCAAAATTCCCACGACAATAGATCTACTTTTCTAAACAAAAACAGGCAATCCATGAAAAGCCAATCGGAATGTGGATATTATTTGTCAGTTTAAAACGTACCTTATCTCCTCATCTCCATCGATAAACTGAGCCATCAGTTCGGCCACAAAAGACACTTCATATACCCTCATGGAGTGTGACAGTTGCAGAGCAGCGCGCAAATACTGCTTAACCTGGGTCGAGCCATGCGCAGTAGGTGGATCCGGAATATTCAATTCAGCCATCATGGTCCGGTTGACTTTCTCACACGTTTGGCGATTAAGTCCTTCTTGGCGATGTAATAGCATGATAGCCTACAAAATATTAGGGAGCTTTAGATTTGAGGACGAGAACGAGTCCGAGATTTAACTTAAAGTTTTTGCGCGTGTTCTCTAAAAAGAGACACCCCGGAAAGCTTCACTTTACTTTTTTCTCATCAAAAAAGTTAGCACGATTATTTATACTGAAGGACGCTAAGCCCTCTTCCGATAGTAAAATGTTAAAATTTCTTACATTTGATAACTTGTTGCCGCCACCACGACATTCGCGCTAAAATTCCTAGTAGAATGACGACGACTATCCCGCCAAAATCCCGCCAAAATGACGCAAGTTCACGCGTGAACAGTACTCAGTATTGAGAAAATCTCGTACTCGTAGTCGGCATTGTCTCAGAATCTAAAGTTCTCGATTCCAACTTAACTTAAAAACTTGAAAGAGTGTTAGGCTACTTGAGACGGGGAAGAGGAAGACTCATTACTATCAAATACGTAATTTATGCACAGGAGATACAAAGTTTCGTCTCATATTCATACACCAATAAGTGGGTTGGTTAACTCTTTAGCCCAAATATCCGCATACAAATTCTCCAGACTGATCTCAGACATCTCCTTGAAGAACTAGTTGAGAGGATATGATAAAAGATCGAAGTATTTTTTCTCAGGTTATTAATTCTCGTAAACTTTTTCTCTTGATGATGTACATATTGATACTGTCCGGAGCAAATTGATGTTGGCCTCTCACATAGATGCCAACTCTCCCGCTTTTGGCGGGAGACTTACACTTTTTTGCCTCGTCTCCCGCTCTCCCGCTTTGGTACATAAATCTCCCGCTTTTTACGTTCACTATAAATATTGAATACTCAGTAAAAAATAAAGCAGTCTTAGTTTGAGATTTGGCCCATTTTTAGCTCAAAACATGAAGTTTTCTTAGGGGGTGTTTACATGACACCGGGGCGACTTTCGCGCCGCGACGAGTTCACTCCGGTTCCCTCTCATGGCTCTACATTTGTTTACATGATACCACCACAAAAAGTCATGCCGGCGCGAGTCGCCCCGGCGTGAGTTCACTCCGGTTGTCGCACCGGGGCGACAATTTCACTCCAGTACGAAATCTCGCAACGGTATCATGTAAACACGAAACGACCACCCGTTTCGGTGTGAAATCGGTCTAATGTTCGCGATTTTGAATCATACGTTCATTTTATCAAAATGAAGTGTACCTTCAAATAACAAGATCATATGTGAAATAACCCAGTCATCATGTAAACGCGATACGAAATCAAAAAGTCATGTCGGTATGAAACTCGCGCCGGTGCGAGTTTTCTCATGTAAACACTCCCTTATTCGCAGTACGGTTTCTGGGGCATTTTTGTCATTGACAAAGATTATTTCTAGCATTCGAATTTTGATAGTATGTACATCATGTAAGACGTCATATAATGTCCTAAGTCATTCCCATTGGGGGCTGGGTCAATTATTCGGGGGGGGGGGGTCGTTGAAATTCCGGGGGGGGGGAAGTAAAAAAAAGACAGTCTCCCGATTTTAGGTCTCCAGAGGTTGGCATCTCTGCTCTCACTTACATCGTTAAACGAGGTTCTCCCCTCATTTTCATGGTGTCTGTATTCGCCATTTCAACACGTCCCATGACACACCTTGTTTGCTCCCAAACATTTTGCATAACTTTTGTTTCCAATTCCTCCTGTGTATTACAGTCGCCCCAAGAGAAATCGAAGACAACGTTTGCGCAACATTTTGGGCGGCAATCAAGGTGCATTATGGTAGATGTACATATAGCGAATATCAGATGAAACACTCGTTGAGTGTTAGATTTAGTTTATCAAATGATTAATGATTCTGAATAAAATTTAAAGCTACTATTAACAATTTTTTATGGTAATTTGCATCCACTGTCCACAGTTTTTTTAACGACAAAGATTTCCTTTGTTTTCTCCTCATGAATTACAAATGAGTTTGACAAATATTTTCGTATATTCCCCACTTTGAGGTTGCGCGGGAGACCGGGTCGAGATGGTTGTCAAAGTGAATTAAGGGACTGTTTTGGGGGACGCATTTTCAAAATGGCGGGGAATTCGTCCCCCAAAACAGTCCCACAATACACTTTAGCAACCACCTTGACCCGGTCTCCCGCGCAACCTCAAAGTTGCGAATAATACATACAGCACAGATCTGTGTCTTCATTTCGTGCTCAGGTGTCTTCTGAATCAGACTCAGTAATAGTTCCACAAAGCTGTCTACTGTCCACGGCTTCGTAAAAGACTGTAAATGAAAAGTCAAAGCTGTTAAAACTTCAGCCACGTCGCGGGACCACTGAAACAGGCGTCATTACTTTCCTTTTTACCGCCGATTTTCGTAAGTAGACTATAAAATTCAAGAAAAACTGCAAGTGAAAGACTGGTTGAAGGTTTATCAGTTCTTGAAGCTGTCGAGTGCCATTCTTTCTAAATAATGCTATTTTTTGTTTATGCTTTCTAGTTCTTAATTTAGATACAAACCAACCTTAAATCATGCTGAACAAATCCAACTTATAAACTGGGAAGGTTAGTCTCCTGCTTAGCTATTTTGTGTGTCATCACGCAACGCTCCTCCCCAAGAAAGGATCGCAAAAGGAGCGTTGGGCGACAACAACAACAAAAAAAACGGCTGCGTACTAGCCTACGTAGCAAGCGTTTCCGTGCCGTTTAGGAGCAAAGAACGAGGAACGAGAGTCAAAGACCGCGCGAAAAATGGCGCAAGTAAAAGAGCGGAGTTCATTTTTTGGCTCTCATTTCATTTCTCGCGCGGCCAAAACAGGTCTTTCTTTGCCCCGAAACCAAATGGAAACGTTGCTTCGCAGGCCAGCTGCGTACGGGACTAGGAAGTGTTGTATTAAAAAGAGTAATGTTGAGCCTCGTACTAACATCGACAGTACATTGGGTTACGCACTTCCTAGCATTCTTAGCGAACAGTTCAAGTTAAATTCTTCGCCAAATAACGATAAATACTTACATCAGAGTTGCCATCAGGAAAAAAGTTTTCAAACCACAGAGTTCCTTTGAACTGAGTTATGAAGGAGGGTAATGGAGTGGGAGGGGGAGGTGGAGGGGTTGGAGTTGGTTCCTTGGGAGGAGGGGGTGTCCTGAAAAATTGAACGAAAAAATCGATAGTTAGTCATTGTTAAGACACCGGCTGAACTTGGAAAAATTTATTGCACTGGACAGACTTTCTCTCTACTAGAAAATTACTGTAGAGACCCTTATTTACAATATTTTTCGATGCCTCGAGGGGGCATATGTCTTTTTTAAAACATGATGTTAGCTAAAACACTGGCACACGGCGGTTTATTGTTGGTGTTTTATCGGAATTAAAATTGATTAATTTAGGTTTCTGAGAAACTGCCCAAATACCCCTCCCCTAAGCCAACCTTTTGTCCTAAGTGAGAAGTAAGAGATAATGTTGGCTTAGGGGAGGGGTAGGTGGGCAGTTTGCCAGAAACCTAAACTATCAAATATGCATGTGGATATCAGGTATAAATTTAAGTTCTTCAGTGTGTGTCATTTAAAGTAGCTGACAATGCCCGCCTGATTAAAGACAGACAAGGCAAAATTTACTTATCACTAGATTAAATTAATAATGGTAATTGAACTGAGGAGTGCAATTTGGTCTGAAATCATACGCGTGATTTCAAAATCGGACGAGCGCGCAGCGTGAGTTCGATTTGAAATCACAAGTATGATTTCAGACCAAAATTGCACGACCCGAAGTTCAATTACCACTTTATTACATCCATTTTGAAATCGCAGAATTTAGTCAGTACTAATATTTATTGATAAAGTAGCTGGTTTGTTAAAAAGCCGAAACAAAAAGGCTTTTACATCTCATTTTGTATTCGAAACAGAAATGATGCGATATAGAACAAAAATGGTGCGATTTAAAACAGAAATGATGCGATTTAGAGCATGAATGACGCGATTTGGAACAGATGCGATTTAGAGCAAAAAATGGTGCGATTTGGGAATAAATCACACTGCTGAGAGCCAATCAGATTGCACGGATCGCCAGTGATTTCAAAGTGGATGTAATAAAGGGCCTCAATGGGATTGTTGCGCTGAAGGTTGACGTTTAATTTTTTTCAATTTTGACAGTTGAAGGTTTTGTTAGAGCCTTTGATGGTTGACGATTATTAAGTGGAAATTTAGTCCAAGAGTTTACTGTAAATATTAAATACGGTATTTAACAATTATTCCTCGAGCCCGAATGGGCTCTGAGTCCATAGCCCATGAGGCCGAAGGCCGAATGGGCTATTGACTCAGAGGCCATGAGGGCGAGAGGAATAATTGTTTTAGTAAAATCTAACTAGTTGGTCAAAAATATGAAGATTAAAAAAACTTTAGCTAGTTAAAACTAGACTTTAATCCGTTTTTGTCGCCAAAAAGCCCGCGCTTTTCGCTACTAGTAGGCTATAACATATAGCCTAGTAGTAGCTCAACCAATCAGAACGCAGCATTGATGATAGACCACTAGTTGGATTTTACTAAAAATTAATATTAACTGTTGTGTTTCGGGGGTTGTCTTGGTCTTTCACTTATAAACTTTCGAAATATTTTCAGAAATAAGCAAGTTTTAAGGTTTCAAAGTGGCTAGAGAGAGTGTTTCTGCGACCACGGGAACTGGTTTGTCCAGTTACTGGATTCTGTGAAGATTAGCTGAAATAGTGAGATTTAAAATACCTTGAAACTTTTTAACCGTTAATACAAATCTACATTTCTGTCGGTTGGCGGTTTAATTAAAGGCCGTTTGACGACTGACGGTTATAACCCCACTGAAACTCTCTTAAATTGGTCCGGCTTAATATTTAGTTTACCTTTCCTTAACCTTAAGTTCGTCTGGATTGACCACCTCATTTTCAACAGAGATTAACGTAATGGCCAACGACGAGGGCGACTGTGGCCTTGCATCCAAATTCTCTTCTTGGAGAGGTAAAACCTGACGATGGCGGTTATCATGATTATGCAGGCTTTGTTTGTCAAGTTCCGAGTTGTTTGAATGAATGGGAGATGAAAACCAACCACTTTGTTTTACATTTACGCTGAACAGCTGTTTTCTTTAACAAAAATTATAGTTTATGGTTTAGACATAACTTTTAACTCTTCAAACAAGGGGGTACACTTTTGTTAAACAAAAGGTTTAAGATTTAATGCGTCATGAACTAAAATCTTCAATATATTGCTTGAATTTAATTAGACTTTCTTCATTTAGGTTTGAACATTTAAATAACTAACAGTGTTTTTTCTTTCTTTAACTTAAGTAGACATATTACGTTAAGACAGGATTACGCATAGTTTGGAAAACTTACAAACAGCTGCAACAAACTACAGTCGACCACACAGAATGCAAAGACTGAGTGGTCGCTTACGGGAGGTGGCCATTTACAAGAATAGAACCACAGAGGCCTCTTCCGAGAAGAGGTCTGGGCACAACTACTATATGGAAGATCTAATTTATTGCATGCAATGTCTCAGATACGACATGTTAGTTTCATGTTGTCACTAAAGTTCTTCGTATACTGCTATTTCGAGAAAGGTTGTCGGAAAAAAAGTGCACGCGACAATCCCGAAAGGTAGTATGGGATATGAGCAATACGCTGTTCCTGACACTGTAGCTGTCGAACCTACTTTTGTTGCTTTCCTTTAGCACTCGCAAACATATGTCCATGGTCTCTCGTGCCATTCTTTCAAATTTCTTTGAAAGAACAGTGAACTCAAAACCACCCACAATACCTTTCGGGATTGTCGCGTGCACTTTTTCCGACAACCTTTCTCGAAATAGCTGTATTCTAAGTAGCATAGTGCACATAGCGAACATAAAGATCAGAGAATGTGTCAAGTGATCGTTAACAAGGAGGTTAGTAACAATGAAAAATCATTAACCGTCAGGCCCAAAAAAGTGGTCGCGGTCCCTTACAGGGTGTGGTCGATTACTAGAGGTTCCAATTGTAAGGCTTTGACTGGGAAAATTTTGTTATTTTGGATACGCAGTTGCTTACGGGAAGTGGTCGAACATGGAGGTTCGACTGCACATGTAAACAGGGCTTGAAAAAATTCCCGGCCGGTAGTCCAGGACAGGCAAATTTGTTTCCTGGACAAAGATCCAGGAAGCACATCATCTTACTAAACCAACAACTAAGATAAACGAGAAATGGCCCTAGGCAAGCAAAATACGACAGCAGCTTGCCAAAAGGAAAAGGCTGGAATTCAAGCTTTTTCGAGCCCTGACAAAGCTATAACTTTCCACTTGACTAGAAATTTTTCTTATGGAAAATCGCGTACTGCGATTGTTCAAACAAAAGATCTAAAGCTGTCACTACTCGTTATGGGGTACTAGATCGATCAAGTTTTTGGGCCTGTAGATAAAATCCAATGCTGTGACCATGCAATCATGTGAAAGTTGTTCTACAGTAACTTATTCCGGTTATCTTTTATTTGGCATTTCGTTACCTTGCAGATTAAAATTTTAATTTTCTAAGTAGCACAGATACTCATCTACGATGGCTGCCCGCAACGCAAAGCGCTTGATCTCGAGGATCTTACAGAAAATAGGGGACTGTTGACAGTGTTGAAGTTTCCCATTAAATTAAAGGATTAATCCAATTACAGTTGTACTTACGGTTGAGGTGTTGGAGGCTTGGGGCGCGTCACTAATTTCTCAATCGGCTTAAGTGGTTTGATTTCCTTTTTAGGGGATGGGGTCCTCGGGGCAGATGGTTCTTTCGCGGGGGGAGGGGACGGAGGCGGTGTTGGAGAAGGAGACTTCAGCAGTTTGCTATCATCCAAAGGTTCTGGTGATGGTATATCTCGTAAAGCAAGCTGAAGTTGATCAGCGAACTTCGACTTTGTTCTGCTCCGCTTTTCTTTTGGACTCTCTGGAGATTTTGGAAGTTTCTATACACAAAGAAAAAGAGAAAAAAATTCAAGCAAACATACTGAAGATTTTCGTTCATAACGCATTAAATCTTCAACTTTTGTTTAACAAAAAATGTACCCTCATCGTTTGAAGAGTTAAAATTAATAAATGCCTAAACAATAAACTGTAAGTTTTGTTAAATAACACAGCTGAAGAAAAAGAGCGAAAATATGTTTGTTGCTTTACACTGGATTATACCAGGACTAGTAAAAAAATATCCATATGTCGTGTTGATCCGGGTTTGGGGCAATACGCCATTTGCGAGTGCCAAAAACTCTCACTTTCAAAACAAGGGAAAGTGCAAAACCTTTCTTGAGAAAATTACTTTTATTTGCACAAGAATAAAAATCATATTTATATCAATGGCTTCGCACTTAGCCTCGGTTTGAAACAGAGGCTTCGGGCAACTCAGAAATTAGTTATCATAACAGAAGCGTCATTTCTTTATCACGCAATACCAACCAATAGGCTCTTTACATGACTTGATCACTATCAACTTTCGGTAAACACGAAAATAGTTCACTTTGGAAATATTTTGTTAGCACAACCTGAAAGAGCATGTTACCATTAGGTAACCTTAGAATTTTCAGCTGTATATCGCAAAGTAGCGATTGCAACGGCCGCCGAAAGTTAGAAGCAGTTGTATGAAAAAAACAACTTTTGCCACCCAGTCAAGCTTGCATGGTTTTCCATACAAATCGTTGTAAATTCTAATTGTCGTAAAATTTTTCCCTTACGCATTTAAGGGATCAAATTGGCTGTTATGAATTAAGAGGAGATTTGAGCCCCGTAATCCTTGAGGAAATATTTCATGACAGTTTGAAAATTTCGAAATTTACAAGGATTTGTATGGAAGACCATGCAAGCGTGACTGGATGACAAAAGTTGTTTTTCTCACACAAATGCTTCTAACTTTCGCCGGCCGTTGCAATCGCGGAACTAGCTTATGGGTTCGTCTAGATGCAGTGAAAATTTCTCTCTCGTATTTACCTTCTTTCTGCTTTCCAGTTCAGCTAATTGTTGTGCTGTGAGCTGAGGTGGTTTCCAGGCGTCTGTTTCTTCCGTGCCCTCTTCCCGTAAACCCTTAAACATGGCGACAACCACAGAGTTCGGAATAAAACCATCGGGCGCAATTACGAACGTGTCCTCGTCTCCGTCATCAGCCGAAGAGGCAAGTCGCGAGAGTCTTTGCGATACAAGCTGGCGAGATTGACTCGGCGACGGGTACCGATCAGACTTCGGCACGTCGACCACGTATCGATCACGGTCCCGATTTATCAGAGGTGGTTCTACCGGGTGACTTCGGAAGTGCAGTCTGTGAGAAGGCGCCGAGTGGGATATCCTGGAACTTGTTTCCTCGTTAGAAAAAATCTCACTCTCAGTCTCTGTGGTAAAAGGGCGTTCAAATCTGTGAAGAATGAGCCATAACTCGCTGTTAATAATTTACCCTTCCAAAGTTACGTATATGTGCCTAGATTGTTTGTTCACGCATCTCATCAGCGTTTGATCCATTAGGGAGCTTAGCGAAAGCGTTTTTTGAGAGACGCACGTCAACCGGAAGTGAGGACTTTTCCCTTTTAGACCTTTAAGCCCCAGTATCCACATACAAATTCTCCAAACTGATCTCCATACATTTCCTTAAAGAATTAGTTAAGAGAATTTGTTCAAAGATCAAAGTGTTTTCTCTTGGGTGATCATTTTATTGATTCTCATAACTTATCCCTTTACAGTGTATGGATAATTGTAAGGAGAAAATTGATCTTGGACACTACTGGGACTTAAAGGATTAATATGCCTAGACGTTTAAAATTTCTATCGCTTAGTTTCTTTACTCTTATAGAGACGATTTAACTAAAAATTTCGGCAAAACCACTGCCCAGGAATGTAAAAAGTCCTCTTCCGATTGAAGTGCGTCGCTCAAAAGCTCCTTTGCTTAAGTTCCCTAGTTAGCATTCGCCACTTTAGAAACGAGAACGAAACTGAGCCGAGTTAGCTTTCGCAGAGACTCCTGGGATCGTTACCGAGAACACGCCATTCAGCCATTGGCCAATTTGTTTTCCATGTCCCCAGTAACAGTCCCAGAAGTCTTTGCGAACGTAAAATTGGCCCAGTTTCCTTTTGGTTATGACTAGAATGGATACCTCAAAATCAGGTTGGACACCTTATGTTTATTACACAACGCTATACTCTACTCCACGCTATGCGAATTTAAAAAGTGGGGAAATCAGAGTAAAAGACAATTGTGCAAGGAAAAGAGTTGGGTTTAGCACTGAAGTACAGTGATTAGGGTTAAGCGCTGTTTTAAAAACGGTTAGCTTTCAATAATGTAATGATCAACGCCATGTAAAGTACGTTAAAATTAACCGGTCTCGGCAGTTAGCCCTTGATGGTGTAGTGGATACAGATGTGGATTATATATCAAATTACACGGGTTCAAATCCTATGAATTACCTACTGTTTTCTTCTGTTTTCTTTCTTTTCTTATTTACTACTTTAAGTTATAAGACTCCTATCATGTATGTTGAGCGAAGATGACAATCTGACTTTGGGGTATCCATTCTAGTCACAACCGTTTCCTTTTCGTTTCTAAAGTGGCTAAATGGAACTGGGGCCAATTCAATAAAACTTTTGCTAATGTAATTTACAAGTGTATATAGCTATTGTTTTTAGACTCAAAAACAATTTCCCATAACCTGTTGTCTTTGATTGGCTAAGAAATCTCGCGCCTTTTTGTCAACCAATCAGAACTAATGCCAAAACCGGTCGAGACTCGTTCCTTGGGTTTTCCCGCCTTGAACGTTGGCAACGCGTACTTCCTTCTAGTTCTCACTGTTTTAACTGGACTGACCTGATCGGCTGTGATTGGACAGAGTAAACACACTATCGGAGCGAGTCACAACAATCAATATTCAATAGCTGGTGTTACAATTGAGTCTGAACTCAGACATTCTTCTATTTTAAAGAACATACAAACTGTATAAACGCAGAATTAACCAAATCGACAACAATTTTCTGTGGTCTGTAATCTTTTCGACCATAGAAATGACGTCAAAATGTTCAAACCTCAACTGGAACCACCAGCCTCAAGCGAGTGGTTTTACTGCACAGTTGTAAACATTATGACGTAACTTCTATGGTCGATAAGAGTGCAGACCATGGAAAATTGTTGTCGATTTGTTTTTACAATAACAGTAACCGCTTTTAATGTCCATTTCCATTGACGTTTATCGGAAAATCGCGCGCGCGACAAAGACAAAAAAATTGCGCCAACATCACGTATTTCCATGGTCTGCACTCTTACACACGATTCGCAACGACGATTTTTTGCGCAACAAAGCGTTGCAATGCTGGAGCAATGCTGTAACCATTCTAAACAATGTTGAAACGCTGTGTTGCGCAAAACAACCTGGTTGCGAATCGTCGCGTGTAAAGTCAACTTTGTCGAACATAGGTCTCGACTATTAAGCGCGTGAGAAATCATTCAGTTATTTTAAAAGCCCTTTCGCTTCGTTTCCATGGCTGAAAATACTGCCGATAACTGAAACAAAAACCAATTGGCTTACCTTGACAATTCACCCTGCTCTTTGCTTGTGGGCAACACAGGTGAGTCTCTGGCATCGTCTTTTAATTGTATGGGCTCGAACTCAGACATGGACAGACTCATGATCGGCGCTTTCGTAGCGGATTTTTCAGAGGAAGTAGCCTCCCCTTTCTTGGATCTTGTCGACTGTCTGCTTATTGAAAAAAATCCGTTTCCTCTGTCGGGAGCGTATGGCTCTTCTTCCTCTTCATAACCATATTCGTCCTCTAAATCATCGTCTGGAAGATCGATACAAGGTCTTTTGTAGAAGATTTCCAAGTATCTGTCGAACGCTTCTCCGCGGACCGTGTCTAGGTCGATGTTTTGTCGTTTCCGGCTAAATTCGTAGGTTCCATCGCGAAGTTTGCGCAATTCGCTCTCGCGTTCTTGGATTTTGGAAAACGCCTAGAAAGGAAAAAGATGATTACAATCAGTTGTGTTCCGTTTAGTGAAGACGTCCATCCTGATCAGATTGGCGAGAGTAGTTTGTCGGCGTTGCGGATGGGTGCAATCACCACATCACGTAATACAAAAGATTGAAAAGAAACAGAGTGATACCCACACCACAACCCAAAAGGCAGTTTAAGAAGCGGCGTTATCCAGAGACGCAAGTCAACCGGAGTTTTTGCACTCTTCGGTTTTGATTTTTAACAAATTCTTGGACAAATCGTCTCTTTAAGATTAAAGTCACTTAGCAATACAAATCTGATAGCGTCAAGGCATATTAAAAGAGAAAAAGGCTCACTTTCAGTTGACGCGCGTCGCTCAAATACGTTCCTGTTTAAACTTCCTATAGTTAACCAACGATAGCTTCCGCAACACCCATAAACTGGCGTGATTCAGTTGACTAGGTTTGTAATTGTCAATTGGCCGTGAAAGCACCAGTCTGTATGCGCGTTTTTTGTTTGTCTATTTGCTTGTTTTTTCGGACAGCGTGGATGAGCGAATAGAGCGCTGGACTTGTAATCCGGAGGTCCCGAGTTCAACATCCCGCTCTCACCGCTCGCTAGATTCGTTCACGGTAGTCCCGAGTTCAAATCCTTGGCCACGATTGTAAAAACAGCCAATTGGTTCGCCTCCTACCAGTTCCCATTCTTAACCTTGTATTTTCCATTCAAATTAATTTGTCTTATTTATTTATTTGAGATTGGATTAGCACTGTCGTTATGGTAGACGGCCACGTTTTCCAGCCGTCCCACCATCGATGCTAAAATTGCTCACAATGGCTGTAAGTATTACTATCGAGCAGGTAAAAAATCTTTTAAAGCAGGAGCTTGCTCCTGTAAATGCAAAATTTTGAAGAACTACCTAACCAACTGAATGAATTGGATTCAACGTTGATGAAGCAACATAATTCATGTAAATAGAAGTTCTTCCTACTTTGTTTTGTTTTTCTTTTTTTTCTCGTTGTATTTCCTTTGATTTTACCTGCTACCTAGAACCTAAATTGTTCAGGGAGCTAACAAGAAAAGCAACTGGTTCATTTAGCTTCCTAGCTTGCACATTATTCTCGTTACATTTAATATATCTTATACTGTAATTAAATTTCCTAGAGTGTAATATTAATATTATGACAAAGCATAATAAAAGATTATTGATTATTAGATTATTGATCATTATTTCACAATCCCAGATAAATCCCATAAGGGGAGGGGATAATTACCAATTCATCATTTATCACTTTTTTACGCAGCAGGTTGTACCGTTAGCAAAGACGTGTAGTGACTAACCTGGCTTCTCCTTTCTTCTTCCTGAATTTTTTCGTCCATTTCATCCTGTGGCAGCCTGTCTTTAAAGCGGCTGTATTTATACAAGGACGACTTGACTTGGTTTAGACGCTGACATTCCTCTGATGTTAGACCAGCTTTGATGTCCGAGTCGATCTCGATTGGTCCCTCGGAGGCGACCCGTCGGAAATCCATCGCTACCATTCGGTAAATATATGATTGCGGAATGTCTACAAGGGAGGGAGAGAGGGCAAATGTAAGTCGAATTTTAAACAAAGAAAATTGCTACCGTGATGGAGGTTTAGGTATCGGGCCTTACAAAGAGGAGAGGTTGTTACGTCATGTTACCTTGGTAGCAAAAATTTCTGGATGACAACAAAACGAAAACGTCACTAAAAAAGAGAATTCAGACTGTTTCAAGCTTCATCGATCTTATTCAATTTCCTTTAATTGGTCAAATAGTGGCGACATTTTCTGGGGTTGAATCCGAAAGGACCGTACCTAAGTTTAGAAGAAGAAAGAGAAAATTTTTGTGTTGTGTTCACCTTCTCCATAAAGCGGGCGTGTGAAAATTAGGAAGTTTCATATCGTAGTCGTGCAACGACGGCTAAGAAATGTGCAAAAAAGCTTGAAGGACGTGTAGTTGTTGTTTTGCTATTTTACGTCTATTTTTATTTTTTTCTTTGCTTTTCTTGTTACCGTCGTTCGGTCGCTTACGAGAGGTAGTCGCACATGGAGATTCGACTGTACTTACAAGTAGCATAGTTAATCTTATGTAGATGTTTGCCGATGCCCACTATTATGTCTCCCTTTTGACTGCAAAAGCTGATGCTGTTGGGAGTGGCATTCAACTTTATAACGCGCAGAAGTTTGTTGGACTCGTCCCAGATCCTCACGGAGCCGTCAGCACTGCATGACGCAAACAGCCTCATCTTGGGGCAGCTAGCAAGTCCCGTGACGTCATCCATATGGTCCAAATCACTATCATGATCATACCGCTCTGAAGAAGAAATCGATACATGCAACATGTTAATTTGGTGAAAGAAAACTACGCCGCCCTTTTGATTTACAAAAGTGTTTAGTAATGAGTCGAGAATGACACCCGTTTACACATTAAGTTACTCTTAAAATTTACAGAAAGGAAAAAACGCCACAATGTTATAAAAATAACCAATTACCTTTGCTTTATATATCTCTTAGTTATATTTTTTTATCCTTTTTTTTGGTTTACTTTTTGTTTTACTTTTGCTTTTATGTTTGCCTGTTTGTTTGTTTGTCTGTCATTGTTATTGTCATTGTCATCGTTATCACCATCATCGTTTCAAAGTATTTTGCTTCGCTGTTGTTAAATTGCCGCTGAGTAAACAGAGAAATGACGCAAATGTTTGACCGCGATTGAGGCGCCTAGAAATATTATGAGATGAACTTGTACAAAGCACTAGACTGTTCACAGTCCCCTATTTTTCCGTAAGACCTCAACATTGAAGAGTTTGCGTTAAGGGTGGCCATCTCAGATGAGTGACAAATCTACTTAGGGGGCGGGGGACGGTTTGGGATGAGACTATTTTTCTCGCCCCCTTCCCGATGGAGCTATAATCCCCGACGCCGGCCCCCTCGGTACATTTGAAACTCAAGATGGCCGCTATTAACGGTAAAACGCGCTATATCTCGACGATCTCACGGAATAATAGGGGACTGTGAACAGTCTAATAAAGCACTTACTCTTTTGAGTAGTTTTGAACACTACGATATTATACGAAGCAGTAGCAGGCTCGTGGAATGCCGCGCAAAGTTTGTGGTGCGCTATGGTCAGACGTCGAGGGGTGTCCTGGCAGTACAAGGTCATCAGAGGTGCCAGAGCCTCCTCAGCAAATGGGAAAAGGCGCCAAATCTTGATCGCATGATCTGTAACGAAAAAAAATCCCTTAGTTTTTGCTAAAAAAAAGTCTTTGCATCACGAGAGCTACGGTTTGGCATGGTTACCCTAGAACTTGAAAACACAAATGATGTATAAAACTTTTATCAACAAAATTATGAGATAGCACCACAGACTGTCCCTGACTTCACGAAATGGATGCGACTTATTTGTGTAGACTAGTGCGCCAAACTTCAGTAAAACCATGCGTATGGGCCTGGTTCCTGGAAAGATGGTTAAGTTTAGCCCAGGATTAAGCCAATTTTCAAGCACGGTTTTCTCGTCTAAGAACATGCAATTCGAGGTTTCAAAATACTGTTGAGCCTTAACTATGAGAAACAGTAATGATAACACAAAATGTTACCCTAAGCAATGCATAGGAATGTAAAATGCAAAAACGGAACAAAACTTAATCCTGGATTAACGCTAATCGACCTTTCAGGAACCGGGTCAACTGGCGATGAAGCTGGCGATGGATTAAGTGGATGACGCAAACAAACGGGCAGTGCGCGCGCATACAGTATATATGTAGTGCACGCGCAAGAGTGTTCTTTACTTATCCGCCCTATTCTTTACAGTATATTCTACTTATTAACCGACAGTGAGGTCATTAAAGGGAAATCTCAATACATCAAGGCCGAGCTCTGAGATTTCACTGTAATGACCGAAAGGACGAATAAGCTATTTATTACGTGGTCTTTTCATTATGGACCTGAACTTGCGATCAATTAAAACTGACAACTGGTCAGCGGAAAACTTCAAGAATACACGTCATCTCAATGGGTTGTACACTTGAGAAGCACATACGTAAGGATGACCACTATCAAGTTAAACACAGATTGTATATGCCTTGGTCACCAAGCTAGTAATAAAATTGTTGCTTACCTTCTTGTTTCCCTTATATCGGGCGAATAAAAGCAAGTACGAAACCTACAGGTTAGAAAGCTGTATCAGCCCAGCGGACGCATGTAATTAAAAAAAAAAAAACCTCGACTCACCTAGGCCAGCTGATATGACTTGGTCTACAGCTGGATTAGCGACCATAGTAATCACTTCATCTCTGTGAGCCTAAAGATAGCAACAAGTTGTGTTAAAGACTGAGCATGAGATAATCATTAACTGCGCTGATATTCTTTGCATTTATTTCTTTATTCCGCGGCTCCGATAAATGAAATTCATATATTCATCATTTGAGATAACAAAGGTTACTTGAACCACAAGTTTAGGCACCGATCATATTTAACCCTTCTTAGGCTTGGGTTCGCTTGGCTAGGCTGAGTTCTTTAATTTGGTGCTGGATTGCTACAATTTTAGGGCCCACTAGTACAGGAACCAGTGTCCT
The DNA here is from genome assembly GCA_038088405.1 of Porites divaricata. Taxonomy (NCBI): domain Eukaryota; kingdom Metazoa; phylum Cnidaria; class Anthozoa; order Scleractinia; family Poritidae; genus Porites; species Porites divaricata. The sequence continues at coordinate 9,838,778 of JBBMOI010000016.1, forward strand.
TGTGTCTGTTTCAAAGTCTTTGGCGACTTAATAAACCTACAGGTAAACTTGGATCAAGTTCCGGATCTAGTAGCCTGAGAAAACAGCCGACATTTGGCGACGCTCCCACTGGTTTTCCCGCCAAATGATGTCAGAGAAACGAGCGCAGAAATTCCATACTGCTGACGCGTCACTTCCCAGATCTGGGTAGTGCTTCTGATTGGTTGAATCAAATTTCTCACGCGGCACGACCAATCAGAAACACTACCCAGATCTGGGTAGTGATTTTGATTGGTTGAATCAAATTTCCCACGCGGCACGACCAATCAGAATCACTACCCAGATTGGGCCAGACATACTCAGACATATTAAGACAAAGAAATTTGAGAGCAAATGTTTGCAGAAATTCCACGTTTCAAGTAAATAGGACAAAGAATGCTACAGGAAGACGACGTCTTACCTCGAGCAATCGAGCCTCTATTTTTGTCAGCACTTCATTTAAAGAATGACACAACAAACCTTTTTGGCTATAAACTTGGAAAGTCATCAGAAAACAACAAAGCTCTACTTTTCTTCTCAGGTAAGGAAACAATTCAAACTTTTAACGGTTCCATTTAAGCCATTATGCTGTTGTTTGCGAAGTGATAAACTTGTGAATTGCTATGTTTATAAAAACTCTGCAAAGATCTATTTATAAACTTTCGCGTGATTTGATCCGTCAATCAAATCGTACTTTTCAATGGTTTCCTCTCCGATTTTGTTTAGATTACTTTGTGTGTATATACTAAAACAATTATTCTTTTCAATCTCGATGAATAGTGGCTTTAGGAATATTTAGCCACTATTCACCTCGATTTCAAAGAATAGTTGTTGATTATTATACATTGTACTCACTATCTGCTTTCTTAAGGCTAGATTCGGTTTTTGTGATATCCGCAATAATCAAGGTCTCGGCAAGTGTTATCAAGCCGTGCCGAAATAACACTCACTTCGACCTTGATTATTCCGGATATCAAAAAACCTCATCCAATAATTGTTTAAAATTCAAAAATTAGATAAATTATATTCTAAAAATTAAAAATTAACAACTAAAAATATACAATAATCCATCATGAATATGAAAATTGTAAAAGCTAAGAATCGATTAGAACACCAAAATCAACAGGCAGCAGTTACTATACTGAAATCCCGACTTCAGTCAAACTTTGCTCTTCACTTAATTGGTACCTCCTTTAATTCTAATATCATTTACTAGCTCCTTCAATTTCTTAGCGGCAAAAATACGGGAAACTGCTCCACATAAAGTGGAAATTCACAATATAATCGCGGGAAATCGCCATGAAATCGCCTCAAAATCGAAAATTGGTTTATTGGTTTATTGGTTTGTTTGCCATAAAATGTACAAAGTAAAGGGAAAAAAAATTATTTAAGATGTCATGGCGAGGAAGCCCAAGAGAAGCCACCGGGCTTAGAAGGAATGGGCTCCCTCAGTAAAAATAATTAGAACAAAATATATCATAATTACAAATTAATGGCAGAACTAAAGGAAATCTTATACTAAATACATTAGATAGTCGTACTAATTATAGTTTTAGGCTAAAAAAAAAAGCGAAAGTGGCAAAAAAAAAAAAAAAAAGAAAAGAAAAGAAAAAGAAAAAAATACTACTATTTATGATAAGAGGAATGCTTTCAGCTTACAGCAAAAGGAAGCGGTACTTATTGCATTTTGAATTTCAAAACTAAGAGAGTTAAAAAATTTAGGACCTTGGAAACTGATTGAGAACTTTCTTAAAAATAGGCCATTGTTCATTTCCGCATTCCTGAAAGGCACCAAATCGAAGCTTGGGATCACAGATATACAGTAATTTGTATGAAATTATTTTATAACCTCGTGTCATGCGCTTACCGTAGCGGAATAAGGGGAAGGGCCAATGCAAGAAAAGATCGTACAGCTATTTATTTCACACTACCTTTCAAAACTGGTATCTGGTTGGCTAAGGGCTACGTTTTGTCTTTTCTTTGTTGTCTGCTTGTTTGTTTTTATTTAGCACGGGTTTTATTTTACTTTATGTCCGCTGGGCATATCCTTTGCGCCTTACCTCTACTTTAAAGGAGACTTTGCCTGGTGCACTATCATTCTGCCACTCAAACAGGACGATCATTCCATCAAGACAGCCACCAAGCAACAGAGTTCGGTCGTAAGCGTTTGTTTGGCCTTTGCTCTCAAGCTCTTCGGCTCTTTTCTTAGATTTGAGGATCGTCACTAAATCTCCCCAGGAATCCCCTCCAAGTTCATCCTAAAAATAATGCGTTAGAAGTTTATTGAACATTGCTCTAAATAAAAAAAATCACTAAGTACTTTGCTGGGCTTCTGTTGTAGGGTACCGCCTTGACTACTATCAAGGACTCGTTTAGAAAGCTGGTTTGCTAACTTAGAACAAAAACGCCACCGATTCGTAGTCAACAGTTACCGGCACCGTACAGACGACTTATTGACGGATGCCAGCAAAACTAACTACGATAAAATGACTGAACAACTGACAATTTGACTAACAATAAACGACTGTTAAACTGTGACATTAGACGGATCGAAATGCACCAATGACAATTCGAGTCTTCATAGCCAATAACGCTGCGGCTTAATTGACCAATCAGATCAATAACCAGAGTATAATACCATCAATTGACGTAATACACCTCACTTTTGACTCTGAAGATGACTACCGCACAGATTGTCGAAACGTCAGTCACTGTCAACAACAACAGTCCTATTCAGGACTACGTTCACCTAGACTATCATACTCAATCAACTTATGAAATGAACTCTTGGGTTCAAACCTTCCTCAAAAAATCTTGGTCAGATGCTACGAACTGACGTTTGTCCCGTTTGTAGTGAATGTACATGTGATTCTAAAACTCTCTTTTTCTTTAGTTTCTTACCTCAACCACATATTCATAAAGGCAAAGACAGCTGCACGGACTTGGAACTGTAACATGAAATAAAAACATACTTAGTTTTCTTTCGACAAAAGACTGGTGTTTCTCCCAAGTTGATTGCGGGTATATAGTGCTAATTATTTAGTTCATTTAAGCAACATTCGCATGTTGCTTCCACAGGAAAAAAAAAACATTAATGTTTAGCAGGCTAGTGCGACATTATCTGCTTATATTACCAGACCTTGGGCGTTGTCATTAGGACAGGTGTAAACAAGGCTTAAGTCGACAGCAAAGTAAATTTGATCAACAAAAAAAAAATTCACCAAGAGCAAAATGGGGAGCATAACCGATTAGGACTACGACAGCCTTCCTTCTTTTCTTCCGTCTCGATTATTTACACGCGTTCAGTCTAACGGGTCGAAAACTGAATATTGACAAGGTATGTTCTGACAAGAATGAAAACTTCTATCGACTTAAGAAGGACTAACAGAAATTTCTTTCGTTGGTTGAACTGAGAGAGCCTCTGTAGCTTGTGCTTGTCAGGTGTACTACAAGACCCGACTGCAAGATAAAAGGTTTGACCTACTAAAAATATGGCCAGTTTTTACTGTTGTATCTTGTAGCTATAAAATGGTTCTGTTAGGGAAAGAAAGCTTGGACTTTTAGCAAACGATAAACAACTCTTACCATCGGGGTTGGTTTTCATGTCCCATTCCTGGAGTAGTTTACATGGATTTGTTAGCGTTGAGGCCTTTAAGATTCTACCATCTGAGAGCAAAGTAAACAGCAAATCTACAAACAAAATTAAGAAGGCACAGTAAGAAAAAGTTCTGCATAACGCCAATTATAGAACCGAAAACTAAAAATGATGTTCCCAGTATACGTAATGGAACTAACGTAAAGTAACGTGAAGTAACGTAACGTAACGTAATGTGATGTCATGGATAAAAGGACAACAGTGAATGTCCTTTTTACATAAGATAGCACTTAACAGGAATTGATCATGAAGGAGACGTACAAAACGACTTTCAACTTAAATTCAAGATCTGTAGTTTCTATCGCAAAAGTAGAATATATAGTTACTTTGGTTTATACAGTGTTACACTGTAAGGGAGTGGAGTGAAAACCAATCATTTCTTGCTCGCACGCATTTGTGAGTGCATGGGGAAAAACTCGCCCTGTTTCAAAGGGGGGGGGGGGGGGGGGGTTAAAATAACAATGTTGTTATAATCGTGCCTTTCAAAAACAATAACTGGGAACATACTTTCAGCTGCAGCATAAGCCACGTCAGCAATTATACTCATACTGGGTAACAGCATGGTCGTGATGCACTCCCCGGAGCCTGGGGACAATAGGCGAACTGTTGCGTCACTGCAAGTGCACACCAGTCTCAATGGCATCTAACGATAGCAAGAAACATAATAACATTGTTACCACAAATTGCTACTACTGTTGTATTGTCGAGGTATTTTAGTTGTATTGTGCGACATTTTATAGTACGATAAGTGATTTGCGTTATGTGAGGTTTTCGTGATTTCGATGTAGACGATAGAACCAATTAATCAGCCCATATATCATCACTGTCTAGGAATAAGGGTGTGTGGCGCGTCAGTAAAAGGAAAAAACAACCTAGGAACTGTTCATTGTATCGAGACTTGTAACTATTACAGCGAAAATCGGGACGTGATCAGAGACTTGTAACTATTACAGCGAAATAAATTGTGAAGTTTGTGAAGTACAGCCTGGTGTTCTTAGGCATTCGCAACAGTATTCAATAGAGAGGAGAAGTGTGACATCATGTTACTATGAATCTTATTTGTATGGGCTACTGCTTTGTTCCTGCCATATCTGCAGGACCACGGTTTGTTGAGATCTAGAAATTATTCTACCATGGCAACGTGACGTAACGACTATTCCTCTCTATTTTGTGACTTTCACTCCACCAAAAAACAAGGACAATACTGTGTTTCAAAAACCCGGTGACAGGATACCCAAAGTTGCATTAAGATGGACTGGGAAGAGGAAAAGAGGTCGGCCAAAAACCACCTGGTGGAGAATAGTGATGAAAGAACTGGAGGAGTTGAGTTTAGACTTGCCACAAGTTGACCGCGTGAGCACTATAGGAGTGAGGGACGCTCGCGATGTGAGGGAAAGCAAGCGATCCCCCTAACTAGCAAAAACCGAAAATGGACTTCGAGAAAGTCCAGCGTTGGGTATAACATGGGGTGAAATGCAAGCCAAAGCTCAGGACAGAGTTGAGTGGCGGCTTTGTTTGATTGCAGCCTAGCTGGGATGAAGAGGTTACTCAGACTAAGAGTGAGTTTCATAACCTATGAATACCACATTCCCCTAACTACCGTGTGACATTCCCATTTCCACCACGCCAAGTTTCCATATCGACAGTGCTACATGTATGCTTGTATTTGGACCCTGAGAGTTTGCTTGCAGTGAGTCTTCTACAAATCAGGGGCCCATATCTGAGCAAACTTAGTTTCAGAGTATGCGGAACTCGTTTATTCTAGAAATACGTGTATCACAAGACCTCGCAAAGTGAGGAGGCCCATTAATTGTCAGGGATGGGAGGGTGGGGGAGAACTGGAGTAAAGGGTTTTTGATGAAGATGTACTTTTATTCAATTATGTACTTACTCTTGGATGTGTCGTAGTTTTGATGGATTTTACTTTGCTCCTACAAAGGAAATGGAAGTTAGTCATACAATCATGTAAGTGGCATTTGATTCATTATTTTTAGGCCTGATACTGTAAAAAATTCATGGGCTTGAACTTAAATTCAAATATGGAAAAAAAAAACACCCCTTTACTTTTTGTATTTGCCGTGTTATTTATACCTTCTTCCTAGAAAAAAATATAATGACAGTCACCTACTAACCCAATGGCTGCAAAGACGCTATGAACATGCTCAATTCTCCACAACTCAATCGATTTACTTCCAAACGAATACAAGTCATTTTTTCCTACAATTGTTCCCAATCCAAAGACAGGTTCCTTGGTGCTTATGCGATCCACTTCATCAGCAGTATCCAAACTCCAGACTCTGATGGTACAGTCGCTTGATCCTGACATGATGTACGTACCAAACGGGTAAACTGCTAGAGTGTTAACTGATTTTAAATGCCCGACAAAGATGATTTTGATGTTCCCTTTGTCGTCCCAGACTTTTATCGAGCCATCCTTTGCCCCGGTTACAAGGTACTAAAAAGAGAAGGTAAATGAGCCTAATTATTAAACACTGAATCGTTGGATAATGCAATTCTAGATCTCTAATTGGCTTAGCCATCATTGTATATGAGCCATTTTATACTATGCTCTCGAAAATGGTAACTATATGTGTCTACTCAAAATTAAAACTAAGCTGAAAATCGGTTGTTTTTACAAATAAAGTCGGGAAGAATTCTTGATCTTTTGTGGGCGTTTTTAATAAAACAATTATTCCACTCGCACTTGTTGGATATGAGATGATTATAGCCAACTCATATCCAACCCATACTGATGAAATAATAATTGTTAAATATGACTTATGAACTCTTGGGTTTAGTAAATGCTGGAATTAACGCCTGGGTATGGTCTGAAATGACATCTAACTCCATTCCCTAGCCTATGGGGGGGGGGGGGGTGCAGAAAATGCCTCCATGGGTCAGGGGGTGGAGATAGATGACATTCCAGACTACCTATGGCACTTCTTGCACTTTTTCAACATACCAGGTACATTTTGTCAGTTAAATATAAATTTTGAAGTACTCTTATAGCACCTTTACTGGAATACATTGGCAAGCAAATGACAAGCAATACATTACCTTCAGTGGATTGAAGAACAGGGCAGTGGTTATTTCTCGGGGATGCAGCTCTTTAAGGTGACCCTCACAGGAGCCATTCAGCAGGTTGTAAATGATCACATTATTGTGATAAACTGCAAAACATCTTTGAGATCTGCTGGGTGTGTCTTCCAAACACAGGATTGAAATAATGCTGGTTGCTGGCAAATATTCCTTGGGAAAAAATTATACGCAAAAGAAAAAGAATTTGAACATTTTGTTGTTAACTTAATGTCATTAACAAAGTCAGTCAATAACTATAACTCTACATCAGTATGGCAGGCTAGACTTCTGTCGCTTTTTCAGGTTCAGGGTCTATTGTTTTTTTCTTGGGGAGGAAAGTGGGTTAATTTTCCTGATTAAGACAGCAGCTGGTAACTGGGCCTCCAAAGAAGGGATTTTGGAATATGACAGCTAACTGAAAGCACTTAATGTTGCAAGCAGGGAATGTAAACAACATTGAATAAAAATAAATAAATAAATAATGATTTGGATGTAGCCACATCCACAAAGTGGTAATCTTCATCTACCTGATTCCTGGTCAAATTGGAATTTGGAAATGTTGGTTTTTTAGGAGAGAGGAAAACCAAAGTTCCTGGAGAAAAACCTCTTGGAGCAAAGGACAGAACCAACAACAAACTCAACCTAAATATGGTGTCACATTATTGTGACACATTATTGGCACATTATTGTATTATGAGGATTATGATATAGTTAGAAGAAGGCACTTTGATTGTGTTGTATTTTTCTTAGCTTAACCCTTTGCTAGTAAGATATTTGTTGCGTATGTTTATTATGTAAGGTTTGATAAATTAGCTCATAAAATTGGTAAACACACATTGCAATCAAAACACTCACTGATAAGACTTTCCGCTGAAGTAGAAACTTTGCTCCATATCTAAAGCTCCAGCACTGAAATAAATAAATAAGTATAAAATAAGAAACAAAAACAGGATCAGAGTTGTCCAAGATGGCCTTCTGATAATAAATTAACATCAGGTACATTAAATGAACAACTGCTGCAAAGAGAAACAGTAAAATTTTAAAAAGGGACTTACTGTGATATTTCCAACTCCTCCAGTTATGATCTCATTTGTTGACTCATTGTACACACCACTGATGAAAGATACAGTAAAAAGTATCATACTCAGTTGTCAAGACATGTATTTTAGTTTTCATTTGCATCAAAATGTAAACAGTCATTACTCTGACAATTATGCAACTACACTGTATTCAAAAGATACCTCTTCAACAGCCATTAAAAGTTTCTAGAACCACTAAATTATTTGCACCTTGAGTTTTAAACTTGATAAAAATATTGAAAACTGCTCATCTATTTTTTTTCTTTTTAAATTAAAAAATAAAAGAATATTTATTCAGTGCGTGGACCTACCTGAATATTCTACTAAGAGAGGTTGCCACACTGACAAGTTTAAAACCATCTGACAATAACTGCAGATTGTAGAAAAAATATTAACAGTGAAATACTGTTCAAAGAAATTCAATGTACAAACTAACTAAGATACAGATGTTAAAAGATGCAGTTTATGTACTTGAAATGAGACAGCTGCTTCTCTCTGAAGATCTTCATGCTTTGAAACTAGTATGCAATAATGCACCTTATTCATAATCACTTCTGTTGCCCACGGATTACCCTGCACCGTGTCACTGGGGACATTTCATGAGAGATATGTCTTTGTTTTTGCCCAAAAATTCCATACTGATGATGTAAAGCAATTAATTAGTCTTCTTTTTGTGCAGATCCAGAGATCTTTTTAAGTTCTATTTTTCCTTGTTCTGCTGCAAATTTAACAACAGCAAAACTGAATTACTTCTGCAAAGCAACTATTCTATTTCTAGGAAATGAATGTTTCTGAGTAGATTCAGTGCCTTGTACATTTGATCTTTGCAACCTTTCATCTTCAGTCTGTCTAAAGGAAACAATGGCTGAAAGATTATTATAATACAATCATAACCCGTTAATGCAGACACTGAGGGGGCCATAGAATGTGTCCGTATTTACGGAGTGTTGTATTAACCCTTTAAGCCCTAAGAGTGATCAGCATCAAATTTCTCCTTGTAACATCAATGCTTGGTAAGACAGATTGGTCATGAGAATTTCAGACATGATCACACAAGATGAATTTGCTTGATATTTTATCAACTTCTCCCCACTACTCCTGTAGGAAATGAATAGGGGCAACAAATGAGAATTCAAATTTTGATCTTAGGGTTTAAAGGGTTAAGCGGGTTGAATTTAGAGAAAATTAGAGGGTTTTCCCTCCCAAGGAACAAAGCAAACTGTCCATAATAATGAGGTGTTCGTATTAAGCGGGTGTCTGTAAAGTGGGAATTGACTGTAACTTTGCTGACGAATCAGAGCTTCTGACCAGATTCTGGGCAGAGTTACGTCATCAGGATGGAATTTTTGGACTAAAATGCAGCCATCTCTCAGACTGCACAATGACCCTGAGCGATGGCTTTGCTAAAGTCGGTTACCATCTGTTAGATGTGGTCATGCAGTGGGCAATACAGAGTGGCCTCGGGTTATTGCCACCACTCTAGTACCACCAAAATCTGTAGTAATGAGGTGGTTGTATTAACATCAGCCTTCGAGATAAGGATCGCGACGACCGGATGGTCCTGATATTTGGCTGTCCAATGTGGTCATTAGTTACAAGATGGTCATATGAACGGCTCCATTGTACATCTTTTGAATTATGTTCAATTAAAGACCCCCTGGTAAAGCATTAAATAACTTACTCTGATGTTTTCATCAAATCCCCAGGCAGCATAGAATCTAGGTTTCTTAGCATACACTATTCCGCAAATGGGACCTTTGAGGATGTTGGAGTCGACGGCTTCCGTATAACCAGTTGCCAAATATAACGAAGCGTTTCCCTCTCTGTCAATTCCAACAAAGTTATTATTAAGAGAATTGAAAGCCACAAAGGCGATTTCTTCTTCAGACGGCAAAGATTGCACCGGATGAACACCATGTCCCACATTCAAAGCCTGTTTCTCATCGAGTTTCTTCGGGTCATCGCCGTGTTCTTGTTTTATCGCGGATTTGATTAGTTTCCAATGAGAGCTAACTTTTAAGTCTGATTTGTCAAGCACGGGTCGTTTCGTCCGTGTTTCGATGAGTTGCATAAGTTTGCTAGCCATATTAAAAAGTGCTTTTGAGTTAGGTTACAGATTCCGTTGCCGTCTGCGAGATGAGGTTTCCTGCCCGCGAAAAGCAAAATTACCGCGATATTAAAAATTTAGCCATTCCGATCTTGTGCCGATTTCTCCTTGTCTGATATTCCACAACACATTACTTTTTCACAGCACCAAAAATAAACTATCCATATAATTCGATTGATGATAAAGTCATGGATGAACTCGATAAGAAAGTCACAGAAGCCATATTCAAAATGGCCACTTTCGTTTGGTTTCTATGACAACATTTATCAACTGCCGTAACTTATGCAGTTTACATAACCAAAAATATGACTTTGTGTGAATCCGCTGACAAGAAAAACTCTCTGTATCATTCAATTGATCTTCTCTATTTACTGTCTGGCTGTTTGTCTCCTTTTCTGTGATGCCAAACCAAAATCTTTCTGAATTAGATAAAGAATATGATCTGCGAGTAACTGGAGCATTCAAGATCGGTCGATCTCCGCTTTGTAACTTAACAGTAAGCGACAGTCATGTTAGCAAAGTTCACTGTAGTTTAAAAATCTGCAACCAGACTGAGCTTGATTTGAGGTAAAGTTGTGTGTTTGTGTGTGTGTGCTGGAATGGTGTTTTGTTTTGTTTTGTTTATGTAAAGTAAAAAAAGATTTTATTTTATCAGCCTTAATAATCGCCGACAATTCAACAGCATATAATAAATATTATAAGCAAGAATTGGTGTTACTTCCGGTTTACAATTGGCACCAAGTAAGATAACGTTATTTGATTGCAATTATCATGTACCAGGGTTCAATTTTTGTTTCGTAAAACAAATTCAAGATAAGCATGAGAAAACAGGTGACATTTCACAATGCCACCACAACAATGCAGAAATCCCATACTCATAGTGAAGATGTGTCACTTCCCAGTGCTTTTGATTGGCTAAAGTTTGCTTCATCCAATAATAAGCACTTCCCAGATCAGGGAAGAGATGAGTCATCAGCATGGAATCTCTGTGCTCATTCCTCAGACATCTTTTTTGCAGGGAAACTGTGTTGGCATCATGACATGTCTCCTGTTTTCTCATGTTAATTCAAGATAGCTCTAAAATTTTACAGATGTTTTGTTTGGTGGGCTAAGGAGAGGTGCAGCATACAAACACTTGAAAAGCATCTGTAAATATTTGTGACTTTGCAAAGCTGAAACAGTTTCAGATTTTGAGGGTCATTACTATCTTATTTCAAGGGGCTTAATTATTCCACAGTGTTGATCTATGTATATTTAGAGAGATTAAGATTGGCGTTTATGGCAAACAACAAATGTCAGATTCAAGTTGAGAATTTCTCAGAACAAAAAATAAGCAGATAAAAACAGTCCAGAATGATTCTTATCAATAAAACTGGCATAAAACTACCTATTTTTGTGTAGAAGCAATAAACAGTAAGCAAAAAATAAGGAAAAAACTTGGTCACGTGGTACAAATTCATGTTTGCCGTTTGGCGTAAACGTGAATCTTAATCTCTCTAATATTCCCTAGCTGGTTCCAGAAAAGACAGGGCTTCTGATAATTCGCGCGGTCGCGGACCCGCGAATTTCAGGGTTTTCCGCGAAATCCCGCAAATTTCCCCAAAAAACGCGAAATACCGCAAAATCCGCTAGAAATATTTCCAAATACATGTCGGCAAAACATATTTCATACTTATCTTGGCTATTAGACCTGTTTTATTCACCCGAAACATCCAAATTTATCTTTAAACTTCGTCAATGCAACGAGTAAACAATGTCCCAAAACTACCAGGCGTTTTTAGATGAACGTGGCGAAAAACTGGGCACTAACCATAATCTCAACAGCTTTAGCATTCGCTCATTTTTCGAGCAAACTGTTGTTTAAAAAAGCAAATTATCATCCCCGTTAAAAAAACGTTTAACAGCACTGGTCATATCGACGCGAAAATTGAGTCGCTTTTAGCGAAATTTGCCAAAACAAAATTCAGCGAAATAGGCTGTTTTTTACTGATTGTTTCTTGGCGAAGTTTCCCTCCGAAATTTCCCGTGAAATCGGCCGATTTTTCTAAGAATTTGCCTCTGAAAATCCTTCGAAACGAAGTTTTTCCGCTAAAATCCCGCGAAATCGGCCGATTTTTCCGCGAATTTGCCCCTGAAAATCCCGCGAAATTTTCATTTTTTTTCCGCGAATTATCAGAAGCCCTGAAAAGAGTTAAAAATAATAGAAGAATATATTGTAATCATTCTGCTGCTGCAACCTATCATATTTTTGTGTTGCAAAATTACTGCTGATGAATAAGTGTAGCCCACTTTACTTTTCAATGAAGAGGGTACCTCAGGTGGTGCTATCAGATCTCTTTAGTGTCATCCTATTGCCCAATGATGCAATCATCTGAACTGAGGTCAGGCCTTAATTACAGCTAGTTTAAACTTACCCTTTGATGAAATGATGCTGGCTGTTTGTCAGACTAAGTTGGTGGGAAGAATGTTGTGGTTTTGCTGATAAGATTATTGACATTAGATAATGCTAACTGTCAGTATAATTTACTTGAGATTTTAGGAAGGTTCCAGTTCCACTTCAAACCTCATGCTTTTTCTACTTTTTATTAAAATATGAATTATTTTATTTTTTTGGCAGTGGTCATCCAAAAGTGAAAGTCCTTATTACAGACCACAGCTCAAATGGGACGTTGATTGTCTCTGAAACTAGCAATGAAAAAACAAGACTACAGAAGGAAATGCCCACTCAACTGAACCGAGGTGACCTTATTTTGCTGACTCGTTCCACTGATACAAACCATGATGTCATTGCCTATAAGTATCTTCAGGCTCCATTCCCACGACTTATGAAAAGCATTTACAGAGGAGCAGACTACTTAATTCAAGGAACTGAGGATTTACATCGGTGTAAGAAAACAGACGTTGTAATCTGTGAGGAAACTGAAAAACCTATTGCAAGTGTAAAGGAGGATCATAGTGTGTCAGAAGCTGTGGTTTTAAACAAGACTGAAGGGTGTTTGCATAATGATAAACCCTTGACCAAGAAATGTATGGAATCTGGCGATCTCAAAGATACAGGCAAAGGCATCGAGATTCATACACAGAACTTTGGAGATTTAAAACATAATGGAAATGTAGGCAACACAACTACTATACATAAACCCGCCCATTTAGATCAGAGTGTTTCAAGTCCAAAACAAGATGACAAAAAGTCTCCCAATTTAAAAAGGAAAAGCGAATCTGGTGATGACTTCGTTTGGACGAGGAAGGTGAGGTTTAAGGAGCAAATGGAAGAGCATTTCGAGCAACCAGAATCTGACATTGGAAGCCCTTTTAAAAATGGAGACAAGTGCATGGAAAACCTTAATACCCAAGACGAGGACAAATCTAGTAAAGATTATACTCCCTCCGATGGAATTGGCAAAAGAAGTTCTTCTCCATTTACGAACACTACATGTACTTCTACCCATGATAATCTAATGCAAAGAAATCGTGGTCAAGGTGAAGTCAAACCCTGTACTAACTATTCAGTGGCAAAGAAACCATTAAGCCCCTGTAATCCGTCGTCTTACGAGAGCCCGTCAGAGTTGTCAAAATCTATCGAAGTTACAGAGAAACATGATTCTTCGTGTATGAATGTTGAACATCTTAGCAGTGCAAGTGGTTCCGAAGGATTAGCAGATGACATTAAAAGTGGAGACAATTGCATGGAAAACCTTAAAAACCACTTGGAAGACATAACTGCTAGCCATAGAGATAGTTATATTGCTTTCGATATTATTGGCAAAGGGATTACCACTCCGCTGACAACCTCCCGACTAAAATCTTATACCAGTGATAATGGAATACAGAAAATATGCGCTAAAGATGAAGTCAAACCCTGTGCCACCACCTCGGTGGCAATGAAAGCGACAAGCCACTGTCACCAGGTACTTTCTGAAAGCCAATCAGAGTCAGGAAAAGAGAAACACGATTCTCCGTTTGCAGTTAGCATTCCCATCTTGTTCCCAGCGTCCTCTCCCACTCGGCCCCATGGGAACGAGGTTGATGACATTCTATATGGTAATTGCGTTCAGTGTGGTAAGAGGATACCACAAGTTACCATTTCCTTGCATGAAGCAGTTTGTGAAGGCCTCAGTCAGGAGACTAAAAGTCAAGATCGTGTGTCTTTATCGTCGCTTCAACTGGAAAGTTGTTTGCCTGAAGACCATGTGAGGATTTGCGATGCTGGAAACACTGAGAGAAAGGAATACGGTGGTGTTCAAGACGACATTGAGTGCACTGAGGAAAAGACAAATGGGCAAACAGATAACATAAGCGATAATCCTGACGGAAAAGTGAGTGAAGTAAGCGAAAAGAGCGGTAGTGAAACTTATAGATCTTTTCCACGTACCTGTGAGTCTAAAGAGGATTTAGGTAATTGTGTTGGGTCTAAGATCAACGGCAAACGCGCTGATACAAGCTGCACATCCGGAAACATCGAAGGAAATATCGAAGAAACATTTTCAGGCTCAACAGCGCAGAATGAGCAAAAGGAGTCCCTTGAAAGCGGTCCTGTATTAGTTTCACTTGATGGAAGTCAACCCATATTTGAGAAAGAAGAATCCATAGAAAGATGCACGTTCTGCTCAGCTTTTTTTCCTGTACAGGAACTCGTTATCCACGTTTCAATTTGCTCTAAGACGAGCGCCATGGCAAGGACCGATTCAGAGGACCCAGACGGTATGAAAGAGGCCTGTCCTTATTGTGCAAATTACTTTGATGTTTTAACTCTTGTGGAACATGTTGACCTATGTAAGAACCTGTCAGTGATAAAGGCTGTTGAAATATCCCGGGAAGATTGCTCCCAATCTTCTCTCTCTGACCCGGGCTCTGATTGTCCGTCCAGAAGCGAGGAAGATTCTCCGATGAGGGATAAAGAGCTCTGTCCAAAATGCAAGCGAGAGTTTAGCTTGTTAGAACTATTAAGTCACGCTGATGAATGTCTAGGTGAAGGGCGCAAAACTGGTTCTCGCTTAGAATCTCTGCGAACAGTTTTTCGGAAACGTATTAATTGTGACGATGTTCCTTATCGTAAAAGCGAAAGTGAGAAAGGTGTCAGGGATTGTCCTTATTGGGAGGGCAAAAGTATTGAAAACCATAGGTCTTTTGAAGGAGAATGTGATAAGAAAAACAGCGACAGTTTTGTAATCACCAGACCAGATAATGAAGATATCGATGAAGACGGTTCCGAGCTTAGTAGAGGGGGAGATGATGACGATAGAGCTTATAGTGATGAAGTTAGACTCGTAGAAAAGGATGATGACATCACACATGGTGATGATATCGGTGGTCGTATCGATGACGAAAACAACACCTGCAGAGATGGTAAGGATAAAACTGAAGATGGAGATGATACTGATGACTTCGCTCGCGGTGACCATGACGTCCGTCTCGGTGACGACGAAAGTAGTGCTTACATAGACGACGAATTTGTTTCCTCTGAGGATCCTTCGGGTGATGGTGAACATCTCCTTGCAACGGAAACCAGCGAAGATGACCCTGATCTTGATCAATTTGAAATCTGCCCGAAGTGTCGTAAGCTATTTCATCTGTCTTTGTTGGTCGAACATGCAGCTAAATGTAGCGTAGTTTCACTAGAAGTGGAAACAACCGGGCAATCAAAGACAGAATTTTCTAACACAACCACCCCATCTGAGTCCTCTACAGCAGCTCCCATTGTTTTCAGTGACTGCAGCACCTGCCGAGTACGGTTGCCCGTGCACATGATGGGTATTCATTATCCCAGGTGTAAGGAGCGCCGTCCATCAAAGAAGGGGAGTAAATGCTCCAGCCAGTGTCTTGAAAGTGACCCTGCAGATTTTCCGGGGCATGCTGGTGTCCGTATAGACAATCTAAGCAGCAGAGTAACGGTGGAGGATGAAAAGGATAAGGCAGACCCAGGATGTAAATCCGGAGAATGGCCATCGTCATTTGTGACTAAAGTGATTAGCTCTACTGGTAGTAGCGAGAGAGAGGCAGATAAATTAGAAGGAATTAGCTTAAAAAGAACATTTTCCTCGCTGGATTCGTATCACGACTGCGAAGAACAGTGCATCTACTGCTTTAAAATGTTTGCTGTGAACGTTCTTGTAGAACACGTCGAAGCCTGTGCAACGCTCAATAAGGTAAGATATTTTTATTTCCCTGAAATAACTTTTAGTTAATATCGAAAACATGCCAGTAAATAGCGGAGAGTGCCAGTAAGTAAGCTTGGAAGCTAAGTGCAGTTTCGCTATAAATAAATCTTTACCTTTGTACCTTTTGTCAAAAATAGGCATACCAAAGTTGGCTGTTGGTTAAGGTTAGAACGTCGTGATTCTCAGCCAAATGAACGGACCGAGTGGCGAGAAAATACCATTACCATATTTTCTTTTCTATATACTATATTTCGAATAAATTAAAGAACATACAAGTGTACAAGGTGAGAAAAAAATTCGGCTTATACCAAACAGCTTTCTCTTTAATACAATTAACAGTCAAGTATCGAACTTTCGCAGGCTTCATCCACAGAGGAACTGGAGCAGTGTTGTTATTGTCTACAGACGTTTCCCTTAAGTGAACTTATCAACCATGCACAGAACTGTGATAAAAAAGCGATCTCTGGCAGCCAGGTTTGATGCAGTGTCTTATTGTTAGATGTTATTATTTGAAAGTGATATGTTTTTATTTTTAACTTTCGTTAATCAAAAAAGAATGCACAAATGTGCAGCAGAAATATCAGATACATTTGATATGAAGTGATAGTTAAACAATGAATTGTACAGTAGAGGGTGATTAGAGATCTTTAGATTCTAGGACGAGAACGACTACGACGAGTACGAGAGTTAACGTCAAGTTTTTTCGCGTGTTCTCAAGAAATAGACAACCCGGAAAGCTTCGGACTGTGTAGTTTTTTTTTTTTTCATCACAATAGATAGCACTGTTATCTATATTGAAAGAGGTTAAGCCCTCTCCCGATCGCTAAATGATAAAACTTCTAACATTTGATAACTTATTATCGCCATCACGACATTCTCGCCAGAACTCGTGGTGGAATGACGACGGCTACCAAGTTTTCCCGCCAAAATGACGCTGGTTCACGCGCGTGTACCACTTATTTTTGAGGAAATCTCGTCCTCGGCGTCGTACTCGTCTTAGAATCCAAAGGTTTCTATTAATATAAGAGCACCTACCCAGAGCAAGCAACTCCCAACTAGGCCTATGTCACGACGTTTTCACTGACCGCTTTATTTTTAGAGACATTTTAGAGCCCTTCTTCCTGCGAAAATAATAGCTCCTTCCGTCCATGAGTGTATTCGAAGTATAAGATATCAAAAAAGAAAACTAAACGTCATTCAAAAGTCACAAATGCCATTTATAGGGCTGTAGGTTTTGGTGGCTGATTTGTGGGACTTAACAGATATTCTAAATTCGCGTTGAAATAGTTCTGAAAATAAACTGATCAGTGAAGACGCTGTGACGCGAGTATATGGAAGCTGCTCACCCCGGTTATATAGGCTCCTATTGAATTTCAATGCCATACTGTCTCTTACAGGAGGGTTCACGAGATGGAATCTCATCTGGCAGCCAGTCATCGAGCACAGAATTACTCGAGAGGTGTATGTATTGTTTCAAAGACTTTCCAGTCAGCAAGCTGATCCGCCACGCACAGAAATGCGATGGTGACATGTCAGGACCTAGAGAGAGGTTTCATGGTTTCTTGCCCTCTATCCATGATGTAAGTCAAGAGTCAATAAAACAGATGTGGTTATAATTTGCGTAAGGTATCAATCGCTTTGTAAAGTAATCCGGAAATCTAGGCTTTGGAATGCGGAATTCAGCTAAAGGAGTCCGGAATCTCGCTAACGATTGGAATCCGAAATCCAGGTTCCACTGGCAAAGAATCCGGAACCAGAGCGTGGAATCCAGAATCCAAGACTCTCTCGGTTTTCCTTACATGGGGTGATATCAATTTTTGTCACTGTACATTAAGGGGAGGTGTTGGCAAGATTCATTGCTTCTTGGACTTATCTTTTGTGTGAACTATGGGTTCCTCTCGTTTTCCAATATGTCGGCGGAAGGGGAGAAACGCCATATTGGAAAACGTTGAGACTTCGAGTCGAGTTTGCGAATAGGTAGTCGCGTTTTTATTTGGGAAATAACCACAAATCTTTTACTCCTGTATTGTTTTGCTTCTGTTTAGTCACTTCACAGAATTAAAACAAACTCTCCCTGGGATGGACTCTTATAAGAGAAAAAGTGGTGATATCCAGTCTATTAGTCAATTCATCTAAATTTTTGCTTAACCCAACTCCCACTTTGAGGAATTGAAATAAAGCAAATGCTTTCCTTACCTATCTTAATCTAAGCAGTCTGCACCTAGGTTTTCTTGTTTAGTTTTGTTCTTGATGGGGTTTATAAATGACCTGATTAATATTTTTTTCAGTTGAGTGCTATTTCATCAGTCGCCATATTAAATGACACTCAACGAGCCGCTTTACAGTACGTCATCACTCGCTCAGCTCAAGAATCCAAGAAAGTTTCCTCTGGTTTACTTGCACGTGTTCAACGCTTGGGTTACAGTGAGAACGACTTAAAAAGGTTTGTGTACAGTTAAATGTATAATTTTTATTTAAAGTTTGAAATTAAAAAAGAGGGTTGTGGTCTATTGATAACCAAAATGCCCTCTGTGCGAATTTCGAAACAATACTGAATAGTAATGAAATACTCTGGGACAATTTCCAAAATATCTGAAAACCCTTCAATTCTAAGCATTCAAACAATGCAACCGCGCGGACTGTTCTGGGAAGAAACTTGTAAAACGTTTGCTTTGCCTCGAGGTTATTCTTTTTCTGCAATATATCAGGATAGCCAATAGAAGTTGTGAAATTGGAACTAGTAATGTCCAATCAATCGAGTCCAATATCTCTATACTTTATAATGTTATGTTTAGGCTAGGACAGCCAATTGATCATGAGGTAGATCAGCCAGGTCCTCTCATCAAGGAAAGCCAAATAGTGATAACGTTGCCCCCTTGATTAACTGATGTTTTTAGATGTTCTTGGTAAGGCGTTAACGTCCGTCTCTCGATTGTGCCTTTGTTTGTATTTTTTATCGTTTTTTCATCCCTTCTGGATTTTGGGCGTAGAAAGACTGGAATCTTATTTTTAGTTATTTCACGACAATTTTTATTTAGTAATGTTACGTAGGAGAATCTGCACTTAGTTACTGTCGGACGATAACCTTTTAGTATTTCTTCCAGATCAGGATAGGAAAAAAAAATTGAAATCACTTGCCCAGTAGGCAAGTAAATTTCAGCTTTCACTTGCCCACACTTAAATATTACTTGCCCTAAGGGAACACGATGTAATGCCTTATCATCTGTAATCTCCAGTTCTAAGATACTGTCTAATAATTAAGTCATAGATTGTAGCAAAGAGTATAAGATTTCCTGTGCCAGATACAGAGTAACTACAACTGTACTGGGTTTCAGTGACCAATATGGTGATATGAGGAGTAACATGAGCAAGCAAAGGTGCACTTGGTCTTAGGTTTTAAATTGATTCATGCTGTCAACTTATCAAGCCACTTATCATGCAGTCTTCAGTTTTGACATAGTTTCTGTCTGGAAATTAACACTTACCAAGCTGGCACTTTCAGACAAACTCACAGGACCACTGAGACTAATTTCACTTGTCCACTGGACCACCAAACTTCTATTCTTCCTTGCCCCGGGCAATCGGACCTGGGTTTTTCCCTGTCCTGCAGTTGCCCGGCGTGGAGTGAACTCCTTCGAGAGGTTGACGCGCATATAGTGCTCGTGAAACATACCTAGGCTGGGAGATAATTTAGTTAATGCGCTTCACCCTGGGAAATAACTAAAGGCAGGAGGCTATAAGAAAGGAAACAAGACCAATGTTAGATTTTCCGTTATGTTTTAACCGACTGTTCTTACATGCTGGTCTCTTTCACAGAACGTTACAATGGGTGCGCAGCGCCGCTCCTATCACCATCCACATCAACCTTGACAAAGTGTTAAAGTTTCTAGTTAAAGACACGCACTATCGCAACCAGTTTGAGACTGGAACAAGCGGGGGCTCCACTGATCTAAAAGCTAGAAGATCTTGGGAGGTTAGAACTAAATCCATGTAAAGCGTAGAGCTCTGCACACAATAGGCACCATGTTGCAGTAAAGTCGTTAGGTCAAAACATTCTCGTGCATGCTGATGCTGTAACACCTGAAATATGGACCATTTTGTCTCCTCGACCGATCATACAAAAGAAAACTATTTAGGTTTTTATGATTCGTTGCTGCAATAAAATGTTTTCCCCGCAACAGCTTCTTAAGTACGTCACACGAACAAAACTGTTGCTGTCTTTTATTCTAACAAAACTCATTGCAGCGCTTAAGAGCCTGTGTGGAGCTTTATGCAACGAATTAAATGATAAAAATATAACTCCTCCACTGGGTCATAACCGTCGCCCGGTTTTGAGTACCGGCTTGTCAAACGGGAAGTCACCGGTTCACTCCCAGCAGAACTGACACTCAGGGTCTTTATAAAACTGGTAAGATAATGCTGCCTATGATCTAAGATTTTTCTTTCTTAGTTTTGATGGTCGCGTCATTGGGCGGTGACTTTTAGCTGTTGACCTTGTCTCCTACAATCGTTGTCTCTTCCTTAACAAATAGAAGGGGAAGTAAAAGGACTCGCACTGCTGTTCGAAAAGAGGAGGTGACGTAGACCCCAAGGGTGTGGTCTACTTCTCATGGGGGGAGGGCCGGGATTGTCACGGGCCAGCGGTAATTGCCTTTGGACAGTTGTGAATACTCCTCCGAAAATTGGAAAATAAAGTAAATAAAATATTTATTCGGCGAAATAATTTGTGATACTCTCTTCTGGCATGTTAATACGATGAAAAATTCTCTTGTATGATTATGGTTATAAAAGTATTTTCTATTTTTTATTTCTCTCTGATTATTTTAATCTCTCCATTTCTCGTTAGGATCGAATATTTAACAATCATTACAAGCGCAGTAGCCCCTCGGAACGTGTCAAATATGGCGTGCTAAATATAGGTACGAACTTCTGTGAACCTTTGAATCCATAGCTCTATACCGTAAACTGTCTCTTATAAGCTCCCCTGTTATAGTTCCATCTACTTGAAAACAAAAAATTACATCCTATTATAAGCAACCCAGATGTAAGCCCCCTCCTAATTTATTGAAATAGATATGATTTATGTCTTCATGTCGTTTTGAGGCTTAAAGACCAGGCCCCGTTTGTTAAAACATGGATAGCGCTATCCATCGGATAAGTACAGTGTATTAGGGAACCAATTGCGCTATCCAGTGGATAGTGATTTATCCAGTGGATAGCGCTATCCACCTTTCAAACAACTGGCGCCAAAAAATGCAAAACGTATCTTGATCTACACTGCTATTTAATGCTATAGCCCTATTCCGGTTATAAGCCCCCTAGGATATATATATATAAGCCCCTCCGTTTGCAAGCCCTCCTAAAACCCCGTACGAAGATGTATAAGCCCAGGGCTTATAAGCAGCGGTTTCCTGTGTTATTAATATCTCAGTTCTCATTTTTCTACTTTCATCCTTTCCCCTTTTCCCTTTTATCTTCAGTGGCGGATCCAGGGAGGGGCCCGGGGGGGGCCAGCCCCATCCCCTTATTTTTAGACCAAACTGAGGCCCGATGGGACGAAAAAAATTTTTTCAGAGACCGGTCCCCCCTTATCTAAGGGTCTGGATGACCCCCCCCCCCCCCCCCCCTCCCTTATCTCAACGTCTGGATACCTCTCAATTTCCGCAGTCTTTCCTCTTCTTTTCATTGAAAAATTCTTTTATTTATTATCTCTTCTTTTCTGCTGCAAGTTTAATGTGCAGCAGAAAAGATGTAACGATGTTTTTTTGGGTGTGGCATTGCATTTGTGATTAGGTGTGATTACAGCACCCTAGGGAGTCAACATTTTTCACGGATCACATACTGTTTTACTTTTAGTGAACTTGTCTTTGAAATGAAATGAAAAACTTTATTAAAGTGTCGAAAGATCTAGCGTAAGGATATTCCTTACGCTAATTTGGGACACCTAATTATCTCTACTACACTGTACTGTACATAAAATTGTTCATATCTAATAAGATAAAATACAATAAAAAACTTATATATATCCTGGGATTTTTTGCTAGTTGGTGATCCCCTGGGTGTACGAAGCTGTATCAGTTACGGCGATTCCTTTCTGCAGGCAAGTCTCTTTTTCTATTTCACCTTTTATTTTAATCTACAACATGGATATTGACTGATCGAGAGTTCAATCGAACTGACAAATCGATCTAAGCGTTTTTTGTCAATTTTCCTTTATTTTCAGCTGAAGAAAGTTCGTCTTCGTACAACGTTCGCCTCAATGGATACTTCAGGAAGTGGAGTGAAGTTATCGTGCTGTGAACATTATGAAAATGTCATGTATGCCTACAGCGACCCCGAAATTACCGCGGTAAAAAAAAGACAATAATAAAGACAGAGTTTTGGAAATGATGACCATGATGATAATTAGGTTGAAGATAATAATAGTGATTTTATGATAGTGATGATGCTTATGAAAATGAAGATAATGACGATGGAAATTATGATCGCAATGGTATTAGTAATGTCGGACCTTGACCAGTGCTGATTTTCACATATTGGGACCGTTATTCTTTTAGTTCTAAATCAAGCCTCTAACATCTCTCTCCACTTCTCTTTAATATTAGATCATTGACGTTGCCACGGGAAAGGTTCCTTTTCATCGATCAGATTGCATCTCGCATTATAAAGAGGTAAAGGGGTTTATTGGTAATCGAACCACAACCATTGTAGATCCGTAATAGTTCTGTATGTTCTTTTCTGTAGCGCAATTGCATTAGGAAAGGAAATCCTAAAGTGACAAGCTTATCGCCCCTATTTTGTTCGCCAGCAGTCTGCTGAAATACTCTACTACCGCATACTGTTAGGGACTTTAAGATCCAACGACGCGACGGCCACGAGAATGTCGCTTAAAAAAGTGTATTTGCGTTCTTTCAGTCTTTATAGGGATTATTCGTACCCAGTTACTTTGTCAAATGTAGGCGAACCCTCCCGAAGCTGAATTTCAAGGGACCATATCCAAGCTCAGAGAGAGAAATAAAATTTCGTCGTTGCTTGTTTACGTCCTCCATAAAACACGAAATTAGGCATTTTCACGTCGTAATCGTGCAAAAACGGGAAAGAAATGTACAAAAAAAGTGTGATGCACGTGCAAAGCTGTTGTTTTGATTATAAAACCTATTGTTTTTTTGACGTTCTCGTCGCCGTCCTCGTCGTTGGATCTTAAAGTCACTATTTTCATCTTAGCGAGCTTACGCAACGACGATGGCGGCGGCAACGAGAACGACAAAAAAGCAAAAGGTTTAGATCGGCAAAACAACTTTGCACCTGCATCACGCTTTTTTGTACATTTCTTTGCCGTCGCTACACGACTACAACGTGAAAGTGCCTAATTTCGCCTTTTGTAGAGGACGTGAACATGAGGAAATGACTTTCTTTTTTTTTTTTACTGAACTTTGATACAGTGTTTTAGAATTCAACTCCTGAAAGATCTGCCAACATTTGACGAAATGAACGAGTGAGGGTAAGCGCGATAAAGTTTAAAGTAGCGCGAATTCACTTTTTAAGTGACGTCTTTGTAGACGTCGCCGTCGTTGTAGCTTAACCTCCCTTAATAACGGAGAGGCCGGCCCCTTTCCAGGACACTGCCCTTCCTGTCTGTCCCCGCTCCACCTTGATCTAACAGAAGATAAAATTGCTAAATGCTTACGTTTACATAATAACATCAAATGTAACGTTACCTTAGGTTCAGATCCATGGACCCGTGAGCCTGTCAGAAAACGTCGAATGTATTGTAGTGAACGCTCGTCACCAAGCAGACACGCAGATGGGGAGCCTCCTGGATCTCTTTGTGGAGCAAAACAGATGTAACCTTATTTGGATGGACCCTGATGACCTGACTGTGGTAACACCTACTCCACATGGACATGATTTGAGCGCTGGATCACTCTCCAGTTCTCTTGGAAGGAGAAGATCGTTAGGACGCGCGACAACTCGTAAACGGCGGAAGCGATGATATCTTTCTTCCGAATTAAGGGGCAGGACTACTTAAGGAGATAAACTCCTGGGGAAAGTAACGAGGGTCACGGGCGATCACAGGGACCGGAGGGGTAGTCCGTGGTTATTTTGACGGGGAGGTGAGAAGATTTTGGTTGGCACTTTTTGGGGAAGTATATTGTGATGAGGGATTTTTTTTGAGGGGAGGATTCAACAAATCGGGAAAAGTTCAGCATAGGATTTCTTGCAGCCTGCGTCGTAGTCGCAATTTAACCCCGGTTAGTAGCGTCTGTGAAGCAGCGCCGGTATCCTCATTCTGTGCCCTCAACGGACTCAACGAATTTCCGGAAATGCGTTTCGAATTTCCTTTTAACCTGATAGACAAATCAATAATGGCTTTTTTGACAAGCCAATCATGGCACGTACTTAAATCCTGGTACAAAGTTGGGGCCTAGAACAAGGATTTCGGTGCTGTTTCGCAGACAGACTTAACCACAGTTTAGTTTCGTCTGTGGCGCAGGCTAGATTTCTTGGGATTTAGTTTCGGTTCAGGAGATTTTTTTTGGAGAGAGTTCTCTCCTCAAGATCGAGAGATGTTCTGGGAGTAACCTATTCGCATCTCTCCGTCCTTCGTGACGCTGAAGTAGCCGGTCAGCACTTGTTAACATTCGTGGAAAGGCCCTTGGACACCTTATGAAGTTTACACAAGGTAGATTAAAGTACACTTAGCATCAACCCCAACCCAAGAAAGGAACCTAACCAGTTTCGAAACAGTGCTTAACCCTAATCAGTAAAGGTAGTGCTTAACCCTAATCTGTTAAACGCAGTGCTTAACCGGCTAATCCAAAACGATAAGGAATACCACGTTGTGTAAACTTCATAAGGTGTCCAAGGGCCTTTCGACAGATGTTAAAAAGTGCTGACCGAAGTAGCCCCTCCGACTCAAGCAATTTTTCTCAAGAGCGACTGGGAACAAGTCAAGGATACAGAAAGGAAGACAAGGAATTGAAGGAGTCATCTTTTGATGTTAAGTGATGCACGCTTAGCGGTGATTCCAATGATCACTGTAGAATATTAAATGTGGCACTGTGTATGGTATCCCTGAACTGAGCTTCAATGGCCTTTTCAAAATCTAATTCAAGTTAGGCAGGGTCCCATCCTGTTCGTGGTGGCATCAGAAGTCCCGCTCCTGGTTACGTATGTTCGAACGCTTTCTGGGCCTCAACCTGGGTCTTGAATTATTGCGAATATTTTAAAGGCGAAAATTTTGCCGTCCCAAAAATACAGGCGATATGCGAGAAGACACGTCAAATTGGACTAAATATCTGCAAGACTCTGATTTTAAGAAAGACAGGTCGCCCTTTTTTTAATAACTTGATTCCTATCAAGTTTTTACACTGATTTAAAAACTTAACAGGAATATGATCCTGTTAAGGTACATTTCTTTTGCTATTTTTTGTAATTATTGTAATCGTGTGGCAAATAAATAAATAAATAAATAAAGATGTAATAAATGGTTGCAGTTTTTATCAATCTTGTTTGACTTTCACTGCGCTTACCTTAACTCCTACTTGTTAACCTCTCTTTCCTAAAAAGGAATATAGTTATAAGCCAGCTTGTCCCGTTGAATTAACGGGGCCCAATGTTTACGAAAGAAACAGCAACTGTGCATCTTGTTCACCGTTTTAAACAGCGTTCTCGCACAGAGGTTGTACTGATTTACGTTTCGGACAGGGCGAAGGTGACCAACCCCTTTTTGCAAAGTTGGATCCTGCACCCTCTCCCCCCTCGCAGCCTTGACGTAATCTCTGCTCTTCAAAACCTTCAATCGGATAACTTCTATTTGAAAACTAGATTTTTAATTCATTTTGAAAGCAATCCACAATGATTTAAGGTGCGTTTTGCATTCGCGATTCTTAATCGAAGAGGTTGCTCTTAGGCTAGTCATATTGCTGTCAAAGGTCTTTACTTACGGGGCTGGGGAGCACAGAAAAATTAAAATAAGAATTAAATCCCAAATAGTGGGGGTGTGCCACCCAGTTCTCCAAATTGATCCTGACCCTATTTCAGACCGATAAATGTCACTTTTCACATCCGTTTTCAGATCTGGCCTCTATAATCCATACCCGTTTTCTACCTCATTTAAAATTGAAAAGGTGAATACGTTCATACACTCCTCGAAAACCATACCTGATTTCCAGACCTAAACGGCGCAAAAAACCCTCCCCCTTCGGGGCGGCACATACACATGAGGGTCTTAATGGGATCAACCGTCAGCCGTCAAAAATGCAGAGTAATATTAATCGTGAAAACGTCTTACTATTTCAGCTCATCTTCACGGACGTTTGGCTCCGGAAGAATCTCTCCACTTGAAAAACCAAGGGCCATGTTGTCAAAAACACTTTCTCTGAAGTTCTTCAATTCTTGAACTAAATTTTCACTAATTAACCGTCAGCCGTCAAAAGCCCTAAAATTTAGCCGTCAACCGACAAAATTGGAAAAAAATAACCGTCAACCGTTAAAGCTACCACCCCACTGAGTCTCTTAAAACTACTAAAACAAGAAATTATAACATTCTAATATTTAAACTATATTAAAAAGAGTCATGCTGTAGAATGTTGCACTTGATATCAGGAAAGTCAGAAGTTCTAAGCGAATCTGGAAGAGAGTTCCATAGTTTTGAAGCCATATACGAAAAGGAGTGTAGATGATAAGTAGTAGCTCTTGCAGACGGTAGAGACAAAATATAATTACCGCGTAGGCTATAGCTATTGGATGTAGACTGGAGACTACACATATCTCTTAGATAGCCTGGATAGCGGGTAAAAATTAAACAAGCTCTTGTATAATATAATTAGCAAAGTCTGAAAGCGTCTTTTATACAGAGATTTGGAGTTTACTTCACTAAGTAGTGAGTCATATGGAGAATTATAATCCTGCAAGATAAATCTAAGAATTCGCTTATTTAAGGTATAGCTTAGTTGGTAGAGCAACGCACCGGCAACGCGGAGGTCACGGGTTCGAATCCCGTTGAAGCCGTGACTTTTTTCAGGCTTCTTCTTTCCAATTGCTTAAATTGGAAAATTTACTGCGATGATCATTCTTCACTTTCATCCACAACCGTAGTTCAAAATGAATTATTTCATACATTTCACAATAGTTAAAGTGTGACATAATGAAAGCCTTATATAATGTTGAAAAAGTATCTATAGAGATGAGTTTACGAAATCTTAACATCACATTAAACTGACTATTTATCTTTTCACAAATAGTTGATATATAATTATCGAAACACAGCCTATTGACAATATTTATTCCAAATATAATATCCAAAAAATCTTTAAATGGAAAAGAGAAGGATGGCCTGTTCTTCCCA
The DNA here is from genome assembly GCA_038088405.1 of Porites divaricata. Taxonomy (NCBI): domain Eukaryota; kingdom Metazoa; phylum Cnidaria; class Anthozoa; order Scleractinia; family Poritidae; genus Porites; species Porites divaricata. The sequence goes on from JBBMOI010000016.1 coordinate 9,866,223, forward strand.
AGACGATAGCCTGATGTTTTGTCTCATTTACAGTCATTCTATTGCTGCGATACCACTCGTTTGCAACTCTCTCTTCACGACAAATACTAGGGCTACTTGGTGAATATTAGAAGAATATAACTGATAGAGCGATTTTCGTATGACCTTGAAATGAAAACGCACGAACAAAACAGAAACAACAAACGAATGGAAATAGAGCGATTTGATTGGTTTATCGAACGGGTACAAACGCGCGTGGCTTTTTGTTGGTTAAGCGAACGCTCGCGTAAAAAAACTTCATGCCCGAGAACTTTCTAGAAGTCAATGGATCCTTCGCTTTGACGTCATACTGCAACACGATTGGCCAATCGAACAATGCCTTCTCCATATTAGGGTTTTCTTTGGCGGGAAAACGAAGAGTCCATGTTTTGATCTTTTCATCCATTGGCTTATGAAACAGATGACGAACACTTACCGAAACCATTTTTCGAGGTCATACGAAAATCGCTCTAACTGATGATCGTTGGCATATGCATGTAGTTTACATAGTGTTACCCAGTAAAACAAGTCGTTGATGAAAATATTGAAGAACACTGGCCCTAGGACACTTCCTTGCGGAACCCCTCTTATAACACCTTTCCAGTTGGAAAACCTGTCCCCAATCTTGACTCTCTGCTGTCTCCCGGACAAGTAATCCGTGAAGAGCACAAAACTTCTCTCTCCCATACCATAAGCCTTAAGTTTTGCTAAGAGTAGATCATGATCAATAACGTCGAAAGCCTTAGAAAGATCCATTGAGACTACCGCAGCTAATTCCCCTTTATCAAGCATAGCCCGCCAGTCCTCAGTTAACTTTAACAGCGCCGTCTCGCAACTGCCTGTGGAACTTTCTGTATATAAGAGCTAATGAAATCTGACAGAATTGCTTGATAAAAGTCCCCCAGCTGTGCTACTAACAGCCTCACATATATATATTGTTGAGTGCAGGTAGGACTGTGACAGGCCCATAGTTTTCTTTTTAAATTCATCGTTCTCCTTGAACTGTGCTGTCACTTGCCCTATTTTTCATGCACTCACCCTCAGGTAGCAACCTTGAGCAATTGAGGCATTAGGGACTTAAAAAGTGGATTTGCGTTCTTTCAGTCTTTATAGCGATTTTTCCCGCCCACTTACTTTGTCAATTGTAGACGAACCCTCCTGAAGCTGAATTTCAAGGGACCATAGCCAAGCTCAGAAAGAGAAATAAAATTTCGTCGTTTACGTCCTCCATAAAACGCGAAATTAGGCATTTTCACGTCGTAGTCGTCAAAAACGGGAAAGAAATGTACAAAAAGGTGTGATGCACGGGCGAAGTTGTTGTTTTGCTTATTAAACCTATTGGTTTTTTTTACGTTCTCGTCGTCGTCCGCGTCCGTTGGATCTTAATGTCCCTTTTAAATATTTTAGCAACGGATTGAGCTATTGCTGCTGATGCCTTGATTAGTCGGCGCGTGGCGGTAACATGTCGTGACCACTCGATTTGCTCGCATTAACATCTTTAAGCAATTTTCCAACCTGCACATAATTGGTATAGTGAATTCGAAAATCAAAGGAAAGTGGCATGTTGATGTTTCTAAAATGTTCATGTATGGCAAAAAAACTCGGATGATTTTCGAAGTCCTGGCCATAATCAATGTCATCTATTCGTGCAACTCTGTAATTAAAAAGCTGGCAACTGCACTCTTCTCCGTTATGACATGTAAAAGGTTTTCAAAGGTTTCACGCCGGTGAAGATGTGCGGCCTGTCGCCCCTTGCTGTTTTTCCCCGTTTTGGTAAGCAATTTCTACCGCGTTGATTGGACGAGGAGAAGTCGTTGATGGTGCAATTACTGTCTCTCTCTCGCGCGCGCATGATACTTCGCCGGCACTGGTCAAAAGACAACATCAATTTTTACAGTTTGAATCATTAATAAAACTGTCTATTTTATGCGAAATACTTTTTTGTTGTTGGCAAACAAAAGTGACCCTTTTGAGATAAAGTAAGATCAAATATAACTGGCCCTATTTAATTTCATTTCCGACCGAAAAAAACCTTGTGACAGAAGGCAGGAGCTACTCAGGAACATCACTGTACCTAAGTCATATTGTCATATTCAGATCCTATGAAACCCTAGGAAAAAACCCTTTTCTTTCTTAGTCATAAATCCTTGTTATATCACTTCATGTTTTATTAATTCATGTTTTATCACTCCATATTTTATTAAGCCATGTTTTATTAATCCATGTTTTATCACGCCATGTTTTATTAATTCATGTTTTATCACTCCATATTTTATTAACCATGTTTTATTAATCCATGTTAACGTTGTATCACTCCATGTTTTATTAAGCCATGTTTTATTAATGTATGCTTTATTATTTAGCCATGTATTATTAATCCAGTCCATGTTTTGCCAATCCAGTCCAGTCTGATGCTTTGTCAAATGCCCGGCCCAGAATCACAACAGCCTACTGGAGGCCAGATTATAAGGATTTGTATGGGAATTTATCGTAAGATCGATAAAACGGTTAACCCAAACAGTAAAACTTTTTGACTCGCTAAAACGGCATTTACAGGGCAGTAGCCTGTGTACAGACCCCCTTCCCCCCTCCCCCTCCCCTGTACACAGGCTATATTTCCTCTTTCCCTTTGGTAAACGATATGGGGTACTTCACGAAAGGAGGTCACGCACAAGCTAGCGTGACAACTAAAATTTTCAAACAAGGAACCAACATGGCTAATCCTTCGCCTGTCGACAGTTTTTTCGCGACGTTTACCGGCCTGAAAACAATTCTCTATCGAAATATATCTCTGTTAACTGTTATATTATTTCCTCTAGCATATCAAATGATCATTGTAGATTTTCTTAGCGAAGAACACAAGAGTGGAGCTTGTAACAATACAGGTAGGCAGTTTCAAATGCCTATTTTAATTTTGCATCCTTTTTTATATCCTCATGGCCGCCTTTTTATGGTTGAGAACCCCAGAGTCACTGATAGCCCTTAATTGGGTAATTTTATGATAAATGGCTGGGCGATTTGGGTGTTCTTTCATATTCAAAAGGTGAGGATTTGATCTACAACCTTATGACGTTTATTATTCACACTGTGGTCATAGTCATGATTTGTCCTGTCGGCAGGTGTCCCGCTCTTAGACTTAAGGAGTTTATAGATTGTATTTGCTGGCTACAATGCATATAATGTTATATTTCTTGCGCAGAAAACTGTCTAATGGCGATGGGAATCAAAGACTTCCAAACAAATAGGAGTGGAATCGGAGGAGGAACTAAGGTATAATTAAATGTGATTTTAGATGGCGATGTATAAACCCGTATTTTTATTTTTTATCTTTACTTATTTATTTTTTCATTAAATTTTTGTGAGGGCTATTTTGTTTCAGGGCTCATTTATGTGCTATTGTTCTCAGATATAAAGCATGTACCACATTTTGGGTCGAAACGGCGCGGACAATTCTTTTGTAATTTGTAAAAAGTTTTGTATTCACCGTCCTTTGTTCCATTGTCTCTTGTGCGGTTTCTTTCTCGTCTGTGACCCAAAAATATTACAAAATTATTTACATAAACATATTATAGTGTAGAAACAAATTAAATTTATATTGTAAAATTTTAACAAAATATCATCTTAGAAAATTACGTGAGCTGATCCAAAAATAGTTACACACACTTGGACATCGAGTGACAGCGGTTGTCAAATAGAAACAAGCGACTACTTTCACTCACGGTCAAAGTTGTGTTTTTTAATACCTTAAAAGGTCGACGTCAGTGGTTAAAATAAGAGTCGCTTAATGGACAATCTCAGGCTCGAATAAAACTTCAATAAACGTGTTTTGTCAACCTACAAATACATTTCTTAAAAACAGAAAATAGCATGCCAGTCTTAATCACCTGCACGTGACTGTCACAAGGAGACTAGCTAATGCCAAATGTCTACAGTGACAACTGATGTTAAAAATGTCTAAAATTGTCTTTCTTAAACCACACCATTGCCGTCCTTATTTTTAAGCTTCAAACCATATAAAATTTTCCGTCTATTTGTTGTTATTACCAAAAAGAGTGCTCCTGGTTCTTTATGTTTTGCTTATTACACCAATTTGCCTTTTCAACGTTCTCGTTGCTGTCGCAGTCGTCGTAGTCTGCTACACAGCCGTTTTTAGTGTCGTCACGCAACGTTCCTCCTGCGTTGCGTGACGACACTAAAAACGGCTGTGTAGCAGACTACCGTCGTCGTCGCTAAAGCTTCGTAAAGATGATGGCGTTGATAATGATGATGATGATGAATGCTGATGTTGATGATCTCTTTTTCAGACCAGTCCCCTATTCAATACGAGGCATGTGTTAGAAATGGCAAATTACACAGGAATGATGATGGGCTCCATAATATTGTGTCTAGCGGCGGACGCTATTGGTAGACTGAAGACTCTGTTTGCATGTCTTCTCATTGCTTTTATTGGAGGTCTGTCCAGCGCATTTGCTTTCGATAGCCTGATAAATTTCTCCATCCTTCGTGGAGTTGTTGGATTTGCAGCAGGTATGTCGCTCACTTTTTTAGCACTTTTAAAAATTACCGTGAGCTCCGGGCTGTAATTTATGCCCACTGTAGAAACCAAAGTTTTTGTAATGATCTTACCATTTAAACGGATAACGAAGATGACGTTTTAGGTTATGTTCACACTACACCGGATAGCTTCTGCGCCAGCACGAAAATCATATCGGGTAGGGCTTCTGCTCACATACAAGAACGGTGGTTTTGGCGCTATTTCTGTAACGAAGGCCGCGCCGATCGGTGGAGCGGCACATCTCGGATAGCTTACCACACTTTGGTGTAGTGCGAACAGGTATTTGGACCTTAGCAGAAGTAAATAAATAAGAAAGGGGAATGCAACCCACTGAGACGGAAATATTCCGGAATGAGGACTGGGATTTAGTTCACCAAACCCTCCCGGCCAACCGCTCCGGCTCGATGTTCGATGTTTGTGAACGTTTTGTTCCAAGTTATGTGCCGTTGCTGTTTACACTATACCGAATAGGTTTTCCCCGGGGGGGAGGTACTTCCTAGTAATAGACTAATGGGTATGTGCCGCGGGATGGGATAGCATTTTCAAGACTGGGTTGACTATTATTGGGATTACATATTTATAAGAGTTATGGGGTCACACATTTTCAGGATTTGGGGGGTCGGAAATTTAGATATGAAGGGATTTAAAAAAAGAAGATTTACACCACATATATAACGTTTAACAAATGTGTCAGTTCACGCAGGATCACCAAGTTAAAAGCCTTTGTAAGGCAGATGCATAAACAGAAAGTGACTAAGATGGATTGCGAAAATTACTTTTCTCCCAAAGTGACTAAGATGGGTTCTATAATATGGCCACAGAATAGACGATAATGGGGCAGGGGTTCTGAGAGGCCAGTAGCACATATCCAGCAAAAATTAACCCCAGTAATCCCCGCGGGTGCATGGTTTTCTTTCGTGTCGGCACGAAATGCTACCCGATATAGTGTGAATATACCTTTCTTTTCCTTGCCACCTCCTCACCTGTCATTTCTACGTGGTCATCCTAGCCACAATCCGTTGGCAGACGAAAAGTAGCTGAAGTAGCTAGTACGTTCGTTCAAAGTTCTCTGAGTTATAAGTAAGCCGGCCCTTGGAAATCGAACACGGGCCTCCCGCCATGCAGAGGTTTACCAACTAAGCTAACCCTTGCCTAGTAAGCTAAGTTTGGTTAATTGTTTGTTTGCTGTTTTTATTTGTTTGTCTTTTTTTTAGTTTTGTATCGTTACGGATGCTAAACAAATCCGACGACGGCAGCTAGAAGAGTACCACACAAATTAAGGAAACAAGGAACATCATCGAAAATTACACCTAAAAAATAAAACTCTAAATAGAGAGAAAGAATTGATTGAGGTGTATATTAAAATAACTAACTCAATTATTTCGTTTTGTCTTTTCTGAAAAAGGAGGTGCCTTTCCAGTCCTGTTTATCCTGGCGGCTGAGTACGTTAATCCAAAGGCACGAGCCATTGTTTTATCTATTTTGTGGGCAGCCACCACTCTCGCTATAATGTCGTTAGCTGGTGTTGGCTACATTGTTGCGAATCGTCGAAATTTAATGCTGAGCATGACACTTCCAATCTTACTTGGTGTTTTGCTATTGAAGTGAGTAATTCTACAATCCAGCTCCATACACACGTCTTCTATCTCCACTTTTCTTTTAGTTTCAGTTTCAGATTTATTTTTTTGCGTTATTATACAACTATTATAGTGTTCTCGAATAACGTGCAACTTTTATTCTCCCCAGGATTCTCCCCGAGTCGCCTCGATGGGTCCTTCTTCACTCATCCCCAAGTAGATGCACAAGTGAAGCGCAGGGTTTGCTAGAGAGAGCTGTCACTGAGGATCAGAGGCAAACTTCTAAATATCGAGATTTTTTGTCCTTGTGGGAAAAGTTCTATTTGCCACCTAAATCAGGCGGAACGGGCTGTTTCACTTTTCTTCGTCTTAAGGAACCTCGGAAAATAACCATTGTTCTAGGGTTTGCTTGGTGAGTTAGAGAGCGTCTGTTCCGTACAGATACGTTTACAGTTTAAAGTAGATTTTACAAAGCACTCACTCGCGATCGGTAGGTGGGAATGTTCTGATAAACATCTCACGCAATAAACCACGTCTTGGTGAACCGTCTTTACATAGATGTCGTTACTTAGCTGGATTTGCATGGTGCACGCTCTAACTATGTCGACCTGGCTCATGTAAACAGGTCTGTAACTGATAGATTATGAGCTATATTTCAGTTCTGGAAGGTCAGGATCATTCAAAACTTGTTTACATGGTTCCTTTGACCCGTTGAGAAGAGTCCTGGAATGCTGGATAATCAGCTACAACCAGCTGCAACATGATTTCAGGCATTGTAACTTATTAGGTCCCGAAAAGGTGTTTATCAGCTGTTGATCAGATGTCCCATGTTTCCTCCCCATCTCTAGGCTCGATTTCCGCTGTTCTGTTGGTCCTCCCCGAGAATAGACGGGGGAGGGGTGCAGGCACTTTTCCCAAACAGCGGCTGGAAATCGAGCCTAGCCCATCTACCCTTTTATCAAAGTTGCAAGGATCCAAGAAATGCATGACAACTTAAAACCGGGAAAAATGTAGCGAATCCCTTGTAATTAAAAGGCTTTTTCCTCTGAGGCACAGAGCAGGAAAGTGTCGTGTTTTGGCAGGACTCTCTCACCCATTTTGACCCTGGTAGTAGCTGTCCTTTCGTTATCCATTGGGAAATTTAACACGGTTACCAGCCTATCGCCTGTTTTCGTTTGGGAGAGATTTCCGCCCCTCTTGGGAGTCAACTGTAGCTTTTCTTAAGTCTTTCTATTCTTTTTATTTTTCCAGGTTTGCTGTAGGAATGTTGTTTCGTGGATTAAACACGAGCCTCATTCAGCTGCTAAGTAATTTCTATGCGAACTTCGCTGTTCGTGAACTTGTAAATCTATTTGGTTATGCTGTTTTTCTTGTCTTCGTTACTTGGTAAGTATCGCTAGTCCTTTTTCCATCTCGTTTGTTACATGTATTATTATCATGATCACTATCAATGTCACAATATCATCATCATTATCATTATTATCATTTATGTTATTGGGCAGAAAAACACAAAAATTTTCTGGCACCAATCAGAAGCCAGAACGGCGGCGACCGTTTGGAACTGGTCTGGTAAGACATTGTCCCCAGGGGCTCTTCTCGCCGTTCTTTACTTTTCTTCGTGCCATATTTTTACTCCCGTTTAGACTTTCCCTCGCCCCTGCTATCTGCCCCTGAGTCTCCGAGGATGATACGAGGACAACTGCGAGTACGAGATTTTCAAAACTGAGTATTGCTCACCTGTGGACCAGCGTCATTTTGGCGGAAAAACGTGATAGCCGTCGTCATTCTACCACGAGTTTGAGCGAGCCGAGAATGTCGTGATAACGGAAACAAGTTACAGTGTTAGAGGTTTTATCATTTTGCGGCCGGAAGATGGCTTAAGCTCCTTCAGTAAAGATAACATTGCTAATTTTTTGGTGAAAAAGAAGTGCAATGAAGCTTTCCAGGGTGTCTATAATTTGAGAATACCCAAGAAAACTTTAGGTCAAATCTCGTACCCGTAGTCGTGAATCTAAAGGTCTCCAGTTTGTACCACTGAAGGGTCAGGCAGTAAGGGGGTGTTTACATGAGAAAACTCGCACCGGAGCGAGTTTCATACCGAGATGACTTTTTTGATTCGTATCGCGTTTACATGATGACTGGGTTATTCCTCATCCCGTTATTTGATGGTACACTTCATGTTGATAAAATGCACGTCTGATTCAAAATCGCGAACATTACGCATGCGCTACCCGTTCCAGTCTACGGGCAGACCGATTTCACACCGAAACGGGTGGTCGTTGCATGTTTACATGATACCGTTGCGAGATTTCGTACGGTAGTGAAATTCTCGCCCCGGTACAAGAACCGGGGTGAACTCGCGCCGGGGTGACTCGCGCCAGCATGAAATTTGTGGTGGTATCATGTAAACAAATATAGAGCCATGAGAGGGAACCAGAGTGAACTCGCTCCGGGGCGAAAGTCGCCCCGGTGTCATGTAAACACCCCCTAAGACAATATGTCAAGTGGTCGCTTACCGGAGGTTGAAAACAATACTAGAAAATTCAAAAACTTTCAGCCGAAAAAGTGGTCGCGGTCTCTTACAGGGGTGGTCGTTTACGAGAAGTTTCAGTATAAGTCTTTGACTGAGAACATTTTTGGTGTTTTGGAAAGGTGGTCGCTTATGGCAGATGGTCACACGTGGAGGTTCGACTGTACGTTCAAAAGGGACAGACGAGTTTAAAACCTTCCTGCTGGGCTATTCGCCTCTTAAGACAGCAAGGTGTTTCACTTTTAAATTTTGTTTTTAATTTTGTAGGTTTGATCGTCGTGTGTGTACCGTCATCTCCATGATTCTTGCAGGCGTCTTCTGTTTGATATTTTCCGTTGCCTCCGTTGCATTTTTAAAAGCAGGTATTGATTATGTTGGTGCCAAGTGTTGACTTTAAGTAGCTGAGATCTCTCTCCTAGTTGCACTTTGAATGAAATTTAAAACTATAGTCGAATCTCTCCTCGACAGCCAACTTTGTGGCAGAGGTGGTGGCCACTGTGGAGAGTTTTAAACGAGAGTGAAGAGGTATAAGGATTGGGAACAAGAGGGAAACTGAAGCCAAAATGCCTCTCGCAGTTGCTTCTGCGGTCGTTACCGGGGAGGCGCCGGTCAGCTATTGGCCAATTTTTTCCCTTTCGTTAATAACAGTCCAGACGTCTTTGCGGAAGTTAACTTGGCCCAGTTTTTTTTTCCCAACAACAAAGGCGAGGGCGCGCACAGATCTTAAAACCGAGCTGACCATAGGAGAACGGCAAATTTAGCACCGAAAGTCGAGTTCAGTCCTTTGTCGCTCTGATTTAATGTTGCATCGTTTTGGTTTAATCTGCCTATTTATCCGCCGGAACGAAACACAAAAGCCGTTGTGGAGAGATGTTTGTTTAGTAGAGCTGCCACTGTTTATGGTGGCAGTTAAAATAAATTTGCTCTCAATAAGCTTTTTACAGGCTACCTCATTGTTTTTAACAGCGTAGTTTGATAACACACGTCTTTTAATGGAGCGAGCGCTACACGCTAGACGTTGGAGCGCAAAACGAGGGAAAAGGCTTCGTCGCACGAAGGAACTTTCAAAAAATCCTCTTCTTAAGGCCCGTTTACATAGACGCTTTTTTTATACTATTTTCGATGCGATTTAAATTGCTCCTGTAAACTAACGGCGATTTTATTGTTACATCAGTATTTCATGGAGATTTATCGCTGCCAAATCGCCGTTGTTTCGAACCTCCTCAAATTTTTTATGCCTTTTGGCGGCGATCATGTCATGAAGAAACCTACATTAGAGGACCCTTGGGTTGTTTCGTTTAAATTGCATGCGCCCTGCATTACAGCACTGCGCAAGAATCGGCAGCCTCGTCTACAAGCCAGGACGTGCCAGGGTGAGCGGAAGAGGTTGGGAGCCCAACGGGATAGCGAATTCTCCCAACAAGCTTGATAGCTGACGGCACATCCGAAATCCCCGAGGACGACGGGGAACGAGGCTGAAAGATCAGTAAATCCGGTAAATCGCAGAAAAAAAACGCCACCAGTACTCTCCAGTGATCTGAAAATGCGTCTGTGTAAGCAGAACATAGTAGGGGGGTTGGTGTTGTACTAAGAAGGCCGCACGAAAATAGGTGACAGTGTTCTTTTCCTTATGACCTAGCCTATGTACAGACCCCCCCCCCCCCCTCAGGAAAAATTGATGTTTCCTGAGGGGAAGGGGGGTCTGTACACAGGCTGCTATGACCATATGTTGGTTCATTCCCGATTACCTCTAGTCTGCTTCACAGCCGTTCTTTGAGTCGCCACGCAACGCTCGAAACAAAGAACGGATGTGAAGCGACTAGATTAACTCCTTATTCACCCCACTTTAGAGCATGGCACCGTCGTAGCTGTTATTCAACTCATCGGCCGACTATGTGTAATGGTGTCGCTCTCTTCACTCAGTTTGTATTCCATTGAACTCTTTCCAACGGTGGTCAGGTAATTACTGTATTTTGTTTTAAACAATTCACTGTGAAAAATAAGGGTTGCGTCGTCGTTAGAGCATCCTACAAGTCCCCCCACCAGATTCATAGTTCAAAGGCGACGTTACAGTTTTGTGAGGCTGAGAATAAAGCCCCCTATCATCATTGTCCTTTGCAGGGGAGGTTCCGCGGGAGTGACGTCTGCGTTTTGGTCCAAAAAATTCCTTACTGATTACGTACCTCTGTCCAGAATCTGGTCAGGAGCTCTGATTGGTTGACGTAGTAATTGCACTCATTCAGCTATTGTTTGCAAATTACGGACAGAAACCAAATGGTCACAACGATCAAGTTTACAACGCGCCGAGCCACCAAGAAACGCTAAATTCCTTAGGCTTCACCAAACTCGCAGCAGAAATTTTACGATAATCGACAGATAGAAAAAAAAAATTGGCCAAATTTACATCTGGCAACCCACGACTTCCAGATTGATAATGTAAACATTGATTTACCTCAGTACGGAATTTTTTCAAGCCGAAACGTAGACGTCTCTCTCGCGATTCATTCCAGCCACGGAAAGCGATGAGAGGAGGCTGTATCAGCAGACTATTGTTGTTGTTGTTCTTTTTAAGCTATTCTTTTCCTCTCATGCTCCATTTCCCCCTCACTTTAAAAAGAAATTGATCTGGATCAAGAAAACACGTGTTAGAAGAGCTCTTAGGAGTTCCTAGATGTTTTGTGTGCAACTCAATAACTGTTGAAAAATATTATACATAGATACGGTGTATCAGTGTTGTAATGTATCAGTGAATATACTCATAAAGTAAAGAAAAAGACAGACTACAAAATTCAATAGGAAATTTTCAAATTGACGTCATGTTACTACAGCAATACTTCCTTAGTTAAATGTAGTAATTGCAGTGAGGTTTTAATTGTTCTAAAACACACACAAAAACAATCCTGAAGCATTTGGTACTGAGTTCTAGTCGAATGACATCATCATCACTAAATGGCTTATCCCCTGTTTTGCAGGTGTTCCGCAATGGGACTGGCGACGAGTTTGGCATACGTCGGAGCAGGCTTAACTCCGCTGATCATGACGATTGGACGGTTGGCTCATCCAGTACTGCCGCTGGGCGTCATGGGATGCCTGTGTTTGACCACAGGACTCTTGTGTCATTTTCTTCTTCCCAAGACCAAAGGCTCTACAGCGGAAACATTTGAAGATGGCTCGGATTTGTCAAGATTCAAGAGTTGGAGTCCAAAGACCTACCGAAAAATAGCTAAAACTAGCGAATCGGGGGCTCATAGTTTAGAAATGGTTGGAAACAATGTTACTGATGAAGACATTGATGAGTTTGCGGTGAGATTTCTTTACACGCGGACGCTTTAATAAATCTGATAGTTATTTTAGCTAGCATACGTGTGAAGCAACGCCTTATTGTTTCCGCCACGAAGGACATTTCGCTCTCTCTTTTACGAGGGACCTTCCTTAGTTCTGACCGCGTGAAAATGGCCACACAACCGAGGAATAATATGCTGGCTTCCTTTACAAGGAAATTTAAGCAAACTCGATGGAAGAATCCCCAAGGGTTTAGTTGCCGGAAAGCGCGTCTCTGTGATATTTGGTACCTTTCTCAGTCTTCCTTTCAGTAAGCAAACAATATCAAACCATGAAATGTAAGAGCATGAATGTTTTCTGTTAGTGAACCGTTCTACCTTTCGTTGAATTCAGCTCCGCAATAGTTAATCCTAATAATGGGTCAAAGAAGAGTTTGAAAGAACATAAATTAGGTTTGCAGTTCTTCTGGGATTTCTCGGGCTATAACGTAAACCAACTTCCGCTTTATTGTTAGGACCTTCGTCAAAGCTGGGAAGTTTCCTTTGATAGAGTTTCTCGCACATCACAATGGGAGGTGAGTATCTTCTGGTGCCAATGGCGATGCATCTTTAGCTAATTGCGTACCCGGAATACGGGTCGTTTCGCCTACAAGTCATTTCGCCTACACTGAAGAATCTTAGTTGTTTCGCCTATACTGATATATCGATGTTTATAAATAAGAGTAAATAAGTAAGTAGTAAGATGTACTAAATAAGAGTAAAGCTTACAACAACTAAGAGCTTAGTAGGCGAATCGACCTCAGTGTTGGCGAAACGACCGACATTCGTGTACCCAAGTACTCTGGGTGCCAGAGGCTTCACCACTCTTTTCTTCGGTCGAGGATGAGTCGAGGATGCTCCTCGCCGCACGCGAGAAAAACCCTCTGGTAACCAGGGTAGTACCTTGGTAAATTAATGACCGAAGATGATTTGTTTTATTCTTTTTAACAGATGCTGACTTACGAAGATGCTAATAGGAGGTAAGTTAGAGAATCGAAACAGTAGTTTTATTACGTTGGCCCACTATTGCCACAGCTTCACAATATAAAACACGGCTTTCTCTACAAGTAATAAGCCTATAGTTTTAAAATTGATCTCGTCTTCAGAGTTGCGCCTTCTTCGTAGAGAACCGCCTTCTCCGTAGAAATACAACTTCTCCGTTGAAATACGCCTTCTCCATAGAAATGAGCCTCCTTCAGAGAAACACGCTTTTTCCGTGGAACTAAACCTCGATCGTAGAAATGAGAGTTTCCTGAAGAAATGAATCTCCTCCGTTAGAAATGAGTCCTCAACTCCTGAACCCCAACTCGCCCAACCAGTATAGTTTCAAGGTTACAACTATTTTATTACAATCCAGTAGTTTGTGGGTAACACTCACCTCATTGAGCTTATAAGCCTGTAATTTGTAGGTTAGTAATCTCCCTTATACAAGTCAGATAGGTCTGTGCCGCCCCAAGGGGTATGGGTTTTGGGCCTTTTCGGCCTGAAAACGGGCACAGACCCGTTGGTTTGAAATAAGGTATGGTTTTCGAGGGAACTACGGGAGTGTATGAACGTAATTGTCGTTTCAATTCCAAATGAGTAAGAAAGAAAGAGAAATATGCGCATTCGAAATGGATTTAAGAATTTTTTTTTGTTAGCGTTCTAATCTAAGTGATGATGACATATTTCTGCTTATGCAGCAAAATAGCATATTTTGGTCTAAAACAGGGTCAGGATTCGGAGAACCGAGCGGCACACCCCCCACTAAGAACTCCCAGGGGTACCCCTCGGGGACTATCCCTTCGTCGGAGAGAATCCCGATGTCTCATCACAATATCAAAGACCTTGAATTTCGTCGAAAATATTTCCCAGGTGATCTGTGACGTCATTGCGGGGGCCTGGGGAAAGAAATTTTAATGCCGTATCCCATAAACCAACGCGCGCACCAATTCAATTCAATTCAATCTGTTCCCGTCAGCTTTGGTTTATGGGATACGGCATTAAAATTTCTTTCCCCAGGCCCCCGCAGTGACGTCACAGATCACCTGGTCAGTTCTACTCTTCTTTTCAACAGTGTGCGATATGTGATGAAACACTGTCTCCTTTTTGATATAATGCTTTTTCATAATTTTTCTCTTTTGCTCTGTAGGTCAGCTTGCTCAAGTACAGTAGAACAGTCACTCGACGAAGAAACCCATCTTTTAACAGAGGAAGATATTGATAAGGTATAAATCATCTACGACTTTTAGGTATTTCGAGTAACAACAATATACCGTCTGTCCTCTTTGAATAGATTATTTGTTTTGCAGTGCGCTCTGAATCGTTGTATTCTTCTTCAGTGTCGTGTGGTAATATATGGTGGAGTCAAGTTCTGAACTATAGAAAAGCTATGTTCTCTGGGGTTTTGTCCAGTTTTACTGGGAACATACCTGCCCATTTGAGATGGGTTACAAACGAGGTGCCCTCGTTTATAACGCTGGTGCCAACTCCACAACCCTTGACCGATGGGATATGGTTACTGCTAGAGTTTGCTACGTTTCTTTAATGGTTATTTTACATATCACAGTTCAAGTGTTGCGAGACGGGGCCTACAGTTTTCCATCTTCATCTGAGAAGACTATAAAGTTTAACAAATTTCAAAACCAGAGCGAAGGCAGCGCATTTTCCTCAGTTATCTCAATTGCGACTCTGAGGGTGGTGCGGCCGAGAACGCGGGCTTATCTCGCCCTAGTTGCTCAAAAGGTGGACAGTGCTGTGCACCGAATAAATTACTATCCAGTGGTTAGCGCGGCAATTGGATTTCAAAATAACTATCCGGTGGATAGTGACCTATCCCGTGGATAGCGCTACCTATCTAGCCTGTTCTAAGCGTTCAGATAATGGAGCGCGGCGTGAAGGAGTTGAAGAGCGGGAAAAAAGTAAGGAAGGAGATACCCCCTCTACCCCATCCCTTCGCTGTTTATCCAGCTAACATCGTTTTCTGCCATTCCTACATTCTGAACTTCTGGAACAGGCTGAGCACTATCCAACGTTTGAAAAACAGCAGCCAAAATTCTGCTTGCAAGTCGGCACATGTCATATATATCTTCTTTTAATTATTTTCTTTTAGCTTTCACGTCATGTCCCATCATCTACCTGGATACTGGTCTATAGTACAAATCAACATGGTATGAGCCTGAATATGCTCTATCATAGGCTGAGAGACGTGGAAACTCCTGTTCTATTGGTAGTAAAAGATCAAGAGGGATTTGTAAGTGAGCTCTATATAGTGTCATCTGGAACCGATTTTCGTGTTAATCATAACTATAACAGAATTCCCAAATATGATTGCCTATCAACTGACGGTGTAATAGAACAGTACGCGTGGTGCCTAAGTAATTGGACAGTACGCGCCATCGCGCGAACACTTACATAGCTTTTTTTTTTTTCACTGCTGGCATAAAACTCTCGGAGTTTCTTGTGTTTTAATTTTTAAAAAAGGTTAAAATTAAAAATATCACGAATTTTGTTGTAGTTATGATTATTTGGTAAAAGAACTTCGAGTCGTCCAATTCGAGCTGTTATGATAATCGTGATTAAACAAATCGGACAAACTGATATGATTACAGAACGAATTGGACTCCATTCAGTCCTATTACCTTTATTGGTTAATATAAAATAGCATTTAGGAGTATTTTTCATCACTCTTTTCGAATTTCCAATACTTTTTCTTTCTGTTGGTCTTTTAGTACACTTGTTAGAATTTTTTAAAGAAAGTTAACGATAAAAAACGTTGCATTATACGTCATCATTGGAATTTGCCGGTCGAAATCACTTCCTCAAGCTATAATAATTATACTAGAAGAGAATTCTTCGAATTCATAAATATTTCCGGATTTATTGTATTTAGCAATAGGTTATTCGGACTTGTACCAGAAGTTTACACACATCAACCAATCGGAGAACATTAATTCGTACTGTTCACGCCTGCGGATTCATCATTTCTGGACACGCGACCAAACCGGGATGTTTTTATTTCGAATTCAGTCAGTCAAGCTTTATGCGTGTATCCCTGACCTACAGCTGTATTTGACGAAATCGCTGTTATGTTTCGGCTTCTTCGAACGATTCTGTCTCCTGCACAAAATTTTTACTACAGGTAACTTTCCAAAAAAGTGATAAGGTCGCAAGAGATACAGATAGTGGGTACCCCCACCACACACATAAACAGTTAATTTGGGGCGTCTATATAACCTTTCTAGTATCATACATTTTGAAAGTGAAATCGAATTCTTCTTGTTAACATTTGTTTATTAGGTGTTTGGTGTATTTTCTCCAATTTCTCCTCGGATGGACGCTAATTTCTGTAGGTTTGGAAAATCATATTTCTTCACTTGTAGACCACAGTTCAAGGTAAGCTTACCGACAAGACCAAAAACTAAATTATGTTGTCCAGTGTTTCATCTGGCGAACAACCAGTCCTTTCTACCAGCGTCTTTTCTTCACCTACACACAAGACCATTTAGCAGTTCTTCAGTTTATCCAAGCTGTTTACAGGGCGCATGTCAATGAATCTAGTGACCGACTTAGCTCTCAAACGACTTCTTCCATAAAGTAAATTTGTGGTATGGTATTTGAGGGCTCAGACGTTTTCCTTGTCCCATTCCTTGTCGCAGTTGCTCTATCTTTTCTCCTTCATCACTGTGATTCTTTAAAAAAACGCGATATTTATCAGCTCTATGTAGGGGAAGCCAAGACAGTCTAGAATTCTGGATTTCGGCTTCTTTGTCAATGGAACTTAGATTCCGGATTCCAATGGTTAGTGTGATTGCGGTTTCTTTAAGCTGTAATTTCGGATTCCAAAATTCAGGATCCCAGTTTCCACCAGATAAAATTTCCGGATTCCAGAAGCAAAAATTTCGCGGATTCCGGAATCCGGATCCTGGATTCCCTTATCTGGGGCAAAGTTCTGTTCATTATTGGGGTGCACGTAGTCTCACAATATCACACGTTGTTAGAAATACAGGTATCTACATTGGCTTGGCTCTTTTTGTAGATTTATCCATGCCGTGGAAGAAATTCTTACTACATGACAGGAGATGCAAATGGACTTGCCTTCGGAAGCAGTGAGTAAGTGTTTTCTTTTTCAGTGTTTTTTATTTAATGGAACTCTTCCCTTCCGGATGTTGACAAACAATACGTATACCATACTATTTTATTTGTTTATGAATATTTAATAATGATTTGTAAATTACATCAATGAAATAAAACTTATTTAATCGACAAAGCAATGATCTTCAGTCTCTAGTTAAGTTATGTGTTGCTCAACCGAGTCATTCCCAGGTCACGGGTAGGAAAGAACCCTGAGAACGAGGTTGTGTGTTGATAGTTCATGTCTTTTTTATTAAAACCCTTCTTCGCTTGACTATTTTCATTTTTTTTGCGTCTAACCGCCTAAACCTCAACCCGCCTTTGTTCTTTGGGCCTTTAAGTTGGTCCAAAACTGCCCACAGTGCTAGATGCAACTTTTGGATATGTCTTTTGATTTTATAACAGCTTTACATGACTTCGAAGAACTTTTTGGACCAACAGCCCGTTCTATTATGTTGTGTTTTGTTAGAAAAAGAACCAAGAACGCTTTTCAAAAGTCAGAACTGTCCGACCAGATGTCTGAGCAATTTAAACTTGAAACATAAGTCTTTTCTAGATTTGTTTAAACGCGGGTATGATTACAGACCGAATTGGACGACACGAATCGAAGTTCTGTGACAATTTTATCATAATCATTACAATTTTCGAGAAAAAAAAAAGCATTTTGTTTTTGTGAAAGAGCTTTTAATACCAATTATCCAAAATTAGGGGAAATAACACAGAGACATTGTGTAATGTTACAAATTCGTCCATTTTTGTTTTGGTTATTGTGATAAATTCTGCGATTGAAAAAGTCTGATTACAGCCAACTGTCCGATTACAACCCTACACAATGATTGGTGAAAAATAAAAGCAGTCAACGCACCAATCAAATTTGAGGAAATTGTAACGGTTATAATTAATAGTGGAATTCTCTTTCTGATCGGGCTGCTCTATTTGTCAGTTTTGGGCGGCCATAGCAGCTCAATCGAAAAGAGAATTCAACTATCAATCAAAACCATTACTGACAAATAGTAAGCGCCCCTACAGTATGCTGACGCGACGACACAAAGACCGGCTGCATTAAAGACTATAAAATACCTTGATCACTATTAAATTTTTGTTAATCTTCAGGGGTAAATTTGGGCTTTGGTTAGACAGTGATCTGTATCATGGTAGAAGCACTGCCTGCGAAACATATGACAGCGAGATGCTTTCCGCCACCGAGGATTTCATTTGTCTTGGCGTTGAAGTCTGGACTTTTGGCTAGATGGAAAAGCAAGATCAGTCTCTGTCAAGTGCCAAGTAGCAATCAGCCATATAATATGCGGTTTAAAGGTGATGTTAAACGGGACGATTCGCATCAACGATTTTTAGCGCAACACAGCGTTGCAACATTGTTGCGACATTGATTCAAGTGGTTGCAAGATTGTTCCAACGTTGCAATGTTGTGTTGCGCAAAAAAATAGTCGTTGCGAATCGTCCCGTGTAATATCACCTTCACACTTTTCATGCAGATAAGGATGCAAAGCGGCTGTCATCTTATAATGGGCGTGCCTAAAAAGACTAGGGTATCTTTGGGAAAATCTAAATTAAAAAAGGACCCAATGTTCATTTACTGAAGTCAAGGAGAGAAAAAAGTTTTAATCTGAAGAATCCACAAACTGAGTGTATTCATTAGTCTTCTTCGCAGCCATTCTTAGGGTCGTCACCTAACGCTTCTTTCCCCTTGCATGACGACCTTAAAGGACTATGGATTCATCAGAACAGATCTAAATGTGGATTTTTAGGATTCATGACCCAGAGTCAGCCAGCGTGCCTTTCTTTCGTCACTAATCCGAAAGGAAGCATACACATTGGCGGTTGAGCAACCACGCCTCTCCGATTCGCGCCATATATGCTAAAGGTCCTAAAGAGCCATTATCGGATTTTCCGTTTCTTTCGTTGTAACGAATTCAAATAATCTGAGTTCGATAATCTTATCTTGGATTATCCCAAAGAAACGCCGGCTAATCACCTGAGCAATATCTGTCATGTGTTTGACCACAAAAGGTGCGATCAGGAGTGATGTAGATAATATAGTGGATATTATAGATATTACTGTAGATACGATAGTGTAGTAGATTAATCAAAGTGTAGGTATTTGCATCAAATCACATGAATCGAGTAACCCCAGGAGGTATTAGATACATCCTGAGGTTAGGCTTGTTGTCTGAAATGTTGAATTACAAATAAGTGTGAGTAACCGAGTAATCACGTCAGTTGTCGGTGACTACTGTCTTTCAGTTTTGAATAATTGGTAAAGGTAAAGCTTGACATGTCGCATAGCGTGACTGTCACGCCAGTAGTATGTGTCGTGGTCTGTTATTCAAAGTGGCGGAATCAAGCTAAACTACTCACAGCCCCCTATTTTTCCGTAAGGGGGTGTTTACATGACAGCGGGGCGACTTTCGCGCCGCGACGAGTTCACTCCGGTTCCTTCTCATGGCTCTACATTTGTTTACATGATACCACCACAAAACGTCATGCCGGCGCGAGTCGCCCCGGAGTGAGTTCACTCCGGTTGTCGCACCGGGGCGAAAATTTCACTCCAGTACGAAATCTCGCAACGGTATCATGTAAACACGAAACGACCACCCGTTTCGGTGTGAAATCGGTCTGCCGGTAGACTGGAACGGGTAGCACATGCGTAATGTTCGCGATTTTGAATCATACGTGCATTTTATCAACATGAAGTGTACCTTCAAATAACGAGATGCGAAATAACCCAGTCATCATGTAAACGTGATACGAAATCAAAAAGTCATGTCGGTATGAAACTCGCGCCGGTGCGAGTTTTCTCATGTAAACACCCCCTAAGATCGTCGAGATCGAGCGCTTTGCGTTACGGGCGGCCATCTTGGATGCAATGAGTGTCAAATCTACTTAGGGGGCGGCGGACAGAAAAAAATGTATGAAAAACAAACCAGACACATCCGCGTGATACCTCGTGATTACAAACATCTCGCACCCAATTTCGAAACATTGATTTTGTATAATACAATTCACAGGGACATTGTTCCAAATAAAACCGGCAAACATGCACATTTGAAACATTTTCCCAGTCGAAGCGGCAATTTTTCTCACTGTCTCTGACAATATCTCAAAATCTTCTAAATATCTTTAAAAATATCCGGATATTTGTATCTAGGCCTAATCCGACAGCTTAAAAAAAACCCTACCCCCCGCCCCCTCGTTACATAAGAAACCAAGGTGGCCGTCGTCCATACCGGTAAGAGCCTGATCTTGACGCGGATACGAAAAAATAAGGGACTGTGAACAGTCTAGAAACACTCGCAACAGTTCCAAGAGACCTTTACCATTCATGTAATATTGGAAATTTTGGTATAAATTATCTTAGTCAACATGAGAAAACAAAAATTAACAACTGAAACTAAAGAGATATTTTAAAGATATTTTTGTTTCATGGAATTCTTTTGGTCGAACAAAAAGATTTCTATTAAACAGACAGCTATAAGTGTAAAGAATATTAATATATTTATACAGCATTTGTAAAGTATTATAGTTTGGATGAATATTAAGTATAATTAAGAACGACTAAAGACATAGTTTAGTATAAATGTCCATCGTTTGGCCAAGAGAAATTTATGTATTGCGAACCTATATATGTTGTGTTCGAATAAATTACAACTGTAGATCATTTCTAGAAGGATAAGAAGCGTACCGTGTTGTTTGTCCATGTTGATTAAACTGTCATTTTTAATTTTGAGTAGGCCTGTCTGGTTATATTTAACAATTATTCCTCAAGCCCGAATGGGCTCTGAGCCGGGCTATTGACTCAGAGGCCATGAGGGCGAGAGGAATGAATGTTTTAGTAAAATCCAACTAGTTGGTCAAAAATATCGAGAATAAAAAAACTTTAGCTAGTTAAAGCTAGACTTTAATCCTTTTTTGCCGCCAAAAAGCCAGTGCTTTTCGCTACTAGTGGGCTATAACATATAACCTAGTAGTAGCTCAACCAATCAAAACGCAGCATTGATAATAGACCACTAGTTGGATTTTACTAAAAGACGATATGCCGACTGAAGCGTAGGCAAGAGATTATTCTGTAACCAGATGCGCTGCTGCTCATTCAACTAACTTAGAAACAAATTGCAGATTACTTATAGGGCGAGTGTTTTTGAAAGCAAGGTCAGTACTGACAGAACTACACTTCTGTAGACAGTAGGTTGAAACTATACCGGCACCCCAGCACCCCTGAACCCCAAAGTTTCTATCGGACCTTTAACAATTATTCCTTGAGCCCGAATGAGCACTGAGTCATTAGCCCATGAGGCCGAAGGGGCTATTGACTCATAGGCCATGAGGGCGAGAGGAATAATTGTTTTAGTAAACTCCAACTAGTTGGTCAAAAATATCGAGACAAACCAACTTAATAGTTAAAGCTAGACTTGAATCTTTGCCGCCAGAAAGTCAGCGCTTTTCGCTACTAGTGGGCTATAACATATAGTCTAGTAGCAGATCAACCAATCAGAACGCAGCACTGATAATAGACCACTAGTTGGATTATACTAATTAATTTTATCTCCTTAAGGCCTCGTTTCTATGGAGAAAAGTTGTCCCGGGAAATAGGGTCACGGCCTGGCCTCCCAGCCAAGTCAACTTATTTTAAGCGTGCGTTTAAATGACCCCCTTGGTTGAGCCAAGAGCTGACAACAGCGCTCGCACATGCTCAACTTGTTCATCTTGCGAGATTGCTGCATTTACGTAAGTGAGAAGAGTGGAGATAAGTGAATTTGAGAGTGATTTTCATGGGCACTCGCAGCGGCTCGCTGCCAAAAAGCACTCACCCAACCAAATACCGCTATAGATACTCAGGAATACTGAAAGAAAAAAAACGCTTGACCATCGGTTGTTTTTCAACCTGGTAATTTTTGGAAATTTCTTAGACACTCAGTCCACTGCACGTAGATTTAAAGGGATTGCACTTTGAACACTTGCTCCCTCGAGTCTCAAAATCTTTGAAACGGCAGTACTTTCGTTCTTCTTTGCAAATTCCGAATTGACTTCTAATATACAAAAATTGAGTAAAGTGCGTTCGATGCCACTCATTCCAGAAGCAGAACGCAATGAATGATTGCATTAAAACTCCTGCATCAGAGATTTCCTAATTTCTGAAATTTAAAATAAGTTTGTATATAACTCTTAATCCAAAACGGGCATCAGAGCACTGGAGAGTTCAAATATCAGGACAAAACGAAATATGTATCAGTGGAAAACGCTTGATAAATTGAATGCTCCTTACATTTAATAGAATCTTTCCTAGTCCCACACGTTAATTGCGGGCGGGAAGAGAAGCCCGCAATTCTAATCTCCAGGTTGTTATTACGCATGCGTCGCATGTCTGTAGACAGCACTCGTTTAGACTTCCACTAAGAATGAATGGAATGTACATCATTCGCGTTTGGAACTTCTACCACTCATAATCTTGACCACCTATCACGTGAAACTTGCGCACAGCACTGCGTTGGAGCAGAAGCGTTTTGACCTTTGATCGTTGTCGCCCGCACTTCCGTAACCTTTGGTTATTACTAGTTGATTGTCATTCTAATACAGCAAAAACATACAAGGAACTTTTAATGATTTAACTCTAAGAGTGATCAACATCAATTTTCTCCTTGTAATATCAACGCTTTGTAAAACAGAGTGGTCATGAGAATTACCGACGTGATCACACAAGATGAATTTGCTTGATATTTCATCAACTTCTCCCTTTTACTTCTATAGGAAATGAATTGGGGCAACAAATGAGAATTCAAATTTTGAACTCAGGGTTTAAAGGGTTAACAGAATATAATCACAAATAATAAGTTCAATTAAACGATAACCGATAGCTATCGAATAAAAACTCTTTAAAATAGGACTGTAAAGTATACTTAAAAACCAGTTTCTTAGATAATTAAGTAAAGAAAAAACAAATTTAAGAGCAAAACTCATGGAAAGTCATACAGTGATCGATTGAGCTCAATATAAAAAAATGTTATTTTTTCGGTATACTTAAAAACAATAAATAAGCGCCAATACTGATATCTATTACGTATTTATTTGTTTAAGGAAATTCAAATAAATTTCAGTTTAACAAAATTAATCTCTTGAAACGGTTAATAGTTTGTTTCACTCGGGTGTACCTTGTTTTTGCAATAAGTTTGTTTCCTATTGTCGATTTGTTTGCCGTGCGTTAGCTGTGGGATATATTGTAACGAGAATAAATGCTGTGTCGTGACACATCGCTTGGCTTGTTTACGTTCTCACGCATTGCATGCCTATTGCAACTTTGAATCAAAACAAGCGACCACGATAACTCTATTTGGGCGACGCCCAAATAATAACACACACTCAACAAGCGCTTAGCGACCGCTCGTCGGATTCGAAGTAAGAGCTTCGTGCATTCATGCAACTAAATTTTATGCCTTTGACGTGGGGAAATTTCCATGTCAATTCATGTCCTGTATATAGTTTTTATTATTACATGTTTTATCATTTTCTTCCGTGATTTGAATTTTTTGTGTGGACTATATGGGTATCAAATTTCGTGAGAATGTTTATTCGCGGAATCTTTAATTTCGCGTTACAGTCGCCCAAAACGCAAAATGTCCCACAAAATTAAGTGCCCTTAAGGTATTTTTAAATAAGATGTAGTTTCATTAGAAAATGAAACACGGCCTTACAACATATCAGATTACTCCAAAGAGTAAGATAGAAATTAACAGCTACCGAGAGAAAAGTAAAAACATTTTTAAGGAAAGTCTTTGAAAGCTAAGCCATTTCGTTCTCTTGACTGTTTAGTTTCTCAGCGTTTGGGCCGCTAGGGAAGAACCACAATCAGCGACAAAATTTGTTGAGACACTTCGCCCTAAACCGCTGCTAAAGGGCCTTTCTGACATTTTACCGACTTCAATAGAGGAAAATAAAACTTTCCCTCCCTCACCCCCTCCATGCAATGTTGTGCCGCTGTTCAAGCTAGCTGTAGAAAACAACAAATACCCCAACAGGGGAGGGGTGTGGATTGTTTTGTTCTCTCAAGAGAGAATAGTTCTTTGAACTTTCCCAGGGGGACACTGCTCAACAATTTTGTCACCGATTACAGCTCAAATATTTCAGTTTAAAATATTCTTGACTGTTTGGAGTGAAAAATGATTTTTGTGAGTCTTTTGATCTGAATAGATATGAGCAAAAAACAACGGGTAGGTTACTATGAGCAGAGCAATGTAAGAGACAAATGAGTCCTCACCAATAGTCTACTACCGGGCAGGCCTCAGCCTCTGTTTCAAAGCGAGGCTAAGTGCAAAGCCATTGATATGAAAATGATTTTTTATTCTCATGCAAATAAAACTCATTTTCACAAGAAAACTGGGATTTGCACTTTTTCTGAACTGACTGTATAGAGTATGGGTCCCTTCTTATTATTGTCACACTGAGATGACGTAAAATACTATCTCTGGTTGACTCCAGGGTTTTTTTTTAAAAAAATGTTACAGATTTAACTACGAAAGAGAGAGAATCCATAAAAGAGAAATATTGCAAAGCGAAATATTTTATATGTGTGTGTAACGGTTAATAAATTGCCAAGTAACAGTTTTATTTTCGATCTGATGTCATCAAACACATTTTCTTTAAATGAAATATTCTTGCGTCATGTTCTTTTGTTTGGTATGATCTTGAATTGTGACGAATAAAAGATATTTTTAGGCAGACTGTCATCACACATTTTCTTAAAATAAAATTAACCAATTGCGTCGTGTCCTTTTGATCACATGATTTGTCAAAGTCTATATAATCAGTTGACGCCCCTTTCATATCATCGTATCAAGATACGACTGAGTGAAACAGCTACAGTGAAGCAACTAACAGAGAAGTTCTTCCTCCTTGAAAATACAGGTAGGCTAAATCTGATAAATCAGATGATTTATTTAGTGAAACGTTTTCTTACCTGTAACAAGCATATAATATTGTTCATTGATATGTTATTTGTGCACAGTTTCTAAACAAGCCACACTATTAGTGTTTTCTTAAAGTTTCCTGTTGTTTTTATCGCTTTTTCTATGATCCCCGTGAGTGCAACGATAGGCTCAGAAACTAAGAAAGAAAGAAAAAAGTCCGTGCGGATTTATTTAAGACGGTCATTCCATCTAAGACAGATTTTCCATCTCGGACTTCTGGTCCTCTAGCACAAATTCTAAAACTCGTCCTTAATTAACCGGGATCCACAGAACAAGCTTCTTAATGAAAATGTTTTTTCTGTCTCGAAAATCAGTTCAGCAAACAGACCTTCTCTTAATCTTCGCAATTCAATTTTCTTGCCATTTAACACATGCAATTTTTTTTCGATTTTTTTTATCACGGTAGTTGTATTTTTATTTATCAGAAGTGCGAACAAAGCTTTTACCACAGCAAGTTTCAGGGGGTATTCCGGGTTTCAAGTGACATGGATGATCGAATGGGGGCAAAAATCAAAACCCCAAAAAATCATTAGACCAAAAATTAACCCCCCCCCCCCCCCCAAAAAAAAAAAAAAAAAAAAAAATTCCATACACAACTACGTGGCCGGAATACGCGGGCAAACCACGAATCTTCAGTTAAATCAAGCCATCCAAGAAAATTCTTGCCAAATTTTCCTACCCCAAAAAAATCCTGGGATCGAGAGTTTCAAACCCAAAAAATCCTTCGATCATCCCTGTCACTTGAAAACCGGAGTACCCCCCCCGGTAACCCACCTGGGGTTTCCTTCCACCCCAAATTTCTTAATCAAAAGTTTTGCTTATGACGTACTTCATAACCGTAAACAGATTATCGAATCCGAAGCTGAATCGGAGAGATCTACAAGTAAAAAGGAAACAACCACGAATGGGAAACGAACCAAATATGTTCCACTTTTTGGAAACCAAAATATACTCAACTCGAAAACGAAGCACCCTCAACTCCGGTGAAAGGACCTGCTGCAAGAAACTAAAATGGGTCAGTCACTTTCAAGTGTGACCACCCCCTTTGGGCATTTGCGTTGCCTCTAGGTACTCTTACCCACGGTGGGGTATTCGGAATCAAACGTTTGTCCCGGGGAGGGGAGAGTATGGTAGAGTTTTACATTTTTAGCGCCTTACATTTACAAATTTTGGGGTATTTTTGTGTTTGGCAAATTTTCAGGATCGGATTTGGTAATGTGATATCGTGCCCAGTTGCGGTTTTAAAAAGGTTTACACTTTAGTGCCAAACCATATTCTCATGATAATTTGTTATGCGGTTGAAATCATCAACAGAAATAATTAAAAAGGCATTTATAATAATGGATGCTGAAATCCTAGGGTGCCGCCACAGCACCTTCAAATTGTACCATTTATTATTATAGTTATTATATTATTATTAATTATTATTATTATTATTACTATTTGAAAAGGTTATTTTAGTGTTAATCCAATCTTACTCATTTTGGTAGTTTTGAAAGTTAAAAACGTGTTGTTGTCGATGTGGACATAGCAGCCAAATATCTTTAATTAGCAAACCGGATTTATATATTTAACAATGTTTTTATCACGAATTTTTATCAAAAAAGTATTACCAATAACCAAAGCTGTTGAAAATTATGACGATTATCCCCTTAAGTTCTATAAAGCTAAAAGTAAACTGTACCGAGTTTCACTTGCACCAAAAAGAAACAATATGTTTATAACGGTCATTCTAATGATAGCACATTGCTGCAATTGACTCCAGATTCCGTTTTCAAATATATATGGTTCTGTCACGCGTTACTGAAGTGGCAATGTAACTCCCTGCTACTATTAAGTCGATTGGCTTCGTAACAATAAAAACTGAAAAAAAAATCGCTCTGAATCTTAAACTGAATCAGCCACCGAGATTGTCGAAACGTGAGTTCGCAATGGTTGGTTACTAGGGTCGGTGAGCCGTGAGTGGGCCACTGAATTCTGGAAAGCAGTTTCATGTCTTGATTGAAAGCGCAATGGAAAACTGAATCAGATTACGTTTACTGTCCTGGTTTTTGAAAATAACGTCACCACGCATTTCATGACTGCCAGCCACAGAATTTTGATTGATTCATTCAGTGAATAAAAGTTTTAGACCAATGTGAGTTTACACTTGTGGCAAAATGAATGGTTGTTTTGGTAACAGTGCTTATACAAGTGAAGATTATATTAATTCAAAGCTTTATACTGATTTTTCCAGATCAAACCATTATGGCACAGAGTGGAAACGGAGCAGCATGTGAGAGTGATGTTACTTCACTTGGTATTGGACAAGAGCTGAACTTTGATGATGACACACTGAAAGGTAAAGATACTTACAACTGTTAATAGTGTATCACCAAAAGGCCTTTAACATAGCAAAGTATATGGAGAAATGAAATAAAAGATACAAAAAAGACAGCAAACATTCAAAATACGGAAGTGGTTAAAGAGCCAACGTTTTATCTAGATTAGGTTTATTCTAGAATTTGTGGTCGACTAATTACTTTATCCGTTATATACAGCACTACATTAGTTCATGTTAGTTCCCAGCAAGTACGATTCCTATTTTCACGCCTACCGGAAGATGCACACGTACCGAGCATATTTGTTGTTTGCTAATCTCTAGCAAAGAGGCGAAGACGGAAATAAACACAAAAAAACTTGCACGCGGTAGTCCCGTATTGTACTCCTATCTTTTGTACTCACAATTATAATTGACCATTTTATTTTTGTTTTCTTTCTTTATTTTCCTATCACTTTTCCTGCCGAAAGGACCAGCTTATTGTTTTTATTGAATATTACCGTATTTCATCAAATAATAACCGTCCCTCCACTAATCGCCTCCCTCGAATAATCTCCCCCCTATGACGAAAAAATTTTAAATAATCGCCTCCCTCCATTTCTTCTATTCTCTCCCTGTCAAGTTAAAAATGCCACGTTAGGCTCTGACGTCGAGGATACTGCACTGACATTGAAACTTAATCAAGGACCAAATTTGGAACACTTTTAAAGCCCATGTTTAGTATATTGGATGTGATTATTTTTTATTTTATGGGATAACAAAATCGTCTCCCTAGAATAATCGCCCCCTTTTGGTGCGAAAAAGATACGGTATTGCATCTCGATCTCCCAGAAGAGCAAAACCCCACCCCCGCTTCTCATTTAAATTCTCGCTTTCTGGTCCTGTTTTTATCTCTCGTCCCGAATATCACTTACAAAAGATCTGCTAAATGCCGCATCCCGCCTTATTGCACACCACACACCCCAGTCGTCTTTGTATGAAAGGAGGGGAGGGGAGGGGGCCAGGCTCCTCCACAGGTTTTCCCAAGGCTTAGCCAGGTGATCTGTGACGTCATTGCGGGGGCCTGGGAAAAGAAATTTTAATGCCGTATCCCATAAACCAACGCGCGCACCAATTTAATTCAATTCAATCTGTTCCCGTCAGCTTTAGTTTATGGGATACGGCATTAAAATTTCTTTCCCCAGGCCCCCGCAGTGACGTCACAGATCATCTGGAGAGGGGAGTATGGAACAAGTGAGAAGCGCGAAAGCTGGACCCAGCGAGGAGAGAAAGAGGGGTATGATGGGAATGAGGGCAGAACGCAAGCGGGGAGTGATGGGAAGGGAAAAGAGAGAAAGCTTCATGTCTTCTCCCCTTCCCATCACTCCTTTCGTCCCCTTTCCCTAGCAATCAACTCAAATATCCCCCGAGAAGTGATCGCAAGCGACTGGGGACAATGTAGGGGACGGGAGGGGAGGGGAGGGGAGTTGGAGGTTGCACACGGGCTATAGCCCATGAGGGTTAATGACATTTCAACCTGCTTCATTTTTAGCAATAGCTGAGGTGTACAAAACCGAAGGCAATGAAGCGTACTTAATGGAAGATTACAGCAACGCCGTTTACTTTTATACTGAGGGAATTAAAGTAAACTGTACGAACGAAGACCTAACGGAGAACCTGTACAGCAACAGAGCATATGCAAACCTTCTTTCAGGTAAAGCTACTTGTATTTAGAAAATAAATAATATTGCGTACTTTCTGACTGGTTAACCACTGATATTGAATATTTTTTACTTGCTTTGGAATGGTCCGTCAGAGGCTTGTCAGCTGTCACTGATCTTATTTTCTTTGAGTTTGCTTCATTGCGTTTGCTGTGAGTGACTTTTTGTTTGTTTGTATTTTCAACATTCATAGGAAATTACATTTACTCACTGGTAGATGCCAAAAACGCCACCGACATTCGACCATTGTCAATCAAACCAATAATAGCAGGTGATTTCAGAGGTTTATAAACTTATTAGTATCTAAGAAACAGACTGGGTTATCATAATTATGCTAGTAATGTTGGTAAAGCATTCTAATTACGGCGTTCTTGTGAAAACACCGTAGCCTTTCTTTAATTTGTTTCCTCACAAAAGTTTAAACGGCTACAAGTTCAAACGTTTAAATAATGTGGAAGAAATGAAGTTTAGATTTGGAGTCCAGAGCTTAACAAAATCATCATCAAATGTTTGTTTGCTCACGGGCTCTTGATAGTACAAAAATGGCAATTACGGTTATTCGTAGACATAGTTCTTCTTTCTCTTTAACATAGGCACGTATGACGTCCACGAGCTATCATGGGTGGTTCAGCGTAAATGTGCCACGAATGTACCTTTGAACCTAAATTTTAGACTGGTTTATTGTTTGACATTATCCGGAAATTGGGTATTGCTGTACATGAAAGTGATGAAAGTAACAAAATGACAGCTTGAACGTGAAAGTTGCGCACAATTGAGTCTATCCTCATCGCTATAGAAAACTTATTAGTCCACACTGCGACATACATACAAAGATACTGATACACTATAAGAACACTGACTGAGCTATTTTGAGAAATGGCAGGAAGAAAGGGAGCAAAACATATTAAGAAATGTTTTCAACGTGCTTTATTTTTACGATTTAGGAGCGAAAGCGTTTGCAAAGTTAAAACTGTTTGAGCTGGCGATCACGTGGTGTGATCAAGGATTAACAGTATCCTTTTACTCTTTATATTCCTCCATGGCTGAAAGATGGTTTATTTGCGCAACTTGTTATGCACACTTCCTTTACGAATTGGTTGCCATTTTTCCCGACTAACGGTTCGGTACTTATCTGAGGGCGACGCTTATCAAAACGTCTTCTTTGCGAATTACAAAGCAGTACGTGATTGTTTCTTGTTTCTTTGTTTGTTCAAAAAGGAACCACAAAAGTGCAGAAAAAATGGCATTTCTAATAAAATTTAGTTTTTAAAAAGTTTGTGTAGCAGTAGCAGTGTCAACAGTATTAGTCGTATTAGCGTTTCAATATTAACCACAGGCAGCCCAAGCGCACTATGTGTGGGTTCGGGCTTCAGAGGTCATTTGGTCGGAATATACTAGAATTATTGCTGTATTATCTGATGCCAAATAAATGCAAAATCTTACAGATATGAAGTCCTCTTGTTTGTCTATCTGTACTAGTAGCGTTTTCAGATAAGGAAGGTCGATATTTCTTGCATTATTACTTGTGATTCGGGCCCTTACTTTCGAATTTTATAATTTTATCACATGTATTCGAATGTACAACGCCAAGAAAAAAAATAATCATGATCACGCGAAATATTGATTCAAAAAGTTCCCTTACCTTTATTTCATAGCCACTCTGTGTCCTACGACCGGTTTAAACGCCGTTTAGTCGACTTTCTTTCCATCGAGTACTGAACACTAGTGATAATACAGTAATAATTCTAGTATATTCCGACCAAATGACCTCTGAAGCCCGAACCCACACGCAGTGCGCTTGGGCTGCCTGTGTATTAACTAGAGAGGATCATCCTCTCTTTAACCACGTAGCAGCAGACTCGTTCCCAGTCCCTACTTATTTGTTCTTCAAAGGCGATGAAAGACCCGGGAGAAATGATGTCAAGGTCGCGGGGCAGGCTGGTAAGGGCGAAAGAAAAGTAAGCTGCCAGTCGCTCCCCGATTTTCGTGCGGCCTTCCCTTGATGCAATGCGTTCTAGTCAAAACCGCCTCAGGAGCGACTGGGAACGAGTCTGACGTAGCAGGGAAAATACTGCGTAGACTCAAACCTATTTATAACTGTCACCCTTGAGAAATAAGTGACCGCTATATATATATACAGGTTTCCTTTAAATTCAACTGGATCTTGAGTTCGTTCAACGCTTGTAGCCCCTTGTAATTCCCCCATTCGATTTCCAAGAAAAGGTTATTATATAACTGATTTGACGATTTCACTAGCATTGATTTTTCCGTCTACTTTGGAGCACACATATTGAAGTTTGCCCATGATTTGATCGTAATCCAATTTGTTGACCGTTACAAACAGGTAAAAAAATGGAATTGTGCATTTTGGGAGTCTAAAGGGTGACCGCATCCGTTACATTGACCGATTTATACAGATCAACTTTACAGAACATATATGGTAATTTTTGGAGCGTTGTTCAGTAGCCGTAGTATACAGGGTGACCGTTATATACAGGGTCGTTATATAGGTTTGACTGTAGATTTTTCGCTTCTAATTACTGAGGATGCTCATAAAAGGCAACGCTCTTCCGATTTAATACGGTACACGTTGTTTTTAGAACATGTCTTGCTTTCAAAGCGAAAAAGGGGAAGGCGTAGCTTATTGTTTTCACCTAGTTGTGTATGATTTGATACAACCACGTGGTAGACTAGAATCACAACAAGATGAGATAAGTTATATTCAACCTATGGTAAGTATACTTTACTTCATTTTAATTTCGAAATTACTTTAACACCTTAACAATTTGGAAGATCGACGCGGAAAACATCACGTTGCTTGAACTAAGGAATGAAGCGACGAGTAGACGAGCCTTGGACAACGAGGTATTTTGTTTTATTTCTATAAAATAGCATTTTGAATTGTTTTGATTAAGCAGTCGAAGTGACCTTTCATATAACTGATATTACACGATTGGCTAATAGAAGAGATTCCATCACCAAATACCACCATTCGTTCCTGTTTGGCGGAGGTTAATTTACAGTGAATGGTTGGTTCGTCTTTCTTGGATCGAACTAATTTCGATTCACCGATGATGGAGCTTGAAAAGGTTACAAATGAGATTTCAAGGGTTTGAGAAATTGATCGAAGTTAATGTCTATTTTACAGAATTGCCCAACTAAAATGAATATTAGTTCATAACCACTAGAAAAAACACAGTGTCCGGAAAATAATTTTAAAGAAACTTTGGGCGCTTTCCATTCAACGAAAACGTCCACTTTGAATTTTCGGCAACTTTCAGTAGCAAATGGTACAGTATTTTTCAAAACTTCCAAGAAAGAGGACAATCTCGCGAGGTATACCCAAATTCTCGAAAAATTTTTAACGGAAGATTTCTTTCCATTCATTTTTGTTCCCGGGATTTCCAGATAGAATATTTGGTTGAATGGTTCGCATTTCGGAAATTCAAAAGCGTCCGGAATTTCTGAAAACGTTTCCGGGAAATTTCTGTACCATTTGCCGCTGTTTCCAAACTTTCGAAAGTTTTGCTTGAATGAAAAACGCCTTTTGATTCTCTGTACGATAAATTTCATAGCCGAGAAAATGACGGAACTTTTGGTTCACTTCGTGAGCCGCCAAAGTCAAGGCTGACTGGTCAAATATCAGCTCTTGTAGATTTATCCGCTTAAGACTAATAAAGTTCATCAGTAATACTTCTATACTTGAGTATACAGCTGTTTCGAGAAAGGTTGTCGGAAAAAGCGCACACGACAATCCCGAAAGGTATTGTGGGTGGTTTTGTCTGCCCTGTTCTCCAAAGAAATTTGAAAGAATGGCGCGAGAGGCCACGGACATATGTTCGCGAGTGCTAATGGAAAGCAACAAAAGTAGGTTCGACAGCCACAGTCGTTAGGAACAGTGTATTGATCATATCCCACATTACCTTTCGGGATTGTCGCGTGCACATTTTTCCGACAACCTTTCTCGAAATAGCTGTATGTACTCTAGAAACTTGCTGTCCGAGCTATATTTTGTGCTAATCTGTTTTCAAAGCAACAATCTGGTAATAGGGGAGTTTGTATTGCTGGGGATTTGGTTGTATTAACATCGGTCGTCCGAAATATCGAGGTATCCGCAACTGGAGAGTTGACTTTTCCTATTGCCACACTAAATCTTGCCTGCTATTTTCTTCTTCACAAACTGGTATAACTTTATATGAAAAACATCTTCTATACCATGACTTGCTTCAAAAGAGTTTTTTTTTTTTTTACATTTTTACAGGCATGCCCAAGAAGCAAAGGTAAACATGGAAAACCCGAACAAACTTCCAAAACGAATTGTTTGTGGAGCAATTGCCTTGGAATGAAAGCTTTAAAACGAGGCGATTTTAAAATAGCCCTGAATTACTTTGAGATCGCATTGAATGAAGCCAAAGAAATCGGGAACAAAGACGCGGTAGCAATTAGATATAATAACCTTGGCAGCGCCTATTGGTCTCTCAGTGAGTTCAAAAAAGCAATCGAGTTTTATCAGCTAGCTCTAAGAATCGCAAAAGATACTGGAAACAAAAATCAAGAAGGAATTGTATATAGCAACCTTGGCGAAGCCTATTGGTCTCTCAGTGAGTTCAAAAAAGCAATCGAGTTTCATCAGCTAGCTCTAATAATCGCAAAAGATACTGGAAACAAAAATCAAGAAGGAATTGTATATAGCAACCTTGGCGTAGCCTATTGGTCTCTCAGTGAGTTCAAAAAAGCAATCGAGTTTCATCAGCTAGCTCTAATAATCGCAAAAGATACTGGAAACAAAAATCAAGAAGGAATTGTATATAGCAACCTTGGCGAAGCCTATTGGTCTCTCAGTGAGTTCAAAAAAGCAATCGAGTTTCATCAGCTAGCTCTAATAATCGCAAAAGATACTGGAAACAAAGATGGAGAAGGAACTACATATAACAACCTTGGCACTGCCTATCAGTCCCTCAGTGAGTTCAAAAAAGCAATCGAGTTTCATCAGCTGGCTCTAAGAATCGCAAAAGATACTGGAAACAAAAATTCTGAAGGAGCCGCATATAACAACCTTGGCAGTGCCTATCTGTCCCTCAGTGAGTACAATAAAGGAATCGAGTTTCATCACCTGGCTCTAAGAATCGCAAAAGATACTGGAAACAAATATGGAGAAGGAGCTACATATAACAACCTTGGCAGTGCCTATTGTTACCTCAGTGAGTTCAAAAAAGCAATCGAGTTTCATCAGCTGGCTCTAAGAATCGCAAAAGATACTGGAAACAAAAATTCAGAAGGAACTACATATAACAAACTTGGCAGTGCCTATCGGTTTCTCAGTGAGTACAAAAAAGCAATCGAGTTTTATCAGCTGGCTCTAAGAATCGCAAAAGATACTGGAAACAAAAATCAAGAAGGAAGTATATATAACAACATAGGCAGTGCCTATCTGTCCCTCAGTGAGTTCAAAAAAGCAATCGAGTTTCATCAGCTGGCTCTAAGAATCGCAAAAGATACTGGAGACAAAAATCAAGAAGGAATTATATATAACAACATAGGCAGTGCCTATCTGTCCCTCAGTGAGTTCAAAAAAGCAATCGAGTTTTATCAGCTAGCTCTAAGAATCCTAAAAGATACTGGAAACAAAGATGGAGAAGGAACTACATATAACAACCTTGGCAGTGCCTATCGGTCCCTCAGTGAGTTCAAAAAAGCAATCGAGTTTCATCAGCTGGCTCTAAAAATCGCAAAAGATACTGGAAACAAAAATTCAGAAGGAGCTACATATAACAACCTTGGCAGTGCCTATCGGTCCCTCAGTGAGTTCAAAAAAGCAATCGAGTGTTATCAGCTAGCTCTAAGATTCGCAAAAGATACTGGAAACAAAAATCAAGAAGGAATTATATATAACAACATAGGCAGTGCCTATCTGTCCCTCAGTGAGTTCAAAAAAGCAATCGAGTTTTATCAGCTAGCTCTAAGAATCCTAAAAGATACTGGAAACAAAGATGGAGAAGGAGCTACATATAACAACATAGGCAGTGCCTATCTGTCCCTCAGTGAGTTCAAAAAAGCAATCGAGTTTCATCAGCTGGCTCTAAGAATCGCAAAAGATACTGGAGACAAAAATCAAGAAGGAATTATATATAACAACATAGGCAGTGCCTATCTGTCCCTCAGTGAGTTCAAAAAAGCAATCGAGTTTCATCAGCTGGCTCTAAAAATCGCAAAAGATACTGGAAACAAAAATTCAGAAGGAGCTACATATAACAACCTTGGCAGTGCCTATCGGTCCCTCAGTGAGTTCAAAAAAGCAATCGAGTTTTATCAGCTAGCTCTAAGAATCGCAAAAGATACTGGAAACAAAAATCAAGAAGGAATTATATATAACAACATAGGCAGTGCCTATCTGTCCCTCAGTGAGTTCAAAAAAGCAATCGAGTTTTATCAGCTAGCTCTAAGAATCCTAAAAGATACTGGAAACAAAGATGGAGAAGGAACTACATATAACAACCTTGGCAGTGCCTATCGGTCCCTCAGTGAGTTCAAAAAAGCAATCGAGTTTCATCAGCTGGCTCTAAGAATCGCAAAAGATACTGGAAACAAAGATCAAGAAGGAGCTACATATAACAACATAGGCAGTGCCTATCTGTCCCTCAGTGAGTTCAAAAAAGCAATCGAGTTTTATCAGCTAGCTCTAAGAATCGTAAAAGATACTGGAAACAAAGATGGAGAAGGAATTATATATAACAACATAGGCAGTGCCTATCTGTCCCTCAGTGAGTTCAAAAAAGCAATCGAGTTTTATCAGCTGGCTCTAATAATCGCAAAAGATACTGGAAACAAAGATGGAGAAGGAGCTACATATAAGAACCTTGGCAATGCCTATGGGTCCCTCAGTGAGTTCAAAAAAGCAATCGAGTTTTATCAGCTGGCTCTAAGAATCGCAAAAGATACTGGAAACAAAGATGGAGAAGGAATTATATATAACAACATAGGCAGTGCCTATCAGTCTGTCCGTGATCTGGAAAAAGCAATGGAGTGTTATCAGCTGGCTCTAAAAATCACAAAAGATACTGGAAACAAAGATCAAGAAGGAAAGATATATCGCAACCTCGGCTGTGCCCATCGATATCTCGGTGATTTGGAAAGAGCGATCGAGTTTTATCAGCTGGCTGTAAGTATTCACAAAGAGACTGGAAACAAGGATGCAGAAGGAATAATATATAACCTACTTGGCAAAACGTATGAGTGTCTTAGTGATTTTAAGAAAGCAATGGAACTTTGTCAGCTAGCCAGAAGTATAGCAAACAAGACTGGAAATAAAGATGCAGAACAACGTGGATATGATAACCTTGCTTGTGTTCTTTGGTCTCTTGGCGACTTCTCCAAAGCCGAGGAGTGTTTCAAATCCTGTATTGAACTGGTAGAGGAAATGAGAGTCCTCCTTCAAGGAAACGACGAGTGGAAAATCGGCTTTCGGAATGCACGTAATTGCGTTAATCGTTTAGTGAGACTTCAATTACAACAACGCACTGAACGTAAGACACAAGAGGCGCTTTTAACAGCTGAGGCGGGACGAGCAGAAGCTCTCTTGGACCTTTTGGGATCGCAATATGGCGTTACGAAATCGATCCGTTCACTGTCGAAGCAGCAGATGGAACTGATCATTTCAAACCATATTTCGTCACCCACCTTATTTCTAATGGATGACACCCAATCAGTGAATATCTGGATGCTGTTAAAGGGGGAAAAGCAGTGTAGGTTTGTGCAACAGGGAGTCGGTGATGGCTTGACATCAATGACTTGCAAAACATACAAACAGATTGGTGAGAACAAAAGCAGGCCTAAGATTCGCTCTCAGAAAGAGATTGTAGACCAGGGTGGTGCTTTAAAAGTATTGTACGACATGGTAATCGCTCCATTTTCACACTTGTTAGAAGGTGATGAGCTCGTTATTGTCCCTGACGGTTCATCGTTCTTAATTCCTTATGCTGCCCTTGTGGACCAAAATTCCAGGTATTTATCTGAAACGCTTAGGATTAGATTAGTTCCATCACTGACAAGCTCAATGCTGCTGGCAGAATATCCGGAGGGCCGTCATAGTACATCGGGGGCTCTACTTGTTGGCAACCCGTGGGTGGAAACTGTACGCTTCAAAGGGTGCCCGCCGTTTCCGCAGCTTCCAGGTGCTGAGGAAGAGGTAAAAATGATTGGACAGATTTTAAACATCGAGCCTCTCACCGGAAAGAAAGCTACAAAAGATCGGGTTTTAAGCGGGCTTCACTCAGTTTCGTTAGTGCACATAGCAGCACATGGTCGTACAGAAACCGGAGAAATTATTTTGTCTCCTAATTTTCCTAGTGCCAAAAGACCTAAAGTGAAAGACTTTCTTTTAACAATATCAGATGTGTTGAATGCAAAAGTGCACGCCAAACTTGTTGTCTTGAGCTGCTGCAACAGTGGGCGAGGAAAGATCAAAGTCGAAGGTGTGGTTGGTATTTCACGTGCCTTTTTAGGAGCCGGTGCGCGTTCTGTTATTGCGACACTGTGGGCGATTGATGATAACGCCACTCTTGCGTTTATGAGACACTTTTACGAACATTTAGTAGCAGGCCAAAGTGCAAGTAAGTCGCTTCATCGGGCCATGAAAAGGATGCGGGAGTCGGAAACATTTAATGCCGTAAAGCACTGGGCGCCATTTGTGCTGATTGGTGATGACGTGACATTGAATTTTGGCCAATGAAAGGTGAGGTTCTCACTGTAAGATAAGATAAAAAATAATCACATGTTCATAGATTTGAGAAATTAAAGGGCTTTAATCTTTGGTTCCTCTCTTAGATTTCTAGCACCTGATTGTTTGGAGAGGAAGCCTTTTACTTTCCGCAAAGTACGAGTACGACTGAGAAACAAACAACACGGCAGACAAGTAGTCATTTAATCCGCAGATCGGCAGAATAACAATAACACTTTGTACAACTGATGTAATAAACAAAAAAATGGGAAGCGAAGATGTAGCTTCATTTGAATTTTCACACCTGAGTCTTTCATTCATAGGTTATAAAAGAATCAATAAAATATTTTTAAAAATACAGTTAAAAAGTAAATCAAGGTTAAGAGATTTCATCTCTAAGCCGTCTATCACCATTACTGTTTTCACTTGTTTTAATTCGACCTCTAATAAGCATTTCCTGTCATGTTCAGTTAAGAATTATTCAAGGTATCAAGAATTAATGCACCTGCACGAAGAAAGAGTATTGTAAGCAAGGCAAATTCCTGCCCCCTGGGGGGCCCCTAGAAAAATTGGCGAAGTGTTTTTTCCTTCTGAGGCTTAAACCCTCTTCTCTCAAAAGTCAAATGAATAAAAACGTACCCAATTCCAGGCCTTTCTTTCAGGGAGCACAAATTTTAGGCTCACCTGATTTCGGGCCCAGAATCTATGCCCAATTTCAGGTCAAAAGAATCCATTTTCCTTGGGCCACACATACTGTAAATCCTCTATTAAGCTCCCCATCTCTCAAATAAGCTCCCCCTCTAATAAGCCCCTCTTCACCTCCCCTCCCCTTATTATTCTTCACTAATAACTGATATACTATATTTATCAATCACAACTGTAACACTTCATGTGGACTGATCGACGATAGTTTTTTCACCAGCTGGACTGTCAGAGTACTTGAGCCTTTCCACTTTGCAGTTCTAGTTCTTTATAGAAAACTGATACCATCGTCGTCGTCATCGTCTTTGCTAAATTAAGTAAGCCCCCACCCCCACCCCTCTCAAATTAAGAGGGGTGGGGGTGGGGCTTATTTAAGAGCTTATTTAAGGGCTTATTTTTAGAGCTTATTTAAGGGATTAGGTGCCCACCCTACCTCTACAAAGAAGTGGAGCCGACAATAATTTGGTTACTGCTATCTTGAATCCATTGCAGGCCAACGAAGAAACAGATGGATCTCCGATGTACATTTGGAATCGTCTTCACCATCCTGCATCCCCACTGCGTCGCTTTCCTGCGACCGGATCAAGTGCTACCATCTTTCACTGCAGTTAAGCTGATTGCTATCCACAGCTGCAATAGACGACAGGGAATAGTTTCAATGTAAATATAGTCTTAAATAACAAAACTGGATCC
This sequence comes from Porites divaricata, assembly GCA_038088405.1. NCBI lineage: Eukaryota > Metazoa > Cnidaria > Anthozoa > Scleractinia > Poritidae > Porites > Porites divaricata. The sequence goes on from JBBMOI010000016.1 coordinate 9,905,445, forward strand.
TTATTTTTGGAATTTTTTATTGATGCAAACACACGGTTTAGCTTTTCAAAAAGATAGCGGTTGCGTGACATTGCCCTCTAACAATCCGCTCTACAACTAATCGTTCTTGAACGGATCAGGACCATGTAATGAGTTGTTTTCGCGTGAACTTTCCCAGCTCGAATAGGTATTAAATAATTGACTTCCAGTTTTAGGAGAGCTCATAGATTTCATTTGTTATTGCTTTTAACGTGTACAGCGAAAATGAGAAATGAGATGTTCATCTTAGTATTTTGGGTCGGCCAAGTTAGGTAGGACGTGTATATTAAGAAATATGCAGTTATCCTACTAAGAGAAAGTTAGCCACATTACTCATGAGATCTCTCAAGATACCCCAATCTGGGATAAAATTAGTGTAAAGTATACTCAATTAAATATCCAATTTTGACGTGCCCATAATATACAACTATTCCCCGAAGTGGAAGTTGTTTTAGTATTTACCAAATCAGTTGGATAAAAAGGAAAAAAAGTAACTTTTTGTAAATTAAAAACGTCACTTAGTGGGAACTTTATTTCCAATTTACAAACATTTCAAGGATTTTGTCAAGTGCATTTTTACGATTTTGTTGCAAATTCAGCATGAAAATAATTTTCTGCCTACCAGTAAACAAAAAGCCAAAGATAGTCGCTTTCTTGATATTTGTTTGTAAGACTACTTCATTATTTATCGCTTAAATCCCGTCTTCCAAAAATGCCTTGAAACGAGACGCCATCTTGGCTCCGGTCGCAAAACAGTAAATAGCCAAGGAAATTCCGAGTCACGGGAGCCAATCAAAACGCGCGAAAAGTGCTATTCACTGATTTGGTAAATAATAATAAATATGAAACATTGCGCATATACCATACAAATGTGTTCATATGCGTATTGAAAATAATGAAGTTACGATAAGAGTCACAAATTGGCAAGAATTTACAAAGTAAAATCGGATCTAATTAGTCAGGTTAATTCTCACGGCAATCCAGCTCGAGTTGACAACAGCGCTCGCGTATGCTCGACTTCTTTATATTGCGAGACCACAGGTACCCCAGGCTCTGTGCTAGTAAAATTACAGTGTTTGTATGGGGTAAAAATACGATCCTTAATTTTCTAGGAAATACTAAATAAAGATCAATGAAACTTACTCTGCAGTTAGTTATTGTCCTTAATGCTCCAACGAAAGTTTCGTGATAATTTGTTCAAATTCACTCTATATACAAGGTAGGAGACACGAGATGCCATCATCGCCGCCATTCCCCCTTTCAACACAACTTTTTCCACGAGTTTTCTGGCACCAATCAGAAGTCAGAACGGCGGCGACCGTTTGGAACTGGTCTGGTAGGACATTGTCCCCAGGGGCTCTTCTCGCCGTTCTTTACTTTTCTTCGTGCCATATTTTTACTCCCGTTTAGACTTTTCCTCGCCGCTACTATCTGCCCCTGGGTCTCCGAGGATGATACGAGGACGACTGCGGGTACGAGATTTTCAAAACTGAGTATTGCTCACCTGTGGACCAGCGTCATTTTGGCGTAAAAACGTTATAGCCGTCGTCATTCTACCACGAGTTTGAGCGAGCCGAGAATGTCGTGGTAACGGAAACAAGTTATAGTGTTAGAGGTTTTATCATTTTGCGGCCGGAAGATGGTTAAGCTCCTTCAGTAAAGATACCATTGCTAATTTTTTGGTGAAGTGCAATGTTGTGAAGTATTTTGAAAGTTATTTAAGACGGATCTATCTTATCTTTTAAGTTTAGTTTTTGTTTAATTAAGTCTTGTTTTTGTCCACGAACTGTTTTCCTGATTTGATCTTTTGTTTTTACTTGTACTTTGATTTATTCTTTGCTCGCGAATTTACTTGTTGCCATATTAGGAATGTTATTCGCTTGACATGGTTCTAACAGATGGTCGTGTTTGTGGTGTTAGAGCTGACCTTGGTTCTTTATGGTACTTGTCAGCTGCGGTTGTGCGTAAGCTAATCTATTCCCTAACAATAGGAAACCTGTTGCAGTATACGCGATAAGATATACAATAGGAACTCTTCCGGTCAGCTAACCCAAACATGTCCACCTTTGGCTATTAAAACCGCTACTATACTTGAACTAGAGAGTAGAGTAAGGTAGAGTAAGTTAGAGTAAGGTTGAGTAAAGTAGAGAAAAGTAGAAAAGAGTTAGAAGATTAAAAAGAATAAAAGCAAGATGTAGATCAGATTCCTGGTACCTCATCGTGTAGCGAGCGAGTTGCTCGAGTTGCACCCTTACAGCAATGAAGCTTTCCAAAGTCAAATCCCGTACCCGTAGTCTTTCTCGTCCTAGAAACTAAAGGTACCACTGAAGGATCAGGCCCTAAGACAAAAGGCACAGGATAACCAGTTCGTTAAGGAATTATGTGTAGGTTTTAAAAAGAGTGATTGAGAGAAATGTGCGCCTGTCCCCCTTGGAAACGTACTAAAAATGTATTATTGGGAGACGAAGAATGGCAATTTTTGTGGCATTTTATTTGTGAAAAAGAAAATATTGTCGAACCTTCTTTTAAAGCGACCACCCAAAATGCAAAGGTCGCTTACGGGAGGTGGTATAAGAGTCGGACAGCAAGGGCGAAATTTTTAAGTCAACCTATAGTGGAATGGTATATTTATTCCAAAATTGTAATGAAAGTGTACTTTCCCCTGCCAATTACTGGTAGTTTTATTGACAAAATCATTAGCTATTCTATGTGACAGTTTATTTACGGAAGTGCACTTAATTAGATAACGCGCGCTATAAATTTGTGGATAAAAAATTTTACGTAAAAAAAAAAGGACATGGCTTCTTGTACAGAAATGTCCCTAAAACGTCTGACGAACAAGAACGTTACTTCTTAAACTGAAACCCGGAAATCTGAGTCCTTTTCTCAAGGGTTAGGGTTAATATTGTAGTTATAGATGTGTAGACAATAATGAAAGCCAAAGAATATATTCAATCCTTTTTGTCCATTTTAACAATGTACTTCACTGTTTAGTAAAGGGGTGTTTACATGAGAAAACTCGCACCGGCGCGAGTTTCATTCCGACATGACTTTTTGATTTCGTATCGCGTTTACATGATGACTGGGTTATTTCACATCTCGTTATTTGAAGGTACACTTCATGTTGACAAAAAGCACGTATGATTCGAAATCGCGAACATTACCCATGCGCTACCCGTTCCAGTCTACCGGCAGACCGATTTCACACCGAAACGGGTGGTCGTTTCGGGTTTACATGATACCGTTGAGAGATTTCGTACCGGAGTGAAATTCTCGCCCCGGTACAAGAACCGGGGTGAACTCGCGCCGGGGTGACTCGCGCAGGAATGAAATTTGTGGTGGTATCATGTAAACAAATATAGAGCCATGAGAGGGAACCGGAGTGAACTCGCTCCCGGGCGAAAGTCGCCCCGGTGTCATGTAAACACCCCCTAAGACAATATGTCAAATGGTCGCTTACCGGAGCTTGAAAACAATACTAGAAAATTCAAAAACTTTCAGCCGAAAAAGTGGTCGCGGTCTCTTACAGGGGTGGTCGTTTACGAGAAGTTTCAGTATAAGTCTTTGACTGAGAACATTTTTGGTGTTTTGGGAAGGTGGTCGCTTATGGCAGATGGTCACACGTGGAGAATCGACTGTACGTTCAAAAGGGACAGACGAGTTTAAAACCTTCCTGCTGGGCTTTTCGCCTCTTAAGACAGCAAGGTGTTTCACTTTTAAATTTTGTTTTTAATTTTGTAGGTTTGATCGTCGTGTGTGTACCGTCATCTCCATGATTCTTGCAGGCGTCTTCTGTTTGATATTTTCCGTTGCCTCCGTTGCATTTTTAAAAGCAGGTATTGATTATGTTGGTGCCAAGTGTTGACTCTTAAGTAGCTGAGATCTCTCTCCTAGTTGCACTTTGAATGAAATTTAAAACTATAGTCGAATCTCTCCTCGACGGCCAACTTTGTGGCAGAGGCGGTGGCCACTGTGGAGAGTTTTAAACGAGAGTGAAGAGGTATAAGGATTGGGAACAAGAGGGAAATTGAAGCCAAAATGCCTCTCGCAGTTGTTTCTGTGGTCGTTACCGAGGAGGCGCCGGTCAGCTATTGGCCAATTTTTTCCCTTTCGTTAGTAACAGTCCAGACGTCTTTGCGGAAGTTAACTTGGCCCAGTTTTTTTTTTCCAAAAACAAAGGCGAGGGCGCGCACAGACCTTAAAAACGAGCTGACCATAGGAGAACGGCAAATTTAGCACCGAAAGACGAGTTCAGTCCTTTGTCGCTCTGATTTAATGCTGCATCGTTTTGGTTTAATCTGCCTATTTATCCGCCGGAACGAAACACAAAAGCCGTTGTGGAGAGATGTTTGTTTAACAGAGCTTCCACTGTTTATGGTGGCAGTTAAAATAAATTTGCTCTGAATAAGCTTTTTACAGGCTACCTCATTGTTTTTAACAGCGTAGTTTGATAACAGACGTCTTTTAATGGAGCGAGCGCTAGACGCTAGACGTTGGAGCGCAAAACGAGGGAAAAGGCTTCGTCGCACGAGGGAGCTTTCAAAAAATCCTCTTCTTAAGGCCCGTTTACATAGACGCTGTTTTTGTACTATTTTCGATGCGATTTAAATTACTCTTGTAAACTAGCGGCGATTTTATTGTTACATCAGTATTTCATGGAGATTTATCGCTGCCAAATCGCCGTTGTTTCGAACCTCCTCAAATTTTTTATGCCATTTGGCGGCTATCATGTGATGAAGAAACCTACATTAGAGGACCCTTAGGGTGTTTCGTTTAAATTGCATGCGCCCTGCATTACAGCACTGCGCAAGAATCGGCAACCTCGTCTACAAGCCAGGACGTGCCAGGGTGAGCGGAAGAGGTTGGGAGCCGAGCGGGATAGCGAATTCTCCCAACAAGCTTGATAGCTGACGGCACATCCGAAATCACCGAGGACGACGGGGGACGAGGCTGAAAGATCAGTAAATCCGGTAAATCACAGAAAAAAAACGCCACCAGTACTCTCCAGTGATCTGAAAATGCGTCTGTGTAAGCAGAACATAGTAAGGGGGTTGGTGTTGTACTAAGAAGGCCGCACGAAAATAGGTGACAGTGTTCTTTTCCTTATGACCTAGCCTATGTACAGACCCCCCCCCCCCCTCCGTCAGGAAAAATTGATGTTTCCTGAGGGGAAGGGGGGTCTGTACACAGGCTGTTATGACCATATGTTGGTTCATTCCCGATTACCTCTAGTCTGCTTCACAGCCGTTCTTTGAGTCGCCACGCAACGCTCGAAACAAAGAACGGATGTGAAGCGACTAGATTAACTCCTTTTTCACCCCACTTTAGAGCATGGCACCGTCGTAGCTGTTATTCAACTCATCGGCCGACTTTGTGTAATGGTGTCGCTCTCTTCACTCAGTTTGTATTCTATTGAACTCTTTCCAACGGTGGTCAGGTAATTACTGTATTTTGTTTTAAACAATTCACTGTGAAAAATAAAGGTTGCTTAGTGGTTAGAGCATCCTACAGGTCCCCCCCCCCCCCCCCCCCAGATTCATAGTTTAAAGGCGACGTCATAGTTTTGTGAGCCTGAGGAAAAAAGCCACCTGCCCTATCATCGTTGTTCGTTGCAGGGAAAGTTTTGCGAGAGAGACGTCTGCGTTGTGGCCCAATAAATTCCTTACTATGTCGAGAATCTGGTCAGGAGCTCTGATTGGTTGACGTAGTAATTGCACTCATTCAGCTATTGTTTGCAAATTACAGACAAGAACCAAATGGTTACAACGATCAAGTTTACAACGCGCCGAGCTACCAAGAAACACTTATTTCCTTAGGCTTCACCAAATTCGCAGCAGAAATTTTACGATAATCGACCGATAGAAAAAAAAAAGAATTGGCCAAATTTACATCTGGAACCCCACGACTTCCAGATTGATAATGTAAGCATTGTTTAATCTCGGTACGAAATTTTTTGAAGCCGAAACGCAGACGTCTCTCTCGCGATTCACCCCAGCCACGGGGAGCGATGAGAGGAGGCTGTATCAGCAGACTATTGTTGTTGTTGTTCTTTTTAAGCTATTCGTTTCCTCTCATGCTCCATTTTCCCCTCACTTTAAAAAGAAATTGATCTGAATCAAGAAAACACGTGTTAGACGAGCTCTCAGGAGTTCCTAGATGTTTTGTGTGCAACTCAATAACTGTTGAAAAATATTATACATAGATACGGTGTATCAGTGTTGTAATGTATCAGTGAATATACTCATAAAGTAAAGAAAAAGACAGGCTACAAAATTCAATAGGAAACTTTCACATTGACGTCATGTTACTACAGCAATACTTCCTTAATTAAATGTAGTAATTGCAGTGAGGTTTTAATTGTTCTAAAACACACAAAAAAAATCCTGAAGCATTTTGGTACTGAGTTCTAGTAGAATGACATCATCATCACTAAATGGCTTATCCCCGGTTTTGCAGGTGTTCCGCAATGGGACTGGCGACGAGTTTGGCATACGTCGGAGCAGGCTTAACTCCGCTGATGATGACCATTGAACGGTTGGCTCATCCATTACTGCCGCTGGGCGTCATGGGATGCCTGTGTTTGACCACAGGACTCTTGTGTCATTTTCTTCTTCCCAAGACCAAAGGCTCTACAGCGGAAACATTTGAAGATGGCTCGGAGTTGTCACGATTCAAGAGTTGGAGTCCAAAGACCTACCGAAAAGTAGCTAAAACTAGCGAATCGGGGGCTCATAGTTTAGAAATGGTTGGAAACAATGTTACTGATGAAGACAATGATGAGTTTGCGGTGAGATTTCTTTACACGCGAACGCTTTAATAAATCTGATAGTTATTTTAGCTAGCATACGTGTGAAGCAACGCCTTATTGTTTCCGCCACGAAGGACATTTCGCTCTCTCTTTTACGAAGGACCTTCCTTAGTTCTGACCGCGTGAAAATGGCCACACAACCGAGGAATAATATGCTGGCTTCCTTTACGAGGAAATTTAAGCAAACTTGACGGAAGAATCCCCAAGGGTTTAGTTGCCGGAAAGCGCGTCTCTGTGATATTTATTACGTTTACAGTTTGGTACCTTTCTCAGTCTTCCTTTCAGTAAGCAAACAATATCAAACCATGAAATGTAAGAGCATGAACGTTTTCTGTTAGTGAGCCGTTCTACCTTTCGTTGAATTCAGCTCCGCAATAGCTAATCCCAATAATGGGTCAAAGAAGAGTTTGAGAGAACATAAATTAGGTTTGCAGTTCTTCTGGAATTTCTCGGGCTATGACGTAAACCAACTTCCGCTTTATTTTTAGGACCTTCGTCAAAGCTGGGAAGTTTCGTTTGATAGAGTTTCTCGCACATCACAATGGAAGGTGAGTATCTTCTGGTGCCAATGGCGATGGATCTTTAGCTAATTGTGTACCCGGAATACGGGTCGTTTCGCCTACACTGAAGAATCTTAGTTGTTTCGCCTATACTGATGTTTATACATGTAATAAATAAGAGTAAAGCTTACTATCGTTTTCGCTCTATATTTTCGACCGATATTTAGGCTGTTTTGCTAAGATATTGAAGAAAAAAAGTTTTTCTACTGTATTAGACCAAATGTACTGCTTGTGTGGCAAAAATTACACTCTTTAAAATTTTTTTAAAAATAATTATCTAGAAATATGCATTGTTTTTTTTTGTGCGGAATATTATGGGTTTCCTGGGTCCGAAATATTTTTTTTCTGAAAGTTTAATTTTTGCCCTTTCTAATGATGTATAGCTTGATATGGAACTGTAAATAACAGCAGAGATATCATTTTTTAAAGTTGCATAGTCAAAAATACCAAAAAATTTGATTAAAGACAATGAGTTTTAATCGGCAATTTTTAACGTAACTGATGGACCTTGTATGTGTAGGCGAAACAACTAAGAGTTTAATAGGCGAATCGACCTCAGTGTAGGCGAAACGACCGACATTCGTGTACCCAAGTACTCTGGGTGCCAGAGGCTTCACCACTCTTGTCTTCGGTCGAGGATGAGTCGAGGATGCTCCTCGCCGCACGCGAGAAAAACCCTCTGGTAACCAGGGTAGTACCTCGGTAAATTAATGACCGAAGATGATTTGTTTTACTCTTTTTAACAGATGCTGACTTACGAAGATGAAATTTTAATGCCGTATCCCATAAACCAACGCGCGCAGCAATTCAATTCAATTCAATCTGTTCCCGTCAGCTTTGGTTTATGGGATACGGCATTAAAATTTCTTTCCCCAGGCCCCCGCAGTGACGTCACAGATCACCTGGTCAGTTCTACTCTTATTTTCAACAGTGTGCGATATGTGATGAAGCACTGTCTCCTTTTTGATATAATGCTTTTTCATAATTTTTCTCTTTTGCTCTGTAGGTCAGCTTGCTCAAGTACAGTAGAACAGTCACTCGACGAAGAAACCCATCTTTTAACAGAGGAAGATATTGATAAGGTATAAATCATCTACGACTTTTAGGTATTTCGAGTAACAACAATATGCCGTCTTTCCTCTTTGAATAGATTATTTGTTTTGCAGTGCGCTCTGAATCGCTGTATTCTTCTTGTCGTGTGGTAATATATGGTGGAGTCAAGTTCTGAACTATAGAAAAGCTATGTTCTCTGGGGTTTTGTCCAGTTTTACTGGGAACATACCTGCCCATTTGAGATGGGTTACAAACGAGGTGCCCTCGTTTATAACGCTGGTGCCAACTCCACAACCCTTGACCTATGGGATATGGTTACTGCTACAGTTTGCTACGTTTCTTTAATGGTTATTTTACATATCACAGTTCAAGTGTTGCGAGACGGGGCCTACAGTTTTCCATCTTCATCTGAGAAGACTATAAAGTTTAACAAGTTTCAAAACCAGAGCGAAGGCAGCGCATTTTCCTCAGTTATCTCAATTGCGACTCTGAGGGTGGTGCGGCCGAGAACGCTGGCTTATCTCGCCCTAGTTGCTCAAAAGGTGGACAGTGCTGTGCACCGAATAAATTACCATCCAGTGGTTAGCGCGGCAATTGGATTTCAAAATAACTATCCGGTGGATACTGACCTATCCCGTGGATAGCGCTATCTAGCCTGTTCTAAGCGTTCAGATAATGGAGCGCGGCGTGAAGGAGTTGAAGAGCGGGAAAAAAATAAGGAAGGAGATACCCCCTCTACCCCATCCCTTCGCTGTTTATCCAGCTAACATCGTTTTCCGCCATTCCTACATTCTGAACTTCTGGAACAGGCTGAGCGCTATCCAACGTTTGAATAACAGGAGCCAAAATTGTGCTTGCTAGTCCGCACATGTCGTATCTTCTTTTAATTATTTTCTTTTAGCTTTCACATCATGTCCCATCATCTACCTGGATACTGGTCTATAGTACAAATCAACATGGTATGAGCCTGAATATGCTCTATCATAGGCTGAGAGACGTGGAAACTCCTGTTCTATTTGTAGTAAAGGATCAAGAGGGATTTGTAAGCGAGCTCTATATAGTGTCATCTGGAACCGATTTTCGTGTTAATCATAACTATAACAGAATTCTCAAATATGATTGCCTATCAACTGACGGTGTAATAGAACAGTACGAGTGGTGCCTAAGTAATTGGACAGTACGCGCCATCGCGCGAACACTTAAATAGCTTTTTTTTTTCACTGCTGGCATAAAACTCTCGGAGTTTCTTGTGTTTTAATTTTTTAAAAAGCTTAATTAAAAATATCACAAATTTTGTTGTAGTTATGATTATTTGGTAAAAGAACTTCGAGTCGTCCAAATCGAGCTGTAATGATAATCGTGATTAAACAAATCGGACAAACTGATATGATTACAGAACGAATTGGACTCCATTCAGTCCTATTACCTTTATTGATTAATATACAATATCATTTAGGAGTTTTTTTTCATCACTCTTTTCGAATTTCCAATACTTTTTCTTTCTGTTGGTCTTTTAGTACACTTGTTAGAATTTTTTAAAGAAAGTTAACGATAAAAAGCGTTGCATTATACGTCATCATTGGAATTTGCCAGTCGAAATCACTTCCTCAAGCTATAATAATTATACTAGAAGAGAATTCTTCGGATTCATAAATATTTCCGGATTTATTGTATTTAGCAATAGGTTATTCGGACTCGTACTAGAAGTTTACACACATCAGCCAATCGGAGAACATTAATTCGTACTGTTCACGCCTGCTGATTCATCATTTCTGGACACGCGACCAAACCGGGATGTTTTTATTTCGAATTCAGTCAGTCTAGCTAGCGTAGACCTAGCCTCAAGCTTTATGCGTGTATCCCTGACCTACAGCTGTATTTGACGAAATCGCTGTTATGTTTCGGCTTCTTCCAACGATTCTGTCTCCTGCACAAAATTTTTACTATAGGTAACTTTCCACAAAAGTGATAAGGTCGCAAGAGATACAGATAGTGGGTGCCCCCACCACACACATAAACAGTTAATTTGGGGCGTCTATATAACCTTTCTAGTATCATACATTTTGAAAGTGAAATCGAATTCTTTTTGTTAACATTTGTTTATTAGGTGTTTAATGTATTTTGTCCAATTTCTCCTCGGATGGACGCTAATTTCTGTAGGTTTGGAAAATCATATTTCTTCACTTGTAGACCACAGTTCAAGGTAAGCTTACCGACAAGACCAAAAACTAAATTATGTTGTCCAGTGTTTCATCTGGCGAACAACCAGTCCTTTCTACCAGCGTCTTTTCTTCACCTACACACAAGACCATTTAGCAGTTCTTCAGTTTATCCAAGCTGTTTACAGGGCGCATGTCAATGAATCTAGTGACCGACTTAGCTCTCAAACGACTTCTTCCATAAAGTAAATTTGTGGTATGGTATTTGAGGGCTCAGGCGTTTTCCTTGTCCCATTCCTTGTCGCAGTTGCTCTATCTTTTCTCCTTCATCACTGTGATTCTTTAAAAACACGCGATATTTATCAGCTCTATGTAGGGGAAACCAAGACAGTCTAGAATTCTGGATTTCGGCTTCTTTGTCAATGGAACTTAGATTCCGGATTCCAATGGTTAGTGTGATTGCGGTTTCTTTAAGCTGTAATTTCGGATTCCAAAATCCAGGATCCTAGTTTCCACCAGATAAAATTTCCGGATTCCAGAAGCAAAAATTTCGCGGATTCCGGAATCCGGATCCTGGATTCCCTTATCTGGGGCAAAGTTCTGTTCATTATTGGGGTGCACGTAGTCTCACAATATCACACGTTGTTAGAAATACAGGTATCTACATTGGCTTGGCTCTTTTTGTAGATTTATCCATGCCGTGGAAGAAATTCTTACTACATGACAGGAGATGCAAATGGAATTGCCTTCGGAAGCAGTGAGTAAGTGTTTTCTCTTTCAGTGTTTTTTATTTAATGGAACTCTTCCCTTCCGGATGTTGACAAACAATACGTATACCATACTATTTTATTTGTTTATGAATATTTAATAATGATTTGTAAATTACATCAATGAAATAAAACTTATTTTAATCGACAAAGCAATGATCTTCAGTCTCTAGTTGAGTTATGTGTTGCTCAACCGAGTCGTTCCCAGGTTACGGGTAGGAAAGAACCCTGAGAACGAAGTTGTGTGTTGATGAGTTCATGTCTTTTATATTAAAACCCTTCTTCGCTTGACTATTTTCATTTTTTTTCCTCTAACTGCCTAAACCTCAACCCACCTTTGTTCTTTGGGCCTTTAAGTTGGTCCAAAACTGCCCGCAGTGCTAGATGCAACTTTTGGATATGTCTTTTGATTTTATAACAGCTTTACATGACTTCGAAGAACTTTTTGGGCCAACAGCCCATTCTATTATGTTGTGTTATGTTAGAAAAAGCATGATGGTTCTGTTCGCGCGAGGAAGTACCAAGAACGCTTTTCAAAAGTCAGAACTGTCCGACCAGATGTCTGAGCAATTTAAACTTGAAACATAAATCTTTTCTCGAAATTTTTTCTGTAATCATAGGAGTGATTAACAGAATCGCGGGAGTCCGATTTGATTAAACACGGGTATGATTACAGACCGGATTGGACGACACGAATCGAAGTTCTGTGACAATTTTATCATAATCATTACAATTTTCCAGACAAAAAAATGCATTTTGTTTTTGTGAAAGAGCTTTAATACCAATTATCCAAAATTAGGGAAAATATCACGGAGACATTGTGTAATGTTAAAAATTCGTCCATTTTTGCTTTGGTTATTGTGATAAATTCTGCGATTAAAAAAGTCTGATTACAGTCAACTGTCCGATTACAACCCTACACAATGATTGGTGAAAAATAAAAGCAGTCAACGCACCAATCAAATTTGAGGAAATTGTAACGGTTATGATTAATAGTGGAATTCTCTTTTTGATCGGGCTGCTCTAGTCAGCCAAAACTGACAAATAGTAAGCGCCCCTACAGTATGCTGACGCGACGACACAAAGACCGGCTGCATTAAAGACTATAAAATACCTTGATCACTATTAAATTTTTGTTAATTTTCAGGGGGAAATTTGGGCTTTGGTTAGACAGTGATCTGTATCATGGTAGAAGCACTGCCTGCGAAACATATGACAGCGAGATGCTTTCCGCCACCGAAGATTTCATTTGTCTTGGCGTTGAAGTCTGGACTTTTGGCTAGATGGAAAAGCAAAATCAGTCTCTGTCAAGTGCCAAGTAGCAATCAGCCATATAATATGCGGTTTAAGGTGATGTTTCACGGGACGATTCGCATCAACGAGTTTTTAGCGTAACACAGCGTTGCAACATTGTTGCGACATTGATTCAAGTGGTTGCAACATTGTTCCAACGTTGCAATGTTGTGTTGCGCAAAAAAATAGTCGTTGCGAATCGTCCCGTGTAACATTACCTTCACACTTTTCATGCAGATAAGGATGCAAGGCGGCTGTCATCTTATTATGGGCGTGCCTAAAAAGACTAGGGTATCTTTGGGAAAATCTAAATTAAAAAAGGACCCAATGTTCATTTACTGAAGTCAAGGAGAGAAAAAATTTTTAATCTGAAGAATCTACAAACTGAGTGTATTCATTAGTCTTCTTCGCAGCCATTCTTAGGGTCGTCACCTAACGCTTCTTTCCCCTTGCATGACGACCTTAAAGGACTATGGATTCATCAGAACAGATCTAAATGTGGATTTTTAGGATTCATGACCCAGAGTCAGCCAGCGTGCCTTTCTTTCGTCACTAATCCGAAAGGAAGCATACACAGTGGCGGTTGGTCAACCACGCCTCTCCGATTCGCGCCATATGCTAAAGGTCCTAAAGAGCCATTATCGGATTTTCCGTTTCTTTCGTTGTAACGAATTCAAATAATCTGAGTTCGATAATCTTATCTTGGATTATCCCAAAGAAACGCCGCTAATCATGTGAGCGATATCTGTCATGTGTTTGACCATAAAAGGTGCGATCAGGAGTGATATAGATAATATAGTGGATATTATAGATATCATTGTAGATACGATAGTGTAATAGATTAATCAAAGTGTAGGTATTTGCATCAAATCACTTGAATCGAGTAACCCCAGGAGATATTAGATACATCCTGAGGTTAGGCTTGTTGTCTGAGATGTTGAATTACAAATAAGTGTGAGTAACCGAGTAATCACGTCGTTGTCGGTGACTACTGTCTTTCAGTTTTTAATAATTGCTAAAGGTAAAGCTTGACATGACGCATAGTGTGACTGTTACGCCAGTAATATGTGTCGTGCTCTGTTATTCAAAGTGGCGGAATCAAGCTAAACTACTCACAGCCCCCTATTTTTCCGTAAGATCGTCGAGATTGAGCGCTTTGCGTTACGGGCGACCATCTTGGATGCAATGAGTGTCAAATCTACTTAGGGGGCGGGGGACAGAAAAGAATGTATGAAAAACAAACCAGACACATCCGCGTGATTACAAACATCTCGCACCCAATTTCGAAACAATGATTTTGTATAATACAATTCACAGGGACATTGTTCAAAATAAAACCGGCAAACATGCACATTTGAAACATTTTCCCAGTCGAAGCGGCAATTTTTCTCGCCGCCTCTGACAATATCTCAAAATCTTCTAAATATCTTTTAAAATATCCGGATATTTGTATCTAGGCCTAGCCCGACAGCTTAAAAAAAAACCCGACCCCCGCCCCCTCGGTACATAAGAAACCAAGATGGCCGTCGTCCATATCGGTAAGAGCCTGATCTTGACGCGGATACGAAAAAATAAGGGACTGTGAACAGTCTAGAAACACTCGCAACAGTTCCAAGAGACCTTTACCATTCATGTAATTATTGGAAATTTTGGTATAAATTATCTTAGTCAACATGAGAAAACAAAAATTAACAACTGAAACTAAAGAGATATTTTAAAGATATTTTTGTTTCATGGAATTCTTTTGGTCGAACAAAAAGATTTCTATTAAACAGACAGCTATAACTGTAAAGAATATTAATATATTTATACAGCATTTGTAAAGTACTAGTTTGGATGAATATTAAGTATAATTAAGAACGACTAAACACATAGTTTAGTATAAATGTCCATCGTTTGGCTAAAATAAATTTATGTATTGCGAACCTATATATGTTGTGTTCGAATAAATTACAACTGTAGATCATTTCTAGAAGGATAAGAAGAGTACCGTGTTGTTTGTCCATGTTGATTAAAATGTCATTTTTAATTTTGAGTAGGCCTGTCTGGTTATATTTAACAATTATTCCTCAAGCCCGAATGGGCTCTGAGCCAATAGCCCATGAGGCCGAAGGCCGAATGGGCTATTGACTCAGAGGCCATGAGGGCGAGAGGAATAAATGTTTTAGTAAAATCCAACTAGTTGGTCAAAAATATCGAGAATAAAAAAACTTTAGCTAGTTAAAGCTAGACTTTAATCCTTTTTTGCCGCCAAAAAGCCAGTGCTTTTCGCTACTAGTGGGCTATAACATATAACCTAGTAGTAGCTCAACCAATCAAAACGCAGCATTGATAATAGACCACTAGTTGGATTTTACTAAAAGACGATATGCCGACTGAAGCGTAGGCAAGAGATTATTCTGTAACCAGATGCGCTGCTGCTCATTCAACTAACTTAGAAACAAATTGCAGATTACTGAAAGGGCGAGTGTTTTTGAAAGCAAGGTCAGTACTGACAGAACTACACTTCTGTAGACAGTAGGTTGAAACTATACCGGCACCCCAGCACCCCTGAACCCCAAAGTTTCTATCGGACCTTTAACAATTATTCCTTGAGCCCGAATGAGCACTGAGTCATTAGCCCATGAGGCCGAAGGGGCTATTGACTCATAGGCCATGAGGGCGAGAGGAATAATTGTTTTAGTAAACTCCAACTAGTTGGCCAAAAATATCGAGACAAACCAACTTAGTAGTTAAAGCTAGACTTGAATCCTCTTTTGCCGCCAAAAAGTCAGCGCTTTTCGCTACTAGTGGGCTATAACATATAGTCTAGTAGCAGATCAACCAATCAGAACGCAGCACTGATAATAGACCACTAGTTGGATTATACTAATTAATTTTATCTCCTTAAGGCCTCGTTTCTATGGAGAAAAGTTGTCCCGGGAAATAGGGTCACGGCCTGGCCTCCCAGCCAAGTCAACTTATTTTAAGCGTGCGTTTAAATGACCCCCTTGGTTGAGCCAAGAGCTGACAACAGCGCTCGCACATGCTCAACTTGTTCATCTTGCGAGATTGCTGCATTTACGTAAGTGAGAAGAGTGGAGATAAGTGAATTTGAGAGTGATTTTCATGGGCACTCGCAGCGGCTCGCTGCCAAAAAGCACTCACCCACCCAAATACCGCTATAGATACTCAGGAATACTGAAAGAAAAAAAACGCTTGACCATCGGTTGTTTTTCAACCTGGTAATTTTTGGAAATTTCTTAGACACTCAGTCCACTACACGTAGATTTAAAGGGATTGCACTTTGAACACTTGCTCCCTCGAGTCTCAAAATCTTTGAAACGGCAGTACTTTCGTTCTTCTTTGCAAATTCCGAATTGACTTCTAATATACAAAAATTGAGTAAAGTGCGTTCGATGCCACTCATTCCAGAAGCAGAACGCAATGAATGATTGCATCAAAACTCCTGCATCAGAGATTTCCTAATTTCCGAAATTTAAAATAAGTTTGTATATAACTCTTACTCCAAAACGGGCATCAGAGCACTGGAGAGTTCAAATATCAGGACTATGAAATATGTATCAGTGAAAAACGCTTGATAAATTGAATGCTCCTTACATCTAATAGAATCTTTCCTAGTCCCACACGTTAATTGCGGGCGGGAAGAGAAGCCCGCAATTCTAATCTCCAGGTTGTTATTACGTATGCGTCGCATGTCTGTAGACAGCACTCGTTTAGACTTCCACTAAGAATGAATGGAATGTACATCATTCGCGTTTGGAACTTCTACCACTCATAATCTTGACCACCTATCACGTGAAACTTGCGCACAGCACAGCGTTGGAGCAGAAGCGTTTTGACCTTTGATCGTTGTCGCCCACACTTCCGTAACCTTTGGTTATTACTAGTTGATTGTCATTCTAATACAGCAAAACATACAATGAACTTTTAATGATTTAACTCTTTGAGCCATAAGAGTGATCAACATCAAATTTCTCCTTGTAATATCAATGCTTTGTAAAACAGAGTGGTCATGAGAATTACCGACGTGATCACACAAGATGAATTTGCTTGATATTTCATCAACTTCTCCCTTTTACTTCTACAGGAAATGAATTGGGGCAACAAATGAGAATTCAAATTTTGAACTCAGGGTTTAAAGGGTTAACAGAATATAATCACAAATAATAAGTTCAATTAAACGATAACCGATAGCTATCGAATAAAAACTCTTTAAAATAGGACTGTAAAGTATACTTAAAAACCAGTTTCTTAGATAATTAAGTAAAGAAAAAACAAATTTGAGAGCAAAACTCATGGAAAGTCATACAGTGATCGGTTGAGCTCAATATAAAAAAATGTTATTTTTTCGGTATACTTAAAAACAGTAAATAAGCGCCAATACTGATATCTATTACGTATTTATTTGTTTAAGGAAATTCAAATAAATTTCAGTTTAACAAAATTAATCTCTTGAAACACGGTTAATAGTTTGTTTCACTCGGGTGTACCTTGTTTTTGCAATAAGTTTGTTTCCTATTGTCGATTTGTTTGCCGTGCGTTAGCTGTGGGACATATTGTAACGAGAATAAATGTTGTGTCGTGACACATCGCTTGGCTTGTTTACGTTCTCACGTATTGCATGCCTATTGCAACTTTGAATCAAAACAAGCGACCACGATAACTCTATTTGGGCGACGCCCAAATAATAACACACACTCAACAAGCGCTTAGCGACCCCTCGTCGGATTCGAAGTAAGAGCTTCGTGCATTCATGCAACTAAATTTTATGCCTTTGACGTGGGGAAATTCCCATGTCAATTCATGTCCTGTATATAGTTTTTATTATTACATGTTTTATCATTTTCTTCCGTGATTTGAATTTTTTTATGTGGACTATATGGGTATCAAATTTCGTGAGAATGTTTATTCGCGGAATCTTTAATTTCGCGTTACAGTCGCCCAAAACGCAAAATGTCCCACAAAATTAAGTGCCCTTAAGGTATTTATAAATAAGATGTAGTTTCATTAGAAAATGAAACACGGCCTTACAACATATCAGATTACTCCAAAGAGTAAGATAGAAATTAACAGCTACCGAGAGAAAAGTAAAAACATTTTTAAGGAAAGTCTTTGAAAGCTAGGCCATTTCGTTCTCCTGACTGTTTAGTTTCTCAGCGTTTGGGCCGCTAGGGAAGAACCACAATCAGCGACAAAATTTGTTGAGACACTTCGCCCTAAACCGCTGCTAAAGGGCCTTTCTGACATTTTACCAACTTCAATAGAGGAAAATAAAACTTTCCCTCCCTCAACCCCTCCATGCAATGTTGTGCCGCTGTTCAAGCTAGCTGTAGAAAACAACAAATACCCCAACAGGGGAGGGGTGTGGATTGTTTTGTTTTCTCAAGAGAGAATAGTTCTTTGAACTTTCCCAGGGGGACACTGCTCAACAATTTTGTCACCGATTACAGCTCAAATACTTCAGTTTAAAATATTCTTGACTGTTTGGATTGAAAAATGATTTTTGTGAGTCTTTTGATCTGAATAGATATGAGCAAAAAACAACGCGTAGGTTACTATGAGCAGAGCAATGTAAGAGACAAATGAGTCCTTACCAATAGTCTACTACCGGGCAGGCCTCAGCCTCTGTTTCAAAGCGAGGCTAAGTGCAAAGCCATTGATATGAAAATGATTTTTTATTCTCATGCAAATAAAACTCATTTTCACAAGAAAACTGGGATTTGCACTTTTTCTGAACTGACTGTATAGTGTATGGCTCCCTTCTTATTATTGTCACACTGAGATGGCGTAAAATACTATTTCTGGTTGACTTCAGGGTTTTTTTGAAAAAAAATGTTACAGATTTAACTACGAAAGAGAGAGAATCCATAAAAGAGAAATATTGTAAAGCGAAATATTTTATATGTGTGTGTAACGGTTTATAAATTGCCAAGTAACAGTTTTATTTTCGATCGGATGTCATCAAACACATTTTCTTTAAATGAAATATTCTTGCGTCATGTTGTTTTGTTTGGTATGATCTTGAATTGTGATGAATAAAAGATATTTTTAGGCAGACTGTCATCACAAACATTTTCTTAAAATAAAATTAACCAATTGCGTCGTGTCCTTTTGATCACATGATTTGTCAAAGTCTATATAATCAGTTGACGCCCCTTTCATATCATCATATCAAGATACGACTGAGTGAAACAGCTACAGTGAAGCAACTAACAGAGAAGTTCTTCCTCCGTGAAAATACAGGTAGGCTAAATCTGATAAATCAGATGATTTATTTAGTGAAACGTTTTCTTACCTGCAACAAGCATATAATATTGTTCATTGATATGTTATTTGTGCACAGTTTCTAAACAAGCCACACTATTAGTGTTTTCTTAAAGTTTCCTGTTGTTTTCATCGCTTTTTCTATGATCCCCGTGAGTGCAACGATAGGCTCAGAAACTAAGAAAGAAAGAAAAAAGTCCGTGCGGATTTATTTAAGACGGTCATTCCATCTAAGACAGATTTTCCATCTCGGACTTCTGGTCCTCTAGCACAAATTCTAAAACTCGTCCTTAATTAACCAGGATCCACAGAACAAGCTTCCTAATGAAAATGGTTTTTCTGTCTCGAAAATCAGTTCAGCAAACAGACTTTCTCTTAATCTTCGCAATTCAATTTTCTTGCCATTTAACACATGCAATTTTTTTTTTCGATTTTTTTTATCACGGTAGTTGTATTTTTATTTATCAGAAGTGCGAACAAAGCTTTTACCACAGCAAGTTTCAGGGGGTATTCCGGGTTTCAAGTGACATGGATGATCGAATGGGGGCAAAAATCAAAACCCCAAAAAATCATTGGACCAAAAATTAACCCCCCCCCCCCCCCCCCCCACCAAAAAAAAATCCATACACAACTACGTGGCCGGAATACGCGGGCAAACCACGAATCTTCAGTTAAATCAAGCCATCCAAGAAAATTCTTGCCAAATTTTCCTACCCCAAAAAAATCCCGGGATCGAGAGTTTCAAACCCAAAAAATCCTTCGATCATCCCTGTCACTTGAAAACCGGAGAACCCCCCCCCCCCCCTCCCGGTACCCCACCTGGGGTTTCCTTCCACCCCAAATTTCTTAATCAAAAGTTTTGCTTATGACGTACTTCATAACCGTAAACAGATCATCGAATCCGAAGCTGAATCGGAGAGATCTACAAGTAAAAAGAAACAACCACGAATGGGAAACGAACCAAATATCTTCCACTTTTTGGAAACCAAAATATACTCAACTCGAAAACGAAGCACCCTCAACTCCGGTGAAAGGACCTGCTGCAAGAAACTAAAATGGGTCAGTCACTTTCAAGTGTGACCACCCCCTTTGGGCATTTGCGTTGCCTCTAGGTACTCTTACCCACGGTGGGGTATTCGGAATCAAACGTTTGTCCCGGGGAGGGGAGAGTATGGTAGAGTTTTACATTTTTAGCGCCTTACATTTACAAATTTTGGGGTATTTTTCTTTTTATAGTTCAATAATGACAAGAAAGTTCAGCAAAGACAACATAGGTCACAAAGGACAACTAAGTTCATAAACGACTGTAAGAGTTCAAGAAATGTGAAGACTAGAAAATATATACTTATTTGGATCCAGATGGTTAAATGTAGGGGAGGGGGAATTTAACGGATATGTTCTCGAATTTAATTTGTTACCACTGACAACAATATTAACAACTAACTTAAATATGTTTTATGACTAGTGACTAAAAAGACAGTAACTAACCTAAAGTCTTTATTATTAAAGTCAATAACAATAATAACTAACCCAACTGATCACCAAAAGAGGTCAGTGATGACTACAAAAGTTCAGTGATGGCTACAAGAGTTCAGAAAAAGACACATGTATTAATTAATACTCATTTAATCCCTCATGCAGCAAGGTGGTTGGATGGGGTCGTTTTGAGCTTAAGAATAAACTTATACTATTAGTAATAACAAGAATAATAGCTATGAGACAAAGCACAGATAATTCAGTTCACTATGTTGCGAAGGGCTTGTTTATAACACTCCACCATCCTGCTTGAGCAGTTTTAATGTTCAGTTCAGTGTAACATTACACGGGCGGCTTGCTGACATTGCTCCGACATCACGCTTGTGCTGTTTTGCGGTATATACCCAGTATGCACGAGGTAGCTAATCGGTGTTGCTCCCGTTGTTTTAAGACTATATGGTGGTTCATTATAGTATTTAATACGTATCCTTGCCATTGTCAAGGCTTGAATAGAAACCAATTTATATTGTTTCCAATGCTGTATGGAGCTTATTAAACTTTCAGGGTTTTTAGGGGGTTAATATATTTTAGTCTAGTCAATTTAAGGGAGCTTATTTTATTGTCCAATACTGGGGATGCAGCAGTTTAGATTAGTTTTTATATCTTAATCTTGGGGATGTTACAATCTAACCTGGGGTGGGGGCAGGGTGGCAATATATGTGAATCTACATATATAAGGAGATTAATAAGGGAAGTGGGTAATAAGAAACTTAAATAACATTGTGGGGGGGGGGTGGTGTTTGGGGGGTGGGGTGGGGGGTTGGGGGGGTCAGAGTGATACAATACTTATGAACTGACAAATTAAGAGATTTAGAGGAAATGTGTATTTAGCTATTATAACATTATTTATTGATTTTAATTAAGCTGCCTGCACAAAAAATGGAATCAAGAAGGATGTTGAGGAAAGCAATGATACAGAAGTGGAACAGCTGTTATAGGAAAGGGGATTAGTGGATCCAGGGGATTAGTGGATCCAGTTCATGCGGTACTTACTTAATTGCGGTCTTTAATTCTAATATTGTGGTATTTCTAAATATGCGGAATTTTTTTGTGATTGGCTTGTCGATGTTTAGCATGGTTTTGTCGAATTTGTCGATTTTTCTTTGCGGTGGTATCGTGTTCGGTATACCCCTAGCCGCTCTTCAATCTTTTTTTTTTTTTGCACATGCGTATACTTCTGCTCCAAGATCGGCTTTGATAATGTGATATCGTGCCCAGTTGCGGTTTTAAAAAGGTTTACACTTTAGTGCCAAACCATATTCTCATGATAATTTGTTATGCGGTTGAACCCATCAACAGAAATAATTAAAAAGGCATTTATAATAATGGATGCTGAAATCCTAGGGTGCAGCCACAGCACCTTCAAATTGTACCATTTATTATTATAGTTATTATATTATTATTAATTATTATTATTATTATTATTATTACTACTATTTGAAAAGGTTATTTTAGTGTTAATCCAATCTTACTCATTTTGGTAGTTTTGAAAGTTAAAAAAGTGTTGTTGTCGATGTGGACATAACAGCCAAATATCTTTAATTAGCAAACCGGATTTATATATTTAACAATGTTTTTATCACGAATTTTTATCAAAAAAGTATTACCAACAATCAAAGCTGTTGAAAATTATGACGATTATCCCCTTAAGTTCTATAAAGCTAAAAGTAAACTTTACCGAGTTTCACTTGCACCAAAAAGAAACAATATGTTTATAACGGTCATTCTAATGATAGCACATTGCTGCAATTGACTCCAGATTCCGTTTTCAAATATGGTTCTGTCACGTGTTACTGAAGTGGCACTGTAACTCCCTGCTACTATTAAGTCGATTGGCTTCGTAACAATAAAAACTGAAAAAAACGTCGCTCTGAATCTGAAACTGAATCAGCCACCGAGATTGTCGAAACGTGAGTTCGCAATGGTTGGTTACTAGGGTCGGTGAGCCGTGAGTGGGCCACTGAATTCTGGAAAGCAGTTTCATGTCTTGATTGAAAACGCAATGGAAAACTGAATCAGATTACGTTTACTGTCCTGGTTTTTGAAAATAACGTCACCACGCATTTCATGACCGTCAGTCACAGAATTTTGATTGATTCATTCAGTGAATAAAAGTTTTAGACCAATGTGAGTTTACACTTGTGGCAAAATGAATGGTTGTTTTGGTAACAGTGCTTATACAAGTGAAGATTATATTAATTCAAAGCTTTATACTGATTTTTCCAGATCAAACCATTATGGCACAGAGTGGAAACGGAGCAGCATGTGAGAGTGATGTTACTTCACTTGGTACTGGACAAGAGCTGAACTTTGATGATGACACACTGAAAGGTAAAGATTCTTACAACTGTTAATAGCGTATCACCAAAAGGCCTTTAACATAGCAAAGTATATGGAGAAATGAAATAAAAGATACAAAAAAGACAGCAAACATTCAAAATACGGAAGTGGTTAAAGAGTCAACGTTTTATCTAGATTAGGTTTATTCTAAAATTTGTGGTCGATTTATTACTTTATCCGTTATATACAGCACTACATTAGTTCATGTTAGTTCCCAGCAAGTACGATTCCTATTTTCACGCCTACCGGAAGATGCACACGTACCGCGCATATTTGTTGTTTGCTAATCTCTAGCAAAGAGACGAAGACGGAAATAAACACAAAAAAACTTGCACGCGGTAGTCCCGTATTGTACTCCTATCTTTTGTACTCACAATTATAATTGACCATTTTATTTTTGTTTTCTTTCTTTATTTTCCTATCACTTTTCCTGCCGAAAGGACCAGCTTATTGTTTTAATTGAATATTACCGTATTTCATCAAATAATAACCGTCCCTCCACTAATCGCCTCCCTCGAATAATCTCCCCCCCTATGACGAAAAAATTTTACATAATCGCCTCCCTCCATTTCTTCTATTCTCTCCCTGTCAAGTTAAAAATGCCACGTTAGGCTCTGACGTCGAGGATACTGCACTGCCATTGAAACTTAACCAAGGACCAAATTTGGAACACTTTTAAAGCCCATGTTTAGTATATTGGATGTGATTATTTTTGATTTTATGGGATAACAAAACAAAATATTTAGGGTACGACTTCCAGTGAGCAGTATTTGAAATAATCGTCTCCCTAGAATAATCGCCCCCTTTTGGTGCGAAAAAGATACGGTATTGCATCTCGATCTCCCAAAAGAGCAAAACCCCACCCCCGCTTCTCATTTAAATTCTCACTTCCTGGTCCTGTTTTTATCTCTCGTCCCGAATATCACTTACAAAAGATCTGCTAAATGCCTCATCCCGCCTTATTTCACACCACACACCCCAGTCGTCTTTGTATGAGGGGAGGAGAGGGGGCCAGGCTCCTCCACAGGTTTTCCCAAGGCTTAGCCAGGTGATCTGTGACGTCATTGCGGGGGCCTGGGGAAAGAAATTTTAATGCCGTATCCTATAAACCAACGCGCGCACCAATTCAATTCAATTCAATCTGTTCCCGTCAGCTTTGGTTTATAGGATACGGCATTAAAATTTCTTTCCCCAGGCACCCGCAGTGACGTCACAGATCACCTGGAGAGGGGAGTATGGAACAAGTGAGAAGCGCGAAAGCTGGACCCAGCGAGGAGAGAAAGAGGGGTATGATGGGAATGAGGGCAGAACGCAAGCGGGGAGTGATGGGAAGGGAAAAGAGAGAAAGTTTCATTTCTTCTCCCCTTCCCATCACTCCTTTCGTCCCCTTTCCTTAACAATCAACTCAAATATCCCCCGAAAAGTGATCGCGAGCGACTGGGGACAATGCAGGGGACGGGAGGGGAGGCGAGGGGAGTTGGAGGTTGCAAACGGGCTATAGACCATGAGGGTTAATGACATTTCAACCTGCTTCATTTTTAGCAATAGCTGAGGTGTACAAAACCGAAGGCAATGAAGCGTACTTAATGGAAGATTACAGCAACGCCGTTTACTTTTATACTGAGGGAATTAAAGTAAACTGTAAGAACGAAGACCTAACGGAGAAACTGTACAGCAACAGAGCATATGCAAACCTTCTTTCAGGTAAAGCTACTTGTATTTAGAAAATAAAGAAATATTGCGTACTTTCTGACTGGTTAACCACTGATATTGAATATTTTTTACTTGCTTTGGAATGGTCCGTCAGAGGCTTGTCAGCTGTCACTGATCTTATTTGCTTTGAGTTTGCTTCACTGCGTTTGCTGTGAGTGACTTTTTGTTTGTTTGTATTTTCAACATTCATAGGAAATTACATTTACTCACTGGTAGATGCCAAAAACGCCACCGACATTCGACCATTGTCAATCAAACCAATAATAGCAGGTGATTTCAGAGGTTTATAAACTTATTAGTATCTAAGAAACAGACTGGGTTATCATAATTATGCTAGTAATGTTGGTAAAGCATTCTAATTACGGCGTTCTTGTGAAAACACCGTAGCCTTTCTTTAATTTGTTTCCTCGCTAAAGTTCAAACGGCTACAAGTTCAAACGTTTAAACAATGTGGAGAAATGAAGTTTAGATTTGGAGTCCAGAGCTTAACAAAATCCTCATCAAATGTTTGTTTGCTTACGGGCTCTTGATAGTACAAAAATGGCAATTACGGTTATTCGTAGACTACTTGCGACATAGTTCTTCTTTCTCTTTAACATAGGCACGTATGACGTCCACGAGCTATCATGGGTGGTTCAGCGTAAATGTGCCACGAATGTACCTTTGAACCTAAATTTTAGACTGGTTTATTGTTTGAAATTATCCGGAAATTGGGTATTGCTGTACATGAAAGTGATGAAAGTAACAAAATGACAGCTTAAACGCGAAAGTTGCGCACAATTGAGTCTCTCCTCATCGCTCTAGAAAACTTATTAGTCCACACTGCGACATACATACAAAGATACTGATACACTATAAGAACACTGACTGAGCTATTTTGAGAAATGGCAGGAAGAAAGGGAGCAAAACATATTAAGAAATGTTTTCAACGTGCTTTATTTTTACGATTTAGGAGCGAAAGCGTTTGCAAAGTTAAAACTGTTTGAGCTGGCGATCACGTGGTGTGATCAAGGATTAACAGTATCCTTTTACTCTTTATATTCCTCCATGGCTGAAAGATGGTTTATTTGCGCAACTTGTTATGCACACTTCCTTTACGAATTGGCTGCCATTTTTCTCGACTAACGGTTCGGTACTTATCTGAGGGCGACGCTTATCAAAACGTCTTCTTTGCGAATTGCAAAGCAGTACGTGATTGCTTCTTGTTTCTTTGTTTGTTCATAAACGACCACAAAAGTACAGAAAAAATGGCATTTCTAATAAAATTTAGTTTTTAAAAAGTTTGTGTAGCAGTAGCAGTGTCAACAGTATCAGTCGTATCAGCGTTTCAATATTAACCACAGGCAGCCCAAGCGCACTATGTGTGGGTTCGGGCTTCAGAGGTCATTTGGTCGGAATATACTAGAATTATTACTGTATTATCTGATGCCAAATAAATGCAAAATCTTACCGATATGAAGTCCTCTGGTTGGTCTATCTGTACTAGTAGCGTTTTCAGATAAGGAAGGTCGATATTTCTTGCATTATTACTTGTGATTCGGGCCCTTACTTTCGAGTTTTATAATTTTATCACATGTATTCGAATGTACAACGCTAAGAAAAAAAATAATCATGATCACGCGAAATATTGATTCAAAAAGTTCCCTTACCTTTATTTCATAGCCACTCTGTGTCCTACGACCGGTTTAAACGCCGTTTAGTCGACTTTCTTTCCATCGAGTACTGAACACTAGTGATAATACAGTAATAATTCTAGTATATTCCGACCAAATGACCTCTGAAGCCCGAACCCACACGCAGTGCGCTTGGGCTGCCTGTGTATTAACTAGAGAGGATCATCCTCTCTTTAACCACGTAGCAGCAGACTCGTTCCCAGTCCCTACTTATTTGTTCTTCAAAGGCGATGAAAGACCCGGGAGAAATGATGTCAAGGTCGTGGGGCAGGCTGGGAAGGGCGAAAGAAAAGTAAGCTGTCAGTCGCTCCCCGATTTTCGTGCGGCCTTCCCTTGATGCAATGCGTTCTAGTCAAAACCGCCTCAGGAGCGACTGGGAACGAGTCTGACGTAGCAGGGAAAATACTGCGTACACTCAAACCTATTTATAACTGTCACCCTTAGAAATAAGTGACCGCTATATATATATACAGGTTTCCTTTAAATTCAACCGGATCTTGAGTTCGTTCAACGCTTGTAGCCCCTTGTAGTTCCCCCATTCGATTTCCAAGAAAAGGTTATTATATAACTGATTTGACGATTTCACTAGCATTGATTTTTCCGTCTACTTTGGAGCACACATATTGAGGTTTGCTCATGATTTGATCGTAATCCAATTTGTTGACCGTTACAAACAGGTAAAAAAATGGAATTGTGCATTTTGGGAGTCTAAAGGGTGACCGCATCCGTTAGAGAGAGTTCATTGACCGATTTATACAGATCAACTTTACAGAACATATATGGTAATTTTCGGAGCGTTGTTCAATAGCCGTAGTATACAGGGTGACCGTTATATACAGGGTCGTTATATAGGTTTGACTGTAGATTTTTCGCTTCTAATTACTGAGGATGCTCATAAAAGGCAACGCTCTTCCGATTTAATACGGTACACGTTGTTTTTAAAACATGTCTTGCTTTCAAAGCAAAAAAGGGGAAGGCGTAGCTTATTGTTTTCACCTAGTTGTGTATGATTTGATACAACCACGTGGTAGACTAGAATCACAACAAGATGAGATACGTTATATTCAACCTATGGTAAGTATAATTTACTTCATTTTAATTTTGGAATTACTATTAACACCTTAACAATTTGGAAGATCGACGCGGAAAACACCACGTTGCTTGAACTAAGGAATGAAGCGACGAGTAGACGAGCCTTGGACAACGAGGTATTTTGTTTTATTTCTATAAAATAGCATTTTGAATTGTTTTAATTAAGCAGTCGAAGTGACCTTTCATATAACTGATATTACACGATTGGCTGTACCATTTGCCGCTGTTTCCAAACTTTCGAAAGTTTTGCTTGAATGAAAAACGCCTTTTGATTCTCTGTACGATAAATTTCATAGCCGAGAAAATGACTGAACTTTTGGTTCACTTCGTGAGCCGCCAAAGTCAAGGCTGACTGGTCAAATATCAGCTCTTGTAGATTTATCCGCTTAAGACTAATAAAGTTCATCAGTAATACTTCTATACTTGAGTATAGAGCTGTTTCGAGAAAGGTTGTCGGAAAAAGTGCACACGACAATCCCGAAAGGTATTGTGGGTGGTTTTGTCTGCCCTGTTCTCCAAAGAAATTTGAAAGAATGGCGCGAGAGGCCACGGACATATGTTCGCGAGTGCTAATGGAAAGCAACAAAAGTAGGTTCGACAGCCACAGTCGTTAGGAACAGTGTATTGATCATATCCCACATTACCTTTCGGGATTGTCGCGTGCACATTTTTCCGACAACCTTTCTCGAAATAGCTGTATGTACTCTAGAAACTTGCTGTCCGAGCTATATTTTGTGCTAATCTGTTTTCAAAGCAACAATCTGGTAATAGGGGAGTTTGTATTGCTGGGGATTTGGTTGTATTAACATCGGTCGTCCGAAATATCGAGGTATCCGCAACTGGAGAGTTGACTTTTCGTATTGCCACACTAAATCTTGCCTGCTATTTTCTTCTTCACAAACTGGTGTAACTTTACATGAAAAACATCTTCTATACCATGACTTGCTTCAAAAGAGTTTTTTTTTTTTACATTTTTACAGGCATGCCCTAGAAGCAAAGGCAAACATGGAAAACCCGAACAAACTTCTAAAGCGAATTTTTTGTGCTGCAATTGCCTTGGAATGAAAGCTTTTAAACGAGGCGATTTTAAAATAGCCCTGAATTACTTTGAGATCGCATTGAATGAAGCCAAAGAAATCGGGAACAAAGACGCGGTAGCAATTACATATAACAACCTTGGCAGTGCCTATTGGTCACTCAGTGAGTTCAAAAAAGCAATCGAGTTTTATCAGCTAGCTCTAAGAATCGCAAAAGATACTGGAAACAAAGATTCAGAAGGAACTACATATAACAACCTTGGCAATGCCTATCAGTCCCTCAGTGAGTTCAAAAAAGCAATCGAGTTTTATCAGCTAGCTCTAAGAATCGCAAAAGATACTGGAAACAAAGATTCAGAAGGAACTACATATAACAACCTTGGCAATGCCTATCAGTCCCTCAGTGAGTTCAAAAAAGCAATCGAGTTTTATCAGCTAGCTCTAAGAATCGCAAAAGATACTGGAAACAAAGATTCAGAAGGAACTACATATAACAACCTTGGCAATGCCTATCAGTCCCTCAGTGAGTTCAAAAAAGCAATCGAGTTTTATCAGCTGGCTCTAAGAATCGTAAAAGATACTGGAAACAAAGATGGAGAAGGAACTACATATAACAACCTTGGCAGTGCCTATCAGTCCCTCAGTGAGTTCAAAAAAGCAATCGAGTTTTATCAGCTAGCTCTAAGAATCGCAAAAGATACTGGAAACAAAAATCAAGAAGGAATTGTATATAGCAACCTTGGCAGTGCCTATAAGTCCCTCAGTGAGTTCAAAAAAGCAATCGAGTTTTATCAGCTGGCTCTAAGAATCGCAAAAGATACTGGAAACAAAAATCAAGAGGGAATTTTATATAGCAACCTTGGCAGTGCCTATAAGTCCCTCAGTGAGTTCAAAAAAGCAATCGAGTTTTATCAGCTGGCTCTAAGAATCGCAAAAGATACTGGAAACAAAAATCAAGAAGGAATTGTATATAGCAACCTTGGCAGTGCCTATAAGTCCCTCAGTGAGTTCAAAAAAGCAATCGAGTTTTATCAGCTGGCTCTAAGAATCGCAAAAGATACTGGAAACAAAAATCAAGAAGGAATTGTATATAGCAACCTTGGCAGTGCCTATAAGTCCCTCAGTGAGTTCAAAAAAGCAATCGAGTTTCATCAGCTGGCTCTAAGAATCGCAAAAGATACTGGAAACAAAAATCAAGAAGGAATTGTATATAGCAACCTTGGCAGTGCCTATAAGTCCCTCAGTGAGTTCAAAAAAGCAATCGAGTTTTATCAGCTGGCTCTAAGAATCGTAAAAGATACTGGAAACAAAGATGGAGAAGGAATTGTATATAGCAACCTTGGAAGTGCCTATCAGTCCCTCAGTGAGTTCAAAAAAGCAATCGAGTTTTATCAGCTAGCTCTAAGAATCGTAAAAGATACTGGAAACAAAGATGGAGAAGGAACTACATATAACAACCTTGGCAGTGCCTATCAGTCCCTCAGTGAGTTCAAAAAAGCAATCGAGTTTTATCAGCTAGCTCTAAGAATCGCAAAAGATACTGGAAACAAAAATCAAGAAGGAATTGTATATAGCAACCTTGGCAGTGCCTATAAGTCCCTCAGTGAGTTCAAAAAAGCAATCGAGTTTTATCAGCTGGCTCTAAGAATCGCAAAAGATACTGGAAACAAAAATCAAGAAGGAATTTTATATAGCAACCTTGGCAGTGCCTATAAGTCCCTCAGTGAGTTCAAAAAAGCAATCGAGTTTTATCAGCTGGCTCTAAGAATCGCAAAAGATACTGGAAACAAAAATCAAGAAGGAATTGTATATAGCAACCTTGGCAGTGCCTATAAGTCCCTCAGTGAGTTCAAAAAAGCAATCGAGTTTTATCAGCTGGCTCTAAGAATCGCAAAAGATACTGGAAACAAAAATCAAGAAGGAATTGTATATAGCAACCTTGGCAGTGCCTATAAGTCCCTCAGTGAGTTCAAAAAAGCAATCGAGTTTTATCAGCTGGCTCTAAGAATCGTAAAAGATACTGGAAACAAAGATGGAGAAGGAATTGTATATAGCAACCTTGGAAGTGCCTATCAGTCCCTCAGTGAGTTCAAAAAAGCAATCGAGTTTTATCAGCTAGCTCTAAGAATCGCAAAAGATACTGGAAACAAAGATGGAGAAGGAAGTAGATATAACAACCTTGGCAATGCCTATCAGTCCCTCAGTGAGTTCAAAAAAGCAATCGAGTTTTATCAGCTAGCTCTAAGAATCGCAAAAGATACTGGAAACAAAGATGGAGAAGGAAGTATATATAACAACCTTGGCAGTGCCTATCAGTCCCTCAGTGAGTTCAAAAAAGCAATCGAGTTTTATCAGCTAGCTCTAAGAATCGTAAAAGATACTGGAAACAAAGATTCAGAAGGAACTACATATAACAACCTTGGCAATGCCTATCAGTCCCTCAGTGAGTTCAAAAAAGCAATCGAGTTTTATCAGCTAGCTCTAAGAATCGCAAAAGATACTGGAAACAAAAATCAAGAAGGAATTGTATATAGCAACCTTGGCAGTGCCTATAAGTCCCTCAGTGAGTTCAAAAAAGCAATCGAGTTTTATCAGCTGGCTCTAAGAATCGTAAAAGATACTGGAAACAAAGATGGAGAAGGAATTGTATATAGCAACCTTGGAAGTGCCTATCAGTCCCTCAGTGAGTTCAAAAAAGCAATCGAGTTTTATCAGCTAGCTCTAAGAATCGCAAAAGATACTGGAAACAAAGATTTAGAAGGAACTACATATAACAACCTTGGCAGTGCCTATCAGTCCCTCAGTGAGTTCAAAAAAGCAATCGAGTTTTATCAGCTAGCTCTAAGAATCGCAAAAGATACTGGAAACAAAGATGGAGAAGGAACTACATATAACAACCTTGGCAGTGCCTATCAGTCCCTCAGTGAGTTCAAAAAAGCAATCGAGTTTTATCAGCTAGCTCTAAGAATCGCAAAAGATACTGGAAACAAAGATGGAGAAGGAACTAGATATAACAACCTTGGCAATGCCTATCAGTCCCTCAGTGAGTTCAAAAAAGCAATCGAGTTTCATCAGCTAGCTCTAAGAATCGCAAAAGATACTGGAAACAAAGATTCAGAAGGAACTACATATAACAACCTTGGCAATGCCTATTGGTCCCTCAGTGAGTTCAAAAAAGCAATCGAGTTTTATCAGCTGGCTCTAAGAATCGCAAAAGATACTGGAAACAAAGATGGAGAAGGAACTACATATAGCAACCTTGGCAATGCCTATGAGTCCCTCAGTGAGTTCAAAAAAGCAATCGAGTTTTATCAGCTGGCTCTAAGAATCGTAAAAGATACTGAAAACAAAAATCAAGAAGGAATTGTATATAGCAACCTTGGCAGTGCCTATGATTCCCTCAGTGAGTTCAAAAAAGCAATCGAGTTTTATCAGCTAGCTCTAAGGATCGTAAAAGATACTGGAAACAAAAATCAAGAAGGAATTGTATATAGCAACCTTGGCAATGCCTATTGGTCCCTCAGTGAGTTTAAAAAAGCAATCGAGTTTTATCAGCTGGCTCTAAGAATCGCAAAAGATACTGGAAACAAAACTCATGAAGGAATTGTATATAGCAACCTTGGCAGTGCCTATGATTCCCTCAGTGAGTTCAAAATAGCAATCGAGTTTTATCAGCTGGCTCTAAGAATCGCAAAAGATACTGGAAACAAAAATCAAGAAGGAATTGTATATAGCAACCTTGGCTGTGCCTATTGGTCCCTCAGTGAGTTTAAAAAAGCAATCGAGTTTTATCAGCTGGCTCTAAGAATCGCAAAAGATACTGGAAACAAAGATTCAGAAGGAATTATATATAACAACATAGGCAGTGCCTATCGGTCTGTCCGTGATCTGGAAAAAGCAATGGAGTCTTATCAGCTGGCTCTAAAAATCACAAAAGATACTGGAAACAAAGATCAAGAAGGAAATATATATCGCAACCTCGGCTGTGCCCATCTATATCTCGGTGATTTGGAAAGAGCGATCGAGTTTTATCAGCTGGCTGTAAGTATTCACAAAGAGACTGGAAACAAGGATGCAGAAGGAATAACATATAACCTACTTGGCAAAACGTATGAGTGTCTCAGTGATTTTAAGAAAGCAATGAAATTTTGTCAGCTAGCCAGAAGTATAGCAAACGAGACTGGAAATAAAGATGCAGAACAACGTGGATATGATAACCTTGCTTGTGTTCTTTGGTCTCTTGGCGACTTCTTCAAAGCCGAGGAGTGTTTTAAATCCTGTATTGAACTGGTAGAGGAAATGAGAGTCCTCCTTCAAGGAAACGACGAGTGGAAAATCGGCTTTCGGAATGAACGTAATTGCGTTAATCGTTTAGTGAGACTTCAATTACAACAACGCACTGAACGTAAAACACAAGAGGCGCTTTTAACAGCTGAGGCGGGACGAGCAGAAGCTCTCGTGGACCTTTTGGGATCGCAATATGGCGTTAGGAAATCGATCCGTTCGCTGTCGAAGCAGCAGATGGAACTGATCATTTCAAACCATATTTCGTCACCCACCTTATTTCTAATGGATGACACCCAGTCAGTGAATATCTGGATGCTGTTAAAGGGGGAAAAGCAGTGTAGGTTTGTGCAACAGGGAGTCGGTGATGACTTGACATCAATGACTTACAAAGCATATAAACAGATTGGTGCGAACAAAAGCAGGCCTAAGACTCGCTCTCAGAAAGATATTGTAGACCAGGGTGGTGCTTTAAAAGTATTGTACGACATGGTAATCGCTCCATTTTCACACTCGTTAGAAGGTGATGAACTCGTTATTGTCCCTGACGGTTCATCGTTCTTAATTCCTTATTCTGCTCTTGTGGACCAAAATTCCAGGTATTTATCTGAAACGCTTAGGGTTAGATTAGTTCCATCACTGACAAGCTCAATGTTGCTAGCAGAATGTCCGGAGGGCCGCCATAGTACATCGGGGGCTCTACTTGTTGGCAACCCGTGGGTGGAAACTGTACGCTTCAAAGGCTGCCCGCCGTTTCCGCAGCTTCCAGGTGCTGAGGAAGAGGTAAAAATGATTGGACAGATTTTAAACATGGAGCCTCTCACCGGAAAGAATGCTACAAAAGATCGGGTTTTAAGCGGGCTCAACTCAGTTTCGTTAGTGCACATAGCAGCACATGGTCGTACAGAAACCGGAGAAATTATTTTGTCTCCTAATTTTCCTACTGCCAAAAGACCTAAAGTGAAAGACTTTCTTTTGACGATGGCAGATGTGTTGAATGCAGAAGTACACGCCAAACTTGTTGTCTTAAGCTGCTGCAACAGTGGGCGAGGAGCGATCAAAGTCGAAGGCGTGGTTGGTATTTCACGTGCCTTTTTAGGAGCCGGTGCGCGTTCTGTTATTGCGACACTGTGGGCGATCGATGACGACGCCACTTTTGCGTTTATGAGACACTTTTATGAACATTTAGTAGCAGGCCAAAGTGCAAGTAAGTCGCTTTATCAGGCCATGAAAAGGATGCGGGAGTCGGAAACATTCAGTGCCGTGAAGGACTGGGCGCCATTCGTGCTGATTGGTGATGACGTGACACTGAATTTTGGCCAATGAAAGGTGAGGTTCTCACTGTATGATAAGATAAAAAATAATCACATGTTCATAGATTTGAGAAATTAAAGGGCTTTAATATTTGGTTCCGCTCTTAGATTTCTAGCAACTGATTGTTTGGACAGGAAGCCTTTTACTTTCCGCAAAGTTCGAGTACGACTGAGAAACAAACAACACGACAGACAAGTAGTCATTTAATCCGCAGATGGGCAAAATAACAATAACACTTTGTACAACTGATGTAATAAACAAAAAAATGGGAAACGAAGATGCAGCTTCGTTTGAATTTTCACACCTGAGTCTTTCATTCATAGGTTATAAAAGAATCAATAAAATATTTAAAAACTACGGTTTAAAAAGTAAATCAAAGTTAACAGATTTCATCTCTAAGCCGTCTATCACCATCACTGTTTTCACTTGTTTTAATTCGACCTATAATAAGCATTTCTTTTCATGTTCAGTTAAGACTTATTCAAGGTAACAAGAATAAATGCACCTACACGAAGAAAGAGTATTGTAAGCAGGGCAAATTCCCGCCTCCTGGGGGTACTCCTAGAAAAATTGGCGAAGTGTTTTTCCTTCTGAGACTTAAACCCTCTTCTCTCAAAAGTCAAATGAATAAAAACGTACCCAATTCCAGGCCTTTCTTCCAGGGAGCAAAAATTTTAGGCTCACCTGATTTCGGGGCCCAGAATCTATGCCCAATTTCAGGTCAAAAGAATCCATTTTCCTTGGGCCACTCATACTGTAAATCTTCTATTAAGCCCCCCTCTCTCAAATAAGCTCCCCTTCTAATAAGGCCCCCTTCCCTTTTAAGCCCCTCTTTCCCTCCCCTCCCCTTCCCTTATTATTCTTCACTAATAACTGATATACTATATTATTTTATCAATCACAACTGTAACACTTCATGTGGACTGATCCACGATAGTTTTTTCACCAGCTGGACTTTCAGATTTGTTTTTTATCCTCGGCTGCCTGACCTAGAACCATTGTACTTGAGCCTTTCCACTTTGCAGTTCTAGTTCTTTATGGAAAACTGATACCATCGTCTTTGCTAAATTAAGTAAGCCCCCACCCCCACCCCTCTCAAATTAAGCCTTCGTCTCTTTTAAATGTGTTTGAAATAAATAAGCCTCCCCGGGGGGGACTTAATAAGGGATTAGGCGCCCACCCTACCTCTACAAAGAAGTGGAGCCGATAATAATTTGGTTACTGCTGTCTTGAATCCATTGCAGGCCAACGAAGAAACAGATGGATCTCCGATGTACATTTGGAATCGTCTTCACTGCGACCGGATCAAGTGCTACCATCTTCACTGCAGTTTAACTGGTTGCTATCCATAGCAATAGACTACAGGAAATAGTTTCAATGCAAATATAGTCTTAAATAACAAAACTGGACCATTATTTTTGGAATTTTTTATTGATGCAAACACACGGTTTATCTTTTCAAAAAGATAGTGGTTGCGTGACATAGCCCTCTTAACAATCCGCTCTACAACTAATCGTTCTTGAACGGATCAGGACCATGTAATGAGTTGTTTTCGCGTGAACTTTCCCAGCTCGAATAGGTATTAAATAATTGACTTCCAGTTTTAGGAGAGCTCATAGATTTCATTTGTTATTGCTTTTAGCGTGTACAGCGAAAATGAGAAATGAGATGTTCATCTTAGTATTTTGGGTCGGCCAAGTTAGGTAGGACGTGTAAATTAAGAAATATGCAGTTATCCTACTACGAGAAAGTTAGCCACATTACTCATGAGATCTCTCAAGATACCCCAATCTGGGATAAAATTAGTGTAAAGTATACTCAATTAAATATCCAATTTTGACGTGTCCATAATATACAACTATTCCCCAAAGTGGAAGTTGTTTTAATATTTACCAAATCAGTTGGATAAAAAGAAAAAAAAGTAACTTTTTGTAAATAAACGTCGCTTAGTGGGAACTTTATCTCCAATTTACAAACATTTCAGAGATTTTGTCAGGTGCATTTTTACGATTTTGTTGCAAATTCATCATGAAAACAATTTTTTACCTACCAGTAAACAAAAAGGCCAAAGATAGTCGCTTTCTTGGTATTTGTTTGTAAGACTGCTTCATTTATCGCTCAAATCCCGTCCTCCAAAAATGCCTCGAAACGAGACGCCATCTTGGCTCCGGTCGCAAAACAGTAAATAGCAAAGGAAATTCCGAGTTACGGGAGCCAATCAAAACGCGCGAAAAGTGCTATTCACTGATTTGAAAAATAATAATAAATATATATATGAAACATTGCGCATATACCATACAAATATGTTCATATGCGTATTGCAAATAATGAAGTTACGATAAGAGTAACAAATTGGCAAGAATTTACAAAGTAAAATCGGATCTAATTAGTCACTGACAGGTTAATTCTCACGGCAATCCAGCTCGAGCTGACAACAGCGCTCGCATATGCTTAACTTCTTTATCTTGCAAGACCACAGGTAACCCAGGCTCTGTGATAGTACCACAGTAGGTTCCAGTTAAATCACAGTGTTTGTATAGGGTAAAAATACGATCCTTCATTTTCTAGGAAATACTAAATAAACATCAATGAAACTTACTCTGCAGTTAGTTGTTGTTTTCCTTAATGCTCCAACGAAGTTTCCTGATAATTTGTCCAAATTCACTCTATATACAATAATAATATACAAGGTAGGAGACACGAGATGCCATCATCGCCGCCATTCTCCCTTTCAAAAAAACTTTTTCCCTCGAAATTCGAACTATAACGAAAACTAAAGATGCCAGGATCGTAGAAATAGGACAGTAGCAGATACAGAAACCAATGAAGCTTTCCCAGATAGAGAAAAGAATCCAACAGACTTTGACAAACTCGAAGGATATAATCCAAAAAGACCGAGAACATGCTCGCCGAGTTACTAGGCGCCCCATTTCTTTGACTAAGGAATCCAAATAACAGTAATGAAACTATGACCAGGTGATCTGTGACGTCATTGCGGGGGCCTGGGGAAAGAAATTTTAATGCCCTATCCCATAAACCAACGCGCGCAGCAATTCAATTCAATTGAATCTGTTCCCGTCAGCTTTGGTTTATGGGATACGGCATTAAAATTTCTTTCCCCAGGCCCCCGCAGTGACGTCACAGATCACCTGGGAAATAATAACGCGAGATACTTACAAGGCGGGCTAAAAACAAGGTTGAACAAAAGGTAGATGATGACTGAGATGCTGTCGCTGTGAACGCTCGAGCGAAACGATCGTAAACAAACGGTGAAGCTTAGCAAAAATAATGTCAAAAATTATACAGAAAATTCCACAGAATATGAATTGCGATAACTGGGACGAATTTGAAAGACATTTGCACCAGTAAACAAAGAACTAGGGCGATTAACATATTTAGACTTCTTGTCAATACAACTGAACGTTCTATCAGTTAAATATGTGAACCATTGAATTTGGTCCTGCTATACGTACAAATGCCGCGGTAAGAGCCAAAATTCACTTATATTTTTTGCTTGTTTTAAGTTTTGTAAATCCTCCTTCGTTGTTATTTCTTTTGTATTATAACCTTGCCCTATTGATGTTTGATAGACTTTCTGAGGACCAGTGCCAGGTGCTGAATATGGTTCGAGAGCGACATAATGTCTTTATAACAGGCCAGGGTGGTACGGCTAGGAAGAACAATTGCCTTCTATCAAGTAGTTTTCCAGCAGGGGAGGGTGGCTTTGGGCAAATGATGTATCGGTCCCCAGAAAGGTCACCCCAGGACTCCTGGGATGGATTTTTTTTGTACAGTGGCCTTATTTTCTTTGCCGCTAGTTGATCTGGCCCGGCTTGGACCCGGCTACTTCGGCGAGCATGTTCTCGGTCTTTTTAGATTATATCCTTCGAGTTTGTCACTGTCTGAGGGATTCGTTTCTCTATCTGGGAAAGCTTCATTGGTTTCTATATCTGGTGCTATCCTATTTCTACGATCCTGGCATGTTTATTTTTACCCTGGGTGCCAGAGACTTTTCTAGCGCGGTTTCTGGTTTCTGTCAAGTATCGCCGCTCGTGGCTTCGGCCTTCGGCCAACACAGAAATTTCCCGCTGCACGCGAGAAAGATCTCTGGTACCCAGGGTAGAAAAGGTTGTGTTGAAAGGGAGAATGGCGGCGAAGATGGCATCTCGTGTCTCCTACCTTGTATATTATTATTGTATATAGAGTGAATTTGAACAAATTATCAGGAAACTTCGTTGGAGCATTAAGGACAACAACAACTAACTGCAGAGTAAGTTTCATTGATGTTTATTTTGTATTTCCTAGAAAATTTAGGATCGTATTTTTACCCCATACAAACACTGTAGTTTTACTGAAACAGTACTGTGGTACTATCACAGAGCCTGGGTTACCTGTGGCGAGACTATTTCATTTATGGAGATGGAATCAATTTAAGAGAGATTTTCATGGCCACACGCACAGTTGCTCGCCGCCAAAGAGCACACACCCTCGTTAATACCGCTAGCCAGGCGCACTGAAAACAAAACGCTTGACCGTCAGTTGTCTAATAACCAAATGTGGTAATCTAGCTAGACAGCCCGTTCAGTCTTAAAGAATTTCTTAAACATTCAGTCCACCGTAGCCAGATTAAAAGGGATTGAAATTTGAAAACTTCCTTCCTCGAGTCTCAAAATCTTTGAAACGGCCGTGCTTTGGTTCTTCTTTTACAAATTCCGAGTTGTCTCCAGATACAGCTATTTCGAGAAAGGTTGTCGGAAAAAATGTGCACGCGACAATCCCGAAAGGTAATATGGAATATAATCAATACACTGTTCCTCACAGTGCAGCTGTCGAAATTACTTTTGTTGCTTTCCTTAAGCAGCTCGCAAACATACTTCTATGGCTTTTCATGCCATTCTTTCAAATTTCTTTGAAGAATAGTGTACTCAAAACCACCCACAATACCTTTCGGGATTGTCGTGTGCACTTTTTCCGACAACCTTTCTCGAAATAGCTGTATACAAAAATTGAGTAAGGTGCGTTCGATGCCACTTATTTCGGAAGCAGGACGCAATGAATGATTGCATTAAAACTCCTGCATCAGAAATTTCCTAATTCTTAATCCAAAACGGGCATCATACTACTGGCGAGCTTGAATATAGACAAAACGAAATATGTATACTCAGTGGAAAAGGACTGGTCAATTAAATGCGGCGTACATTTAATAGAATCTTACAATGTAACTTTCTCAGTCAGCCACATGCTAATTGCGGGCGACAAGAGGATTAATCTCCACAGACAGGCGACGCCTTCTTAATAACAGCCAAGCCAACATTCGTTTGGACTTGCACTAAGAATGAATGGAATGTACAGAACGTAATTTGATCACTCGCGATTGGACCTTCTATCAATCGTGATCTGATCACGCGTGTTTTTACCGCCTATCACGTGAAACTTGCGCAAGGCACAGCGTGGGAGCAAAAGCGTTTTGACCTTCGATCGTTATCACCCGCACTTTGTAACCTTTGGTTATTACTAGTTGATTGTCATTCAAATACGGTGAAAGATAAAATGAAATTTTAATGATGAAGCTCTCTCCCTTCCTTCATTCCTGGTATTCGAACAGAATGTAATCACAAATAATGAGTCGAATCAAACGATAACCCATAACTATCGAATAAAAACACTTTAACATGACAGGACTCTGCTGTATACTTAAAAACCAGTATCTTAGATAATTAAGTAAAGAAATTAACAAATTTCACAGTAAAACTCGTGGAAAGTTATGCAGTGATCCGTTGAGTTCAATATAAAAAATATTGTTCTTTCGGTATACTTAAAAACAATAAATAAGCGCCGATATTGATATCTATTAGGTATTTCTTCTTTTTAAAAATGTTTAAGGAAATTCAAATAAATTTCAGCTTAACATAATTAATCCTTTGAAACATTGCATTATTAATGTGCGGTGTGCTTAAGAAGGGCAGTGTTTTTCAGTAATGCCACGGCGAGCAAAGCCTTTGCATATCTGTGGTCAATAAACAAAACAGCAAACGCTTACATTTGTTTTGTCTTTTGAGATCAAGAACTTCTTTCATTACCTTTGCTGCAATGTTTTCTAAGTTCTTTTTGGAGAGATTTATACAGGAGACAAAAGAAGTCTAAGAGCAAAAAAAAACAACCAAACAAAAAGAGAAAAAAGCCAACACGATTTCATAAATTATAAATCATTTCCAATATTTTTTAAAGTTAACCTTTCGGTTAAATAGTTCTTAACGAAATAAGATTAACCAGAGGTTTGTTTAGGCTCATTTTCACCAGCAAAAGTGTTTCCAGTGCGCACCTTGCTACTGTTTTGTCAAAAATATGTTATATACCCCTTTATAACCAGCCGATAGTTTCTTTCTGATTCGATAAGTTAAGGAAAAACTCTACATACAGTTCCGTCAAAGTTCGTGTTTCTGGTACTCTGCTATGAGAGCCAAAACAGAAAAGTGGCAACCTATGATTGCGCCTACAAGCCCAAACAACGCAACGGCCGTGTCAATAACAAAATCATACCATTGCAATCTATCATAACATATCTTCATATGAAAAATAGCGGGGAAAATAAACGCTAAACACATACCGGTAAAACTACCAACTAGTGCCATGTAAAGCCCAAAATGAGGAATTAATACCCCTACAAAGAGCGTGAAAGAAACTATACAGAGTCGGGCAGCAAGCGCTTGGGCGTAAGAAATCTTGTCTTTTGTCTCTTTGGGGTTGTCTATCTTGCAGAAAGGAAACTCGATGTTTTCTAGAATATCGAAAACTGTGTAGACTGGAATAGTGTAAGATGTAGCGGCAAGAAGTAGAACAAGAAGGTTAACACACATGTGAAGTCCCCCGTCCGGTAGATTGTTTGTGATGACCTGATCTGTGTCTTCGGTAAAGGTAAGATAGCCGATGAATCCAAATGCAACTTTTACAAATGTAACTGCCACATATGTTACACTCATTACGTTGGTGAATTTCTGTGGCTCCTTCATGCTCCCTTCGATGGCCGGCATGTAAGGCTGTGACGAGTAACTCACGACGATGATGCCAGCTGCGGCGCCGAACGTCTTCAACTTGAAGTCAGGCATGGAAGCGAAATTCCAGCGCTCGTGATGCATTATAGCGTATATTGTGACCGTTAAGTAAATGATCTCACCGATCAGTACTGTGAGAAAACTTACCCATGAAACTTCGTTAAGAGACTTCAGAAATATGTTTGGCAATAGCAACATCGCCCCTAGCGCGGTCCAATGGCTTTGGTACAGTGGGACGAAAGGAAACGTTGAAGCCAGGATGGATCCGCATAGAATGAGCAAAAGAGTGCAGTAGGAGACCTGTTCGAAAATCTGCGCTGCGTTCACTAGGTGGCGGCCAATCTTCGGCGAGAATGCTTCCCCGATTTCCACATAGCTGTTTCGGACGCGAAACGTGGTCAGATCCGGGGAGTATTCGTAGAGGCACTGCACAAGAATTTTGTTGGTGAAATTGGAAACAAACGCCAAGGCCACAATTCCAAAAAGAGCAAAATACCCACCGCTCTTGACAACATATGGCATAGCCAAGATGGCTACTCCTTGGTTTGCGTTGAAGATATTCCAGAATGTCTGTAAATTACTCGTTTTGGTTATGTCCTCTTCTTCAATCAACGAAATAGCATGATTACTCTCGTTTTCGTCCTCTTCTTGTTCACTTTCTTCATCGTCTGACACATTTCTCAGGAATTTATAAGCACCGTAGATATGTTGCTGTAAAATCGACTTCATATTTCCTGTTATTTAACCGTGTGAAATGGCTATACCGGAAGAAGGGTGCGCTCTTTTCTGTGTTAAAATCTTGCTTTCACCTGAATACCGACGGCAAAAACCGTTTTCAACAATGTGTGTAACTGTTTTTTGTCTCCCGTCGCCTAGGTATCCCACGCAATTGCCATTTGAATAAATCCATTAAACCGAAGAAAGGTTATTTAGAGCGTGCTTCAATGCAAATCAAATAGCTTCAAATCATAGCTCTACGTACTTTTTCGCAAATTTGAGAATGATTTTCGTTTATTTCTAGCAGGTTTTTTTACTTTAACTCATGTCCAAACTGCAATTTAAGGTGTCATTTCCAAAAGGTCAATTGCATATTTAACAAAAATTGACTGAATTTATCGAAGCTTATACTGGGTTGATCTTACACAGGTGCAAATTCAAACAAATATCTTAATCTCCCCATTATATGAAACCAAATGTCTTTCCCTTCAGCGGGAGATTAGCTGGAAAATAATAATTTATTTATAAACTTCTTTTCGACAGCATTATTCATGAAGTTACTTGAAGTTAATCTTTCCTCTTAAGTTCGGTTGCCCATAGCTCAAATCAACGAAACTCTCGATCTTTCTTAAAAAGCCTTTTTGCTTGTAGAAACTTTTAAAAGTGATTTGCTTTTTAATAATTCAAATAATTGAAATTCATTTCACTTGTTATTTCTTTTAAGTGAGCCACATAGAATGTAAGAGATTTATCGATTTAAAACAGAAAAGCTGGAATAGCCCTTACTTCCTCTTGTTATTACTTTTTATGGCTTCCTTTCTTTTAAATACTAGGTTTATTTCATTATGGAATAGCCTTGAACGTATTCCCCAATCTTATTCAGCCACTGATATTTTAAATGATCGATGATAATGATATTTCACGGGGAGATAAATTTACCAAATCTCATAAACAATGAATTTAGCCTGCAATTTATAGCTAGGCCACCTGGAAGCATACAAATTAACCTTAACCTTACAAGGTGGTGTTATACGGGACGATTCGCAACGAAGTGTTTTAGCGCAACACAGCATTGCAATGTTGGAACAATGTTGCAGCTGTTCGAAACAACGTCGCAACAATGTTGTAATGCTGTGTTACGCTGAAAATCGTCGTTGCTAATCGTCTCGTGTAACAGCACGTTAACATCCGGGAGTTATCAATATAGTTATCACGTCGGCATACTCCCGGATGTGTCGCGGTCAAACTGATAAATTGCAATTTTGCAATGTTATGAAATTGTTTGTTTTGCAAATAAAATGGTAAAGTACAAAAATGAGTTTAGTAAAAGACTTCTTGAATAAGGCTGCGTTCATTTATCGTATTCCGAAATACGAATACTCAGAAACGTTATTTCAAATCTCCCCTAATATGTTTTTAAATATATTTTTTTTAACCAACTATCGACCCATGCAAGGGAATCTGGATTCCGGAATCCGGGAAATTTTTGCTGATGGAATCCGGAATTTGGGGAATTTTTCTTTTGGAATCCGGAATCGAGTACCTGGAATCGGGAATCCATAGTGTGCAATCCACAATCCAAAGATATCTTGCATTGGATTCCCAGATTGGTGATGTTACACGGGACGATTCGCATACGACGATTAATGCATGGGAAAAATTCCGGGGAGAATTCAAATGGAACGGTTCATCCCTGTGCAAATTTTCCAAAAAGAAAGTAACATCCTACCAAGGTATTACCTTTTTCCCGTTTTTACCGAAACCACCAAAACTATCTGTACTAGGCTTCATGCAAGAGAAAGCGAAAAATTTACCGGTATTTTGTAAATGGTACAACTCAATCCCGTTCCCGTTCTCGGTGCCCCCAAAAAAGTACCAGTACTATTTGACGGAAATTTTTCACCGAAATTTCCCTACAAATGGTAAGCGCTCCTGGTTAGCAAAAAAACAAATTTGAACGCGCAGCACACGTTTTTGTACATTTCTTTGCCGTTGTTTTGCACGATTGAAGGTGATGCTACACGGGACGATTCGCAAAGACGATCAGTTTAGC
Organism: Porites divaricata; assembly: GCA_038088405.1. Lineage (NCBI taxonomy): Eukaryota > Metazoa > Cnidaria > Anthozoa > Scleractinia > Poritidae > Porites > Porites divaricata. The sequence goes on from JBBMOI010000016.1 coordinate 9,949,181, forward strand.
GCAACACAGCGTTGCAATGTTGGAACAATGTTGGAACTAATCGAAACAATGCCGCAACAATGTTGCAATGCCGTGTTGCACTAAAAATCGTCGTTGCGAATCGTATCACCTTAAAACGTGAAACTTCCCAGTTACACATTATTTGTTATGGAGGAACTTTTACCATTTATCTAAGAAAAAACACTCCTCACTTCTTTCTCAAATTACATTAATTGGTAATAAAATAAAAACACCTTTGAATTTCTACCTTACACATTGCTGGGGGGTACTCCACTTCTTGGTGGGGGTGTGCCACTCGATTCCCCAAATCTTGACCCTATTTCAGACCAAAAAATGTCATTTTCCACATCCGTTTTGAGACCAGACCTCTAAAATCCATACCCGTTTTCAGACCTGGCCTTTAGGCAGAAATTATGTCATCATTACTTAGTTTAGGACGTAAACAAATAAATTCTTAAAATCCATTTCGAATTCGCATATTTCTGTTTCTTTCTTTCTCAACTGGAATTGAAACGATAAATACGTTCATACACTCCCGTATTTCCCTCAAAAACTATACACGATTCCAGACGAAATCGACAAAATCTATACCATTTTTCAGAACAAAACGGCGCAAAAAGCGTACCCGATGGGGCGGCACATACCTATATGGCTTCTATAAGGGAGTACGCCCTCATGGGCATTGGACACTACGGAACACGTGGGCTACGTACAGCGCGAAAAGAACCAATCAATTCCCCACAAGCAAAGACTCATAGTCTACAATAATAGTTTATAATATGTTCATTTTATTGTTACAAAAACCATCTTATTTAACTTATACAACTTGGTGCCAGTTGCAAGCTTTTGAAAGAGAATTGCCATTACAAGCATGACCTTGCCGCTACATTGCTCTAATCAAAAGTAAAATTTAACGGTAACTGTGCATTCATGTGCAAGTTTAACTTGAGAGAAAACTTATTAATCATTACACCAAATATTAAAAACTAAACTGGCTCGAGATGACTAAACACAAGTTGTGAGCGAATACTTTTCAGTGCAAAGCTTACATTTAACAGTGCAGCACCATACAAACTTACATCTACACTTAACCTGTTTGGAATCTTCCTCTGTGCTGTACCTTAGGTTACAAGAATTGCAAAGTGATCGGCATTGTCCATTGGACACAGTGTCACTTCTACATGTCCTTCCCCGCATTCCAGGAGAGCCCAAGGTCATGTTTCGAACGCAGTAGTCTGGGGACAAGTCAAGATAAACCAGCTTGAAGTCTTTTCTAGTCACATGACTTAATCGGTTGCGGTTGTCTCGCTCTTGAAGTTTGTTGTTTAGGAACGTCACCTGACTTGCTGTGCGATATTTCTGCTTTAGCGCAGATCCCACGACCTCAAACGGGGCAAGCTGTTTCCAGCATGTCCTCAAGTTACAACTTCTGGTGACTCCATGACATTTACAGTTCTTCTGAAGAGTTGCACGAACAACCTGTAAGGACAAAACACGCGAAAACCATCAGCTCCGCGAACTAAGTTATACAGCATGACTTTTTTGTGGTACCACTGGCCGGTTTGAGAATAAACGAAACGCTTTTATATCATTTCATCTCAAATAGAAATGAAGCGATTTAGAGCAAAAATTTTGACGATTCGTGAATAAATAACATTGATGAGAGCAAACAGATCGCAAGGATCACTAGTTATGCGCTATTTTTATGCACCAAACTTCTCATTAACTTGAAGCGGATCTACGAAATCCTTGGAGTGGAAATTAAAATATAACACCGTTCCAAGCAACTTTCGCTAAACTTTTTATCAGATATTTTCGTACAACATTTTACAACCCAGCTTATCAGAGACGTTAAATAGGTACGCTTGGATTTTAAAAAATGAAAGTCTATATGTACTTCAGCGATCGCTACGATCGCTACGTCGATCTTTGATACATATTTTGTGTGAAGTTGTGAGTCAATTCGTGCAGTCACTTTCATTTTAAGCGCTTAGAGCGATTTTCGTATGCACTTGAAAAATGGTTTCGGTAACTGTTCGTTATTTGCTTATCACCTAATGGATGAAAAGATCAAAACATGGCCTCTTCGTTTTCCCGCCAAAGTAACCCAGTATGGAGAAGGCATTGTTCGATTGGCCAATCATGTTGCAGTATGACGTAAAAGCGAAGTATCGATTGATTTCTAGAAAGTTCTTGGGCATAAAGTTTTTTCCCCCGACGTTCGCTTAACAAAAGCCACGCGCGTTTGTATCTGTTCGATAAACCAATCAAATCGCTCTCTCTCATTCAAATCTCGTTTGTTCTTTTTGTTTTGCTCGCGCGTTTTCATTTCAAGGTCATACGGAAATCGCTCTATTCCTTTTTTCAGGCTTAAAGAAGGGCAGTGAAACATCGGAGGAATCGACTTAAGTTCGGGCAAACAACTTCTACCGAAACGACCTGTTGCCATAAAATCCAAATGACAGGAAACCAATACCTTTCTTCCCACATGATTATTATGCAGGTTGAATGCTGTACGTGCGTCATTTCCTTTCTCTAGTTTGTCGATGAAGCGTCTCGTCTCTTTCTCGCCGTATTTAATGTTGTCGCTGCATCCGCCCCACTGCCAGTCAGCTTCTCCCCGCTTCTTTGATTTTGTTTTCCCACATCTGCAGCCAGGAATTCTGTTCCGCGCACATTGTAGCGTGATCTCGTGGGTGACTGCAGCGCTGCTGATGGCGTGAAGGAAAGCTGTTTCCTGCGTGGCTGTAATTTTAGAGATAAAAATAATGTAAATGATTGGAGTATAATTTGGTCTGAAATCATACGCGCGTAGCGCGGGTTCGCTTGGAAATCAAATGACAGTATGATTTCAGGTCAATAGCGAACGACGCGCAATTTTTACTACAAACGTTTGAACCCTCCCTGGATACAGAATTTTAGTGAGTAGAAATCAACATTTTTTTTATGGATCCACTAATCAGTGTAAAAAATAAGCGAAACGCTTTTTAATCTTATTTCATCTCAAACAGAAATGAACCGATTTAGAGCAAAAATGTTGGCGATTTGATTAAATCTCATTGATGAGAGCAAACAGATCGCAAGGATCACCACAGTTATTTCGCATGGTTATAAGAAACTGTTTATAACACTGAAAAAAGAAACGGTAATTTTTTCACTTCGGTTTCGCCTAAGGTAAAGGACTTTCTCTTTAAAAGATACCCGGTAGCCATGCCTAACATTTTACAAGCCAACTTTCCGAAAGATTGGTTTCTTAGGAGATTATATTCAATTGCACATACATTGGCTGAGACATCGGATAAAACCGCACTAAAAGTGTCCTTTTTGGAAAACAACAATACTTTACATAAAAATATAATCACACAAATTTCAAAGTTTTTGTTGCTTTCTACGAACCAAATTGCGCTTTTTCCATGTGTCCTAAATTAAGCATCATTTTTACGCACTACAACGATAAAACATAAAGTTACCATAAAGAAGTGCTGTGTTAACGAAGATGGGCAACTTTGTATACACTCTCTTGTTTCCAAGGCCGGAACAATTCCAAATCTCTGTCTTAAATTGTCGTTGACATTCCGTCAACCCACGGCGGCCTCCTTCTCTCACAATGCTCAGTAACAAAGGATAATTCTAAAAAAACAAATTTACAAGGTAATAATTAGTACACGATATAATCTAATAATGTAATATAATAACTGAAGAGATTTGCTTTATATGTAATAATTTAACTCGAAGAAAGTGAAAGTGGTTCGCTAAACATTAGGCTTTCCGCAAACTATTTTAAATAACACGTCAATCTAGCCTAGTATGTAGGCAACGAACTCGAACATAGTGAATTGGACATAGCGAAACCGGTGTAAAGCGAGATTACAGTCAACATCAGGCAGAGCTGTTCAGAAACAAAATTCAACTGAAGTGGAAACGAAGAGGAAGAGAAAGTGCTGAAGAGGCTATTTGTGAGCTAGTCCTTGATCAAATGGCTTAGGAGTTCAATATCATTTATTTACAAACTTACCTTTTGTCGAAGAGTACTGTCCAGGCCACTGGATCTGAAACTAATTAAGCTACGGGTCACAACGTTTATAAAGACTACAACAAATTTCAAAGAACTCTAACTTTGATGATACCCATTTGTCCTTCATAAAGTGAAACAAGGAGCAAATAATGGGACACGTTTCCCTCTTTTGCATATAATTCTTAAAAACGTGATCATTGCTTCCCAAATTACGTGTAAAATTAGCGCCAAATTTTCGCCCAAAATTCTTCTTGATCACGCGCCAGTTTCGCGGTTCTACCAATCGTAAAACCTCAGTACGAAAAAAGCTTCACACCAAATCCGCTTTTTGGAAGCAAAATCACAGAACACATCTACGTGTGAAATGGTTGATTTCTGACTCAATATGTATAACTCTTTGGAGCACATCTCAGGGACTCGATTTGCGTAAAAAGTATAAAACATCTGCGAGAAATCAGAGATGCAAGAAACCTTAATCCTCTGTCAGATGATCTGCGAAACTATCTACGACAACGAAAGCTTTGAAAGATACGCATTATATCACAAGCAATACCCTGCGTACATTAAGAATAAATCGCAGAGATTCGCTCGTTTTCGCGCCTCCGTTTTACTGATATCGGCATCAAATTTTGTGAACTGTTTTAAAAACCTTACTATTGGATTTGCGGCACATCTATGCACATATTTGAGAAAATAATCTTAACACGGATGCCAATAAAACAACAAAATCACTTGTGTACGAGGCTTTCCCCAACAAATTTCAAGCACAAGAATTGTCCCCAGTAATTCGCAAAACGAAAACGCACTGCTTACTCGCCTGTTTGCCGTTCGCTTCTACGTAATTAAAGTGCAACATTCCCCTTACCTATTGCTGGATGCTTGTTGAGCAAGAACCAAAACCAAAACACATGGTGACAGCATTGCGTAAAACTTCATGATGAACGCTAGTGTAATACTCGGTCTTTGCAAGTTGAGCCGTCAAGTGAAAGCGCTAGTGTAAGGGTGCCCGTTATAAACTCTAACCTTTACAAAAGAAATGAACATTTGCATTCACTAATTAAACGCTACAACAAAAGATAGCCAGTTCTTTTATTTAAAAATTGCCCACGCGAAACAAGGTGCGAGTTTCTTATCCTGCTTCTAGAGGTGAGACTTTTTCTCACAATAAACTGCAAAACAAAGCAATTACGTCAATATCGTCAAGTCAAAAGCGAAATGATCAGTTGAGTGTGCTTTTATTAATTGTGGAGCTACTTAAACTGTGGTGGGGGACAGGAGGTTACAATCTCCCGCCTCCCATACCCCGTTCTCCCGCCTCCCGTACGTTTTTGTCCCTTTGTTTCCCGACTCCCGCCCTTTATTGTGTTTCTCCCGTTATCATGTAAATCACGCTGTTTGACTCCCTATTCAGATTCTAATAGGGAGTGCTTTGACCTTGTCCAAAATAAAAAATTGTGTGGTAAAGCGAACCACCCCTCACTTTCCAGCGCGATCATTGAAGCGGCATTCCTTCGACACAAGCAGGGCAGATAAATGTTGGGCGGTGAAACGAGCGCTCCACTCTTCATTTAAGTAATGGTCCGTGTAAGAGGTAGGCAGGCGAACGGCAAAAGTAATTAAAAGGTGCGAACTTTTGATCATTAATTTCAATTAAATCAACCGTTCTGATTGGCCGAATCCAAAAATCGCCGAAAAAACAGTGAGAAACATGACAAAAACAACTTTTTTTAGCTTTATTTTCCTCATTCCCCTGTCTTGTACCTCACGGCCAAGTTTCAGCATTGGTCTATGCGCCAATCAAAAGTTAGAGCTGAAAACGTGCAACACACGCGCGACCTTGTTGTGACCCCATCTCAGATGTGACACTTGACATGTTAGGAAATTTGTCTTTCACCCGAAGAAATCTCGTCATTAGTTGCGGTTCCACTAGAGCTTTTGCCCACGGGGAAGTGGGACTTTGCCCAAGGGGAGTACATGTTTTGTGTGTGACCTATAAAAAAACAGTGAAAGTACCCACGGGAAATCACTAGGGATACATCAAAGAGAACAAAAGAATAGCCCATGACACTCCCGGAGCCAAGTTGTATGGTTTATCTATGGTTTATCTAACCACAAGAGTAGTTCAACCAATCGGGTGGAAGAAAATTGTAAATACCGGAAACCGCAGCGCATGCTGCGCTGAGTTCGCGGCAGATACCCTGTCACGTACCTAATTCAAGACACGCGGCAACAAGCATGGCGAACTTTCGAGGTTCACAGTGAGTATATTTTACACGTCTATGCTCCAAATACCCTAATTATCTGAGTTCCTTTAGTGCCGCATGGTTTTTTTTCCCGCCAAACGCTACCTGGTCAAAAGTTGACCTTGGGTAATTATTTGCAGTCTAACCAGAAAATATCGCCTGACCGGAAACCCAATCTGATCCCAACCCATTACCCACTGGGAACCCTTGGGCAGAAGGTGTGTGTAACCGCAACTAATTTCTTCGTTGAAAATCTGCATTTTTTCTCTATTGAATATTTATTTCAAATTTACTGTATTTTATCATCGGAGTGATCGTCAAACTGCTCTTCAACATGGTTTGCTGCCGTCCTCGACATGTTGAGTCACCATGTCGAAATTTCGGTCCCGATGTATTTGTTTTCGTTGTCAGGCCGGATGAGGAGGAGATCGGAATAATTGTGGCGCTAGAAATTGGAGTACAGCTGGGTATAAAAGAAGAAAGCGAAAGATCTGTTGTTTTTACAAGGACGAATTTATTTCTCGAAGAGATGTAGAACACTTGGGCTTGAGGTAAGCTGAACTCAATGGATTTTCGCTTTGCCCTTTTCGAAACTTCCATATTCCGTGTATCTTTACCCATCTCTCATTCGATTTTTTTCTTCTCTCGAGACTGCTTCATCAATGGAAGTTCACCGTGCACCTTAAATTAAAATGACCAAATTGGGATTTGTGACACAAGTTTGCATTTTGTACCCTTGAGTTCTGAGACGGAAGCCGCTTAGGTATCATATAAATAGCTGTCACCCGTATTTGAGTTTCTCTTGGTACTCAGGTAAGTTAAGGAGAGGGTCACACATTATTCTGTAAAGAAAATACGGGGGGTGGTCTATCTCCGAAAATAAACGTCCGATCAACATGAAACTAGGCCGCGACTTAAAACATGTCAAGGGAGCTTTATTCACAAAAGTGTTTCCATAGTAACCTATCACGTGACCACTTATGGCTTAACTTCCGGTTTGTTCTTTTAGGGCTTCTGCACACTAGGAAAAATTAAATTAACTGAAATTTTTTTGCAGTATTGTTTTTAGTATGTAAGGCCTCTTCTCAAATGTAATTGGAATCGAAGTCTATCTAGGCGACATCAACTTTTAACGGCTATTGCGTGACAAAACAATGTCACATTTTATTGGTCACGTGACCTGGACACCCATTCCAATTGGTTTCGTGTAGAATTTCGTGCACATGAAACCATTCAAGCATCATTTTGCATATCATTTTGTGTTAAGTTAGTGTGCGCTTAACCTAGAGGAAAATAAGGAAATTTGATATCATTTACGGTCACTTGACTAATTGGTGATAACTTCTTATCAACTTGATTCATCTTGTCGAGTGTAAGTCCTTGACAACGTTTCATTTCATTATCTTGAATACTGGAGAAGATAGACCACCCCCCTTCCTTTTCACACATGCCTTAATTGACCCACTCCTTAATACACCTGAGTACGCAAGATCTGGCAAGTATGACTGTAGCCAAGGACGAGAGAGATTGTAAGAAGGATTTTTATAGGGTAAATATCAAAACCTTGTAAACAGATAAACTGTAGGAGAGCTTTTTCTAAAACCCGATTCTCCGAACATGCATGTGTGATGCGGAGTAGGACTGGCACGAGCGCTCTTTCCGAGCTTCCGGTGCGCTTGAAGGCCGGCGAAATTTTGCTTTTTGCAAACCGGAAATCCTATTTCTTTCTGAAATTTCAGGCTACAATGTTAAATTTTTACATATGTTAAAGGGGGATAAATTTTGTATAACATAACAAAAAATTAGATTGATATATTTTGATATAGTGGCGTTGTACCGCTTCAAACTTTGCTTCTCTGGTGCAACCAACCTCGTTCCCAGGTTCTCTCCTACCCGTCCCTACGGAGCGAGAGAGAGACCCTGGTTGGGTCTGGTCACGTGGTCCCAGAACAAAATTAATTCCGAGGGAGGAGTCCTTTGTCTCTCAATTTTTTTGTCTGGTTCGTTTTCACCGTTCACGCAATGATCGAAAGGGCAAGACAGATTTGCTAAGCCTCCAACTATAACTGAAATTCGGGAAATTTCTGCCTAAACAGAGCTATCACCAGATAAACAAGCGAATTACCAGCGGAGAAATAAAAAACTCGTGTCATCGCAGTTAAACCGATGACAACAATTAGGTACTAAAATCTACGATCCTGAGTAAGACACAAGCGCGTGTTTATCCGCATTGAAGGGAAAATCCCTGTTCGTTGAACTTGCATTGACAGAATCAATGTTTGTCGGTGACAGCTGCTGGTAATCGGCCCGAATCAGTACATGCAAAACCTAAACCATTAGCGGTGACAAAACAAAGCAGTTACGTTGAGAGCAGAGGATTCATTTTACATTCACGGTCAAAATAATATTTCAGCTCTAATGACTCAAAGGAAAGCTGTAGTCTGAAATGTCAGCTTTCTCCTACCCATAACCTTTTTTATGATGCGGCAACAGAAAAAACGTATCGCTTTTAGTGGTAAATAGAGGTAAAAAAAATATGATATAGTACGTGCGCGTGCATAAGCAATTAAGATGACCAAAACGCGACACTGAAGACAACAGGAAATAGTATAAAAAGAGGGTAGTTTCGAAAACGAAGCACTCGAAAACGAAGACCGAAGCACGAAGGACCCAAATCTCGAAAACGAAGCACCCAAATCTCGCTGTCCTTTATAAACGCGAGACCAATGTAAATACAGCAGAAATCAAGCGCGATAACGAATCGAATGCAGTTCAAATCTACTCAAGTTGTAAATGCATTTCCGCCGCTGATTGGGAGGCCCGGTGGGAGCTGTTTCTATCCCCATTAGTGCTGCGTTTTTTATTATTCAGTGAGGCGCCCGGGTGAGGCGGCGCAGTTCAAATAGATAAAAAGCATAAAAAAAATCAAATGGCATGTAACAAACAATAATATTGTCTCAACTAAAACAACGTGTAAGCAATGCATTAAAATTCATACAAAATTTCAACTACAACAAAAGGAAAATCAATTTCCGTTAGTTTACGATTTTCTCACACCTGATTAGTCCGCCACGAAGGAGACTAACGCCCTATTGGCTTTTACTGGCAATACAGTAACATTCTAGAAATAGTTTGGGCGTTCTCGGTTCTCTGATCACGTGCAAAACATAGCCTCCCACCGGGCCTCCCAAGCAGCGGCGGAAATGCATTTACAACTTGAGCAGATTTGAACTGCATTCGATTCGTTATCGCGCTTGATTTCTGCTGTATTTACATTGGTCTCGTGTTTATAAAGGACAGCGAGATTTGGGTGCTTCGTTTTCGAGATTTAGGGGTCTTCGTTTTCGAGTTCTGGGTGCTTCGTTTTCGAGATAGGGTGCTTCGCTTTCGAGATTTAGGGGTCTTCGTTTTCGAGATAGGGTGCTTCGTTTTCGAGATTTGGGGTCTTCGTTTTCGAGATTTGGGTGCTTCGTGCTTCGGTCTTCGTTTTCGAGTGCTTCGTTTTCGAAACTACCATAAGAAGAGACAAAACAGACAACATAACCCAGTGATAACCTTCCAAAGCGAAAGGATTTCTTGTATATGGTCCAAATGAAAGCTTTATTAAAAAAACAAATGTAGCTCAGTGATTTTTTTGAATCCTCTAAAGCATATACCTAACCCTCCAGAAAATTAAACAAAGAACAATAAACGGTTGGCAGTCGTGCAAGCCACATTTCTTAACAAAGAAACTTATGTGGCTATTCTGTTGATTTTAAACGACGACAAAAATGCAACACAGAGCCGTTGGATAAAAATATACTCTTCTAAGATTCTGTTTACCTCTTTTCATTTGAACAATCAAACTGAGTCCGGGCTGCGTATTGACCACTCCAGAAATACCATTACATACCATAATGCTCTTTGTTTGTCACCTCAAAATTTTCATAAGCATTGTTTTCAGTTTCTGTTGGGTCCATTTTAACTCCCAAGAGAAACTGAAGACAATACTTATGCAAAATTTTGGGGTGTCAAACAAAGAGCATTATGGTATGTTATGGTATTTTCTGGAGTGGTCAATTCTCTCTTCCTGTTGCTTCTGTTTGATTTTAATATTTTCGAGGTCGGTGAGGACGGCAACGCTTGATACATCTTTTCGGCCCCCCTTCGAACTGCATAATCATAGTTTTGAAAATACATACGTTTGCTTTCTGAAGGTGGCCTCCATAACATAGAAACGGTCAGTATAAAACACGGACTGAGGACTGGGTATAAAATACGGACTAGGTATAAAACGCGGACTGGAAAATACGGACTGGGTACAAAACACGGACTAGGTATAAAACGCGGACTGCAGACTGCGGACTGGGTATAAAATAGAAATTCTTGGTGGAGGTTCCTTGAATCAAGAGCCTGACAAAAACGCTATTTTCTTCACCCATTTTATACATGGTCTCGGTCTCTAACAACTATGAAAGGGGTCAGGACCCAGGGGGTACTCTCTTATATAAGCCATATACGTATTTGCCGCCCTAAAGGGTAGGGTATATGAGCCATTTTGGTGGTCTGAAAACACTTTGCCTATTTTGATTTGGAATCGGGTATGGTTTTCGAGGAAACTACGGGAGCGTACATGTGCGAATGTATTTATCGTTAACGTTTTCAATTCTAGATTTAAGAATTTTTTGTTTGCGCTCTAGGGAGAATGATCTACTGTTGCGCTCTAATCTATAAATTTATAACGATGACATAATTTCTGCCTAATTAGGCCTAGCCTGTTCCAGGCTCCGAGATAGTTGGGTCCGCTAAATTGAGAAAGTGCGAAAATACAACGAGAGGACACTGGGTAGTCTCCTCTTTATTTGAGAACCTGGAACAGGCTAAATTAGGCCAGGTCTGAAAATGGGTATGGATTTAAGAGATCAGGTCTGAAAACGGGTGTGGAAAATGACATTTTTTATTCTGAAACAGCGTAAGGATTTAGAGAACCAGGGGACGTAACCCCACCAAAAAATTCCTAGCAATACCCCCTTCCGGGGTTCAGGAGCAGGGTGTAAATCATGTCATCATAATCATCGCGTGGAATATAACGTTGGGTTGGATGATCATTTCGGTTATTATTCATGTATAGGTGAGTAATCCCTCCCGCCTAAATACTGCTTTTACCTCGCGGAATGCCCCTATATTGACCTTCTCGTCTGAGTTTTTCATTTCCTCATATTCCCAAGGATTTATTTGAAACGGAATAGAGGCATCTTTAGGAATTTTACTCTGACTCGGCTAACACCAATACTATTCCTTTTATTCGGTGCTTCTCTGATTCGTTCAGAGCTTAATTTCAGTTGCCTTGAATAGCGGCATAACCTTCCTTGCCCGTGCAGTATGCTCCACATGAGGAGAATATAGACTGCGTGACCGGCTTACGGGATGTTTTTGTGTGAGGCAAGGAGCTGGAACTACTGTTTTATGCAAGCCTGCTTTCCGCTTCTCTCATTTTTACCTTTCTAAGGCTGTTAATTTTTATATACGTAGTTCGTAGTCCGCCCTTTTTACCTAGTCTGTGTTTTATACTCAGTCCGTAGTCCGCAAATTATACCTATTATTTACTTTGCTTGTTTTTGTTCGCTGTGTGGTTATTTTTCCTATCCATTGCGATTTAAGCGATTTCCTTTAACCCCGAGTTTCAAGTGAAAACGGTAAGCTGTATTTTATTGAACATTCTAGCGAGTATTTATCGATTTGAATCTTTTACCTGAATTCCCATACAAATCCTTTATATTCACGGCCATTTTAAACTCACACAATGAGCTTGGGCCGCCTGTGCGGCGACAGATCACTCCGTGTGTACAGGTCCGGTGACTAGTTGCAGCAACAAATGCAACAAATCGCTTCGTGTGTACTGGAGAAATTTTGTGAAAATCTGTCTCTACAACAGAATTTTGTCACCGCAACAAGTCGCACAAATCCCGTCTGATTTGATTTTTTTGCGACTTGTTGCAGCGACAAAATTCTGTTGCAGAAAAAAGATTTTCACAAAATTTCTCAAGTACACACGAAGCGATTTGTCGCTGCGATGTGTCGCCGCGACATGTTGCTTCAACTTGTCGTTTAGTGTGTACCAACCTTAAGAGATATAGCTAGATCAGAGCTGACCAATAACTATCAGCAGTAAATAACTCTCCAATTCGAAAGACGCGGCCGCGACGTTTTCAAGTTCAAGGCCTCTTCTTTACCACTAGCCCTTTGCCAAAGATACTCTTTAAACAGTTGTCAGAAATAGTTCCTTTAATATTTTAAGCGTAAAACTTGAGTGCGTGGATTGTCGACCCCAGTATGTCAGAGCTTTATCGCGCGAGGCGATATTTTGTGCTTCAATTCGCGTGGTTTTCTCCCTCGCATCTCTAAGGAAAATAAAGTCCACTGAAAACTAACTTTCACGCTATTCCCTCGAAACATTTTAAAAAGCGACGACAGTTATTAAGATGGCGTGCTTTATCACATTGCTGGCCCCAAGGGTCTCATTTTGCCCCGAACAAAACCCACTCCTAATTATAAACGAAGTAAGCGACGCGATAAAAGTTGCGATATTTCAGCAAAACTGAGTGACACTTTTTGAAACAACGCAATGCAAAGCCCTTTCATTACTTGAACTGAACCGTAGTTGATAGATCATCTTCATTGGTTTCAGTTCGAAGCCTGACATGATTTGTTCAGATAAAAGGAGCTAGATCTATGGGAGTTTCCATGGGCAAAGCAAAAAGAAAAGTGATTTTTTTCTTCTAATGTTTTACTCCATAATTTGCCCATTCAGTTGAGGACGTGCCTTTGAATTTCTCACGTCAGAGAGATCGTTTTTGGTTTGCTCTTGTTTTCACTGATCATGCTCGCATAACTCCCGACCTCTCCCGCCTTTATAATAAAAAGCGAAGAACTATCCTCGGGCAACCCGACTTGAATTCATGAGAGTAGTAAACCTCGCTACATTAGGGCGTAACCAATCACAGAGCAGTATTTCTCTGACGTCATCTAGGTGATTTTCTCTAATAAACAAGTTGAATTGGACTTTGGTGTGTTTACTTCCGGTTGTTTCCCAGTTATTTCCGGTTTGATGACGTCAGAGAAATACTGCTCTGTGATTGGTTACTCCCTAATGTAGCGAGGTTTACTACTCATGAGTCTAACACAAAAACCTTTGTTTTGTAAAGAACTGTGACCTACTGACGCGAGACCAAGTGTGAGTCTTTTGTTGAACTCCCGAGGTGAGATTAAGCTTCAGTTAAAACAAAACAATTGCGTTATAGTGGAAAACTTTTCGGTTATCGTTGACCGGAGAACTTTAAATCGCATTGTTGTCATCTGTCGGTTCAAACTTTTCCACTAAAAAGGGACAATGTAAAATCATATTGAGCTATAATTAATTAATTTTTCTAAGTTAAAACTTTTGCAGTGAATTGTTCCTACAAACAAAAAAATCGCATTGGGTCAGCATACAGCTCTTACGTTTAGACAAAATCGTTTAACAAACACTGCATTTTTCTTAAGGTTCCACAAGCAAACTGATCTTAACAGGTTTTGCCTTCAAAACTTCCTGGTAGTATAGATGAAAAAGTGATAATTTTCGCGTGTAATGAAAAGACTTAGCAAAGAAAACTTGCTGGATAATAAGAAGTAAAAATGAAAATTTTACTTGACAACTTTGACTTGAATAGAGGAACAAGCCATATTATACTTTATTCCTAGCTACCTTAACATTGTCTTGTTATTCCGATCCTTACATACAAAGATACCTCAGAATTTGTGTAGTTTTAAGCTGTGGTTACTTATAAACATGTCACCAAGAAATTAAAGAAACCTATCTAAAACTTATACCGTTGTAAAAAGAACCGCTGATGTTTAAAGTTCAAATTTAGCATGTTGTATGGTAAAGCAAATAAGAAAAAAATTTATCTCTCTGAATAAAGTGATTGGTCCACAGACCCGTCTTTCTCATTTCTTATAACAGGAAGGTTTAGCAACAAATACAGCGCGATTAGTGAAATGATTCCGCATTCTTTAGACCTCAGTCCTTCGCGTTTATTGCAACTCGCCAAATATGCTAAACGTAGCTGAATTTCCTAAAGCTGAGACACCGTTTTAATTTATACTGGTCCGGACAAAGTTCTGAAGGGACAAAAACTTGCACAGATTCGCCTTTCGTTTACACGGGACCTGCGGAATCCCGCAACGTTTTGCAAGGCTAAGTGTACAAGTTCTTGACCAGATCAGAAAATGATCTCGAGTCGTGTAAACACAAGTGTTTGCACAGTTTGCGCGGAAAAAGCCGGGAGACAAATTACGCGTCTTTGATAAGTCGGACTCGTGTAAACAGTACTGCAATCTGTTCCAAATTACACGGTTCCTAGTAAACCGGTTGCACAGGTAAACGGGGTATTTAACAATTATTCCTCGAGCCCGAATGGGCTCTGAGTCCATAGCCCATGAGGCCGAAGGCCGAATGGGCTATTGACTCAGAGGCCATGAGGGCGAGAGGAATAATTGTTTTAGTAAAATCCAACTAGTTGGTCAAAAATATCGAGAATAAAAAATTTTTAGCTAGTTAAAGCTAGACGGCTTTAATCCTCTTTTGCAGCCAAAAAGCCCGCGCTTTTCGCGAGTAGTAGGCTATAACATATAGCCGCCTAGTAGTAGTTCAACCAATCAGCACGCAGCATTGGTAATTGACCACTGGTTAGATTTTACTAAAATTCTATAGACCGCACCCAAGTTCATAACTGGCATTTCAGAATTTTACGTCGTATTTGCGCAGTGACGGCGAAGAGACTGTACAAAAACATGCAACGCATATGTAGAGCTCTTTGGCTTATCAAACTTATCGTCTTGAATGTAATATTTCTTTAATTCTTGGATAATGAAAGATGAGGCGCCGGCGAACTAAGCGTACAAAAGGCAACTTGCCAGACAGGCTGCCTTTTTAACATTGCAACCTGCGGTCTCTGGTTTAGCAACCAAGGAGTTCAAAAATATAAAGGAGCACATGTTCCAGTCTGAAGAGAAATAACACAACGGTAAGAACGCAATTAGACGGTCAAGTCACCAGAAAGTGATCTCTCCCGATGTTATGTCCCCCGTAACCAGAGTTAAGTCGCCCAAAATCATGATTTCATCATACTAAACAACATCCTGACGACCCTACCAAAAATTTATCCTGCTTGTTTAGTCTCATGGTGGTTTAAAGAACGAGATATATTACACACTCTTTAGTTAACTTTACTTTTCTGTGTTGTACACCTGACAAAATTTCGGGCGACTTGACCAGTTAGCTACACGCAATTGTAAGTGCTATACGCGACCTTCTGTGACACACTGCTCACGAAACCATCGCAATCTCCAAAAAAACCCAAAAACAATTTGATAAAATGTCTAAATTGTCTTTTCCAAGCGCTCAATACCAAGCTAAACACCAAAACATGAGCCAGTTTGGCAAAACACCGAGACACGTCATGGCGAACGACCACGTGCCCAACAAGCGGGCTTCTCGGATTGATGACGTCACGGCTTGATGGAATGTAATGACAGTGGCTGATAATACAGAGGCGAAATCGGTGTCGATCTCTGCCGTGAGTGTATTGTATCCTAGTAAAAGCAGCAAGAGAACCATTGGTGGAGATACCAGGAGTAGCAGAAGAGCCTGAAGGAGGCGACGAGTTCTGAAAACACAGAAAATAAGACTTAGATGCAGAGCCATCATGTACTAGGAGTGCACTTTGGGCTCTTACATCTGATAAGATTATTATAATTGAAAAAAGATTACTTTGTAACAGGGGGCTACTTATCGATGCATTTTGAATTTTTCGGGCAGCTGATAGGAAGACTGCAACCGAGAATTTTGGGGGTCTGGGACTGTTGGAAATCCGGGAAACATCGGAAAATCCGATCGTTTCCCGAGAATAACTAATATGAGGGGCTCCGAAACTTTTTCGTTTCCAAACCTGGCAGTAGCTGACCACAAAATTCAACATGGATGCCAAAGTCGGAAAACTTTCCACGCATCAATAAGTAGCCGGCTGTTGGCGTATGCTCGTGTAAAGGGGAAGATGCAACAACTTTCCCTTAAATAGCAAAAAACATCCCCAAATTCTCTTGTCAAGAAAACTTGATGGTATCAAACCAGCTTTATTCTTATGAAGAATGTAGTTAGAGAATTGTCCTTTTAACCCTTTGGCTTAATACCAAAATAAAAATTCTCCTTTCTAATCCCCTACTTTTTTAATAGAGGCAGCGAGAAGAATTATTTGATATATCTTGATTGAGAAATAATCCTGAGTGGTCATATCCTTAATTCTAATGATTGATAAAACATTGCTATCACAAAGCGAAATTTGGTAATAATCAATAGACCTTTTAACCGATACGGCGGCCATATTGAATTAATTAGATTTAAGGAGTATTATAGGATGCCCAGGGGGCATGAGCAAAAAAAAGATTCTCGTGCCTTGTTTTGATGTAAAAATGATCGCCTTGTTCCCGAGAAATATACAGTGAAAGACCATATTTCTAATAATAAACTAGAAAAAGGCGATCATTATTACATCAAAACACAGCATAAGGATCTTTTTTCCCATTACAATCTTATTCTAAGAAAACTTTAAGAAAAAATTTCCCGAAATGCGCTCATACCCCCTGGGCATCCTATAATACTCCTTAAATCGAATTAATTCAGTATGGCCGCCGTATCGGTAAAAAGGTCTATTCTCCCATACCCGGCATATATAAGCCGTCTCTAATCGCTACTCGCCGGTAGAAAAGTCCGTACCGGCTTGGAGCGACGAGAGACAATGTATTCGCAGGCTAATTCTGTCAGAGCCTTCAAATTATCATTAGCTTTTAGTTTTTAGCGAGTTAGCTTTTCCTTTTCAGCGCTTACTCTCTTTTCAGGGGCCCTTTTCTCGAAAGTCCCGGTACCTTTTCGGGCCCGAAATCAAATATTCAAATCGAAATAAAAAGATTAAGAGCGCGGGTTCACGCTAGCAAAATACTCCATTTTGTTTCATTAACTGATAGTTTTATCATGTTAGATGCAAAACTATTGAAATTTCCATCTTGTATGCAAACAACAACAGCTTTACGGGCCCGTTAACTATCGGGACTTTCGAGAAACGGGCCCCAGGTCTGTTAACTGTGCCCCTGATGAGAATGACAGACCTTCTGAGCAGACTAGAACTTCTTAATTAACATCAATCTATGTTCCTGTTTATATTAGTGAGCTCACTAAAACTTGATAACAATGTACCATAGCTATTTGTAAATTTAGATCTTGTATCGTTGCTAAATGAGTATTTATCTCTAATTAAAAAGGTATCTAACATAATTGTGGCTATTTTTTCCGCAGCTACATGTAGTTTAGGCTCAATGGACTAATGTATGGTCATTGAACTAATGGTGTGGTTATTAGACTGTTGGGTGGTTATTGAACTGTTGGGTGGTTATTGAACTAACAAAAGGAAAAATTAAGCAACAACGACGGCGACGGCTACGAAAACGTCACTTATAAAGTAAAGTTGCGCTGCTTCAAACTTTGTCGCGCTCATTCCCTCACCTTCAATTCGCCAAATGTTTGCATTTTTTTCCGGAGCTGAATTCTAAAAGACTTTATCGAAGTTCAGGAAAAGAAAAAGAAAGTCGTTGTCTTGTGTTGACGTCCTCCACAAAACGTGAAAATAGGCATTTTCACGTCGTATTCGTGCAGCGTTGGTAGAGAAATGCACAAAAAAGCACGATGCACGTGCAAAGTTGTTGTTTTGCTAATTAAACCTATTCCTTTTTTGCCGTTATCGTTGACGTCGCCGTCGTCGTGGCTTAAGATCCCTAAAATGTGTAAAGGTGTCCGCCTGTTCTCGCTGCCCACCTACCCCTCCCCTAAGCCAACACTAACCCCTAACTGAGAAGTAAGTGTTAATGTTGGCTTAGGGGAGGGGTAGGTGGAGAAACGTATAATGATAGCAAGTAAGGAGGATGAGGCCCGTCCAACTTACCTACTCGCTGTAGGGGTCACGAATAAGTACACAGGAACATGAAACATAGCCACAAAGAAAGCAAGAGAGAAGTTCATAGCAGCCATGGCTCCCAAAAGAACAGAAAACAGAATTAACGCCCCACACTTGAGCATGTGATGGTTTCTCGAGTTCACATCACTGGAGTCCGTATCACGAGAATACCTTGACAGAGGAAAAGAGAGAAATGAAATCAGTCTTAGATACATTGGAACCCTGCTCTACAGTGTCCCGACCAACAGCTTATTCATTTTCTCTTAAATTAACCCCGGACACCGGTTAAAACGGACAACGATATCCCGGTATTGCCTATATCTCGAGTGACAAACTCCCACATATCGTCAGCCCCGCTTTACAGAGACTGTTTATCTAAGCACTGTCCAGGCCCAGGTTGTTCGAAAGTTGGATAGCGCTATCCACCGGATAAATCGCTATCCAGAGGATAAGTATTACGACATCCAATTGCGCTATCCAGTGGATAGTAATTTATCCAGTGGATAGCGCTATCCATCTTTCGAACAACTGGGGCCAGGACTGAATATCTTACTAGAAAAAACCTGACAGGAACGGCGAATGACCTTTTAAAGGTTCTTTCTAACTCTTTTGGTGCAAAAAAGTAAAATAAAGTTTTGCGGGGTGTCTTTCTTTTGACAACACGCGAAAAGAATTAAAGTTAAATCTGGTACTCACTAGTCCTCAAATCTAAAGCTCTCTATTAGAGCGATTTTCGTATGACCTTGAAATGAAAACGCGCGAACAAAACAGAAACAACAAACGAACGGAAATAGAGCGATTTGATTGGTTTATTGAACGGACACAAACGTGCGTGGCTTTTGGTTGGTTAAGCGAAAGCTCGCGTAAAAAAACTTCATGCTCGAGAACTTTCTAGAAATCAATGGATCCTTCGCTTTGACGTCATACTGCAACACGATTGACCAATCGAACAATGCCTTCCCCATATTAGGGTTTTCTTTGGCGGGAAAACGAAGAGTCCATGTTTTGATCTTTTCATCCACTGGCTTATGAAACAGATGACGAACACTTACCGAAACCATTTTTCAAGGTCATACGAAAATCGCTCTATCGCGTAAACTCGCAGTAGAATGACGACGGCTATCACGTTTTCCCGCCAAAATGACGCTGGTTCACGCGCGCGCACTGCTTAATATTGAGAAAATCTCCTTCCCGTAGTCGTCTCTTATCATAACAGATACAACGCCTACCTTCTGTTCAAAGGGAGCAGCACTAATGAAAAAAAAGAACCAGCTATTGCAGCATAGGCCGACTGCAGTGGGTCCACCCCTGTAACTTCACCCAGTTTGTAACCGAGATCAGGAGAGTAAAATACCAACACGCCGGCCATTTGCGTTGCCATGACAACAGGAACTACAATTCCCATGTTGGGAGGATGTCGTAAGAACGCAACCTGTAGATTCAATGTTAACGTATAAATTGTTTGCTAGCGAAAACCCCTGAATAGCTCTTGAAAATTCTTGATAATTCGTTACAACAAGTATTCGTTTGTGCCAAATGGAATAAGAGTTTGGAAAAGTTGTTTATTGATGGGAGCAAAAGTTATCTTTCTAAGGATGTTAATAGGGGATGTGTACTGAGAAGTATGAATACTCCAAATCTTGTGGCCTGCTATTCAAGGACTAATTTATTTCAATTTGGTTTCATGAACAGAATAGCTGGAAAACTGACTCGTCTCCCTCGCGATATAAGAGAAACATCTTCTGTTGCGGACTTGGTTAAATAAGGAAAAGGTTTCTAAATTTTAAGCTAAGTTTTGAATTTCTTTTGTACATGTTTGTGGGCTTCAGGTAGTTTGGGGCTTTCCCCCTAGGACGGTACTGCAGCGCATATTTAGGATTCTTTCCCTTTTCAACACTGTGTTTTTGTACTTCTTTGTACTATCAGGAGCCCATAACCCGGAGCGAGAGACTTCCATACTAGGCCTATGTCACGGCGTTTTTACGGACCAGTTTATTTTTAGACACATTTTAGGGCACTTTTTCCCGCGAAAATAGAATCTCCACCATGTCTATGAGGATCTATGAGTGCATTCGAAGTATAAAATATAAAAAAGGAAAACTAAACGTTATAAAAAAGGCAAAAAATATCATTTTTCAGGGATGTAGATAATAGCCGGAAGCCGGGAAAATTACCCGGCTGTGAACGCGATTTTCCCGGCTGTAAGGCACTACTTATTTCTCCAAAATGTTTTTAAATGTTCTCAGAAGATTGTTATTTATTTATTTCGTTTGTTTACACCTTCATTGCTGTCTTACCGGAACTGAAAGGTTAGTAAACAATCCATTTACGTGCGACGATCGCATCATTCGCATCGCATCGTCTATTTTGCAGGCTCAATGGCCAGCGGTATTCGTACTTCATGTATGCGAAATAATGAACGCAAATTGCGTATCTCTGCCGGTTGAAATATTATTGCTTTATAATGTCGGGAAAAGAAAGAAAGATGATTCTGAGGCCGTTGGTGTCATGAAATTTTTTAAGTCTACTGAAAGAAACAGGATAAGTTCTAAGGAACCAAGTGACATTGCTGAAAGAAGTTCGATTTGCTCCGCTACAGAATCTGTGCAAATCAACGAGAGCACGTGTTCGGCCACTTCTTCACCTGTTGACGATCACTCTTCACGTACGTGGAGCGGAACAGAGCAGACCACAGTGATAGCTACACCTACCATCACAGATGTATTAACTTAATTATCATTCTGGGTTTCAGTTAACTAAATATTAATAAACATTAAAAACAATCAAGACTGCAGTTCATCATAACTTTATTACCTGTTACCTGATAAACCTCTGTCCTGAATGCCCTTGATTTTGCCCCCAAAATCAAGGAAAATGCATCTCCGAGAGTAAGCATTTTCAAAATTTCCCGGGGGGGCATGCCCCCGGACCCCCCTAGGTATAGCGTGCCAAAGGCACGCTAGAGTGGGCCTTCGGCCCAAATACCCGCCTATCATTGCTAGATTTCCGCCTGTTAAAAACTTTAGCTACATCCCTGTTTTTAGGTCTGCAGGTTTTGCTGACTGGTTAGAGGAACTTCCGAAGTGTTGAATTGAATTCGAGTGGCGAACTTAATGAACCGGCTGTAAGAGTACGCGCGAGCGAGGGGCGGGGAATTGGCTTCTCCTCTCTACAAAAAGGAAAGTGCAACTGTTACCTTAAACTTCCAAAAATAAGCCCTGGGGCTTATATTTATGAAAGGCCCTTTTTGAGGGGTTTATATTCGGAGGGGCTTATCTACGGAGGGAAATTTGCGTTTCAAGGTTGATTGGGCTAGGCTTATAGTTGGAAGTAAATTTACCGTTTTTACTTTGTTTTACTTTGTATTTGAGAGCACTTTTCCAAGTACAAGCCCCCGCGGGGGGGGGGGGGCTTATATTTGGAGGGGCGATTTAACGGAGGGTTTTTTGCGTTACGATGTTGGGGGCTTATATTTGGAGGGGCTTATTTTCGGAATTTTACGGTATGTAAGCTAAAGTTTGTGCATTAACAATTGAAGCCCTAAGAGTAACTAACATTAAGATTTTCTCCGAACAATATCAATACATAATCCATGGAAAATTTAATGAAAATCAGTGATAAAATGATCACCTAAGTGAAAATGCGTTGATCTTTGAACAAATTCTCTCAACTAGTTCTTCAAAGAAATTTATAAAGATCGGTATAGAGAATTTGGATGTGGATATTGGAGCTTAAAAGGCTTAAACAAACCTTATCCTCCACCTCAACCTTCTCTGCTTCATAAGGTTCACTTTTTTCCTGAGCGCTTTCTGCCCCAGTCTCTCCTGGCTCAGATCCCTCCTCAGTCGCCCCACCCACTTGTGGGGTGTCTGCCTTTGGTTCACGTTCTGGTCCAGTCCCTGCTAAAGTCCAGAGAGTTATAGCCATGATAACAGGGCCCAATAGAAGAAAACCAAATGGAGGCATGTATAGACCTATAGACACGTATCTATGAGACTCAGGAAGGAGATAGAAGAAGAATGATTGATGGAACTGCTCCAATAAGTTGTTCAAACTGCGGAAAATTCCTTCAATGACCCTATGTGAAAGGTAAAGGACAAAAATTAGGAAATAACAATAATAATACTTAACACTTTTTTACAAACAAGCTTGTAAGATGTTTGATATGAAGATGACAGTGTATTAAATTTGTTCAAAAGTTAAAAGAGTTGGTTTAGTTGAGAACTTTGTGCAATTTTCATCTCCTTGTAAGCCATCGAAATCTGCGAATTCGCTGGGTAGCAAAAACGTTAATGAGCACGTACATTTTTTGTGAAGTTTCGAGTTTCTCTTTGATCTTCGATGCCTGATAACTGATATTCTATGGCCGATGTCCGATGCCTGATTTTTAAAGTCCGATGCCCAATGTCTGATGTTTGATGTCCCATGTCTGATGTCTGAAATTCGATGTCTGATGTTCGATGTTTGATTTTTGATTCCCACGTTTTATGTCCGATGTAAGATGTCTAATATCCAACGTCTGATATCTGAAATCAGATTTCTGAGATCAGACGTCTTACATCAGACAACAAACATCAGCCGTCTAACATCAGACAACAAACATCAGACATCTGACATCAGACGTCTAACATCTGAAATCAGACGTTTGAGATTAGACGTCTTACATCAGACAACAAACATCTGACATCAGATGTCTAACACAACACAACAAACATCAGACAACTGACATCAGACGTCTGATACTAGACAAAAAAAATCAGACATCTAACATCAGACATCTAACATCAGGCAACAAACATCAGAAATCTGACATCAGATGTCTGACGTCTGATGTAGGGATATCTGATGTCTGAAGTCAGACGTCTGATTTCAGAATCTGATTTGAGAATCTGATGTCAGACATCTGAAAATCAGATGTCTGACATCAGACAACAAACATCAGAGGTCTGACATCAGACGTCTAACATCAGACAACAAACAACTGATCTCAGATGTCTGACATCTGACATCTGAAATCAGACATCTGATAATTGTTGCCTGATGTCAGATGTCTGTTGTTTGTTGTCTAATGTCAGGCGTCTGATGTCAGAAGTCTGATTTCAGATGTCAGACATCTGATGTCAGATATCTGATTTCAGATGTCTGATGTAAGATATCTGATGTCTGAAGTCAGATGTCTGATTTCAGATGTCTGATGTCAGACATCTGATGTCAGCCGTCTGATGTCTGATGTCTGAAGTCAGACGTCTGACATGAGAGAACAAACATCAGACATCACACGTCTAACATCAGACAACAAACATCAGACACCTGACATCAGACGTCTGAAATCTGACATCTGAAATCAGATGTCAGAGATCAGACATCTTACATCAGACAACAAACATTGGACATCTGACATCAGATGCCTCCAATCAAACAACATCAGAATCTGACATCAGAGGTCTGATATCTTACATCAGACGTCTGACATCTGACATCTGAAATCAGACATCTGAGATTAGATGTCTTACATCAGACAACAAACATCTGACATCAGAAGTCTAACATAACACAACAAACATCAGACATCTGACATCACACAACAAACATCAGATGTCTAACATAACACAACAAACACCAGACATCTGACATCGGACGTCTGACATCAGATGTCTCACATCAGACATCTGAAATCAGACATCTGACTTCAGACATCAGATATCTTACATCAGACATCTGACATTTGAAATCAGACATCTGAGACTAGACGTCTTACATCAGACAACAAACATCTGACATCAGATGTCTAACATAACACAACAAACATCAGACATCTGACATCAGACATCTGATATTAGACAACAAACATCAGACATCTGACATAAGACAACAAACATCAGACGTCCAACATAACACAACAAACATCAGACATCTGGCATCAGATGTCTGATATTAGACAACAAACATCAGACATCAGACGTCTGACATCAGATGTCTCACATCAGACATCTGACGTCTGACATCTGAAATCAGAAATCTGAAATTAGAAGTCTTACATCAGACAACAAAAATCTGACATCAGACGTCTAACATAACACAACAAACATCAGACATCTGACATCAGCCAACAAACATCAGACGTCTAACATAACACAGCAAACATCAAACATCTTACACAACAACACCTAACAGTGTATACTTAATTGAAACTGATATCCAGAAAACTTTAAAAAACCACGTGAAATATAAAATAAGATTGAGTACTTGTGTGCAAGCCATGTAAACATAAATAAGCAGTTAGCGAACATGTAGACAGAAATAGTCTCCTCAGAACACTACAAAATAATGGCACTTCAGAGCATCAAAATTTCAAATTTTCTGGGGTAGCATGCATGCCCCACACCCCCCTTGTGGCTTGCGACTTCACCACTCACATGATTCATCTGTGATTGAAAAATATCCCAATTTTACACACCCAAAAGATTAGACAGTCTACAGGTCACTTCAGTCTACAAATTTAAGACAAAAAAGTTCATAATAGTATTTATTACTCATTGAAAATATTTCCTCATTTCTCATTGGCTAAAATCACACGCATAATTCATCATAACTAGCTATTGTCGACCAAATTTGGAAGAATTTTGTGATATTGAACTGATGACGTCAATCATGTAGCAAAATTGACAAATTGTTGAACAGTTATCCGAGAGAACCTAGGGACAAGTTGGAGTCCAAGTTGATATTGAGTGCAACACCCTCCTTGATCTCCAAAATAATATTATTCTTCAGAAGATACTAATTGCTGATTATTATTCATTCCAAAAATTCCTCCATTTCTGATTGGCTAAAATCACACGCACGAGTCATCATAACCAGCTACTGTTGACCAAATATGGAAGAATTTTGTGATTTTGAACTGATGATGTCAATCATAAAGCAAAATTGCCAGATTATTGATATCAGAACTGTTAACCCAGAACCTCAAGAAAAGGTTGAGTTGTTTTGGTAGTGATACAAAATGACGGAACCTTTTACTCATTTCACAAGGAAGAAATAGGCAAATGTTTGGCTAAAAACACAAAATAAACAGCAAGAAGACAATTCAACGGCAACATTTGCTATTTGGAGAATATTTGCAGAACTGAAAAACCCTTTATCTCTTAAACTTACCAATAAACATGCACTATTGAAGATGAACTTAGCATCAATGGAGGTAAGCATGTTTTAGCTTGTTTTCAAACTAGGAATTATTTTGAATGAATGATAAAACAATAATAATAATTATTAATAATCTACATACTTTCCCGTCTCCAGGAATCCATGCCCATATTCCCAACTTTCACCCCTGCCCCTCATTGTAAGAGCTTCAATGCGATATCTGTGATATAACCCATGATTACCAGATGGCTTTCCAGAAGCTTGGTAGAACATCATCATCACCATGATAACAAGGGACTGTACAGAGTCTCCCCAGGTCCCTAAGTGTTCATGATATCCCTGGCACCAAGTTAAGCAAATATATTATTGTTAGAAATAGATATTATTCTTCCCAAAATAAAGTATTAATACAAAAATATAACAACGAACTAGACCCACTACCGGTATTTTTCTTTTCCTTTTATACCCAACAAGGAGCCCGGTCCCAGGCTAACTTAGAGCTTAAACACCGTAAATCCTCTATTAAGCCCCCCGTCTCAAATAAGTCCCCTCCCTCTAATAAGCCCTCCCTTTTCAGGCGAAGAAAGTTAACGAGCCCCCCCCCCCCCCCCTCTCTAGTAAGCCCCCTCTCCCATCCCCTAATTATTCTTCACTAATAAATGATAGACTGTTTCAATCAATCACGACTGTAAAACTTCGTCTGGACTGATCTAGGATGATTTATTTACCAACTGAAAGTTCGGATTTGATTCTGATCCTCGGGTGCATGACCTAAAATGTCTAATGTGCTTGAGCTTTTCCACTTTGTATTATAGTTTTTTACGGAGAACTGATACCATCATCGTTTCTAAATTAAATCAGCCCCCCCCCCCCCCTCAAATGGGCTTGAAATAAATAAGCCCCCCCCCCCCCCCCGGGAGCTTAATAGAGGATTTACAGTATGTTAATTCAGGTAAAGTTATTTACCTCTGTGTGTAAAGCGACTGGGATACGCTCCTTGCGGCACAACCTGAACACAGTGTTTACCAAGTCAAGGTTGGGAAGCTGTCCGTTAATCCCTTCAATGGCAATCTCAAAGAAATTAACTTTTTCATCAGCAAATTCCAAATTAAGTGCTGCCTGAATAGAGCCAGAGTGTCCCTCCAGAGGAGCTGAAGAGATATCTGTGGGAAATACATAGGCCAACTCTACTCATTATTCCACATAGTATTTACCTTTGCTTAGCCAAGGGTGTGACATTCTCTAAAAGATCATTAGCTAGCGTTTCCTGAAGCTCCAGCAGCTGGCAAAATTGCCATATAGCTGACACAGAAGAGCTGGGTGCTCACACAAAATATTTTTTTCGAGAGGGGAATAAATTGGTGGTATTTGTTTCTCAACACGTTTCTTCAAAATCAAAACAAACATATCATAAAAAATAAAGCAGACATTGGTTAAAAAAACACATCCCCTCTATAGCTGAAATTCTTTCACTGATTGCTTAAAATGGACTGAAATGCAATTTTCAGAGCTCCTAAAAATTAATATGTATTTACATTCGGCGGAGCTAAACGTAGTGGCAGTGACAGAAAATGTAAATACTTTCCTATTGGTATGAACGCACGTGAGCCGCTATGACGTTAATTGACTCTATTGTTATCAGGTATATAAGGTTTTGACAGTTGTAATGTATTCATCTCAGCTCTCGAACTATCAACTTTTATTTATTTTTCCATTGATTTTTTACCTCTAACCCCCAGAGGTTGTGCAACTGCATCGGTTGGGGAATACGTTCCCAATTTTTTCCCATTGGGTTTTTTGGGTGTTCGTATCAGGCGGCGCACGTGAATAGTTTAGCCTGAGTGACTTTATTTAGGAATATTTGTATGTTATTCTTTAGTTATGATGTTGAACTTTGTATGTTATTTGGACGGCATTAAACACTCAGGCTCCACAGTTCGAGCTGCACACCCATTCCCGTCTCTTAGTCGTGAATATAAATAGGAAAAAAATTTATCTGGGTGTATAGGGGAAACCCCCAACCATACCTACCCCCCATATGCTAACCCGTGTGGACAGCTTTCTACTCCTTTTGATCTAACCTTTTTGGGCCCACAATAATTTTGTTCTCCCTCTACTCTATATTTTCTGGAGAACCATGAGATGATAGGCTTCAGTTCATGTAAAGTTCTTGGATACTTACAAGAGTTTGAGATGCCATGATAAGCATCGAGCCATGCCTGCATCCCCAACTGATCTTTATCTGTTACTAGAAATATGATGTCTTTGGACCAGTAGCTTTTTCCTGGAATATGATAAGAGAAGAGCAAGACAGGCTTGAAATGATGCAAACAAAAACTATTTTTAATCAAGTGACATTGCCTTAAAAAATATAGGCAAACCCATGTTACTAACTTTTTTCATTGAAGTTAAGATAACATTAAACAGAACTGCAATAACCCTCAATAATATTTTCAATGAGGCTATTGCTAGAAATAAACGTCATAAAAATAATATATTTGCCAATGGTTACCATATACTATTTACAATACTAAGGAGGTTCATTGCAGTCTAATTGCTGACATATAAAGACAGACACTGTAAATACCTTTCTTGTTCCACATGCAACAGGTTGGAACTCATTTTACAAAATGGCTCAGAGATGAGATTGCTTATTAGTTGAGCAGAGCCACAATACTTCTTATTCAGGTTAAACTTAAAAAAATATTTTCTAAACTAAGTGAGGTGCTGCATTGACAGGGTTAAAACGAAAAAAAAGGCTTTGTCAAGTGAGTTAATTGACAACACATTGGCTATTAAGACCTACCAAATCTAGACAGCGAGCAGCCTCTTATAAATATTTTTCTTTTGAGACATGGCTCTGAGGAAAGAATGTCAACTGCTTGCTGTCTAGCTACACCAAATCAGTTGACAAAAAACACATACACAGGTGAAAGAGTGGTTGGAAACATCTGTCTCATTGCCAAGTACTACTGATAGTACAGTTGCTGTGATGTGGCCAAAAAAACTGG
Source organism: Porites divaricata (assembly GCA_038088405.1). Classification (NCBI taxonomy): domain Eukaryota; kingdom Metazoa; phylum Cnidaria; class Anthozoa; order Scleractinia; family Poritidae; genus Porites; species Porites divaricata. The sequence continues at coordinate 9,977,613 of JBBMOI010000016.1, forward strand.
AGAACAATCACTGATATCATTCGATGCAAATCTTTTTAAAATCCTTTTCACTGGCCAAGAGCCCATCATGTGACCTGCAAATAACTACCTACAAATAACGGTCTGCTCATGGGCAATGTCGAACTACTGTGTTTTCTGCAAATAATATTCTGCTCATGCATAAATGAAACCACACTTTTCTCCTGCTTGCAATCGCTCTTCCATGACAATGGCAGATTGCTACACTTCCCAAAGATATTCATTAAAAAACAAACTTGGTGATCAAATGATTATTGAACTGCTCGGTAATCACAAAATATCATGATTTGTTAGTGTCTCACAAATCAATTATTTGCCTCAGCCATCAACTTTGGCAAATAATTGATCAGCTCGTGCACTGACAAATCCTGATATTTTCCTCAACCTTGTGCATTAACTATTATCTCCTAAAATTTATTAGTCCGATGAAGATTTAAGCGTCGGAAGTCATGACAGGTACAGAGAAATTTTGGACTTACTTCGGCAATGGTCAGCAAATGCCAGCATTAAAGCCAATGACCCTTTATTGTTTCCTTGATCATAAGGAACACTGATTACCACAGCCTCAGTTCCTGCTATTCTGGGAGCTCTAAGAATGCCATAGATATTAACACCCGTTGATGAATGAGGCTCCATTATTCCAGCAAAGGGCATGTGAACTGTAAAATTCTGGTGGTATGTCTGCAGGCCGCTGTTTTCCATTGCATTTGCAATCATCTCTGATGCAGCTTTGCTGAAAATATTTTGAATAACGGTGTTCAAAAATGACAAATTTACAAGAATTAATAATAGGCTTTTAAGGATCTTGAAACAGGGTACACAATTTTGTAGTATTTAGCATCTTGAACAGGGTGTCTTTTTGGACTGGCATCCTTTAAAAGAGTGTGAAGGTTGGTGATAAGGGGTCTACATGTTCAATTTATTTTTTTACTTATTTTTTGTAAGAACTGGGATCATTAAATTATGAAATCTTCAATGTCAAAAAGGGTGAAGAAAAGAAAAGACAAAAATTATTTTTGTCTTAAACAGGGTAAGGGTGTAAAGGCCTATGTGGCACACCTATACCCATAGCCTCACTCAAAGAACTGCCATTCCGGATAATATTGCTGAACAGTAAACACCTGAATGATAAATACGTTAATCTGCAGTTTCTTAGTTTATTGAGTGGCCAAAAAATGTTGTTTAGAAAGAAAAGCAAACCTCATGTCCCCTTCAGGTAACGTGGAAAGTTTTTTGAACAATTCAGAAGCAAGTCTGTGACTCTTGAATTCAGCTTCAACCAGTCCAGGCAACAAAGCATTTTCAGAAAAATAAACTCGGTCATTGAATGCACGATCTGACAGCGCACACAGCCAGATTATACCAGCAAGATAACTAAGAACACTGTAAAAGAAAAATGAAACTTTGTAAGTAAGATTCAAATCAGATGAATTATGGAGAATGAATGTGCCATTAGCAAAAGGCCAGTAGTTTGAGGATGTAGGTGGGAGACATTACAATAATATTACTGTAAATCCTCTCCATTTAGCGTCGTCCGATCGACCCAAATTTTTGGCATTTTCAAAAAAAAAGTAACGACCTAGTTAAACCATTTTTCACTTGAAATGATTCTTTTAATCTGACAAGTGAGTATAGTAACAGCATAGAGAAAAACAGGAACATTTTTTACAGTATATTGTGTATTTTGTTAATCCAAATATGAGAATATTAACTTTTAACGTCATCCTGTGGTACCAGGGCATCCTATTCCGAGACTTCTTGTTAATTTTTTTTTTAGTTTTTTTTTTTCAATCCGACCGGCCCATCCTCCCAATATCAGGAAACGAATTTGACGCTAAACGAAAAAAAAATGCGATGGCCTAAAAAAATGCACCGATTAACATATATCCCCTCAGAAAATGTACCTGACGTGTCTAATAGCTTACCAGAAAATCCCGCGTTCATTCAAAAAAAACCTTCAGAAATTCCAACTTTTTAATACCCATTCAGAAAACGTCATCATCCGGGGGGGGGGGGTAGTGTTATAGTAAATGGAATAAACCTTATCTTTTTGTGTATTTTTTACAATGAAATTTACAAAAGTTATTTCTAATATTGGTACCATAACTTTGAGCAATGTTTGACTAAAATATCCACCACTTTTTTGCGCTGATGAACATCTGACAAGAGGCCCATCCTGAAGTATTAACCTGAAATAAAAATAAGACAGAGTTATGTGCTACTTGATCGTAGAACCTTTTCAAAACACAGCACACCTAAAAACTTGTTTAGTGAAATAATGAAATATTTGACAGCTACGAACATGCATCACAATTTACACCTAAAAGTAGGTTAGAAATCAAACAGAGCTCTGAATTCAACTCAATACAATCTGAATAGCAAAACAAGTCAACATTTTGAAGAAAATCTCCGCATAAACTTATTCATTCCATACCCGCAAAAACACCTAAAATTTATCCGCCAAATTTATCCGCCATCTTTGACTGACCTCATTACCAGTACTTTGAGAGCGCTCCCGGTTACAAAGATTGCGAGGCTACTTGTAGAGGCGAGGCTACAAATTTTCCTTGTCCTGCCATGCGCAATACTGTTATGCAATATTGCCGTATTCAAGATGGCGTACAGGATCGGCCGGCTTCGGGATATTTCAAAGCGACTACAAGATGTTTTTAAGGTAAAAATACGTTGATTTTAGAGTTAAGACTGTTTTCTTTATGTATACATGTCATAAGATGACTTTAAGTTGGAGTAATCGAGTTCGAATACTGATTTGTTGTTAAGATTATAATGTGTCAGGTGTATTCATGTTATTTGTTACACCGTTCCAGACGCATCAGAACTGTTAAGTGACGGCAGATGATTATTAAAATCCAGGGAGTTTTTTTTATTTATCTTACGATTTCTTTTGTTGAATTTGTGTTGTTATGTCTCAATGCATGACGATATAAGCGTAATGTAACTGGAATGAGCTTGTGAATTGTAATAAGACATATTTAATTATGTTCCTTTCCTATTAGTATTATAAATTTCACTGACTGATTTATCAGACAGTTTTATCATTTTCCTCAAACAAATAGAATAAGCAATCATTGTCCTTAAAGGCCCAACCTTTACAAGAAGTAAAAACATCTGTAAACAAACATCTGTACTATACTACTGCAGTGTTCTCACCAGGCCGCAGCCTTGTGGGATTCCCACAAGAATATTTGAGATGGTGCATAAAAAGCCAAGAACATGTGCCCATTAGGGCACAGGGGCATGCTACGAGTCAAACGGACTTAAGAACGTCTATAGTTAAGTAGTTTTAATTGTCAAGATAACAGCCCAGCACTTTGCTTGGTCAAATGAATAAAAAATGTGGTATCAAAAGATTCAAAGTCTTTAATTTTATTTCCTTAACTTTCGTTGGTCCCATGTACATTGTAGAGATTGGTGCATGCATCGTAATTGAATTGTAAACACCCCGTCCACCATATTGGGTTAGGTAGGTACTTCACGTAACAGATCATTAACCTACTTTGTCCCCCTAATGTTCTTACAGGGTGCCTATTTCTCAACGGATGGGGCCCTGGGACTCCCTAAGGCAAAATCCTGGTGAGAACACTGCTACTGTAAATTTGAAAAGCAAATGCAAAAGCCCACAACTGCAAAATACACTGGATTTATGAACAGTCCCTGTCTGATGAAAAACTGACCTTTGAACGCAAAGAAAAAGACCTTCACTCTTTAAGGTATAGGTAACCATGGTCAATAGTGTAAAAGAAATTTTTCAGAAATGTCCATGTCAAACTTAAGCTGTTTGCCAGTGTTTGTGCCTGCAACATATCCATTCACTTTGTTCAAATAAATTTAATTAGAGTTCAAAGAACACACTGTGCTCTTTAATACATGACCTTTTTTTCCCTTCAGGTAAATTAATATGTGTTACTGTTAGCCATGATTTACATTTTGTAACATCTCTTCTTGAGGAAGACAGGATGGCTTATTGTATGTTTCTTAATCACTAATAATTTAGACCCAGACCAGGTTAGCCATTACTGCAACAGCAGAGGGAGCCAAGAGTAACCGAAATGTAAGTTTTTTCGGCTTATTTCTTTAGTTCAGTTTATTTCCTTTCATTTTTTAAAATTACAATTGCCCAAAGAAACTTTATGTAAGAAATACAAAGCTTATATTTTCAATGGAAAGGTGTGAAAAGCATCTCTTTTGGAATAATTTTTTTGCCCTTTTTTCATATATATTTGAGTCAAGTCTACTAAACCTATTTTGTTCCTGTAATGAAATATCCAATATGTTTAAGGAGTGAGCTTTGGATTTAGTTGACATGATGAAGGCTTGGTTTTCCTCCTTTGGTGATAGTAAGTTCCCTGTTTAGGGATATTGAAATATGATTTAAGAGTGTACAGAGACACTAGACAAGTGCTTAACGGCTCTTATATTTCATATCTAAATTTAAAACTCCCAAAGGATAAAGTCCAGAGATGGTAAAAAGAATTTTGCATTTCTTTTTTTAAAGCTACAACAAGTGCTTTAGAAGTGAAATGTTTTCCATTTTGGTCAAATCTTATTCAATCTCTCCCATTTGTTTGCAGCACACCATCCAAAAAGCTTGGTTCCCATGTTCTTTTATGTCTCTATTGATCATCTATATGATAACCTTGAGTCTGGAAAAAGAAATTATTGTTTTGGAGAAAAGAATGGAAAAAGTCTTGAATATTGGATCCAAAAATCTGTACAAACCCTGTCCAAACCAGTACAGCGGAAACCTTGATGTAATGAAGGGCCAAAGGTCTGGCAAAATACTTTTGTTATAACAAGGTTTCATTATCTTGGGGCCTTTATCCATGTTATATTTGTACTATGACTGGGGGGAAGAAGAATTATTGTCCATAGTAGCAGTAATTCATTTTAGCACTATAACATTTCTGTAAAAATTGGAACCTTAAGAAGCACAACATAAACAGTGGTGCCAGTGAAAATTTGCCTTATACTTTCTCTGACAGATGTGGTTTGCACTTGGTACGCTTGCTGCAGGAGGTCTTGCAACAGGTTACTTACTTCAGCCAAGTGTTAATGCTAGTGAGCTGGAACTCCATCCTCCGCATTTTCCCTGGGCTCATAAGGGTACATTTAGTTCACTGGATCATGCGGCGTAAGTAATCCCATGCTACTGCATTCTAATGGTTAATTTCCTTACTAAGAGTAGTGAAAATCCTGATTGTCTGTTTTTTGTCTTTGTTAAAGAAAATTTGGAACATTGGACAAAACATGCAGTTTTGGTGAAAATTTGTCCGAGTGTTCGAGATTAAACATAGTTTGAAACATCCTGCAAGTGCTTAGCCCTCGTCAACTTTTGATAATTTACTAGCTTCCGTCCTTGTTTTGAATTGCCTTTTATTTTCTTGTGAAAAAAGGAGAATTTGATGGTTCATCAAGTATCACCCAGGGTTATTCCACACACCTCTTCAAGAGTCATCTACATGATTGATTCTAAAATTTGCCATTTTCCTTGAAGCATTCGTCGAGGCTATGAAGTGTACAGACAGGTCTGTGCAGCCTGCCATTCTATGGACCAATTAGCATTTCGCCATCTTGTGAATGTGGCATACACAGAAGACGAAATGAAAGCTATAGCTGCCGAGGTAACGATGCATTACTCATTTGTATAAACAACCCCTTTCTTGCTTGGATGCTTAATTTATAAAAAGAATGATTTATTTTTCTTTTTTTTTATTTTGGATGCACAAACAATTACAATACATTACATTTACAATTCATTACAATAAATTCTAATTAATTCTAATTATCGCTTACTAAATTTTACCTTGCATTGAAACAGCTTTTTGTTATTGTTTACAGAAGAGAAAAAAGGGAAATTAAAATAAAAAGAAAGACAAACTCCACAAAAATACTATAATTTATATTTTAACAATTAGGAGAAGGCTGCCTGCCTTATGGTCCTCCATCCCCCATCTGCCTGTTTGTCACTTGCACTTTAATTAACTGTGTAGATCAAATTATCATCTGAGGGGCATTGTTTGAAAGTAGCTTATTTCTTCCTAAAGGAGGCTGTAAAAAATGTTATTTGTCTGGAAAACAGGACTCGCGTTTTCAGAAATGTCATTGCTCCCTTAAATTTTCCACCAGAATGACTCGAAAAGTCCTGTTCCTTTTACTTTCCAACCAGATTTTCTGGAAACATTTTGTAAATGGTAAACAACCCAAGTTGTGCAAGGGTTTTTGAGATACATATATCTAGTAAAAAAGATTTTCTGATTTGTTTTGTAGGAGAAGGTTTGTTGAGTGGACATGTTTGCTAGAAAATTAACATTAGGTGTGCACATGGCACTTGTTACCCAAAGTTACAGTGTAACAATATATTATTATTGGTACAGGTCAAGGGCTAGGAGACAAATGAAACTGAGAATCAACCTAGGTTATAAAATGTTAACCTGAATTTAATTTTGACTGGTAACTTAATCACCTGGTATGCTTTGCATATCCCATTACTGCCAAATTAAAAATACTGAAACACTGTTTAATTTAGCTTTAGCATAGGATTGCAGCTTCGTTTTACTTCTCTTCTTTTTTGGCCCATGGTAGCCAGTAGCAATGACAAGATTCGACTTTGACATTACTATAAACACAACTCTTGCTTTGTCAAACAGAAACTGGTAAAGGTAAATCTTTGTACAATATTCACTAGCAGAAATAGATCACTTGTTTACTTTCCTAGTTTTGCCTAATTCTATTTATGGTTTACCCATTAATTAATGGTGCATCTGAATCTGATCTTAATATTATCCAGAACTTTTTGGGTAGGTGTCATGAGTGCTTTATTATTATTATTATTATTATTATTATTATTATTATTATTATTATTATTATTATTATTGTACAATTTATGTGACCAGTACTATAATTATGATAATCATATTTCATCACCAACAGGCTCAGGTTGAAGATGGACCAGATGATGATGGAAACATGTTTTCCAGACCAGGGAAGGTGAGGAAAAAAAACAGCAGAATGTGATACTTTGTGAACTGTGTAGCCATTAAATGTAGAGAAGATCATCAGCTTATGCAGTTGCAAAAAGAGAGCTTGAAAAAATTTAGGCTTGCCGGGATTCAAACCCTGACCTCTGTGATACCAGTGCAGTGCTCTAACCAGTGTTTCTTTTTGTTGAGCTAGCAAGCCATCTGAGAGCTGGTCATTAAATTGGTTCATGGTATACCCATGAAAGACTTCGGTGAAGTGAGTGGTGAACAGTATTGCAGAGGTCACGGTTCCAATCCTGGCAAGTATAAAAAATTAGAAAGACGTGCCTAGATGGCTCAGCATATGTGAGATTCACATGAGTGTATATTCGCTTGTGTGGCTATTCTCTGTTAATAATTACCTCTTTTGCATTTTTAGCTATCAGATCATTTTCCCAAGCCATATCCAAATGAACAAGCTGCTAGAGCTGCAAATGCGGGTAAGAAATATGAATTACAGTACAATTACATTATTGATTATCTAAAAACCGCTCTGTTAAAATTTGATCAAATAAGTTTCAAATGGTAGTGATTAATTAAAGTAAGCTGTGTGCAAGTTTATAGGAAAATCTGATGAGCGGATTTTATGTAAACTCAGAAAAAGGTTGTATTCAATCGTTCATGTTGCTGTGTAAACTATGAAAACATCACATTTTACCTGTCAATCAGAATCTTTCATCAGTATATTTTTCAGCTTGTGAGGTGCAACCTTTCTCTTGCCATGATTTGGCAAATGACATATACTCACAAACTGTCAAATCTGTATTCAGCCACCTTAAAGTTATTAAATGTGTCACAAAATTCATCTGTTCAACTTCCATTTTAAAGTTCTCATTATTTAAAAGACAATAAAAGTAAAGATTCTGCCAAAAATCACAAAATGTTAATGACTCTAGATTTTGAGAAATTGTCTGCCGTGGCTTGCGTTTTTCGCCGTCATAATTGTTTGTCTAATTTAAAACACACATTGTCATGCAAGTTACCGCTGACTGCCCACAAAACTGTGTTCAGCCACTTTAACTACATGTACATGTCAAAAATGTAGACTTGTTATAGTACCTGTTTATTCTTTAAAGGTGAAATAATCAACAATTGAAAGTTATTCCAAACAAATTTTTAACTACTGTCCAACTCAGAAAATTGTAAACATTTAAGATATTTCAGGATTTGATTGTGTAGTGGCAATTCACGATAAAGTTAGGGACATGCAAGCAGCTTCAAAACCAAAAATTTATTGCTATGTTCGAGGTTTAGTCTGATTGGCTTTTCCTGGTGTTCATGGTTTTGTGAGGTTCACAGTAATATTTTTATGATAAAGATTTATTACCAGTATGAGAGATTTCCATTTCTTGATTACTTATTTATGTTCTAAGTGACCGTTAAAAATACCTGAGAAATTGTCCTTGTTTTGCATTTTATAGGTGCTTATCCACCGGACCTTAGTCTTATAACATCAGCACGACATGGTGGAGAGGTAAGCAATCACTTATAAAGGAATTTAGAATTTTGTTTATATGGTAAACATCAAAATGAAGCCTGGCAAATGCCCTGACAACACTAAGGGTTTATTGCTGATGAGGTCTGTGCAATGCAGTCAGAATCTTCAAGACTTTAATCTGAGACTTTGAGACTAGATTTTTTTTCACGAAAAGGTAGTTTAGTTCTCAACTTATACACAACATTTTCGGCAGTTTTGAACAAAAATGGGCAAGAATGAGAAATGTCTTTAAATTAATGGGGAACATCTTTCCAGATTCTCTGTTGGATGGTTCTGCTTTGGCCATATAATGATGGCCCCCTTCTTCCCTGTTCCCACTTGTTCCCCTCATTGCCCCTCTTCCCCTTGCTTGCCTTGTTACCCCTGTTCCCCTTGTTCCACCTGTTTCCCCTGTTGCACCTCTTCCCCTTGTTTCCCTGTTTTCCCCAGTTCTCCTGTTCCCCTTTATCCCCGGTTCTCCTTTGTTCCCCTGTTCCCCTTGTTCCCCTGAACTCTTTAATCTCCTTGTTCCCCTCATTCCCCTGGTTCCCTCTATTCCCCCTGTTCCCCTTATACCCCTTTTCCTCCCTTTCCCCCCTTGTTTCCCTGTGTTCCTGTTACCCCTTGTTCCCCCTTGTTCTCCTGATTCCCCTTGTTCCCCTGTTCTCCTTGTTCATCCTTGTTCTCTCGGTCCCCCTTGTTCCCTCTTGTTCCCCTGTTCCCCCTTGTCCCATCTTGTTCCCCCTTTTTCTTCTTGTTCCCCCTTGTTCATCCTTGTTCCCCTGGTTACCCCTTGTTACCTCTTGTTGCCCTTGTTCCCCCTTGTTCCCCTTGTAACCCCTTGTTACCCCTTGTTCCCCCTTGTTACCCCTTGTTCCCCTTGTTACCCTTGTTACCCCTTGTTACCCTTCTTACCCCTTGTTCCCCCTTGTTACCCTTGTTACCCCTTGTTCCCCCTTGTTACCCTTGTTACCCCTTGTCCCCCTTGTTATCCTTTGTTCCCCCTGTTACTTCTTGTTCCCTTTGTCACCCTTGTTACCCCTTGTTCCCCTTGTTCCCCTTGTTACCCCTTGTTCCCCCTTGTTCACTTTGTTACCCCTTCTTTCCCCTTGTTCCCCCTTGTTCTCCCTTGTTACCCCTTGTTCCTCTTGTTACCCTTGTTCCCCCTTGTTACCCCTTGTTCCCCCTTGTTACCCTTGTTACCCCTTGTTCCCCCTTGTTACCCCTTGTTACCCCTTCTTTCCCCTTGTTCCCCCTTGTTCCCCCTTGTTACCCTTGTTACCCCTTGTTCCCCTTGTTCCCCTTGTTACCCCTTGTTCCCCCTTGTTCACTTTGTTACCCCTTCTTTCCCCTTTTTCCCCCTTGTTACCCCTTGTTCCCCTTGTTACCCCTTGTTACCCCTTGTTCCCCCTTGTTACCCCTTGTCCCCCTTGTTACCCCTTGTTCCCCCTTGTTATCCCTTGTCCCCCTTGTTACCCCTTGTTCCCCCTTGTTACCCCTTGTCCCCCTTGTTATCCCTTGTTCCCCCTTGTTACCCCTTGTTCCCCCTTGTTCACTTTGTTACCCCTTCTTTCCCCTTTTTCCCCCTTGTTACCCCTTGTTCCCCTTGTTACCCCTTGTTCCCCCTTGTTACCCCTTGTCCCCCTTGTTCCCCCTTGTTACCCCTTGTCCCCCTTGTTCCCCCTTGTTACCCCTTGTTCCCCCTTGTTACCCCTTGTCCCCCTTGTTATCCCTTGTTCCCCCTTGTTACCCCTTGTTCCCCCTTGTTCACTTTGTTACCCCTTCTTTCCCCTTGTTCCCCCTTGTTACCCCTTGTTCCCCCTTGTTACCCTTGTTACCCCTTGTTCCCCTTGTTCCCCTTGTTACCCCTTGTTCCCCCTTGTTCACTTTGTTACCCCTTCTTTCCCCTTGTTCCCCCTTGTTCCCCTTATTACCCCTTGTTACCCCTTGTTCCCCCTTGTTACCCCTTGTTACCCCTTGTTCCCCCTTGTTACCCTTGTTACCCCTTGTTACCCCTTGTCCCCCTTGTTATCCCTTTTTCCCCCTGTTACTCCTTGTTGCCTTTGTCACCCTTGTTACCCCTTGTTCCCCTTGTTCCCCCTTGTTCACTTTGTTACCCCTTCTTTCCTCTTGTTCCCCCTTGTTCCCCCTTGTTCCCCTTGTTCCCCCTTGTTCCCCTTGTTCCCCCTTGTTTCCCCTTGTTCCCCCTTGTTCACTTTGTTACCCCTTCTTTCCTCTTGTTCCCCCTTGTTCCCCCTTGTTCCCCTTGTCACCCCTTGTTACCCCTTGTTACCCCTTGTCCCCCTTGTTCCCCCTGTTACTCCTTGTTCCCTTTGTCACCCTTGTTACCCCTTGTTCCCCTTGTTCCCCTTGTTACCCCTTGTTCCCCCTTGTTCACTTTGTTACCCCTTCTTTCCCCTTGTTCCCCCTTGTTACCCCTTGTTCCCCCTTGTTATCCCTTGTTCCCCCTGTTACTCCTTGTTCCCTTTGTCACCCTTGTTACCCCTTGTTCCCCTTGTTCCCTTTGTTACCCCTTGTTCCCCCTTGTTCACTTTGTTACCCCTTCTTTCCCCTTGTTCCCCCTTGTTACCCCTTGTTCCCCTTGTTACCCCTTGTTACCCCTTGTTCCCCCTTGTTACCCCTTGTCCCCCTTGTTCCCCCTTGTTACCCCTTGTCCCCCTTGTTCCCCCTTGTTACCCCTTGTTCCCCCTTGTTACCCCTTGTCCCCCTTGTTATCCCTTGTTCCCCCTTGTTACCCCTTGTTCCCCCTTGTTCACTTTGTTACCCCTTCTTTCCCCTTGTTCCCCCTTGTTACCCCTTGTTCCCCCTTGTTACCCTTGTTACCCCTTGTTCCCCTTGTTCCCCTTGTTACCCCTTGTTCCCCCTTGTTCACTTTGTTACCCCTTCTTTCCCCTTGTTCCCCCTTGTTCCCCTTATTACCCCTTGTTACCCCTTGTTCCCCCTTGTTACCCCTTGTTACCCCTTGTTCCCCCTTGTTACCCTTGTTACCCCTTGTTACCCCTTGTCCCCCTTGTTATCCCTTTTTCCCCCTGTTACTCCTTGTTGCCTTTGTCACCCTTGTTACCCCTTGTTCCCCTTGTTCCCCCTTGTTCACTTTGTTACCCCTTCTTTCCTCTTGTTCCCCCTTGTTCCCCCTTGTTCCCCTTGTTCCCCCTTGTTCCCCTTGTTCCCCCTTGTTTCCCCTTGTTCCCCCTTGTTCACTTTGTTACCCCTTCTTTCCTCTTGTTCCCCCTTGTTCCCCCTTGTTCCCCTTGTCACCCCTTGTTACCCCTTGTTACCCCTTGTCCCCCTTGTTCCCCCTGTTACTCCTTGTTCCCTTTGTCACCCTTGTTACCCCTTGTTCCCCTTGTTCCCCTTGTTACCCCTTGTTCCCCCTTGTTCACTTTGTTACCCCTTCTTTCCCCTTGTTCCCCCTTGTTATCCCTTGTTCCCCCTGTTACTCCTTGTTCCCTTTGTCACCCTTGTTACCCCTTGTTCCCCTTGTTCCCCTTGTTACCCCTTGTTCCCCCTTGTTCACTTTGTTACCCCTTCTTTCCCCTTGTTCCCCCTTGTTACCCCTTGTTCCCCCTTGTTATCCCTTGTTCCCCCTGTTACTCCTTGTTCCCTTTGTCACCCTTGTTACCCCTTGTTCCCCTTGTTCCCCTTGTTACCCCTTGTTCCCCCTTGTTCACTTTGTTACCCCTTCTTTCCCCTTGTTCCCCCTTGTTACCCCTTGTTCCCCCTTGTTATCCCTTGTTCCCCCTGTTACTCCTTGTTCCCCTTGTTACCCCTTGTTCCCCTGTTCCATTTTGTTACCCTTTTTCCTCATTGTTCTCCATTGTTCCCCTTGTTACCCTTTGTTACCCCTTGTTCCCCCTTGTTTCCCTTGTTCATCCATGTTCTCCTTGTTACCCCTTGTTCTGCTTTGTTCCCCCATGTTCACCTGTTCTTCATTGTTCCCCATTGTTCCCCTTTTTACCCCATTCCCCTTGTTTCCCTTGTTCCCCTTGTTCCCCCTTGTTTCTTTTGTTCATCCAGGTTCGCCTTTAGTTTAAAGTTTTTATTGAATACACAAGTAAAAATACATACCTATATTTAAATGTTTAAAAATTATTAATTATAAAGTTAAAAAGTACAAGTATATTTAAAATACAGTCTATTAATAAAACTAGCTTTAAAACGTTCCGTGTTAACGCAAGGTAGTAGGCTTGTTTGAGTTCTCAGACGTTTTGAAGATTCTTTAACTTTGGGCAACAAATTGTACAGTGGATGAGTGGGTAGGCAACTAATCCTCTTGGAGATTGACCTGTCTGTTTTCTCAAGCAAATCATACGTGTCTATAACATAGTACATAAAACGGCGTTTATGACATCTACGAAGGAACTACTGCACAGTATTAAGTTTAGGCGTGGAGGCTGCATACACCAGTAAACCATACGAAATTTTAGGTAAAACTAAAGACTGAAACAAATGATGAATTTCCACTTGGTTATGTCCTTCCTTCTTTAAGCTCCTCCCGCATAGAGGCACTTATTCGCTTTAAAGTCTTTTCGTTTAATGTGTTCTGTAAGTCTGCCATTGCCCTAGAAATTCAGTCTGCTCTATATTACTAATAGGACTAGGATTTGTTGTCTTTCTTCTTCAAAACTAATTCTTTACACTTGGATAGATTGCAAGGCATATAGTTAGTACTTGACCAGCTAAGTTATTGCAAAATTACGTCACTAGCACAATCAGTTCTGGCCTTATTTACAATAACCTGCCTCGTAGTATCATCAGCATATTTACTAAGAGAAGCATCAGGAAAGTTTACAAGATCGAGATCATTAATAAAAAGATCAAACAAATAAGGGCCACTAACGCCGCCCTCTGTTGTGCCTTTGTTTACATTATACCAGCAATAGCTGCTACCCCTAAACACTAACCATTGTTTATGATTTCGTAAAAAACTAAGATACCAGTTGGTAATATACGGATTTAAGTTAAGGGCCTTTAATTTGTCATTAAGTATACTAAGTATAGTGCTATTTGTCACTAAGTATACTATGTTCCCCCTTGTTCCCCTCATTCCCCTGGTTCCCTCTATTCCCCCTGTTCCCCTTATACCCCTTTTCCTCCCTTTCCCCCCTTGTTTCCCTGTGTTCCTGTTACCCCTTGTTCCCCCTTGTTCTCCTGATTCCCCTTGTTCCCCTGTTCTCCTTGTTCATCCTTGTTCTCTCGGTCCCCCTTGTTCCCTCTTGTTCCCCTGTTCCCCCTTGTCCCATCTTGTTCCCCCTTTTTCTTCTTGTTCCCCCTTGTTCATCCTTGTTCCCCTGGTTACCCCTTGTTACCTCTTGTTGCCCTTGTTCCCCCTTGTTCCCCTTGTAACCCCTTGTTACCCCTTGTTCCCCCTTGTTACCCCTTGTTCCCCTTGTTACCCTTGTTACCCCTTGTTACCCTTCTTACCCCTTGTTCCCCCTTGTTACCCTTGTTACCCCTTGTTCCCCCTTGTTACCCTTGTTACCCCTTGTCCCCCTTGTTATCCTTTGTTCCCCCTGTTACTTCTTGTTCCCTTTGTCACCCTTGTTACCCCTTGTTCCCCTTGTTCCCCTTGTTACCCCTTGTTCCCCCTTGTTCACTTTGTTACCCCTTCTTTCCCCTTGTTCCCCCTTGTTCTCCCTTGTTACCCCTTGTTCCTCTTGTTACCCTTGTTCCCCCTTGTTACCCCTTGTTCCCCCTTGTTACCCTTGTTACCCCTTGTTCCCCCTTGTTACCCCTTGTTACCCCTTCTTTCCCCTTGTTCCCCCTTGTTCCCCCTTGTTACCCTTGTTACCCCTTGTTCCCCTTGTTCCCCTTGTTACCCCTTGTTCCCCCTTGTTCACTTTGTTACCCCTTCTTTCCCCTTTTTCCCCCTTGTTACCCCTTGTTCCCCTTGTTACCCCTTGTTACCCCTTGTTCCCCCTTGTTACCCCTTGTCCCCCTTGTTACCCCTTGTTCCCCCTTGTTATCCCTTGTCCCCCTTGTTACCCCTTGTTCCCCCTTGTTACCCCTTGTCCCCCTTGTTATCCCTTGTTCCCCCTTGTTACCCCTTGTTCCCCCTTGTTCACTTTGTTACCCCTTCTTTCCCCTTTTTCCCCCTTGTTACCCCTTGTTCCCCTTGTTACCCCTTGTTCCCCCTTGTTACCCCTTGTCCCCCTTGTTCCCCCTTGTTACCCCTTGTCCCCCTTGTTCCCCCTTGTTACCCCTTGTTCCCCCTTGTTACCCCTTGTCCCCCTTGTTATCCCTTGTTCCCCCTTGTTACCCCTTGTTCCCCCTTGTTCACTTTGTTACCCCTTCTTTCCCCTTGTTCCCCCTTGTTACCCCTTGTTCCCCCTTGTTACCCTTGTTACCCCTTGTTCCCCTTGTTCCCCTTGTTACCCCTTGTTCCCCCTTGTTCACTTTGTTACCCCTTCTTTCCCCTTGTTCCCCCTTGTTCCCCTTATTACCCCTTGTTACCCCTTGTTCCCCCTTGTTACCCCTTGTTACCCCTTGTTCCCCCTTGTTACCCTTGTTACCCCTTGTTACCCCTTGTCCCCCTTGTTATCCCTTTTTCCCCCTGTTACTCCTTGTTGCCTTTGTCACCCTTGTTACCCCTTGTTCCCCTTGTTCCCCCTTGTTCACTTTGTTACCCCTTCTTTCCTCTTGTTCCCCCTTGTTCCCCCTTGTTCCCCTTGTTCCCCCTTGTTCCCCTTGTTCCCCCTTGTTTCCCCTTGTTCCCCCTTGTTCACTTTGTTACCCCTTCTTTCCTCTTGTTCCCCCTTGTTCCCCCTTGTTCCCCTTGTCACCCCTTGTTACCCCTTGTTACCCCTTGTCCCCCTTGTTCCCCCTGTTACTCCTTGTTCCCTTTGTCACCCTTGTTACCCCTTGTTCCCCTTGTTCCCCTTGTTACCCCTTGTTCCCCCTTGTTCACTTTGTTACCCCTTCTTTCCCCTTGTTCCCCCTTGTTACCCCTTGTTCCCCCTTGTTATCCCTTGTTCCCCCTGTTACTCCTTGTTCCCTTTGTCACCCTTGTTACCCCTTGTTCCCCTTGTTCCCTTTGTTACCCCTTGTTCCCCCTTGTTACCCCTTGTTCCCCTTGTTACCCCTTGTTACCCCTTGTTCCCCCTTGTTACCCCTTGTCCCCCTTGTTCCCCCTTGTTACCCCTTGTCCCCCTTGTTCCCCCTTGTTACCCCTTGTTCCCCCTTGTTACCCCTTGTCCCCCTTGTTATCCCTTGTTCCCCCTTGTTACCCCTTGTTCCCCCTTGTTCACTTTGTTACCCCTTCTTTCCCCTTGTTCCCCCTTGTTACCCCTTGTTCCCCCTTGTTACCCTTGTTACCCCTTGTTCCCCTTGTTCCCCTTGTTACCCCTTGTTCCCCCTTGTTCACTTTGTTACCCCTTCTTTCCCCTTGTTCCCCCTTGTTCCCCTTATTACCCCTTGTTACCCCTTGTTCCCCCTTGTTACCCCTTGTTACCCCTTGTTCCCCCTTGTTACCCTTGTTACCCCTTGTTACCCCTTGTCCCCCTTGTTATCCCTTTTTCCCCCTGTTACTCCTTGTTGCCTTTGTCACCCTTGTTACCCCTTGTTCCCCTTGTTCCCCCTTGTTCACTTTGTTACCCCTTCTTTCCTCTTGTTCCCCCTTGTTCCCCCTTGTTCCCCTTGTTCCCCCTTGTTCCCCTTGTTCCCCCTTGTTTCCCCTTGTTCCCCCTTGTTCACTTTGTTACCCCTTCTTTCCTCTTGTTCCCCCTTGTTCCCCCTTGTTCCCCTTGTCACCCCTTGTTACCCCTTGTTACCCCTTGTCCCCCTTGTTCCCCCTGTTACTCCTTGTTCCCTTTGTCACCCTTGTTACCCCTTGTTCCCCTTGTTCCCCTTGTTACCCCTTGTTCCCCCTTGTTCACTTTGTTACCCCTTCTTTCCCCTTGTTCCCCCTTGTTATCCCTTGTTCCCCCTGTTACTCCTTGTTCCCTTTGTCACCCTTGTTACCCCTTGTTCCCCTTGTTCCCCTTGTTACCCCTTGTTCCCCCTTGTTCACTTTGTTACCCCTTCTTTCCCCTTGTTCCCCCTTGTTACCCCTTGTTCCCCCTTGTTATCCCTTGTTCCCCCTGTTACTCCTTGTTCCCTTTGTCACCCTTGTTACCCCTTGTTCCCCTTGTTCCCCTTGTTACCCCTTGTTCCCCCTTGTTCACTTTGTTACCCCTTCTTTCCCCTTGTTCCCCCTTGTTACCCCTTGTTCCCCCTTGTTATCCCTTGTTCCCCCTGTTACTCCTTGTTCCCCTTGTTACCCCTTGTTCCCCTGTTCCATTTTGTTACCCTTTTTCCTCATTGTTCTCCATTGTTCCCCTTGTTACCCTTTGTTACCCCTTGTTCCCCCTTGTTTCCCTTGTTCATCCATGTTCTCCTTGTTACCCCTTGTTCTGCTTTGTTCCCCCATGTTCACCTGTTCTTCATTGTTCCCCATTGTTCCCCTTTTTACCCCATTCCCCTTGTTTCCCTTGTTCCCCTTGTTCCCCCTTGTTTCTTTTGTTCATCCAGGTTCGCCTTTAGTTTAAAGTTTTTATTGAATACACAAGTAAAAATACATACCTATATTTAAATGTTTAAAAATTATTAATTATAAAGTTAAAAAGTACAAGTATATTTAAAATACAGTCTATTAATAAAACTAGCTTTAAAACGTTCCGTGTTAACGCAAGGTAGTAGGCTTGTTTGAGTTCTCAGACGTTTTGAAGATTCTTTAACTTTGGGCAACAAATTGTACAGTGGATGAGTGGGTAGGCAACTAATCCTCTTGGAGATTGACCTGTCTGTTTTCTCAAGCAAATCATACGTGTCTATAACATAGTACATAAAACGGCGTTTATGACATCTACGAAGGAACTACTGCACAGTATTAAGTTTAGGCGTGGAGGCTGCATACACCAGTAAACCATACGAAATTTTAGGTAAAACTAAAGACTGAAACAAATGATGAATTTCCACTTGGTTATGTCCTTCCTTCTTTAAGCTCCTCCCGCATAGAGGCACTTATTCGCTTTAAAGTCTTTTCGTTTAATGTGTTCTGTAAGTCTGCCATTGCCCTAGAAATTCAGTCTGCTCTATATTACTAATAGGACTAGGATTTGTTGTCTTTCTTCTTCAAAACTAATTCTTTACACTTGGATAGATTGCAAGGCATATAGTTAGTACTTGACCAGCTAAGTTATTGCAAAATTACGTCACTAGCACAATCAGTTCTGGCCTTATTTACAATAACCTGCCTCGTAGTATCATCAGCATATTTACTAAGAGAAGCATCAGGAAAGTTTACAAGATCGAGATCATTAATAAAAAGATCAAACAAATAAGGGCCACTAACGCCGCCCTCTGTTGTGCCTTTGTTTACATTATACCAGCAATAGCTGCTACCCCTAAACACTAACCATTGTTTATGATTTCGTAAAAAACTAAGATACCAGTTGGTAATATACGGATTTAAGTTAAGGGCCTTTAATTTGTCATTAAGTATACTAAGTATAGTGCTATTTGTCACTAAGTATACTATGTTCCCCCTTGTTCCCCTTGTTCCCCTTGTTACCCCTTGTTCCCCTTGTTACCCTTTGTTCCCCATTGTTCCTCATTGTTCCTCTTGTTACCCCTTGTTTCGCTTGTTCATCCATGTTCCCCTTGTTTTTCTGTTCCCCTTGTTACCCCTTGTTCTTTTTTTAAGGGGAAAATTTGGTCGAGTGGTACAAGTTGACGCTTGCCGTAAACGTGATTCTAAATCTCTAGTACAACATCTGCGCAACATAATCGGTGTAGTAGGTGAATAGATAGAGGGATTTCGTGAGTTGAAGTATATGAAGGGGGAGGGAAATTTTTCATTGAGTTGTTTAATGGGGCCTTTTACGAAAGCACCTCGAGTCAACACCTTCTATGGCTGTATTAATTTGATTTATCAAATGCTGCATTACATAAAGCAGCAAGAAGAGTTACTGTTAGTTGGTGTATGAAAGAGACACCATTCTTAAACAGTACCTTTTCTCTCAAGAATGGTTTTTAAAAAGGTAAGGGGTTGGACCTCGAGGCAGACCCCTCCTGTATGAAATATTTTTGAGTAGTTCCCCAGGATTTGGTGGCTCAATATTAAACAGACTGCAAATTTACCTCTTATACCAGTGATGTTGTTACAAATAGTTATGTTGAGTCCTGGGACTCATTCTGTGAAGAATCACGAGTCCCAATCCAGAACCAATGAGTCCCAAAACAAGGCCGAAATTAAAAATGCCTGGGCCTTGGTATAACCAGACAGTTAACCTGAAGAAAGACTTTAAAACTCTGTATTACAGTACACTGGAATTAAAATATAGACCTTCTATTTTAAAGCATAACAAAGGCTAAAAGAAATATACATCGTTTAACAACAGCCACAATAACTGCCACAGAAATTACACGAGTGGGATATTTCTTCAAATACACTTGTTCAGATCGATCGATCGATCGATCGATCTTTGCGTCCTACGGGACGCATGCCATGAATTAATAGAGAAGTTGAGCATCACGTTTAAGTCAAACGGCAAACGCGAGTTTGTGCCACGTTACCAAGTCTGCTCTTTACTTGTCGTTTACTGTTCCTTGTTTTTACACCTAAATTAGAAGCTTCAGGCAATTATTTATCCATAAGAATTGTCTTCAGCTGTTTTTATCTGCTTATTTTCTATTTTTGAGAAATTCTCATCTTGAATCTGACGTTTGCCGGTTGCTTAAACTCTTTATTATGCTTCAGGGACGCAAGGCACAGGGTCACCACTTTTTAACACCTGTCGAAAGGCCCTTGGACACCTTATGAAGTGTACACAACGTAGTATTCTTTTTCGTTTTGGATTAGCCGGTTAAGCACTGCGTTTTACAGATTAGGGTTAAGTACTTCCTTTACTGATTAGGGTTAAGCACTGTTTCGAAACTGGTTAGGTTCCTTTTTTGGGTTGGGGTTGATGCTATGTGTACTTTAATCTACATTGTGTAAACTTCATAAGGTGTCCAAGGGCCTTTCGACGGATGTTAACGAGTGCTGACCAAGGCACAGAGGTTAGAGAATATCTGCTTATTCTGTTTTTGTCTTAGGATTATGTCTTTTCGATCCTGACGGGTTATATGGATCCCCCAGCTGGTGTTGAGGTTAAAGATGACTTATACTTCAACCCATACTTCCCTGGACAATCAATTGCAATGGCTCCAGCACTATATAATGAGATCATTGAATACGAGGATGGTAAGGAAAAAGTGTTTCTACCATACAAAGCCCAAACATAACCCTCCTATGTCAAATTTTGACATTTTCTGAGAAACACAAATAATAAAAGACTTGGACATTAAAAAAAATATGAGTAAGCATCTTGACCTGTTTGCTACAGGGCAGGACTTTTTATTTAGGAAGTTAACCCACAAAAAAGTAATTTTTCAGAAATTTTTCTTTCAATTCACAGATCACTATGTTTAGTGTAAAAAGAAGTTGGTTTTATAATCATTATCGTCATCGTTATCTTTATCATCGTTGTCGTCGTTATTATTATCATCATCATCATCGGTATCATACACTGTTATCATATAATTTACTCCACACAAATAGATAACTTATAGAAAATAGAAATATGCGATGATGTTGATCAAGCTACGAACGAGAGGAAACGGGCGGAAAGAAAACAAGGCCATCCGCTCTGAATGCTGGCAAACTGTCTGGAAGTAAGAAATGTTGACCTTCCCTTCTGTTCCATTTTTTGCGAATATTCCAGGAACTCCTGCGACAGTCACTCAGCTGGCCAAAGATGTTTGCACATTCCTAAAGTGGGCTGCAGGTGAGAGATTCTTTCTCTGTTTACTCCCTTTTCAGGGAAGATAAGGGCGTTTACCATTTACCAAAAAACTTCGGAAACTTCCATGGAAAGTGCCATCAGGTGGAGAAGTTTTCTCTCTCTCTCTCTCTCTTCAAAATTCAAGATGGCAGGAAAGATATTGCCCTGAATTGCCTGGAACTGGCGAATCCTTCTGAAAACTTGAAGATGGAACTCGCATTCCCACTGGAAAAATTCCCAACCGGAGAACTGGACAAAGAACCAGACAAAGAACGGGACAACCGGACAAAAGAACGGACATGAAATTAGACAATAAATTGGACAAATAATCAGACAAGAAATCGGGGAAAAAAACTGACACGAAATCGGCCAAAAAAAAACGACAGAAATACGGCCAAAGAAGAGACGGACGAAACAAAAATGGACCAAAAAAGCGGACAAAAAAGAGGGTTGTTCAATACACTATTTTCTTGGACACACAATAAATTAGCTCCGCGCTTAACCTCTGATATTTTTCTGAAAAATGTTATCTTTCCTAAACCTGATCAATATTTTTTCATAGAACCTGACCATGATGATCGCAAGAGAATGGGGTTGAAGGTAAATATTGTTTACTAATTTTTAATATTCTAAAGGTCATGTTACACGAGACGATTCACAAAGACTATTTTCAGCGCAACACAGCGTAGCAATGTTGCACCAGTGTTGCAATCAGTCGAAAGAATGTCGCAACAATATTGTAATGCTGCGTTGCGCTAGAAATCGTCGTTGCGAATCGTCCCGTGTAACATAAACCTTAAAAGGGGTCGAGCGCCGAGGAAAGACTTTTTAATTAGCGTAGGCGTTTCCTCGCTTCACTTCTTTTCAAAAGTTCATTGAGCTTATGTGGCAAACCAAAATCAGTTTGGGAGTCATACAGGCGATTGAACAAAACCCGATTTCTTTCAATAATAGAAGTGCCTGTGACTGAAATTATTCGTAACTGTCAAAAATGTGCCACTCGCGCCTGCGTCAAGGTCGCACTGTTGGAAAGGCCCTGTACAAGACCTACAATCAAGCAGGAGCAGTGAAGACAGTAAAGTACACTGTACTGGGGCTACAATTAATTTTTAATTACAATTAATTAAATTAATTGTGTATGTCAATTAATGTCCGACAAGGCAATAGTTCAGTCGAACGAACAAAACATTTTGTGGGCGGATTTCCCCACCCAAGAAACTGTAAAGAGAATGGGTGAGAGCTTTCGGCGCAACGATTTGGGTAGACAAGCATTATTTATGATTGGTTAATAGTTGCCTTGACTATTGACCAATCATAACTGACGCTTGTCCAACCAAACGATCCCAGTAATCGTTGCGCCGAAAACTTGTACCCATTTCCCTTATAGTTTCTGGAGTGTGGTGTTACAGTGATATGGGCATCCCCGGGTTTTAGGCATCCCCATTGCCAAAACCCTAATGATATAGGCGTCCCCTTACCTATTTGGGTTAGGGTTAGGGTTAGGGTTAGGGTTAAAGGGTATGCCCCATATCACTAGGGTTTTGGGAATGGGGATACCCAAACCGCGGGGATAACCATATCACTGTAACAGCGGACAGGACTTGACACTATGCTATAGCTTCAGAAGTCCTGGGTTCACCTACATGTCCGATTGCGTGTTGGACTTCGTCGGGCAAGGGGCAATTGTCCTATAAACGTTAGTAATTTACAGCTCTGCTGAAGTAGAAATTTAAACCGTTCTTGAACTCGTCCACTTCAGACAAAAATACTGAACTCGAAATGTTTTGTTTCCAGGCCCTGACCCTGTTGGCTTTGCTTGCAGCGGCGTCGTACTACTACAAACGTCATAAGTGGTCGGTACTCAAGAGTCGAAAGATCGTATATCGCCCTTCACCGCACTCTTAAGAGTTGTTTAAACACTGAATTTTTTTAACTGTCTCCTCGGCGAAGATCGTACATGGAACGCGGATACGCCAATCGAAAGCAACAAATTTGAATTCCCCGTTTCATTTAAGGGTGAAGGCATATTAAATTACGCTCTTTCGGGCAGCTGATGTAGATCTATACTATTTTATTTGTGCAAACGATTTTGTTGTGAAGAAATCTGTTGAGCAGACCATCTTAAAATTCATGGTGATTTTTCATGTTTGTGAATAGAGTTTTGCAACGTTTTCCCCATAGTAAAGCCGTCGGCTGAACTCTGGTTGGGCAGGCTGTCACGTATTTGAAACTGAAGTTATCATTTCCTTGTAATTTGTTTTGAAAGTGAATAAATGCCATCGGCTATTTTTTAGTCGAAACAATAATTTGTTTTTTCTTCTATTAACTGACTAGAGTTGACAAGACGTTAGAGCACGTGTTACGGCAAACGTCAATTTGAATCGCTTTTCCAAGTTTTACCGTATTCATCAGTGCCAGATTAATCTATAAGAATTGTTTCAGACACTTTTTATCTGCTCATTTCCTCATTTTAGAAATTGTCAAATTGAATCTGACGTTTGCTTATAGCCGTTAACGTCATTCTAAATCTCTCTAATAAGAGATTGCAAATACGCTTTTACGGCAAACGTTAGCTTGGGTCACTTGACCAAGCGTTCCCTTTATTTGACGTTTACTGTTTATTATATGTGGTTATGACTAGAATGGATACCTCAAAATCAGGTTGGACACCTTATGTTTATTACACAACGCTATACTCTACTCCACGCTATGCGAATTTAAAAAGTGGGGAAATCAGAGTAAAAGACAATTGTGCAAGGAAAAGAGTTGGATACAGGGTTTAGCACCGAAGTACAGTGATTAGGGTTAAGCGCTGTTTTAAAAACGGTTAGCTTTCAATAATGTAATGATCAACGCCATGTAAAGTACGTTAAATTAACCGGTCTCGGCAGTTAGCCCTTGATGGTGTAGTGGATACGGATGTGGATTACATATCAAATTACACGGGTTCAAGTCCTACGAACTACCTACAGTTTTCTTCTGTTTTCTTTCTTTTCTTATTTACTACTTTAAGTTATAAGACTCCTATCATGTATGTTGAGCGAAGATGACAATCTGACTTTGGGGTATCCATTCTAGTCCCAACCCATTATATGTACACACAGAAAGATGGTTCATCCATAAGAGCAAGGTATTTGGGGGGGAGGGGCGGGGTTTCCCAGAAGCACCCAGAGAGCTTGATCGCAGGGAAGGGCAAGGATGAGTCTTTAGGAAGGATGAGTCATTAGGGGCAATTAATTATACGAGGAAAAATAAGACGTGTCTTACATAAGATTCGTCCTAAATAAGACTCAAACTGTCGTATACTAACGACACATTTCGTCTGAAATAACACACGTCTTCGCTAAGACGTGTCTTGGCGAAGTCGCTCTTAACAACTTTTCTTGGCTAAGTCGCGTCTTATTTCAGATGAAATGTGCCGTTTATACGGGATAGTTTGCGTCTGATGTAAGACGCAAACTATCATTTTGCCTCGTATAAATGTCCCTATTGTGCTTAGCACTTCTTTCGAGCTTCTTTTTAGATTTCGTTGTTTGTACCATATTTTTAAAGAGAGAATGGCCACTAGGAAAAATTAACTTGAGAGAACTTGTCAAATCTCCAATACATTTTGTCATGAAAATTTTGTTCAATCCATCCATGGTGCCCAGATCCCCCCATGCTTAGCCGGAAGAGAGTTGGGATCAGGATCTGGAAAGCGAGCGGGCACCGCAGTAGCGTTATACACTTCAATCCTCTCTAATAAATCCCGCACCACATCTGGATGCACTTCCGAAACGTCTTTTCTCTCTTCGGGGTCATCAGTAACGTTGAAAAGGAACACACTGTTTGGACCCTGACAACCGATAGAGAACTGGGTCGGTTTGTTCATTTCTGCCGCTGGAACCCAGTCTCCGATTCCCGGGCAGCCGATCAGTAATTTCCAATCGCCCCTTCTGAGCGCGGCCTGGCGACAATGACATCCACTTGGACTACCCAAAGTTGAATCGTGACAGTCAATATTATGCAGGATTTCGTTTCTTGAAGGAAGAGTTCCTTCACTAATACTGGTCCATTGATTAACACCATCTAGTGCAAGACCTTCAACTGATGCCTCCGCCAAATGAGCAAACGTTGGGAACCAGTCTGACACATGCATAAGCCCTCGGTGAATTCTCCGCGGGTTTTTAATTAGCTTGCTCTTCACGAAGCCCACTGTTCGTATGCCGCCTTCCCACAACGAAGTCTTCCAGCCTCGCAGGGGCCAGTTATTCCCTCCACCCGTGATCTGTCCCCCGTTATCACTGCTGAAAATTAACACAGTATTTTCCCAAAAATCGCGCTCTTTCAGCGCGCTCGTGACATTGCCAACTGCCTCGTCCAAGCAAGAAATCATGGCAGCATATAAGCGGCGCTTGCGATCTTTTATCCCAGCATACCTTTTCAAAAACCTATCTGGCACTTGCAGTGGCATGTGTGGTGCTTGAAATGACAAGAAAAGAAATAGTGGATCTTTCGGGTCGTGTTTTTTGATAATTCTCTCAGCCTCCTCAGCAAAAAGAAAAGTGGTATATTCACCGATGACATTTTTTTCGATCTCTTCATCTCGCCAAAAGTCATAGCCGTTAAGCTGCGTGTATCCGGACTTGTGAAAGCCAAGTCTGTTGATGTGAGTGTAGTAATCTTGGCCACCTGTTAGAAACCCGTAAAAAGAATCAAATCCTCTTCGTGTAGGAAGAAATTCTTTCCGATAGAAGCCAAGATGCCACTTCCCAACTATGTGCGTCTTGTAACCGCTCTCTTTAAGTTTCGTTGCGATTGTGGTTTCGTTGCTCGGGAGAGCGTTCGCCTGGGAAGGCCAGATGATGCCACGTTGTAGGCCAGTGTGAATGTTGTATCTTCCTGTTAAAAGCTGAGCTCGCGTTGGAGTGCAAATGGGTTGAACGTAGTAATTTTCCAGTGTCACTCCCGTACGGGCCAATTCATCCAACACTTCTGTTTTGATTTTGGAGTTGTGGTAACTGATGTCATTAAAGCCTAAATCGTCTGCCAAGATGAAAACTATATGTGGTTTCTTACTTTGACCCCTGATTGTTGGACAAAGGTTCATTAAAATGAGGAACAGAGTTTTGAATTTGAATCTCGAATCACTCCGCGCAAACATCGTCAGTGAATATGTCTGATTGAGCAATCCAAGGAAGAGGACACCTTATGACTAAAATGGTTGAAAAAATTAGTTATTCTTTTCTCTTCATGATAAGTCACCCTAAATGTCTCGCAAGGCAAAAGTTCTTTATAATTCTGCAGATGCAGTCAAGGCAACGGAGGGCTAATTAACACAAATATCAAAGAAACATAATGTTCACTTTGGAATAAAATGCCAAGCCAAGCGAGTATTTTTAATAAGGGTACTTTTACAGGTAATGAATTCTTTACACAATTGTTTTATTACAGGTTGCTGACTACTTACCCCAGGGGTGTTTCGAGTTCCCTCGCGCACGGCGGAGTCGGCCGAAGGCTGAAGCCACGAGCGACGGATCACTTGAATTAAACAGCCTTACGAAAAGTCAGTAGTAGGTTCACGTAGCTTGCCTTTTATATTTTAAAATAATCTCTTCTTGAGGTTTGAATTTAAGTTTGACCATTTGGAAAAGGATTTCAAGATAAAAAAAACCCTGAGCTACTAGTGCCTGGTCTAAATCACCATTGTCCTTCACAGAGCCGAAGTTGTGATTAAAAGAATGAATTAACGCTATCGAGGTTCAAGGAAATTTTTACCCTGCATAGTTGCTGCGCTAATGTCAGCGACTCGAATGACTGTGCAAATGCTAAAAACCATGCCGGAAAGAAATCTCTGCTGGCAGGGTAGGAAATCGTGTGCGTTCCTTGTATAGAGAGAGGGTCCTGGGAGCGCCAGGTGTAGGGGAGGATCCCGGTGGGAGCACCGGGTGTAGGGGAGTGTTCTGGGAGGAACACCCTCGTGAAATTAAGACCATAAACGAGGACAGCAAGGTCGAGATACTTTACCGCGCTTACGAGATAATTCGTTGCGGTTGGAGACCATCCTCCTATCTAACCAGGCCTCGCATTTTTTAGGAAAAAGCCCCGGGGATGAGGTTGGATTCCACACGGAGAGCGATGGTCACGCATTTTGACGAAATGTAGCCTGATAGCGCGCAACAGGCATTTCGTAACTGGGGGAAATAAATAGGAATGAAAGGAAAAGGAAAAGAAAGGGAAAATAGAAATAGTGATCATATATTTGCACAAAATGGGCGGTGAAATGTTCGCCTTATGCCTTGATCATCACCCCTATTATTTCTTGTCAATCTTAACAAGATATTTTTTTGTCTGTTGTTGTAGCAGAAATATTCATGCAAAACATCGAGGAACAAGCCCTAGCTACCTACTCTTTGGTTACGTTACGTTGACGAAACATTCACCGCCGTACACAAAGACGGAATCGACGATTTTCACGAACACCTTAGGAGACAGAATGCGGACATACAGTTCATCAAGGAGATCGAAGAAAATGATAAGATACCTTTTCTAGACTGCTTGGTTACTCGCGACAACAACAAACTACAAACGACTATATACAGAAAACCGACACATACCGACCGATTACTACACCAGTCTTGGTACAACCCAACCTCTCACAAGGCTACTACTATCCTGACTTTGACGAGACGAGCGCAACTAGTTTGCGACTCACCTGACAGCCTACAAGACGAGAATGATTATCTTAACAACGTTTTTAGTAAGAACAATTACAACACGGACATTGTTAGACGGAACACTCAAAGTAACACTGATTCCAACACTCAGACCAACGTCAACTCTGGCCCTGTTACGACAGCGACTATACCGTACATCAGAGGCACCTCTGAAACTATTGCACGTATATCACAATCTTACAATGTATACGTGTTCCACACAAACCGATAACCACTTTACGACGTCTGCTTACTAATGTCAAGGGCAAAGACAAACCGGAGGACAGACACGGAGCAGTATACAAGATCAAATGCGGCGACTGCCAGGCTTCCTACATTGGTGAAACCAGCAGAAACCTTAGCACGCGACTGACCGAACACAAACGAGCGACGAGGAAGGGTGACGTCAACAATCACATTGCTGAGCATCATTTACAGACGAAACATCAAATTGACTGGGACTCTACGACATGTATAACGTATTCTACAGACTACTATCAACGAAGCTGGTTTACTAACTTAGAACAAACGCCACTGAATCGTAGCCAACAGTTACCAGCGCCGTACAAACGACTTATTGACGAGATCAAGCAAAACTAACTACAAGAGAACGACTGGAGAACTGACAATTTGACTAACAATAGACGACTGTTTAACTGTGACAAGAGACGGATCGAAACGCACCAATTACTGATTACGAGTCTTCATAGCCAATAACATCACGGCATAACTGACAGACGACCAATAACATCGTGACGTAATTGACCAATCAGATCAATAACCAGAATATAACACCATCAACTGACGTGATACAAGTCACTTTGACTCTGAAGATGACTACCGCACAGGTTGTCGAAACGTCAGTCACTGTCAACAACAACAGTCCTGTTCAGCACTACGTTTACCCGGACGATCAAACTCAACCTACTTTTGAAATGACTCCTGGGTTCAAACCTTTCACAAGAAAACATTTATCAGGGATGTAGCTAAAGTTTTTAACAGGCGAAAATCTAGCAATGATAGGCGGGTATTTGGGCCGAAGGCCCACTCTAGCGTGCCTTTGGCACGCTATACCTAGGGGGGTCCGGGGGCATGCCCCCCCGGGAAATTTTGAAAATGCGTACTCTCGGAGATGCATTTTCCTTGATTTTGGGGGCAAAATCAAGGGCATTCAGGACAGAGGTTTATCAGGTAACAGGTAATAAAGTTATGATGAACTGCAGTCTTGATTGTTTTTAATGTTTATTAATATTTAGTTAACTGAAACCCAGAATGATAATTAAGTTAATACATCTGTGATGGTAGGTGTAGCTATCACTGTGGTCTGCTCTGTTCCGCTCCACGTACGTGAAGAGTGATCGTCAACAGGTGAAGAAGTGGCCGAACACGTGCTCTCGTTGATTTGCACAGATTCTGTAGCGGAGCAAATCGAACTTCTTTCAGCAATGTCACTTGGTTCCTTAGAACTTATCCTGTTTCTTTCAGTAGACTTAAAAAATTTCATGACACCAACGGCCTCAGAATCATCTTTCTTTCTTTTCCCGACATTATAAAGCAATAATATTTCAACCGGCAGAGATACGCAATTTGCGTTCATTATTTCGCATACATGAAGTACGAATACCGCTGGCCATTGAGCCTGCAAAATAGACGATGCGATGCGAATGACGCGATCGTCGCACGTAAATGGAGTGTTTACTAACCTTTCAGTTCCGGTAAGACAGCAATGAAGGTGTAAACAAACGAAATAAATAAATAACAATCTTCTGAGAACATTTAAAAACATTTTGGAGAAATAAGTAGTGCCTTACAGCCGGGAAAATCGCGTTCACAGCCGGGTAATTTTCCCGGCTTCCGGCTATTATCTACATCCCTGATTTATTGATTAAATCTTCATCTATCTGATCCCCGCGGAAAATAGGACTATAAGTAGGACTATCCTGAAGGTCTCTTCGAATAAATGCTGTGACAGAGTTAACGCGTACATAAATTTGACCCTTAGCAGTTAGGGATAAAACCAATCCCTTTATGACAAACTGTTTTAGTCTTCTTAGTTTTTCAAGACTTTATTTCTAAAACACACTTACTAGAACAAATTACATGTACAATCAATAAATATAGTCTGAATGATACAATAAAAGAATCATAAAAAGAGATCGAAACTACAGCTGTAATAATGACAAGGAGTCTAACCCTTATCCATCTTCTTCAGGTCATATCCTTTGATGCTAGCACAATTCTTTCAAAAATATATAAAGCTAAACCTAGAAAAGAAAGGAAACGCATATATAAACTTGTTTGATTGTGCACTTTTCCAAAAGGTGTAGCAGTGATGCTAGATGATGATGATGATGATTTGTTATTTATTTATTTATTTATTTAATTTTTTTTTTTTTTGGGGGGGGGGGACAATGGCAGGACCCATTTGAACGCATTCAACATGATGGCCTAACAATGTTGGATGATGTTTGATCCATTTAAATGGACCCAAACATTTAAACTCAATTGAACCAACATCATCAAACAACAACCAACACCAATAGCATGTTGCATCCAGCAATGTTGCATGAATTTGAACTGACACATTTGAGCCTTAAGTCAACAGCTAACGGGTCAATTCACCATTTTCACATTGTGCATGATACACCTTGAACCCCCCACCCCCCCGCCCAAAAAAAAAAATGCATCAGCATCCCCTTCAATTTTCTGGGCACAGCTGCCACTACCCTGGAGAAATTAGAAACAATGGTTACGCAAAATTTTGGGGGTTATACAAGGATGTATTATGGGCATTCTGTTAAAATCTCAAAAGCCCAGTGAGAACACAGGTACATGTATAATACACTTACCTACTAAGTAACTGAGGCAGACTGGCTATGATTGGTCCATAACCGGGCGAATTATCATACAATTCAAATAAAGGTGCTGCAACGAGCTTGTAGTTACGTGGGACAGCAAAATTTGCTGAAAGAAAATGTCATAGAATGGTATCAAACCACAACTCCTACAATCTGAAGCTAGAAAAAATGAATTATGAAAATATCATTTGAGAAGTATAAGCATTGGCAAAACATGTTCAAATGTATACGGTACCTTTTTCTCCTAGCTGAACTAAGAAAAGTTTTCTCTGTTCCTTGGGCTTTGTTATATGAGCAGGAATGTAAGGGTACTGGGGAAAAGCAGGAGAAAGACAAACACAAACATTGAATGAGTAAAATCAACCGTAAAGTTCAATTTCATGTCCTTGGTGAGACTATTTGTCACTCTAACTTTTAAATGTGTGGATGAAATCTGATGGTGTTACCAATCAAATGAAACCTCAGCAGTACTTTTGCATAACATTTGAGTCTGTGGATGAAATCCTATGGTGTTACCAATCAAATACAAATAGAACCTCTTCAGCAGTACTTGCACATGGTACTATTTATTTAGTGTGTAGTTCTAGTCTGTGGATGAAATCCTATGGTGTTACCAATCAAATACAAATAGAACCTCTTCAGCAGTACTTGCACATGGTACTATTTATTTAGTGTGTAGTTCTAGTCTGTGGGTGAAATCCTATGGTGTTACCAATCAAATACAAATAGAACCTCTTCAGCAGCACTTTCACATGGTACTATTTATTTAGTGTGTAGTTCTAACTTTTGAATCTGTGGATGAAATCCTATGGTGTTACCATTCAAATGAAACCTCTTCAGCAGAACTTTAATTTGGTACCATTAATTTCTATTCAGTATGTAGTTCTAACTTTTAAATCAGTCTGTGAACCAAATCCCATTAAGCAACATACTAAGTGTGTCAAACATTTGATGGCCCCTTGATAAAGATGACAACAATGAGAGAACTCTCAAAGGAATGACTAAAAGGTGGCCATGGCTGCTTATAAAATAGAGGCTTAATTTACAAATAATGTTTACTTACAATATTATTATTTCAGGACTTAGATTACTGGTCACCTAATAGAGAGAGGCTGCTTACATGTACTTGAGGTTCACATGTGATCTTAAGACCTTGCAAATAGAATTTTGTACTTGTTTTAGTGAATTTGTACATTTGGCCATCAATAGGAGTTGTCCAGGGGACAAATGCACTTCACATACAAAAAAAGATTGTTGAAAACACAACTTTAATGAAGACTCGGACTTGCACACATCAGCACATTTTCGATCAACACAATGAGTCACAATCTCATCATGGCTTACTAAAACTTCACCTTGCCAGTAAAAACCTATGTAAAAGAAAAACTAAAACCCTGTCAGGGTAGAAATTGAAATGGATGAGCTCTGAAAAACTTACCATACAAT
This sequence comes from Porites divaricata, assembly GCA_038088405.1. Taxonomy (NCBI): domain Eukaryota; kingdom Metazoa; phylum Cnidaria; class Anthozoa; order Scleractinia; family Poritidae; genus Porites; species Porites divaricata. The sequence continues at coordinate 10,008,972 of JBBMOI010000016.1, forward strand.
GAGAAACTCGCACCAAAGCGTTACAGGTAATTACCCAAGCAAAACTAAACTTATGGTGTTTGGTAGCAGGCAAATGCTTTCCAGAATGACCACTCGCAGTCTCACTTTCATGGGAAGAGAACTCGTACCGGAACACACCGCGAAAGACCTTGGGGTGATTTTGGACGCTTACCTAACATATGACGAACACATTACCAAAACTGTCTCTTCCTGTATGTCTAGTCTCAGTCAAATAAGCCGCACAAGGCATGTTTTCGACAAACGCACCCTATTAACTATTATAAATGCTCTAGTTTTTAGTAAACTTTTTTATTGTTCGAACGTATGGGCGAATACATCGAAAAGTAATGTAAGTAAATTACAAAGTATTCAGAACTTTGCTGCTCGAATTGCGACCAATACGCGCAAATATGATCACATCACACCAGTTTTAAAAGAGCTTAAATGGCTACCAGTAGAAACTCAGTTATACTTTAGGAACGCTATCATGGCCTTTAAATGCCTAACATCTCAAGCGCCGGAGTACCTTTCCTCCCAGTTCATTAAGCGAGGAGATATCAGCGGACGTGCCACAAGAAATAGTCAGATGCTGAATATTCCACTTTTCAAGACTGCTAGTGGTCAGAGAACGTTCTATTATAGAACAGTTAGCATCTGGAACTCAATGGATTGCAGTCTCAAAACTCTTGAGTCAGTGTCTGCTTTTAAGTTTAATCTGAGGCGTAGACTCGTCAAGGATTTTATGGATGCTTAAGTATTTTATCACGTCAATTGAATTTTTACTGTAAATATTTTTTCTCAGAGTTTTTTAGTAGGTTTTAAATTAATGTTAATTGATTATGATTCTGATAATATAATTTTGTAATAGTTTTTAGCATCCTTAACTTACTAGGTCTTTATTGTAGGAATTTTTTATCTTTTATCGTTGTAATGTAATTATTGTCTTTGAAAAGCCTCTATGAGGAAAGTCAATAAAGTATGTATGTATGTATTAAGCACATGGTTGGTTCTCAACAAACACCAAGACATGCACACAGCATGTTGGTAGTTTTATAAATTACAAGAGGATTGGAACGGACTGTTCTCTTGTTGAATGAGGATTAGCCTCAACATGAGTGAAAGGGCTTAGTTGACGCATGTTACCTGAGGGGCTTCAAAGTTTGGTCTCCACCAGCTTCCTAAACAGTCCTCTACAATCCAGTCAACCTCCATCCCCTGCTCAGGACGACCTAAGATCTGAACAAAACCAAATGGAAAAATGTTATTTTTCTCTCATGCACTGCCACAATTCCAGATTATGAAACAAGTAGAGCTGAACCTCCTGTAAGCGGCCACCCCAAATGCAAACATTTAGAGGTTCCTTAACCCTTTAATCCCCGAGATCCACATACAAACTGTCCAGAGCGATCTCTATACATTTCTTTTAAGAATAGTTTAGAGGATTTGGTTTAAGATCAAAGCATTCTCCTTTTGGTAATTAAATTGGTAATTCTCATAATCTTTACTCTTCATGATCTGCTGATGTTGTTAGGAGAAAATTGGTGTTGGTCACTCTTGGGATCTAAAGGGTTAAGGGAGGTGGTCATACACTGTACAAGACTCAAGTTACAAGAGGTCTCTTCTGAGAAGAGATCTACATTGCAGTCCACATCTACTTTATGGGAGATATTTCACTACATGCTAAACATTTCCAAGTTGCAAAATGTGTAGTTCCACGTTGCTACCACAGTTAAAGCTCTCCTTATTTTCCAAGTAGCATACTAGTAAATACAGCCAACATAGCGATCAGACCATGTGTCAAGTGGTTACTTACAAGAGGTTGCAAACATGGCCATGGTTGCAAACAGGAGCTGGTCATTTACAAGAAGTTCTTAACTGTAAGGCTCAGAATGGAAAAAGTTTGTTGTTTTAGATAGGCTGTTGCTTGTGGGAGGTGGTCACATATGGAGGTTCAACTGTACAACATTAAGGTGTAGAATCGTTGGCAAAATGAGATCTTATTTCTTATAGAACCCTCTCTGGAGTCCAGTCTTTGTTTATTCTCAAGCTCTTTTAGGGGGATGAGTACATCCCAAACAGCAACCAGTAATCAAGCCTTATCAGGACTTGAACTCTAGGAAGTGTACAAGAGCCTTTAATTAGCAGCTGTTTGTTATGGAGGGATGTCAACTAACTTAAGAAAGCCAGTTCAATAAATAATTTTTTAGCTATTCAGCGTGTTCCTCTTAAGCTTTTGCAAAAAAATTATAATTTGCCATTTCCCCATCTCTATATCATACCTTTCTTCTTTTTAATTACTCAACTTGGCATTACAGTCGTCCCAAGAGAAAGTGAAGACAATGCTTATGCAAAAATTTGGGAGGTAAACAAGGTGTATTATGGGAGATGTGCGAATGGCAAATTACCCCATAAAACAAAACAGAAACAAAACAAAGCTGCAGTGACATTACTTACAGAAAGTAACTTACCTCAGTCATAGATCTCTTCAGTCCATCAATCTCATCTTCCCCTGCCACAAGCTCACCGCCAGGCCTAGGGTCATGATAGGAAAATATTTTTTGACACCTTCAGTCCAGTTATTTTGTTCTTCTTTTGAATTAAAGGTCACATGCAAAGATTTAGGCAATTCTGGCCAGAAAAGAAAATGGACATAAGACTTGGTGTAAGACAGTTATCCCTGCAGGCCTTCAATTTATTTAATATTAGCCTGCACCAGACAAAACTACAGTGTAAACCTCTGGTTAAGTCTGCCTTCAAGCCAGTGCCAAAATCCTTGTGCTGGATCCCAGCTGTGTACAGGGATTTGAGTACATGCCATGGTTGGCCTTCCAAAAAGGCTATCATTGATTAGCCATTCAGATTGAAGGGAGATTTGAGTCCACTGGGAGCCCACAACAAGGATCTTCGCACTGCTATACATTACTTGATGCAGTAATATTACTTGAATACTTGGATACATTACTTGAAGCAGGTTATCAGATTGTTTTAATCATAAAAAACTACATGTAGACTGGGCTTTGCCATAGGCAGCCCAATAAATATGTAATAAAGTGCATGTAAACTGACAAATTAAGTAGACTCACAACTTAAAAAATGTTGTCCCGAGTTGCAGAAGTAGCACATGTGGCAATCCATGTTCATGAACAATCAGTACTCCTTCAACAGTCTTTCTCATTCCAAACTTATCATATTCCTCTCTAAAAAGAATGTAAAATAGGGTGAAAAACTGTGATTTGTTTGCCCAGAAATCATTTACACTCATTGAAGGGTGATCTATTGTTTGATGTTCTCATACCTCATTCTGGTAAATCTTGCCTGGACTGAACTGGAAAGTAACAAGAAAAGCCAGACATAGATATTAAATTTCAAATTACAAGGCAGGGAAATGCCCTGCAGTAGAAGTGGGGGGAAGGGTATATTATTATTAAGCTGTGACAACACTATTCATGATTCTTATTTTCTTATTGTTACATGTATTTACTCTGTTACAATTTGTTTGTAGGTAAAAAAATGACACAAAAATTAATAGTGCTGCTGTAAAGCTATCTGTTCTGAATAAGCTGGAAAATGCCTGAACCCCAGGCCATACAAAATTCACTTATGACACACATGCAGGACTTACAATAGGACAGATGCCCCGCCCTAGCCTCAGGGGGAAATGGGGGGATGGGCACAGCTCGTGGTGGTGTGGTTCCTGGAAATACCCATACCACCCCCATGGAAGGGATTTCAAACATCGGCCCCCAAAATTTATCCCCCCTTCCCTCCATATGAAAGCAAAAAAGGCTACAAAGGAGCAAAGATACATGACTACTCATGATGCATTTGTAAATAAACTTCGTAACGTGACCACTCAAGAATAATTGCATGGAGAAAATATAACAGATCGTTCGATGCGAGTGGCTAGCGACAACATTGTTTTGGAATGGAAACTCGGCTTAAATTTTGAACAGATAGCTTCAGTTGCTCAAACAGTTGACAGTTTCTTTTTCAAACAAATAGCCCGAGCCATTCGAACAGATAACAATTTTTTTCAAACAGATAGCCCAAGCCACTCAAACGGATGACAATTTTTTCAAATGAACAGCCGAAGCCATTCAAATGGATGAAAATTTATTTCAGACAGATAGCCCAAGCCGTTCAAACAGATGACAATTTTTTTTTGGAATGCATAGCCCGAGCCGTTTAAACAGATACCAAATGCATTTGAATGACTATCCATTCCAAATCGGCAAACCGTAAGGAACGTTTCCATGTGAGAGGTAATGCCAGGGGACTGACAAAGTATGTTTGCTTTGTTCATTAATCCTTATGTTTAGTGGCTCTTTAACAACTTTTGTTGTGTTTTATATCTCTGCAAATAAATTATCATGGTTATTATTTTTTTTTTCTATACTCTTATGTGTCATGAGAACCCTCTGGAAATATTTCCCTATGGTACACCCCCTCCCCATTGGAGAATTAGGCAAATTGACTCCCCCTCCCCCCTGGAAAATCTGATCCCTTCCATGGGGGTGGTATGGTTATTTTCTGGAACTACACAATCACCTGCCAGCTCTCCCACTTTATGCGTGAGTTTCAAACATGCAGATACAGTTTAATGCATGAACGGCAATTTCGCATGCCTGACTCCCAAATCTAAACGAATTGTTCTTTAACACATGTTTAATATTTTAAATTCACATTGTCTGTTCGTTTCACAAAATGATCAGTTTGTTTAGTAAATAACTCACCTATCTTTTTCATATAATGCTTCTTTGGTTCCAAATGTATAATTTGTCAAAGGATATCTACAGAGAAAGAAAACAGTGGGATAAGATTACAATGACAGGGTGGCAAATGAACCAATGGCTCAAATTTATATTCTCAACACAAAAAGTGGAATCAGAATTCAGGTACTTTTAATTCTCTATATTACAACGTCACACGCAAGCTAAAGGACTTGAGAATAAAACTTCAACGATTGGAATTCACTTGCTAAACCTAGACCACACTTTCCGGCACAAACTACAATAGCTTGAGTACGCATATAAAACAGTCACATATTAAGAAAACCAAAACCAAACGCATAAAAGCGATGCACAAAGATTAAATAAAAAGAGCATTTCTTTGCATGAAAACTTACAGTCGCACAGTGCGATCAATCTGTGCTCCTTGCTGCCCCGTCATGTACTTTCCAGCGTTACTTGGCGCCCGATTTCTTGGCCAGCCGCGTGCATTCATTCCGGCAGTGGCCGCCATCTTGATTCCCGTCGATTGCCTCTGGAGAGCCTGAGAACAAGTTTACCAGACTCCTCTCACACTTTTTTACTTTCGTGACATGTTATGTATCAAACATGAATTGTCCAAAGCAAACAGAAGATGAAATATGGCGGCGGGGTCGTCCTGCTTTTGTCGTCCTGTAATTAACTTAGCGCTAAACTGTGGAAGATATCAGCTGCGATTGACCAGTTCAGAGAGTTCGAAACACACTGCAAAAAGAGGAAGATATAAAAGTTGGCTTTTTTGGCTTTTAGTGGGTAGTGGTACTGCGGGCCTTGCCGCTCATAACAGACTATGGGAACGAAAACAACGTAGAAAACTTCTAGTTCAGATTGAAGGAATTGGACGTTTTTTCAGGTCAATACGTATTACTTTAGAAGTCCTTTCTCCAGCTGCAATATGCGTAAAAATGGTGTGTGTAGACGTAACTTGCGTGGGGAATTGAAATAGCTTACACTTATTGGCCATTTTGGAAAATAATTGACAGACATCTGCAGAGCCCCATAAATTTATTTTGCATACGTGTTTCGACATACTCGTACAGTAGAACCCCGGTAACTCGAACTCTGAAGGGATGTGAAAAAAGTTCGAGGTCGCGTCGCGGGGATTTGAGTTATCAGGGACAATCAAATACTCGATTCGCGGTGTTAATAATAATATTGATATAGTTAAAGCTTGCTGATTTTTTAGCACTTTAGTACATGGTACAATGCAAATTCAACATATTTCACCAGAAATGGTAACATGACCATGCATTTTTATGATAAAACGTGAATAGTTCGTGTTCTAGAGTTAGTTTGTGTTTTACTGGTTATACAACAAGAAGAGCTAATGTGCTAATGGTATGGCATCTGATTGGTGTTACAAGAACCAGAATTCGAGTTATCAGAGTAAATTTCAGTGAAGTTTTAAAGAAGGGAAAGGAAATTTATTTTGAGTTAGCAGGAGATTCCAGTTATGCGAGTTCAAGTTAACTGAGTAAAAATGACTGAAAAGTGGGGTGAAATCCAAGGGAAAAAAGGACTTAGTTCAAGTTAGCGGGAAGTTCGAGTTATGCGAGTTTGAGTTATCAAGGTTCTACTGTATTACCATTTTTGTGTGAAATAGATTAAGTTGCTACATACATGATAAATGTAGGGCTGTATGGAAAGCTTGCATACCTTTCGAGGCCTTTTGCAGTAAGGCCCTCAAGTTGGAGGCTGGGGCCGGGGCCGGCAGCACTACTTACATGAGTTAAAAAGACATATGCCACTGTGAAAAGTAGGGTTAACAAGCAGTTAAGTCTGGTATAGAGTAGAGAAATCAGCAGCATTTGGTCTACAGGGACTCGAGAAGGGTATTATGCATCAATAGGAATTTGCCAGTGGTATGAAGGTCAGAGTTTCTGGTTGTTGGTAGGTCTGGGATTGGGTAGGGTTTTTTGGTGCCTAGTCTAGAAAAGAATGGCAAGATTGCAGTTGAACATGGTCTTGTATAGGATGCAGGTTTCAGGCTCCCAGAAGCACATCTCCACCCAAAATGCAGAGAGACTACTCTCTTTGAAGTGTTTGCATGAAAATTTTCATTTGTATACTATTGATTAGTTCATTACTTAACTTTAATCCTGGTTTTCACCAGCGACACAAGCATAATTTAACATAAAAAAAACATGGTCCTTCCCAAGAGAGGCAAGCATAAGCATGAGCATAAGAAGCTTGTTTGCTAGTGAGGACCTAACAAAACTATAAGTAAAAGAGAAGAATATTAAAGCTTTGCATTCTTCTTGTACTTTCTGCTTATGCTTATGTCAGAGCAGTCCTCTCTAGCATGTAATCTGTTTTTCCTTTTGAAAAGAATTGTCCTTCTCTTCTTATTTCAAAATTGCTCATATCTGTGTACAAAACATTAATAAGCAAGGTCTCTCAGGTGTTTCATAAGCCTCTTAAGGTTAAAAGATTAATAATACTATTATGGACCCGAAATATTTTTTCTTTATCAGGTGTTTTTATATTGGAATGAAAATATCCTTAGACTACTGGTGGACTCTGCAAGGTTTGGATCCTGTGAGTAAAAAAACACTACACAATAATTATTAATATTGATGTTATATTACAGTATAGATTTAATTAACATAGTTAGAAATTAAAAGTTTCTTTAACATTCAACATGATAGATGTTGGTATTGCTTTTGATCTATGAGGGAAATCTGTGAAATGCATGTCCCTATTAAAGCAATGCCTTTCTTATGCAAGATTACAGTTAGGTGACTGTCTAAGATTCAGTTGCTTAACATCTAATATGTATCCCTAGTTGATTTGGTGTCTAACCTCTCCAGTATGCCACCATATCTCTCTCATCTTTCAACCTTTGTTTTCTGTAGTTTATCATCTCTGGTTTAATTTTCCTAATCAGGGGGCAGAGGTGGAATTTTTTTTTTTGGACTGGAGAGGGGTGCCATATATAACAAGCGCTTTGTGGGTTGGGTGGGATATGAAAATCAATGCTCATTTTAAGATATCCACATCTCTCTTTGCCCTGCAGTACATGTAATTATGAATGTAGCCTCTAATGCCTTTTGCTATTTAACACTTTAAGCCCTAAGAGTGATCAACATCAAATTTCTTCTTGTAATATCAATGCTTTGTAAAACAGAGTGGTCATGAGAATTACAGACATGATCACACAAGATGAATTTGCTTGATATTTTATCAACTTCTCCCCACTACCTCTGTAAGCACCTCAGAACAAAAGGAAATTTAAACTGGAAATAAATGGGGGCAACAAATGAGAATTCTAATGTTAATCTTAGGGTTTTAAGGGGTTAAAAGAAGAGAACTAAGGTAACTTGTCCCTGGCATTGACACCATATGTGGATTGAGTTTTGTTGTTCTCTCCTTTGCTCCACCCATTTTTTCTCTTAGTACTCTGGCTTTGCCCACTCCTTAAAAACCAACATTTCCAAATTCCAATTCAATCTGGAATGCATGGACATGTTTGAACTCTTGCATGTAAGTGCTTTGTGAGTAAACATATTACAGTTTTTTTTCAATTAATTTTTATCTCTACATCCACCTAATGCAATACATTACCTTCATGGCTTTCTGTAGAATGGAGAACAGTATGCACAAGTCATCAAACTTTGCCACCAGAGAGCAGCTGAGAGACTTGTCATTGGTGCGATAGACAATGGAGGTCTTTACATCAAGCTAGGTCAAGGACTAGCTTGCTTGAATCACATACTACCTAGGGAATACACAGTTACTCTTCAAATATTACAAGATAAGGTAATGATATTATCATATGATATCCAGGTTTCCAAAGTGCAGTTAGGTCTAGGGTCTTATAATTTTGCTTCAAAGGGCGCAAGGGGTATGTCCAATTATTGCACCACTCTCCATCCTCCCCAGGAATTGCAGAAGTGTGTTCAGAGGTACAGACTAGTTGAATTGCTTACACATCTTTTGCATTTTTAAGTGTAGGTGACTCAAACTGACATTCAGTCTTGGCAAGACAGTTGATGTGTTTTCCAAAAGAGTAGGGTCCATAATAAGGTTATTCAATCTGGACATCCCAAGCAAAATTTTCTGCCCACCCTGTTATCTTGACTGCCTTTTAAAAGTGCCTTACATTACAGATTCAACTAAGGGACCCATGGCAGATAGTCAGAAAGGAAAATAATAACAGTTTTGTATGTGACAGGGTCAAGAAAATGTGGATAGTTATTGGCAATTTATGTTACGTGTAAAGTCGTCTTCAACTTAGAGTTTTTCCTGACATTTGAGAAACCTCAGTTCACTTTGCTTACTTAGGTTTTGTCCACATGTTTAAACAAGGTAACCTGAAACCAACATCATAACATAACCAAATCTGAAATGTGAAGTATATGAAAGAATTCATATTTGAACTGCAGTTGTAGATGAAAGTAAAGAGTGATCATCGCAGTAAATTTTCCAATTTAAGCAATTGGAAAGAAGAAGCCTGAAAAAAATCAGGGCTTCAACGGGATTCGAACCCATGACCTCTGTGTTGCCGGTGCGTTGCTCTACCAACTGAGCTATGAAGCCACACATTGGGAGCAAGGTCAAATTATTTATTGAGTTCATGTCTCCCGTGAGGAGTGAAATGATGTGAAGTATATGAAAGAATTCATATTTGAACTGCGGTTGTAGATGAAAGTAAAGAGTGATCATCGCAGTAAATTTTCCAATTTAAGCAATTGGAAAGAAGAAGCCTGAAAAAAATCAGGGCTTCAACGGGATTCGAACCCATGACCTCCGTGTTGCCGGTGTGTTGCTCTACCAACTGAGCTATGAAGCCACACATTGGGAGCAAGGTCAATTTATTGAGTTCATGTCTCCCGTGAGGAGTGAAATGATGTGAAGTATATGAAAGAATTGGGTTCGAATCCCGTTGAAGCCCTAATAGCCCTTTTTTTTTTCAGGCGTCCTCTTTCCAATTGCTTAAATTGGAAAATTTACTGCAATGATCACTCTTTACTTTCATCTACAACCGCAGTTCAAATAAGAATTCTTTCATATACTTCACATCATAACCAAATCTGGTACCCGGGCATAATAATTTGTGCTTTCCTTTTTCTTCAGAATCCTGATACCCAACCTTGAAATATTAAGTTAAGTCTCCCAGATCCCACAAAAACTATTGGGGTCCCTCACGAAGAATCTGAGTAGGCTAGAACTGTGAACCAGTTGTTCTAAAAGACTAAAAACAAGTAAAGTTTCAGAGTCTAATCAATGGAGACTTTACTCTCAACAGAAACCTAGGGTGCTTTCCATTTGTCAGAACTGACCTGCCACAACATTCCAGTAGTAACGAGAATGTCACTTTTAATCAAAACTGTCCAGCCAGACCACTCAAATCCGAAATACTATGCACAACAGAGATGTTTTTCAACAAAAACTCTTGGGAAAAGCCTATCTCATTGTCAAAATGACTGTTCCAGCCATGGTCTGGCCGGCCAGTTCTGACAAATGGAAAGTGCCCCTAGTTTTAATCCTTTGACTTTTATATACCTTTGATCAGTTGCTGAAATTTCATTATTTTAACTTTTTTGTAGGCTCTTCGAAGAAAGCATGGAGAGGTTAGTCTTATGCATTATTATTAGACAAATTGTACTCACTATCTACCTCACTATCTATCTCCTTTGGGCAACTAGGAAATCTTAGTTTTTATATAGAAATCATATGCCGGACACCCTTTATTTCACAGGCTTATAACACTGGGCTCTCTTCAATTTAGCCTGCGTAGCATGGCAGTTTTGTTGGATGCACTTCTGAGCATTGCTCCCACTCCAATCTCCTCGCAGTTTCACTGCCTTTGCTGACCTTTGCCCACCTTGGCTTGTTTGCATACCCAACTAAAACTGCCATTCTTCACAAGCTATCTTCAGTTTTTCTTAGAGCAAGCTAGAGCACAGCCTTGCATGAATTCTTGATCACAAATAGACTGTGAGTACCCTCACATTTTTCTTGAAGGTTAGTCAGGTGGTACATGTATGTGTAACTCTCACTTGTGGCAAATGACCAGGCATGAGTGTTGTGATTGTCAGTAAACTGTAAACACTAGCCTTTCTTAACTCATCATAATTATTATGTTAGGTTGATGAACTATTTCTAGAGGACTTTGGTAAAAAAGCTCCAGAGCTATTCCAAGAGTTTGATTATGAGCCATTAGCAGCAGCTAGTCTTGCTCAGGTGCACAGAGCTGTTAGACATGATGGGAGAGTAGTGGCTGTCAAGGTATACAGCATTTTTTTTTTTTTTGTATTTCTTTATTGATCAAAAAGGCTGCAAGCATCATGTTTCTAACTGATAATGACAGTTGTTTATAAAGTTGTGAATTTGTTACCCACAAATTTCTGGTTACATTAAATTTTGGTTTGTCCCTGGCAAGGGGGGAAGCTCAGGAATCAAGTGTTGGTGAGGATCAAACAATTTTGGGTTCAAAATCTTCTGCTTTTGGGCAATAAAAAATCAGAAATGTAATCAAGTCACTTGTGTGGAAACAATTTTGGAGATGGGTCAGGGTTGATTTGGAAAAGTGCACATGGGTTATACCTCTGGAAAATGACCCTGAGCATACACTGGATTTTCTCCTTAAACTCTACATTCCCTTCAGCCTTAATTTCCACCTTTACTACTTACACTGTTTTTTTATCAGAGATTAATCTAATTGTTTCTTTTAATTTTAGGTTCAGTACATCGACCTTCTGGATAGATATAATGGTGATCTTTGGACACTAAAACGGCTGTTACAAGTCATTGGCTGGATGCATCCTTCTTTTTCTTTCTCTTGGGTCTTAGATGTAAGTTACAAGTTGCTACAGTAATTTATTTTTTTATCAATGAATCAATCCATTGATTATCCTGTGCGTGGATGTTTTATTGCCCCCGCAGGGATTTCGCCCAGAGGCGAAATCCCGAGGAGGCACCCTAGTAACTCGCGCGTATATTAAGGACAGTACTTACAGTTCAAATATACAGTCAGTATACTAGAACAGGGGCCGCGAGGAATCGGTAGGTAATGATGACGTTTCTATTGTTTGCGTCCGCAAGCACGAAATGGTTAGGATGACGTAAAGACAGAAAATCCCGAAGGGACCGCTTAGGTAGATTTTGTGACATTTATTGTGCAGTCATAGTTCGTTACGTGTTATCAGTGACATTCTTTAGAGCAGTTGTTTTGAAAGTTATGAACTAAAAGACACTCGTTAAGCGCAGAAGAAGTTATAAGGTGCGTATAACTGTGTATATATAAACACTTGGAGAGTTTGCCTGACACCAGTTCACAAATCTTTGATTAAAAACCTTGCCAGACACTCTTTCTCACTCTTTGACCGGAATAAGACTCACAAGCAACACGAGTTAGCAACGGCTAGCTTATCACTAGAAGAACGATGGACGATTACAGAAATTCGTCGACAATCAAATTCTGTGCTGACTTATTCCCTGCTCACAGATGTCCTTCCGCTATGAAGTTTAAAATAAGACTAGAGTGCGCGAGCGTGAATTGACCAAACGTCCTTTTAATTTCTAAGGCTTACTTTCCGGCAAATAAAATGAACTGAATGTAAAAATTGAATGAGAAACAGCGAAAAGGTTTAGAATAAACTATTCTCGAAACTGAGAATGTTTTGATCAAAGCTGTGTAAATCGAACAGAAACTGTGCATGAAACCTTGCGTTTCCTGTATTTATCTCACTTATTTTATGGAATATGTGTTAAAATCTTCGTTATGAATCGGTATATTTCAAAGAGCTACACAAAGAGCAAAAATACTATTCACCGACAATATACAGAGCGGGGGCAGCTGTAGTGTCAACTATTACTAGTAATTATTTCTAATAGGAAACATCTGCGTGCAGGCCTAATACAACAGTGCTGGACTGATTTAAATACGCTTGCTGTTCATAGTGTATAGACTAGGGTGAAAAAAGAGAACTTTTAAGTCCAGTTGAGTTTCTTAGGATGTGGATGAGGGTTACTTTATCTAGAATGTTGGTGAGTGTGGCTGGGTGTAGGCTTAGGGTTCCAGGACCCAGCAGCACACACCCAGCAGTGTAACCAGGATGTTTTCAAAGGGGAGGTCTCCTGTGTCACACTCAGTGCAGGTACTAGATTGTCATGTAGATAACCGAGCTGTGATTTAATAGAAGAGACATTTTTTGGATAAGCCGTTAGCATGAGCGGGAGTGTTGGGGGGGGGGGGGGGGGGGAGGCAAGCCTACAAAATGCCCCCTACAGTCCCGGACAAAACTACCTGAGAACATTTTTTTCTTAATGCGCAACACAGCAAAATTATTTGCATACAACGTCTTAACGTAAAATAAACCCCTTCCCCCAGTTTAAAACTGCCTCCTACAAACGCTCAGGGATCATGGTTTCTTTTGAAGAGACAACAACACTGCTTCCAGGGGGAGGGGGAGAGGGAAGAATCGCTACGGCTACGATGTGTACAAAATGCTCTCTAAGCAAATATGCAATTTTATCAAGAGTTTTGTCCAAGATTGTAGCTACGCCCCTGCCACCCAAAATTCATTGAGTATCCCCTAATAAAGCTCTCCAAGCACGGGTTACTTTAAAAGATCGAACAACTTATACATTTGTTGTGTTCTATACTCTATTTTTCTTGATGCTAACTTCAACATCAATTTTGAATTATTTAACGACAACCCACGATGATCGAACGATGAAGAAAACAATTTAATTTTACCAGGATTTAAAAGAAACCTTGAAGCAAGAGCTGGATTTTGTGAATGAAGGACGCAATGGCGAAAGATGTGCAGATGAACTCAAACATCTCAGTTATGTTTATGTGCCTGAAATCCACTGGGATTTCACAACCAAGGTAAACCTATTTTCAGATAATTCTTGCAGCATCTATGGACGTCTTTGGCTATGTTCACCCCCGGGGGGGGGGTACTCCCGCGAATTTTGGATAGGGGTGTGCCGCGAAGGTTCTTGAACCCCAACCTTATTTAAGGACTAAGAAAGCAAATACTGATACACTTTTCAAGGCCCAAAGCCGAAAAATGACACACTATTCAAGGGAAAAACAAAATTATTAATAGCATGAAAAGGAAAACTTTATTTCTTCTCTGTAACATTGGATGTATAGCATCAAGCATAAAATAGTAGAATAAGCCTAGTTTGATAATATGCAATCATAACCGGCGGGCGTTTTCACACTCCAGTATTAGATAATACAATTAAGCTAGCCTATCTAAGGACCACACCAGGGACACAGAAACAAAAGGGTCAAACAAGATACCCTATTTAAGGACCGAGAACCTCAAAAACCATACCCTATTCCGCGGCACGTACCTATATAGCCCATATATGGGAGTACCCCGCCGGGGTTCACCCTATGCCAGATAGCTTTAGCGCCGACCCAAAAAACACTCGGATAGGGCTTCTGTTCACACACAAGAACGATGATTTCAGCGTGATTTCTGTAACGGAGTGAAACTGCGCCGGGAAGATCTTGAAAGAGGATCGTCGGTTTCTGCCACTCTCCTGCGTCGCAGTGTGAACAGGCTGACCGCGGAGTAGCAGTCGTAAATGAGTAGGAGCGAGGACTGGAACTCAATGAGACGGAAGTAAATGATGGGGAAAATAGAGAGCTTAGGCCCGGTTCAGACGCCGATCTTTTCATGAGCCGAACCTAATTCGAATTAAGGTCGACCTAAATTATTTAGACCGGCTGAATTGATTCAGACGCCGATCTTAATTCCAGCCGAACTAAATTCAAACGGAGAAAAATGCTCATTTCGGTCAAGCGACTTACAAAATACGTTATAATAATTCATGCATTAAGTTCGGTACATGAAAAGCTCGGCGTCTGAATCAAAGCCGTTCCAAAGTCGCTCCAAAGGCGAAATTCCCGGCTGGGCCAGGCGAAAAGAACGGCTAAGCCGTTCCAAATTGAAACGGGCGTTCCTAATTGATTCAGACGCCGAACTTTTCATGTACTTAATTCAATGTATTAGGTTCGGCTCATGAAAAGATCGGCGTCTGAACCGGGCCTTAATCAACAACGACGGTGATGGCTACTAAAATGTCACTTAAAAAAGTGAAGTCGCGCTGCTTCAAACTTGATCGCGCTTATTCCATCTCGTTCAATTCGTCAAATTTTGGCAATTTTTCTGGAGATGAATTCTTATAGGTTGTATCGAAGTTCAGGAAAAGAAAAGAAAAGTCGTTATCTTGGTTTCACGCCCTCCACAAAACGTGAACTTAGGCATTGGCCGAATTTATACTAGAGACGAGTTGTCCGTCTAATTCGTCTAAGTACAAACGAGTTTTGCTCCATAATTTGTCTGGATATTTTAAGTGGGAACGACCGCGGGAAACAGGAAACATTGCGAAAATATAGAAAGCAGTCCCTCTCAAGTGGAAACTTCGTCAAACAACCGTCTACGCTTCGTCGTGACACAATACAACCGTTTCATACTTCTTAACGTATGAGTCAGTTTTTCATATAAAATTAGAGACGGATAATCCGTCTGTTAGCACGTCTTCAAGACGTGCTAACAGACGAATCAGCCTCAGACGAAGTTTGCTAGAGACGGATAATTCGTCTTTAGCATAAATTCGGCCATTTTAACCTTGTAGTCGTGCAGTGACGGTAAAGAAATGTACAAAAAAGCGTGATGCACGTGCAGAGTGTTTTCACTCACGTGGCCAGCATCTATGCTAATTTATTGGAACAAAAGAAAGTATTTACACGAGAAAAGAGTTCAACTCCCTGAGGATTTTCTTGGTACGCCAACATGGCCGCCGTTTCATTGTTTTGGAACACCAATATGGCCGCCGTGACGTCATGTGAAAACGCTCTATACCTATTTTTTTGTAGTTTTGTCGTTCTCGTTAACGTCGCTGTCGTCGTTGTTTAAGCTCCCTAATTATAGTACACCAAACCCTCTCGGCCCACCGCTCCAGTACGATGTGTGATGTGGGTGAATGACTTGTTCCAGTTCTTTGCCTTGCTGTTCATACTGGTTACCGCTCGTTTCGATACAATTTTTTAAATTCCTTCGAGGTGTAAATAGTTTAGGCTTAAAGAACGAAGACTATTCACCCAAAATGTTTTTCTTGTTCAACTGCAAACTTTTCCTGACGTGATCGAAATTTTTTTGCAATTTCACTGCTTGAGTTCGTATTGAAACGACTTGTATCGAAACGACCGATTTCCGTTCATACTGTCCAGGTGATCTGTGACGTCACTGCGGGGGCCTGGGGAAAGAAATTTTAATGCCGTATCCCATAAACCAAAGCTGACGGAAAACGATTGAATTGAATTGAATTGGTGCGCGCGTTGGTTTATGGGATACGGCATTAAAATTTCTTTCCCCATGCCCCCGCAATGACGTCACAGATCACCTGGGTACCAGACAGCTTTTGTCAGAGTCGGCCGGTATAGTGTAGACACAGCCTAAGTCATCCTCATTCCTCCTCTCTAACTGTTTTCAGCGCGTTCTGACGGCCGAATTCGTTGATGCCTGTAACGTGGATGATGTTAAGGAAATCAAGCGAAGAGGACTGGACGTTGCTGACGTAAGAAATTATATTTGATTCGTCAAAGGGGTCTCCCAAGTATTTAAACTGATCAGGTTTTGGTTTTCTTTTATGCTTTGGCCTTGGTGAAAAATATTAGTGTAGATACCAGCTGGTAAAATTGGCGCTATGTTAGCCGAGGAGTTATCGCGAAGGAAATGTGTAGCGTGAGTCACGCGTGAAGTGAGAGGCTTTCTCGCCTCTCCCCCGTCCCCCTCGCACGTCACGTAACCTTCACGCTTCCTTCTCGGTTCACGCTCACGCGTGAAGCGTAAAAAACACCTCTTCTGCGATATGAGACAGGCACAAAAAGGCAAGTCCCGAGAGTGTCCAATATCAATTTTCTCCGAACAACATCAAGAGAAAAGGTTAGAGCGATTTTCGTATGACCTTGAAGGTAAGTGTTCGTTCTTTGTTTCATCAGCCAATGGATGAATAGATCAAAACATGGCCGCTTCGTTTTCCCGCCAAAGAAACCCTAATATGGAGAAGGCATTGTTCGATTGGCCTATCGTGTTGCAGTATGACGTCAAAGAAATTTCTAGAAAGTTCTTCGGGCATGAAGTTTGTTTACCCGCGCGTTTGCTTAGCCAACCAAAAGCCAGGTGCGTTTGTATCCGTTTCATACACCAATCAAATCGCTCTATTTCCGTTCGTTTGTTGTTTCTGTTTTGTTCGCGCGTTTTCATTTCAAGGTCATACGAAAGTCGCTCTATCACCACCAAAACTGGAACAATGTCGATCGTTTATCCATTTCTCGCAACTTATTCTTTAAGCAAATGTTTGAGATCAGTCCCGAGAATTTGCATGTGGATATCGGGGCTTAAAGGGTTAAAATAAGCAAAAACCAGCTTCTCAATCAAAAATCAAAACTGTACCCTGCGCTGAACAGCATTGTCAGTTTTGCAGGTGTTAATCTTAAAGGAGAGGTGTCACGGGAATTCTTGTCATAAGTTTGTTAAAATTATTAGCGAGTGCTCTATCTATTTGTTGGGGCGGCACCTGGATAACTTTCAAGAGAATCAATAATAGCACCTTGCGAGCAGAGGTTTCTTTCTGGCATGGCTTTTAGCATTTAGGAAGTCGCTCGCGTCGCTTGTCAGTCAAACCACGCGAACGCTTTTACAAATGCTAAAAGCCATGCGAGAAAGAAACCTGTACTCGCAGGGCACATTGAGAGGAAAGAAAAAAGGATTATTATAAAAACTTTTCCGAGATACATGACACAGCTTGAGAAAGGTTAGCTTCACTTTTTCAAATTGCAATTCATGGCACAATACAACCGTTTCATACTTCTTAACGTATCAGTCAGTTTTTCATTCTTACAAACACGTGTCTGGGTCTGTGCGTAGCTCGTTACTATGCGCCCTTAGTAGAAAAAAACAGCGTTAATTGCCCTTGGTTTAAAATAGGAGACATCTACACCCAGTGTACCTTCGGTAGTAGGCGGTAATTGCCCTTGGTTTAAAATAGGAGACATCTACACCCAGTGTACCTTCGGTATTAGTTTTCTTCCTCTGACTTTTGTCAAGGTTGATGAAAAAATGATCAAGGCATTTGGCGAGCAGTTGTTTCGCAGTGGCTTCATCCATGGTGACCCTCACCCCGCCAATGGTAAGTAAATTGACCTCCATTACGTTTTATCTAGAAATATTGTTGGCTACAATAGTACGCGCGCTCTGATTGACTGTTTTCTTGTAATGACCGGGCATTACTAGCTAGGTGTCCAAGGCATATACAATCTGTGTCTAACTTGATAGTGGACATCCTTATGGACATTCATGTTATGGTCAATTGACAGCTGTCAAAAAGGGTATCGCTGACGAGTGTCACCTGACCGAATCGCGGGCTAAAGTGTACAACTCATTGAGGTGACTTGATTTTTTTAAAGTTATCTGTTGACCAGTTGTTGGTTTAAATTGATCGCAGGCTCAGGTCCATAATGAAAAGGCCATATAACAAATAACTTATTAACCTCGCCTTTTCGGTCATTAAAGGGAAATCTCAGCGCTCGGTTTTCGATTTATTGACCTCGCTATCGTTCGGTCAATACATCAAGCAAGGCCTCTGTCTGAGATCAGATTTCCCTGTAATGATCGAACAGACGAGGGTAATAAGTAGTACATAATGCCAGAAGAGATGAATCTTATTTTAGTCACTTATAAGCTTCTTGTTGGTAGTTTTGGTCAGGAAAGGCCAAGATGGGAAAGCGGAAATAGTGATCATTGACCACGGACTCTACGAAACACTTCATCAAAGGTGAGTGTTGTTCACGGCAAATTTGACTTCACCCTTAAGACACCGTGAATAATCGACGTTCCCTAAGTAAAGGAAAGGCTTTAATTATTATTCGTTTACGTACGGTGTGATTTAACCCTCGTTGTAAGGTTCTTGCTTTAAAACGTGTCACTTATTCTGTTTTAGAGACAGACTACTTTTGTGTCAGCTATGGAAATCCATCGTCTTAAATGACCAGGAACGCATGCAGCATTTCAGTAAAGAACTTGGAGTAGACGGTAAATATCTGCTGAGTGCGGCAGAGCAAAATTTGAGGTGATGTTCACAGTAGCACAGCACTCCAGTCCTAAACGTACTCCAAGTAACTTTCAGTTGTAAACGCACACAAATCGGATTGGTTAGAACCTTCCGTGCATAAATGAGCTAAAAGGATCCACCAACGCTTGAGTATCAGTTACTTAAGAAAAATGCTAGAGTATGAAAATACGGCACTGAGCATGCGTTATGACGACAAGGCTTTGACGCAAATGTAAAGAAAAGGCGTGAACGTAGCAGAGCGCAGGCTCGATCTTCGCGTCGGGGCTTCAATAAGAGGCTGATTTAGCAACAGAACGGGAACGTCAGTTGACGGCGGCGCGCGCAAATCAAACTACTGGCTTGACCAATGGCAGAGCGGCAAATTGAGCACCGGAAGTCGCGTCGCGTCGCGAGCTTTCCTGTCGTCAACTGACGTTCCCGTCTTGTTGCTAAATCAGCCTAATAGCTAATGACTTTGATAATGTCCACGACAGCATATGATCATCATAATATAGTCTGCTCACAGTCCCTTTTTTTCCGTGAGATTGAGCTCTTACCGTCCGTCACGGACGGCCATCTTGGTGTCAAATGTACCGAGGGGATGGGTGTCAGGGTTTATGGCGGTTGCAGGGGGGGAGGAAGGCTAATTTGTTACTTATCCCCAGGCTACAATCCTGGACAAAAAGTGTTAAAAATTTTGCACTTTCTTACTCACAGGAGACCCACCTTGCGAATTTGGCGCTGTGATGACCCCTCCCCCACCCCTCCCTGGTCAATGTTGTTTAGTCTGGAGAAAAAATGTTCCGGCCACACTTCAACATTGTTTCTTTTGGGAGGTGGGGAGGGGTATATGTCTTTAGTGAACCGGACTTTAGAGGGAAGTACTCTAAAATTAGACATAAAAGGTACATTTTTCTTAACGTTTTTGTCCAAGATTGTAGGTTCGTTACCGGCACAAGATGGCCCTCCGCAAGGGCAGGTGCTCGTTTCTTACAATCTCACGGAAAATTAGTGAAATA
The DNA here is from genome assembly GCA_038088405.1 of Porites divaricata. Lineage (NCBI taxonomy): Eukaryota > Metazoa > Cnidaria > Anthozoa > Scleractinia > Poritidae > Porites > Porites divaricata. Next base: position 10,028,839 of record JBBMOI010000016.1, read on the forward strand.
GTGGAATGCGTACAGTCTAATCACAATAACAGCGTGGAAACGTTTTTTTTTTTTTTTTTTTTTGCAGATTATGAGAATTTTTGTCAGATTCTTTTACAGCGGCCATTTGCATGGGGAAGTGCGGGCATGCTTTTCACGACACGTGTAACTGAAGAGGATCTGTCCATCATGACTAAACTCGCTCAGGGCCACTTTTATAAAGTCATCAATATTCTCAAACAACTTCCGAAGAGCATGCTTTTGGTTTTCAGGTGAGGATGATCTCCTCAATCTGGGGTCTTTAACCCCAGATTGAGGACATATACCCCCTCCCCACCTCCCACGCATAACCCTTTCAGTCCCAAGAATGAGCAAAATCTATTTTCTCCTTCCAATATCAATAAACAAGCACGAAAAATGTTATGAGAGTTTTTAAAATGATCAGTTAAGGGAGAATGCTTTCATTGATCTTTAAATGGGCTGAGTATCAGGCCTTCCCTTAGGGGTCATGGGAGAGGAGATTTTAGGGGGAGGAGAGGCTGTCTCCCCTTTTCGCTTCTTTCTTCTTCTCCCCTCCCCCCCCCCGGAACGCCTGATACTCAGGCCAATCTTTAAACAAGATCTCTCTGATAATATTTCTAAGTAAATTTATGGAGATCATATATGAGGATATTTGAGTCTTAAAGGATTAAGAGGGGTTACTCAAGGAAGTTTTGTACGGGAGGTTCCGCCCCGAGGTCCAACCCCTTACCCTTTTATCTACCATTTTTGACAGAAAAGTTACCCCTTTCGTATACCTTCTACTCACAAATATCACCCCTTTCAAGTTCAGAACACTGCATCCCTTTTAACCGCTGCAAATGCACCGTCTTTTTTAAATGAATAAATCACTAAACCAGTACGTTTTCTTGTCCCTTTCTCAGCCATTAACAAATGCACTTTATTCGAGTGTTAATGTATTTAGCACGTAAAAATAGGGTCCCCAAATAGTACTTTCGTACTGGAGACGGGACCGCCATTTTACGTGGTCATCCGAGTCACGCAAAGGTCTCGCCGCCTGCAGTGCAAAAGGAGTACCTTCATTTCTCAGTTATTTTAAGACCCTGAGTATTGTTCCGGCCCCGGGAATCGAAACCGCGACCTCCCTCCTCCATAAAACTCGTTTGCAAGCCCTTTTTGGTCTTTTGCAGACGGAAATGACAGATTTCTGTGCCCTTTGGGTCCTTTGATATCCCTGAAGCCTGACAAAAAGGTACCCCTTTCGGGCGGAGCCTCCACCTATAGGTCATTACAAGGAGTGCCCCCTCCCCCCGCCCCCCGCCCCCCCCCCCCCCCCCCCGCGGGTCTGAGGGTCGTAAGCAACGTCTTTCGGGTAAATGAAGTGTTACCCAACCTTCAATCCTCCCTTAAGTTCCCTTTGTTTTACATTTGCAGTGGCTAAGACTTTCAGTTTCTTTCTTTCTTCATTATTAGAAATTTGAACACCGTCCGAGCCATCAATCAAGAACTAGGTGAACCCGTAGATAGGTTCGTTCTTATGGCCAAGTGGTGAGTGGGAATGTACTGTAATTTTGTCTTTGGTTGCTATTTTACAAGACAGCCCACGCCTACAAAATCTTAGCCTGGTAACGAAAACAGACCAGCCAATTTCCCCGGGCTCTCTCCCATGAAAATCCTCTGAGAACCTCCTTAACAAAGCCAAGAAGAGATATTCTTATTGTCACGGGAAGAGCTAGTTCCCTGTTGTAAAATTGACCATGTCGTCGAGGTTTAACTTAATTTTTTGTCTTTTCAACGACAAATATTTTCTTCCCTGTCCTTTTCCTTTGTAAATTCGAATAGTATTCACATGAGGTCACTTTTACCTTCGTTTTAACCTTTTTTAAAGTCCCAGTAGTGACCATCACCAATTTTCTCCAAAAGATATCCATAAATTGTCAAGAGCAAAGTCTATTAGAATTAATAATATGATCACAAAGAGAAACGTCTTTGATCTTTTATCAAATTCTCTCAACTAAACTGGAGAATTTGTATGCGGATATTATGGCTTAAGGCTGCATGCAAACGGACGCAACAACTCCCAACATTGTTGCGCCAACAGTGTTGGGCGTTGTTGCGTCCGTGTTGGCAGTGGTGTGCAAACGGATGCAACAACTCTCAACATTGTTGGGACCTACAGTGCATCGTGGGAAGGATTTCCTTGCTAGCGGAGGTCTCTCATTTTTGCCTCGTCGTGAAAGAACTCTGCTAGCAGGAAAGGGAAGGATACAACCCATAAGTCTTTGTAAACCGTGCGTAATGAGCGTGCGTGGCCCCAACAATGTTGGAAGAGCTGTGCAAACGGATCCAACATTGTTGCGCTACGCCTCGGCGATCACGGAACAAAAGAAGTGTTGGGAGTTGTTGGCTGAAAAGTTTGACCGGTTTCAAACTTTGCGCAACAACATGCAACAGGTTGTGCAAACGCACGCAACATGTAACATCCAACAATGTTGCGTCCGTTTGCACGCAGCCTAAAGGGGCTTAAAGGGTCTTAACAGAGGCTTGGGGTAACTCGGAAATGGTCTGTTTGTTATTTCATCTTTTCTTTCATTCTGACAGCCAATTTTTCTTTGTCTGTTTTTTTGGTTTGTTTTTTTTTTTCTTTTTTGTAAGGGCTATACAAGGGCCTTACGTAAGGCATAACATTCTATAAACGATAAAAGTTTTGTCCAAAACTAAATTTGCAAAACTGATCTTTTTGGCCGCGTGATACTGGGTCCAAGTTATGTCGAATTGTATTATGGGACTGTTTTGGATCTTTTGCTTTGATTAGCTAGTGACAAAGTTGCGCAGGAGACTGCCTCCAATTTCACTTTCAAGTTTCCTTTCTTTCCAATTTCAATACAGTCCCACAGTGCATTTTTGACACAACTCCGCTCCAGTCTCGCGCGTGACCATCTCACTGGCCAGTGCAAGAAACCTCCCTACCCCCCTCCCCCCGCCACTTATAGTCAAACGTATAGAACTCACGTTGAATGCTTATCTGTTCAGTAATGATTACTACCATCAGATTGACGGCGGTGCGTCATTATTATTATTATTATTATTATTTATTTATTTATTTATTTTATGGCAGTGCCATTGCTGGAGTTCACGGAGACATTAACAACCAAGGTGTCTTGTTCAAAGTAAAAACATCTGTGGAATCTTTTGTCCTTGAGACGAGAATAAGGTAGGACCCATTTAGCGTAGCTTTGTGCGCGAGAAAAACGTCAGAGCTCCTCAGTAGACTGTTTGCAGAGGGTATCTTGAGTGTCTTGTCTCCGGCTCACGTTTAATTTCTCTATGTGACGCAGAGATTCCGACCCTCCCGTTTGGGCCGGAAACCTCCCGTTTTTGGCGAATCTTTCCGGCCTCCTGACTTAGCTTAACGTTCTCCCAGTTTTTGAAAAACTTCCATTTCTTTGTTTAACCAGTCTTTTTAGCATGCTTCTTTACCGTTTTTCTGTGGTTTCTCAGCCATTTTTACCCTTTTGGCATCCGTCCATGAGCCCACAATAATTTTCCGCGCGGTTTTTCCATTGACTGTGATCCCAAAATGCAGGAAATGGCATCTTAGAGGCACATATCTCAACGTTTTCCCCGAGGGACCATGCTCCCTGACCTAAAGGAGGCTCGCGCCTTCGGCGTCCGTAGGATCGACTGTGCCGCTCCTTAAACCTCCCTTTTTCAGTTGACAGGGTTGGGGAGGGGAAGCAAAAAATAATTTCTCGTTTACAACCCCATTTCACAATTTAACTGCCATATCTCAAGCAAATAGTTTTGCCAATTTCAATTCTACCCTGACAGGTAAATCGTCGCTAAAGTAGTTTTCTTAGCATTGAGGAGATTTTCCAAATAATAGCCGAAAAATCCTTATTTAATTCTTACTTTTTTTATCATAGAATCATGAGCTTTAGAGCATGGATGGTAGAAACGTACATTCGGGTTCTCCAGTACCTGGGGCGGGCACCAAAAGACTTGGACAATTTAACTTCAAAGCTGAAGACACTGAACGAATTGGAATTCACAGCGGCAGAGCAACCAAACAGAAATGCGGCCTTTCCCACATAACAATATAAATGAAACATGAACTTTCTATTTTCTTCAGCACAAAAGACGGGCATCAAAACACTTTGACGCCCTATGTAAGGAAATCCGGATTCCAGAATCTGGGAAATTTTGCTGGAGGAATCCCGAATCGTGTGCTTTACAAACTGGAATCCCGCTAACGATCGGAATTCGGAATCCGGAATCCAAGACTGTCATCATGGATAATAGAAATGCGGTGAGCATTCGGAAGTCAGCCACACGCGGTCGTTGCACGCGTGCTGAACAAGAATGCTGTATCATGACAGTCTAGAAACAATACAAAACTCCCAAAGCACAAACTCATCCAAAACGCTAAAAATATTCAGTGTTTATTCAAGTTTGGTCTTACAGAAGATAATGTCACAGTTTTTCAATGACTATGAAATTCAGCATCCGGATAGTTAGTTAATCAATTGTGGCCCTGAAAAAATTTGAAGGAAAAAAAACTACGAATTTTTAAGAAAATGCTTTTTTCGTGAGAAGGACTCTTAAATGCTGGAAAAGGTCAACAAATATCTAAAACAATAATTTCCATATGTTTGCATTGCTCAAAATCGCGTGCATTTACAAGGCCCTAAAGTTTTTTGCTGACTTGCAAGGACCCATCTGTTATAAAGATCCCTAAAAAAAAGGGATCATAGTTTATTAGATATAATAGTGCCTGTAAAGTTTGCTTTTCATTTTACATAAATTATGACCTAAATTCGGAAACCGCTTAATTTCTTGCGCTGGGTCTTTGCGATTTTGGTGAAACTCTGTTTTACGCAAGGTACTAATATGTAGCCGAGAGATTTTCACGAAAAATTGCCGGTAACAGCAGAATTTCGACTCAGACCCTAAAGGGGCGTGGCACTATAACCACGTGACATTTACTCCGATCGCAAAAAATTTTATGCTGTATTGTAGATTGATCTATATGTTATCCATGCTATATGTTAGACTTATGATCAAAGTAAAGGTGGGGATACCAGCGTGCTTCAAAGTAGGATGGTACCCTCACAAAATAACTGGGTCGAGTCCGTCACCTTAAGCAAATCGCTACGGCGACCTCTACTATTGCCTCTACTACGGCGGTCGTGGATGCGTCACCGTAGCCTGCCAAATTTCAACTTTAAGCAAGCGGCACCCCAAACAGTGACTACGAGGCTTCTCGCTTATTTCCTTCGCTGTTAGTAAAACGCATGCGCAGGTAAGACGTAATTACTGGAAATCCAGAAGCGTCAAATACTTTCTTGATAAAGTGAAGACAATGTACGATAGGTTTTAAAACCAGTGATTGTAAAAAAATAGGAGAAAAGTCGAATTTTGTATTCACGTAGTAGCGACTAAGCCACATCACAGGTCTTCACAAAAGGGAGTTTAAGATACCACAAAGGCGACGAGGGCGAAAACATCACTTAAAAAGTGACTTCGCGCTCTTTGAAACTTCAGCGCGATTATCCCAACTCACCCACTTTGTCCAATATAGGAAAACTTTCCTAGAGTTTAACTCTTAAGAAAAAAATTCAAGTTTAAAGAGAGAAAGAGAAATTCGTCGTCGTATGTTCACGTTGTCGATAAAACGTAAAATAGACAATTTTACAGTTGTGGACTTAGTATCCTAGCCTTCGAGTGAATGTGAGGCTGACGGTGACCTTGTTTTGATACAAACCTTCTTTGCTTTGTTATGGAAATTATACTAACACTAGTTAGCATAAGAATAACTTGATATACATAATAAAGCAGGAAGGTTTGTATCAAAACAACGTCAACTCCAGCCTTGCTTCCATCTTTAACTGTAAAATGGCCTTTCAGGCAATTCACATCATAGGGGGTGTTACATGAGAAAACTCGCACCGGCACGAGTTTCATACCGACATGACCTTTTCATTTCGTATCGCGTTTACAAGATGACTGGGTTATTTCACATCTCGTTATTTGAAGGTACACTTCATGTTGATAAAATGCACGTATGATTCAAAATCGCGAACATTACGCATTCGCTACCCGTTCCAGTCTACCGGCAGACCGATTTCACACCGAAACGGGTGGTCGTTTCGTGTTTACATGATACCGTTGCGAGATTTCGTGCTGGAGTGAAATTCTCGCCCCGGTGCGACAACCGGAGTGAACTCATGGCGGGGCGACTCGCGCCGGCATGACTTTTTGTGGTGGTATCATGTAAACAAATGTAGAGCCATGAGAGGGAACCGGAGTGAACTCGTCGCGGCGCGAAAGTCGCCCCGGTGTCATGTAATCACCCCCATAGTCGTGCAGTGACGGCAAGAAATGAACAAAAAAGCGTGATGCACGTGCAAAGTTGTTGTCTTGCTAACCAAAACCTATTGCCTTTTTGACGTTCTTATTGCCGTCGCCGTAGTGACATCTTAAACTCCCTATTGTAGGATTTGGCGCTACGGCGAAAGGTCATCTCCAAGCATGCGCACTGCGTCATTTTTGGGCTTTTTCGCGTAGTGCTGGTCGCAGTAGCGATTTGTTTAAAGTCCCTGATAGGGCAAAGACGACTGCGACTGTTTGTCAGTAAGTTCGTCAGTTCCGTGTGAACACAGCGAAAATATTGAACGGTTCCGTATGAACGAAGTGTCCGGTCAAATTTTTTATGGAGTTCGCCCAGTGTCTGATCCAGGGGAGAGGCCCGGGGGACCCGCCACCCCCCTCCCCTTATTTTTAGACCAAACTGAGGCCCGAAGCGCGGGGAAAAAAATTTTTTTGGAGACCAGGTCCCCCTCTTATCTGAAGGTCTGGATCAGCGACTGTCGCCTTTAGTCTTTTCATAAATTATTCTTACGCACATATGCACTTCATAAGAAGAAAAAGCAGCCCTGATATTGTCACATCACCTTCATGAGGCATTCAAACCGTACAAGCTGAAGAGATCTACTCATCTTGATTTATAGTGATTAAAAGGTAAGCCTTTAACTGTAACACCTCAACAAATTGACTTCTAGCTCAAGAAAATAGTCTCTTGAAAGTTCTAATAGCTGAAATGGCTCCTAATTTTGTTGATCTCGCCACTTTAACATTTCCCATAATAAACTTTGTTTACCCTTCCCCCGCCAAAAAAAAAAAAGCATAAGATTCGTTTTAAGTTTCTCCTGGGTATTACAGTAGTCAAAAGAGAAAGCGGAAAAAAAGGGTTTGGGGTGGGGGTGGGGGGGGGGGGTAGGTAAACAGGGTGTATTATGGCCCCGCGATGGTCACGAATTCGATTCAGAGCCTAAAATCCGCCTACTGTTCTTCATTTCGAACTCCTATTTAGAATATTGCTCCGGGGGCAAAGTTTTTATCGGCCGAACGATTGGTCGAGTTAGCAGGCGGTATTTTACAGGCATCCAGCTGCGGATATTCGACAAGAAGTCAAACTTCGTTTTATTAACTTGCCAGAAAACCTCTTAACGTGTATTTTCTAAACACAGCCCAAAATCACCGGATGGTATCTATTTTTATAGTGTGGTGCTGGACAAAGTCGGAAAATATCATCTACACTTCAAATTCTAATTTATCATCTAACCCTAAGGCTTTATGTCGTTGCGTTTGAGTAAATTTTTCCTGTGAATTGTATTTTCACATTGCTAGAAACCGTTTTAAGTGGATGTCAAGGAAAAATTTAAATTCGACCTATTCACTTGCGTCGAAGCAATAATGTATTTCTGGCTAGTTTCAATTAAATGGATGAAACAGGCAGTTAAAAAAAAGACGAAGAAGAACGTTTTCTTCCTTTTGCCTCCCACTATTTCGAAAACAATTAATTAGCTCTGAGTTTACACAATAGAACTGAGAACGATTTATAAAAATATAGTTGTATTTTTTTCAGTTTTCGCCTTTTCAAATGTCAGTTAGCATATAGCTTGCTGGGCGAATGATCAATAAGATGTTTTCTAGACGTCACCATAGTTTTATCTTGATGTGTCAAGTAAGACAAATATGCCGTAATTGTTTTATGAAAAATCACCAAAATTTTGACTTAAAAGCGCTTGACGCTTTTTAAAGCGGTGGTTAATGAATGTAAAGATAATATTCAACGGCGCTTCATATTTTATAACTCGCATTCAGAAGAAGAAAAGACACGATACGTTATGCCATAGGTGAGTTTATTTCTGTGAACGAACTGCTTTGCCTGCACTACTAGCCAAGTATTAAAAGAACTGAGTATAGCTTCAGGAGAATCTGTTCTTCTATTTCGGAAAGTTAAGAGGCAGCAATTACGAAACATAAACAGTTTTCTTTCCTCTTTTCAGAGGAACTATTTGCTACGAGTTTCAAACAAACTAGTATATCCAACAATCTGATAAACTCTGAATATGGAAAATACCTCTTTGCTAAAATATCAACAGAAATTATGCACATTTAAATGATGTATCACGTATTTTCACGAGAGTGTTTAAAATGATTTGCAACAAACAGAATGTTTGCTGCGGAACAGTCATTTAAAATCTACACGAATTCAGTTTACGTTGTGTTCGATTCATCCAGCCTTTGTAACATATTTCAAACCGATTCTGAAGGTGAGTGTAGCAAATTAAGTAATTCTCAATAGATCACCTCTTGATAACATAAAGAAAAGAAATACCTTCGACTCTATCTTAGCCGGGACACCTTGAGTTGGTCCCTGCCTTTCTTTACTTCAAGTTTATTTGACTCTCTAAAAGACGGACATCTCTCGAGGACCAAAGTTGTCCGTCTTAGTGGTGAGAAAATTCCATAACTAAGGCCTTGGTTACACGGAAAACCTTTGTTGAGAAAAGACTTTGCCTAACAATGAGATATTTAAATACCGAGAAGCTCATCGCAACTTTATGCAGTCGCTAAAGAAAGCCCGGGCTTGACGGATCTGCGATAGTGGTTCAGCGCACCAACCAATTGAGCTAGTAAGCCAACTGGTCTTTAAATTTGTTTTTTTTTTTTTTAATATACCCGGGAAGGATGAAGATGAAATGATAGATACATGAATTTCTTCTCTTCATCGTTTAATGAAATATTTGGTGAAAACACTGAAAAACCTCTTGAATATTTCATACTGGAATAACAGGATGGAGCAGCAATTCTCATTCAATTTTTCCAGCGCAACACATCGTTCCATCTGCACTGGTACATGGGAAAATCAAATGGTCGACGTTACAACAGAGAAGAAACTATGACAAAGCCATCCTTACGTATAAGTGCTTGAATAATCAACTGGAGGGACTAGACACAAACTATTTACGTCACTCAGAAATACATAACTACAATACCAGACAAAAGGATAATTTTATCTTGCCTAAACCGAGAACTGAATATTTGAAACGAACTTTTAAGTATACTAGTATTGCTTTATGGAATTCACTTCCAAAAACCATACAAAACTCTGACTCTATAGCGGGTTTCAAAAGACGAGTCAGTGCTATATAGTATTATATTTACTGACTGAGTTTGAGCAATGACTGCAACTTTGATCATGTGTATTAGTTTCCATCTTGATTGTACTTATATAGTATCATGTATGTATTTATCTAATTTACATTGTAAATTTTTATTGTTTTATATTGTATTTTATTGATGTCAGGGGCATTAGGAAGAACAGTTATCTGATGGTGTTCCCTGGTTAAATAAAGCTATTATTTATTTATTATTTATTCCAACATTGTTGCGACAGTTTATTTCGAATTCGTACAGCATTGTTACAACACTTTTCCAATAATGTTACCCTGTAATCGAGCGTCGTTGCAAATCGTCTCGTGTAACGTTGCCTTTAAATTTCAAAGCTCAACAATCCCATTGCAAAAAAAAATGCATGGAGCGGTTGCTATCAGCAAAAACATTCTTCTAAAAGTTATCCTTACCTTGTTAGACTTGTGAACGGGGAGAGGCACATTTTCGTGGGGGCACTAATTCTGTGCTTTGGCCGAGGATGTGTGCGCTTACACGATATTTTTCGAATAAGAATCATTTTTGGAAACTATTTAAACATGACCAGTGAAGTGGTGGTTTTACACAAGTCAATTTTAGAATACGTGATAGCTAGAGGGTTATTCTCATAAGGGAGCGTTTAATTATGTTAAAATTTATAAAAATATTCAAGCATTTCATTTTATATGCCGCTTGAAATAGAGGTATTTTAGAGCACTTCTCAAAGTGGTAATGGTGTTGTTTCCCTCGAAGACCCCGCGATCTATATCTTTTTCACAAAAGTAAAAGAGCTTAAGGACAATTTCTTACGATTTGTAAGGATTTCATTGCTGTCACAACGAAATCAAAACCATAAGATCTCCGTGTCTGAAAGTGATGTTTCCTGTGGATCTCGTAAATGACTGGAAACGATCGTCTGAGCGCAGAAGGCGGGTTCCTTTCTCGATGAAAAAAAAAACCGAACGGAAATATTTTGGAAACCGTCTTATCAGAGGTCTAAGCTAAACGATATTTTTGTCACATTATCAATCATGAATTATCCTGTTCCAGGCCCCAAGATAGTAAAATGGCTCATAAATCCTTTTATGATATTTCTTGGCCACATTACTTAGTTACTTAGGGGGTGTTTACATGAGAAAACTCGCACCGGCACGAGTTTCATACCGACATGACTTTTTCATTTCGTATCGCGTTTACAAGATGACTGGGTTATTTCACATCTCGTTATTTGAAGGTACACTTCATGTTGATAAAATGCATGTATGATTCAAAATCGCGAACATTACGCATGCGCTACCCGTTCCAGTCTACCGGCAGACCGATTTCACACCGCAACGGGTGGTCGTTTCGTGTTTACATGATACCGTTGCGAGATTTCGTACCGGAGTGAAATTCTCGCCGGGACGACTCGCGCCGGCATGACTTTTTGTGGTGGTATCATGTAAACAAATGTAGAGCCATGAGAGGGAACCGGAGTGAACTCGCCGCGGCGCGAAAGTCGCCCCGGTGTCATGTAAACACCCCCTTAGTTGTTTCATACTGTCAGTGCCTATAATTTAATATCTCTTGAAGAACCAAAGTTTTCGATTCCAATAGACTTGCTACAAGTCGACCTCTCATAAGTTCTTAGTATAAGTTAGCGAAGCGAGCTTCGATGCATAAGGTCGCGCAACGACCGAGCGAGTGAGCGACGAATTCATAACCAAACAGGAAAAAAATAAAGGACTTTTAGAAAGCCTACGATTCCAACTGAAAGCGTCACTTTTGAAGAGCCGGCAGCGAGATTATTTAATACCTTACCTGATAAGCCAAGGCAAGAAACTGACTATGACAAAATCCATAGGTTAGCGAAGAAACTTACGTCATCCAAAGAAGAAAGCGTATAACTGATTTTTTTATTTTTCCTCTGCTTCTTTAACCAATGTTCAAATTTTTATTGCAGCTTTTTTTTCCCAATATTTTACCTTGATAATTCTCCTTTTTATGAATATGTAAAGCTACTTTCTTTTTTGTTAACATCCTGTACATGTCATCAATTTTTTGTATACCCAAACATATTTCACAAAAACCTAATTTCACAAAACCTAATTTTGTGAAATAATAAACTGTAGTTAGGGCACATTGTAGCTAGTATTAGTAGGCGAAGAGCCACCTCGTGGATGCACTACTAATATTAAAAGTCGTTCTTATTACTGTGCAGTAAACAAAAAAGATGCGAAAAACGGGTACTTGAAGGCTCATCACCAAACAAATTAAACAATATTTGTATCAAGGCGGACGGGATTACAGTCTTTTTTAACTGATGTAATTTTGGTGTGGTTTCAGCGAGGGAGGACATTTAGTTCGCATCGAACATGAAGCAATCCGAGGACACATTTTCTGGGAACAAGAGCGACTTCTTAGCATATGGCCTTGTAATGTTCTTCATTCTGACCATCGGATTCCTCGGCAACGTTCTGACCCTTTTCGTCCTTATACGGCCTGAACACCGCATGCGCAACCTGACCCCTCTAATGATCAACCTTGCTCTAGCTGACATATTTATCATAATTTTTGGCTACCCCGTGGTAATCCAAGCTAATATCCGTGGGAACTTGCCCGAAAGCTCGCACTGCATTTGGGGAGCATTTGTCAATGGTACGGTTGGCATAGCGTGCATTTTCACGCTGACTGAAATGAGCGTGGTATCTTACATCGGACTAAAGCAAGTGAACAGGAATTCCAGATTTTCAGCGCGTCAAAATGCCTACTTAATTGGTGCGTCGTGGATATACGGTGGTCTATGCATGCTGCCGCCTCTGTTGGGGTGGAATCGTTTTGTTGTTTCTGCTTCTAGACTTAGCTGTTGTCCGGACTGGGTAGGAAGATCTGCTGCGGATACAGCTTACAATCTTCTACTTGTTTTTTTCGGTTTCTTTATTCCTATTGTAGCCATAGTGATCTGCTATTACAAAATTTACAAGTAAGTAGCGGTTCAGTTATGATCATTTCTTGTGTTTACTTGTAGTGTGCTTTTGCAGGAGCCTATCAATATTAATAGAGAGCTTTAGATTCGAGGATTAGGGCGACTACGAGTACGAGATTTTCTCAATGCTGATTAGCGCACGGCGTGAGCCAGTGTCATTTTGGCGGGAAAATGAGATAGCCGTCATCATCATGCCGTAGTGGCGGGAGCAAGTTATCAAATGTAAGAAGTTTTATCATTTTGCTGTCGGGAAAGGGCTAAACCTTCTCCTATAAAAATAACCGCACTAATTTTTCACGTGAAAAATAGTACAATGAAGCTTTCCGGGTCAAATCTCCTACTCATACTCAAATTTAAAGCTCTCTATTAATAGGCTCCTGGATCTGTTGTGAGTCCACTAAGGAGGCGCTTTGGGGGAAGACACGCGTGTCTTCCTTCCCTGAGCGAGCAACTCTTCTTGCACACCTGGGAAAACAAAAGTGGTGAGTGTGATCTTTTATTCACTTATTACAGTCCCCTCGTACATGCAATCATTCGTTTGCTTGGTGGGCTATTTTGTTTGTTGACGATTGATCTGGTTAATTTGAATATTCCAGTTGTTGCTGCTTGCTAGTGAACAGGGAGTACGAAATAAATACTTTTGTTTTTCATTTTTACACAATAAGATTTTTTTCTGATCTTCCTTCAGCTTAGTTCGCAGAAATATCGTGCCAGGAAACCTTGAAGTACAGCTAAGACAACGAAGGTCCAAGATTAAACTAGTGCGGATTACAGCCACGTCTGTCGCTGCGGTCATGCTGAGTTGGGCGCCATATAGCTTTGTGAGCCTCGTAGCGACGTTTACAGGAAAACAGGTGATAGAATTGTGGGAAGCTGAAATTCCTGAGTTGTTGGCCAAAGCCTCCGTGGTTTACAATCCAGTTATTTACGTCATTATGAACAGCCAATTCCGAGCATCTCTATTCCGTATTTTACGGTTGCGCAGGCACTCTACAGTTCCCTTGATAGTCACGACATACCGGTACAGCATAAGGCCTAGCGCAGATCGTCGCCATAACAACATGGAACAGTCCAGAGGAATAAGTCTTCTCAAAATACCCTCCGCCGCAGAAAGTCAAATTTTGCATCAAGTAACTTTTAAAAACATGTAAAGCATTGACATGAATTTTTTAATAAAAGCATCTCCGTTTTGAATTTTCAACCTTTTTTAAATAGGACCTTATCTTACGAATTACAGTTTGGTTCACAGAAGTCTGAAATGGGGGAAAAGCTAAAAAATAGGTAAACCACACTTGTTTTTAAGCATGTACAGTGCGAGCATTCTCTTTTTGCTCGAAAATCTGTAAGCGAGTGTGATATACGAAAATTTGAGCAGCGAAGCCGCCAGCAGCACCAGTACTGGCGCCCTCACAACTCGCTGCTCGCGGCTTCAAGCTAGAATACTCACATATCTATTTCGCAATCGCTCTCGCTCAGTCACAAATTATCGAGCAAAAGAGAGACCGCTCGGTTCTCTCCTCCACAGAGACCCCTTTCGTCGTAGGGAAAGCTGGAGAGAGTGGAAAATAAAAGCACGCGTTGCAATTTTTACACGCCAATTGCACATCTCCCATAATTAGCAATTATTGAATGAGGTTGAGTAGGATATGAATAATTCTGTAGATCGAGGGGGGTGTTATTCACAGAGGCCGAAAAACAAACAAAACATGCTAACCTTGGTGGACGTAAGTTCATATCGATAATGGATCTTTATTGTGATGTTTAGGAGGTAAAGGTCTGTTCAGGTCTACAGTTATACTCCAAAGAGCAGATGTCCTCTGTCTTCATGCTGTTCTTGCCATGATTATAGACAATATCGACTGTACTGTCGACTGTTCAGCTAGTTTGTTCTCACTACCAAAACAACTGAGCCTCGTCCCAAGGTTTTCTGGGTTAACGGTTCAAAAAACTGCAACCAGGCTGCACTTTTGACGTCACTTTGACGTCATCGATTTAAAATGACAAAATTCTTGCCAAATTTGGTCAAAATTAAAGTAGCTGGTTACGGTGAATTATGCGTGTGGTTTTAACCAATCAGAAACGGGGAAAAATTTTGAGTGAATAAAAATGCACCTTATTTGCCCCCCAAATTTTGCATAAGCATTGTACTTAATTTCTCTTGGGACGGCTGTAATACCCAGGAGAAATGAAAAACAAAGGAATGCAAAGGAGTGAGAGGTCAGAGTTAGCAAAATAGCAAATAAAATAGCAAAACAAAATTACCGGTAAGGTTATTTAAAAACTGCAATCAGCAGGACTTACTGAAAACGGGATGCGGGAAGCGAAAGGGAAGAGTGCCCGCCTATTTCTATCATATTAAAATTCACTAAAAAACTTGACGTACAGTTTCTATTTTTTTTATCTTGCACTATTACACTTGAATGCTCTCTCTAAATTCTCGTGTTCGTGAAATGTTTTGAATCGCTATTTTGTTTAGGCCATTAACAGTTTTTACAGACGTCAACTGTGCATGATTTTTAAAGAGAACAACAAAAACCATCTTTCCTTTTGATAAATATTTCATTGACGTTCAGATGTCATTTTTCAGTTGCAAACTAAAAACATACCCTGACTTAACTGCTTGCTACTCTGGCTATCCTGCCTACTACTTCAAAAAGATTGTGCTGGGCAGCTGATAGAAAGCAGGAGCTGTTTTTTGTGAGTGCAAGTGGTTTTTCTGCGGTAGAACCAAAGAATGGGAATACTGCCAGTTTTTGGGTAGCTAACGCCGCTTCTACATGACATGGAGAAACGTTGTCCCGGGTACTAGGTTTTAAATTAATTAATCAATAAACGATCGTAGAAGTAGCACATCCACTTAGTGGTTCTTCGTCTACCTGATTCCTGGTCGAGTGAATTAGAATTTGGAAATGTTGGTTTTTGAGGAGAGGGGAAAACCGAAGTACACGGAGAAAAACCTCTTGGAGCAAAGGAGAGAACCAACAATTAACAAACACAACCCACATATGGCTTCGACGTCGGGATTTGAAACCGGGCCACATTGGTGAGAGACGAGTGCTCTCACCACTGCGCTATCCTTGCTTCCTTAGGCTTTATCTTTCCAAAGGTAGCTAGCGTTTGTTTTTAAATCCTGGGTGTGCTTCCTTTGGCAAAACTTTTGGAAACCTAAGAAGGGATATTTAAACCTAAGGCAACCCTCTCGAAATCTCCTAAGAACCACTAATTGTAAGCCATGAGTTCTTTCTTTTACATTTTACTGAAAGCAGGTATCTAATTAAGTTTGAGGTCATTGGTTTTCCTACACTTTTCAACAAGACAATAAACAGAATTTGTAGATGGGAAGTTTTTTCATAGCGTTTGATGAACGTGTCGTCTGTGAATCCAAATGGAAGTGTGCGTGAAAATAGTTTTAAAACATTCAATGACTCTTGCAATCGAAATCAATTAAACGGAGCAGCAACATTTCAATATACAATCGGATACGTTTATACATTTAGATCTTTTATCTTGCCGGCGACCACATAGTTACGAGGAAACCAAAGCATCTATGCATATTAGTGTATTTATAGTTATTTCGACAAATCGCCATGTTATGCACGTCACAGAGCAGCTGATACTGTCTGAATTCAAGTTATGCCTGTGTCTCAAACCAAACTTTATTTATGCTTATATGTCTTTGGACCAAACTGAAATTCCTTTTAGTTGCTACAAGGAATGAACGTAAAATGAAATGAAATGGTAAAGTATAAGAATTATTATTTGAGGTCGAAGCCCTAGACAAACACCATTCGGAAGGGTGTCAAGGTGTTTTTTTGTATTCTTCGTTATGCGTAGGAAAGTATCGTTTTCAAGAAATACTTTATCATTGTCAGTTAGGCGAGCTGCCAAGGAAAAGCCTCTTAATTTTCTTAGAAAATCGATGGGCTTCAGAACGGAGACACAACACTGCACTTTTTGCAAGCAAGTGACTTTGTCAATTTAATACCGGGCCTTCAAAAGAGAAAATGTTTGTGTTTAAATACGGAATGACAAACGTTACTACTGAGATCAAGAACCAATAATAAAATCTCAATGTTAGTTTCGTGGGCTGAAGAGAAATAAAGAAGTAAAAATTAAAGTAATTCTATCTTTGGAATAATAGAATAAAACACGTTTGTCGAGAAATTTCCTTTGTCCGGAATAGATAGATTTTTTCGAATGGAATAACATTTTTTTGACTAAAGCACTTAATTAAATAACGAAAATTTTCGAGTAAGAAAAACGAAATTATGAACTTCCCATTTTTCCCTTTAAAATCCTCCATAAGTTGTTCCTAGCATCTTTTATTGTGTTTTGCATTGCTTATCACCATGGCAAATAAACTTTTCCCCGAAAAAAACAGTACAACCTCAATTTCACATATCTTTTCAATCTCACATCTCCCTTACCATATTTTTTTTGATAATGAACTATATAAATGAAAAATCTGTCTTCTCCTGTTTCGAGTTTCGTTTTACACTCCGCGATTGTCAACGGAAGTTTTTCTTGCATAGTCCTGTTTTCGTCGTAAGTTTTGTTATTCTGACATCAATTTCCGTGATTCAGAACATGCAGCATCTATATGAAATATTTTCCCGGGGAAACGTTTTAATCGCAAGCCGCAGGTGAAAGGTATTTAAAAGACACACCAGCACAATTATTATAGTTTTTATAAAAATATAGCCAGGATCTAGTTTAACTATGAATAGATGGCCTTCTATACAAATTTTTAAACTATCTTTAGTCTAAGACTATGAAGTTGAAAGAATTCCTTGCAACGTCTCCTTGTGACCTCCAAATTGATTATGGGTTTGTCAAATTGTTTTAATTTCCAATAAGACAGTTTCAAACACCAGGGAAAGAAAATGAATTTTAAAGATAAAATGACGACGATAGTTATAAATTAACTCGCTTGCAAGTGCTTTTACAGAAGTTTCTCAAAACTAGAGAGTTCTACAGAATTGACGACCACTATAATTGTAATATTGTACTTCCGCGAAAAAACTGTTTACTCCATAACTTCCTTAGTCCATTTAGATACATGACAGTTAGTATAGGAT
The DNA here is from genome assembly GCA_038088405.1 of Porites divaricata. Classification (NCBI taxonomy): domain Eukaryota; kingdom Metazoa; phylum Cnidaria; class Anthozoa; order Scleractinia; family Poritidae; genus Porites; species Porites divaricata. The sequence continues at coordinate 10,046,359 of JBBMOI010000016.1, forward strand.
GTGTTTTTTTTTTTTTTCACAGCTAGATGAAACAAAGGTCTTGTCCTTTGACCTGTCAACTATCCACGTACTGTCTGATTCTAAAACTGAATTGAATTTGTTAATATCATACCAAGTTATTTGTACATTTTGGGCGGAAATGTCCTTAAAAACTGAAAAAATACGCATTTTCGGCTGGTAGGAGCCGAAGTAATCGGCTCTTGGCGCTTGGAAAAAATTCTCCCGTCGCCCTTAGTTTTAATTGCCTTACAACTTTGTGTTTTGTCTACAAATGTAAACTAGATGTGTGAACGTTTTTTCAACAACATAAAACGGACGAACTATAGCAAAGCCGTTCTACAGATATAAACTGGGGACCTTTAACCGACTTACAAAAGTTGGTGAAATCTCCGTAAATTTATTTCCTTTGTAAATTACGTACGATCTCTGTAAATGCGCACATTCACAGAGATTTTGCAACTCTATAAATCTTTTGTAAATTTTAACACATTCTGTCCGATAAGATCGCATAAAAATGTTCGTATAATTTTACTGAAATCTCTGTAAATTTGAGGAAACATTTATTGAGATTTTATGCGACAAACAACTTGACAAATGGATCTCTTCACTTTCTCCGCTGTAAAACTTGAGCCAGAAGAAATCTCTGTAAACCCCTAAGCATAAAATCTGCATGTCTACATCTCTGTAAAAATTGAAAGCGCATAAAATGTCTGTGAATTGTGAACAAAAAAAAACACAAAAAATGAAGTTTGTAAATGGTCCAAATTTTCCAGTGATAGATCTGTAATACTGGAAACGTTTCATTAAGCCAATCTCGCTTGCCTGATATTTGCCTTACAGAGTCTTCGATTGCGGACCTTCAGGGTCATGAGGGGACACAAATCGCCTGAACTGTAAGTATCCTGGAGAGTCCCATACAATTTACTTTAACGACGTTACAGTAAATTGTATGGGACTTTTGGAGCACCTCAAGCAGTATTCGAGCGAGGCGTTATAATCCTTTTCTTTTGACACGGATTTGATAATTAATTTCCTCTATACAGATGCAATTACCGGTCTATACTTGTCATCAAGTTGTAACAAATGCATCTCAATTTTCGCCAGAACAATGAGGCTAGTGTTTATTTACTGCCGACTGGTCCTCAGCAGCACGCACTTTGGGAAATGAGATAATTTAAAATTATTTGGCTCGATAATGACTCTAGTTGGAAGAAAATATTATGCCTCCCGCAACCGTTTTGCGAAAACGCGAGGCGCAATACGGATACCTTTAGTTTCTTCCAAAGCTGTCAATGCCGTCACAACTAAAATAAATTAAGTTTATATCGCAAATAAAAGGACTTAATTATTCCTTTCAACGAATAAGTTTTTATCGCTCGCTGCGAATTAAGTCGCGAAAATAAAAATGTAAATGAAAACCGGATCGAAAAAATATATGAAATCATCAAAAGCCGCCAAGACGGCATCTTGGGAGAGTCGTGGGGATTTTATTAGATAAGCTTCGAAAATTGTACACAACTGGAACGATCATATAGAAATTTCTAGCCTTCCTCATGCTATAGAAAATTCAAATATTTCAGATCGAGAAAACAGTCGCTGGGTGCCCCTGAATAAATACAAGATCGCTGTTCCAAAACCCGTACCGAATTTTATAAAAGAAGCCTCTCTCATAGCGGAAATGTGTTTTGAAACAGCTTGGCTGTGGAGGTGCGGCAATTGACATCCCTTATGTTTTTCAAGAAAAATTCAAAACCCTTATTTGGAGATGTAATATTTTTATACGGCCTCCTTGTTAACTATGCTTTTTATTACTTTTATTATTATTATTATTATTATTATTATTATTATTATTATCATTATACTGAAAGTGAATTAAGAAAGCGCTTTCTTTATGGCAAAAAAAATGTTTAATTTCCACAGCAATTAATTTTGCGAAATCCCGAAGCGCAGTACGGTCCAAAGCCGTCATCGCAAAGGCCGCGAAAATAAAGATGAAAAAAAATTGGATCAAAAATACCACCAAAGAGCCGTCTTGGAAGCTTTGTCAAACAAACCGTGGGTAGGGTTATTTAACATATAAACCTGGAAAAGGAGACATCTGCACGCAGAATACATTTCATCGTAGTAGTGATGATTTCGAGAATGGTCAATGGACCTTGGGAGCCTCATTGCCGTAATATCTTATACATTGCAGAAACGACAGAGAATCGCTCCGTTCGCGTAGTGCTAACTTTCGGCTCCACAGTCGAAAATCATTGTCCATCAGAGTTACTTAGTTAAGCAATATGCGTATCATTGTAAGAGACGGACCATTAGAAAACTTATGAGGAGGCGGGCGAAGTCTAAAATAAATCGCGAAAGAGAAAATTAAATGAAAAAAATCAATCACGCCAATTGACCCTAAAAAATATTCATGCTATGGCCTAAAAAAATTCATACAAGGAATATGTTAACGAAAAAAATTCCTGCGGCTCGAAAACTCCCCACCCCCGATAACTTTTCTCATGGTCCGTCCCTAAATAACACGGTTATAGAATATCTGACGGCTTCGCGTTTTGTTCGTCCACAACCCCGCACTGCATTTTTTTTGAAAAAGAAGCCTTTCTAATAACGGAAGTGCGTTGTGGAACAGCTTGTCTCTGAAAGTGCGGCAATTGAAAATTAAAAAGGACAATTAAAAAAAACGTAATTTAGATATATGTAGCCTTTACACAAGGCCTCCTTGTAAAACAGGTTATTTTATTATTGGTATCTCAATCATTTGTTTTCATCTTAGATTCTAGTTGAGTTAGGTAATTATTTCCTATACTTGAATGTAAATGTACCTTTAAAAAATACCGTTTATGAAAAACGTTACCTTACCTAATCTCTGTGGTGTGCCTAAATTTGCCTTGCTATGGTTTGTAGGCAATACGACTCCCCTTGACCATCAATTGTGTATCAAAACAATATATCAAACACGCGATAAAGAAATAGTCGAAGTGCCATGGTGTAGCAATTTATGACAGTTTTAAGTGGAAAACTTGTTGTCATCTGAGTACGGGTACACCTCTATAGTCTATGTTTGCAAGCTCTGCCTAAATAATCACTGGGTTACACTGCACCCATGGGTGTGCCACCTAAAGTGCAGCCTATGTTTGTTAGCTCTACCTAAAGAATCACTGGGTTACACTGCACCCATGGGTGTGCCACCTAAAGTGCAGCCTAAGTTTGTTAGCTCTGCCTAAATAATCACTGGGTTACACTGCACCTATGGGTGTGCCACCTAAAGTGCAGCCTATGTTTGTTAGCTCTGCCTAAATAATCACTTGGTTACACTGCACCTATGGGTGTGCCACCTAAAGTGCAGCCTAAGTTTGTTAGCTCTGCCTAAATAATCACTGGGTTACACTGCACCCATGGGTGTGCCACCTAAGGTGCAGCCTAAGTTTGTTAGCTCTGCCTAAAGAATCACTGGGTTACACTGCACCCATGGGTGTGCCACCTAAGGTGCAGCCTAAGTTTGTTAGCTCTACCTAAAGAATCACTGGGTTACACTGCACCTATGGGTGTGCCACCTAAAGTGCAGCCTAAGTTTGTTAGCTCTACCTAAAGAATCACTGGGTTACACTGCACCCATGGGTGTGCCACCTAAAGTGCAGCCTATGTTTGTTAGCTCTGCCTAAATAATCACTGGGTTACACTGCACCCATGGGTGTGCCACCTAAAGTGCAGCCTATGTTTGTTAGCTCTGCCTAAAGAATCACTGGGTTACACTGCACCCATGGGTGTGCCACCTAAAGTACAGCCTAAGTTTGTTAGCTCTACCTAAAGAATCACTGGGTTACACTGCACCCATGGGTGTGCCACCTAAAGTGCAGCCTAAGTTTGTTAGCTCTACCTAAAGAATCACTGGGTTACACTGCACCCATGTGTGTGCCACCTAAAGTGCAGCCTATGTTTGTTAGCTCTGCCTAAATAATCACTGGGTTACACTGCACCTATGGGTGTGCCACCTAAAGTGCAGCCTATGTTTGTTAGCTCTGCCTAAAGAATCACTGGGTTACACTGCACCCATGGGTGTGCCACCTAAAGTACAGCCTAAGTTTGTTAGCTCTACCTAAAGAATCACTGGGTTATACTGCACTCATGGATGCGTCACCTAAAGTGCAGCCTATGTTTGTTAGCTCTGCCTAAAGAATCACTGGGTTACACTGCACCCATGGGTGTGCCACCTAAAGTACAGCCTATTTTTGTCAGCTCTACCTAAATAATCACTGGGTTACACTGCACTCATGGATGCGTGACCTAAAGTGCACCCTACGTTTGTCTGGATTACACTGTACTTACGAGCGTTTGCCTTGCGCTCTCTTCAAAGAAAAAAATGCTATAGTCCGTTGCGCCAAAAATCACGCTTTTCTTTCTTAAAATTTTGAAACCATATTGAGCCCCGAAAGACATCAAACGTTCCTCCGTAATAGAAGAGTATTTTGCTAGGGTTAATACAAAGGTGCAAAAAATTATCAGCATAATTATAGCAGACAAGCATTGTCATCTAACCCCTGGCACGTAGCCGGAATAAGCCAAGTAAATAAAGCATATAACTAGAAATCGTCGTCAAATGGTCTCGATAACTACATTATACTTAACTTTTGTATCCGTGTCACGCACCGAAAAAGCGAGGAGTCATCGCATGACATAAGGTAACAGAGGTAATACGCACGGGTTTCACGAGTTCTATGCGCGATTTTTCGCCGAGTAACAAGTTAAAAACTTCAATTCTTACCTTGCAGTAGTCGGTTCTTTTACCTTACATTCGCCAACACTAGTAAACGCGAACAAAGCGATGAAATCCAGCACTCTTCTTTCACAAGTAGCATGCTGCACGAAGCCGCTTGAAGTAAAATCCACAATGCACTGCATTCTCGCTACAAAAATAAATATTTCTCGTGGGGAAAGTACGACGAGGGGGAAAAAATGCCAGATCTTCGCCTCGGCAATGTATTCCAGCTACCAAACCGGCGTATCTCCAGAAGGTGACTCGAAGTGGGACGAATCTTGTGATTTTTCTAGGAGCCCTTTGCGCGCAAACTAATTTATTCTGGCGCGAAATGAAGATTAAGAAAATGTATCTGAAATCTAATACACAACAAGAAAATTTTCGCACTTTCGAGGAGCGCGACATATTAAATGGGATTAAGTCGGATTAGCTGCCCGCGAAGAAAACTTCTCTGCGTGAGATTGTACTTACAGTAAAAGTCTCTGTGTCCCCTCATGTTTATCAACTCGGTTGTTTTTAGAATACCTTGGTTAGGTTATCAAAATCTTTTCCTTAGTGCTAGTAAAATTAATTTCTTTGTAAATGTTCGGGACAGGATTTTTTTTCTTTTTTATGGTGCCGTTTTATAAGAAACCTTTTGAGGTTAAGCTTTTTAAGTAACAGAAGATATCAATTTCACATTATACAACACATTAACCTCTTTATCTATTCATATTCAGGTCACGTACAGTGCACCAGGCGGGTTCTAGTCAGTGTTGTTTTCAAGTGATGTGTACACTACATCAAGTGGACAAAGTCGCTTCGCACGTAGCAATTTTTTGACTCTTATTGTGTAAAGGATACTGTAATTCTTTGAAATCGGGTAAACAAACAATCTTCACATTTTAGCCACTAAAAATAGATATGGCATTAGGTAACTTTGACATCCGGGCAGCTGCTCTGAGCTGTGGCGATTAAATTAATGGAATTTGCCTCATTCTTGCCAAATGACAAGATTCAATTTGATACGCTCTAACCAAATTATAGGGGGAGGACGTCAAGACTCCGTTTCAGCCAAAGCCATATTTGCTTTCTAGTTTGGCCCAAAACGGCAAAATGTTCAGCATATTTAAAACTATAATTTAGTCTTAATGGAAAGCGATTTTGCACTGCGCGTCACACCCTAGTGTTCGGTTTTCCTCAGGATCCACCTTCCACTCCCATCCTAAACACAGTTGCCATCGATGGGGATCGCTTCCGGTAACTCTAGGCTTTGTTTTGGCCTGAAGGATCTATTTAATTTATTTGTAGATTTGTACACTGGATGGCTTCGCGTCTTTTGAGTTTTTGGCCAAAATAACTTCGATTCGCGCTTGTATTGAGTCTACTCACAAAACAGCCGGCTTTTCTTTAAATGGTAAGTACACTACCTGAGCGAAACCATTATTTTGTGATACATAACATTTTTAATTGAGAAAAAATTTACTTTTGCAAAAATTTCTTTTTCAGAATTTGGACAGAGTTTAATTCCTTTTGACGTAGAGCAGACTAGAAGGTAATAAAGATTTCGTGGTTTTGTCTAATAGCCCTAAAACATAACATATATTTGGTAAAGCGAAATGTTCCAGCCATAAACAAGGTTGTGTAAACATCTTTGACATTTTAATTTTGTATCATTATTCATTTTAAAAATGTTCTATCATCGATAACTTAAATCGAGAGCTCGAATTTTTTATACTACTTCTTTTTGTTAATTTTTATTTAGTGATGTCAATAGAGCACATAATTTTTGTCGTTGTATATAGAACTTTACTTGGGTGTTTTAGTGTTGTTTGTATATTACACGAAGGCCAAAGTAAAAAATAAACCAAAAAATAGTATTGGTATTATAAAGAGATAAGGAAAGATGTTAACTTGAAAGGGTGCATGAATTTTCGTAGTGCCAATGTCGTTCTAAGCAGATTTCTAAAGTGTATATAGCCGGAAAAGATTACATTTGTAGTTTTACCCCGCTTTTATAAAAAGAAAAAACTTTTCATTTTGATCTCTAATTTTCCGGTTTATTTCATCATTTGCCCTAGTTTCCTGATTCTTCGAAGTCACCATGACGTCAATAACTACGCAAAGAAAACTTAAATTCAAACGGCGAAGACTGGGTCCTGATGAAATCTGCCGCGAAAAACGTAGCAGGCATCAAAATCGTGCTACTTGTCTTGCAACATTGCAGTTAAACGAGTTGTAAAGCGATGCTAATTAACGTGCTTTACCACTCACGAATCAAACCTCGCTTGCCACAAATCAGGTTGTTGCAGATCGCGAAAAAAGGTCACATATAGTAATACAACCCTATGCTTTCTAACAACTTTCGAAACCTGCAGCAACTGCAGCTTAAAATATCTTGGAATGGCGGAAAATGTGGTCTCTTTCTTCTTGATGCAAGAAGTTAATCTCGTGACATGACGTGAGTATTTTGACAGAGTGAAATCTCTACTAAAATATTTATTGCTTATCAGTGATATAGAAGCCTGAAACCATTTTTTCTTTCTTATCCTTAAAAGTTAGATACAGTGTAATGTGCATGTGATCATTTCAATGAAATTTGCGCACTATAAACTCATCTTACTGTTAGGTCAGAGGGAGAATTATAAATTTTTTCTCAGGGGAAAATTTGGGGTTGAATGATTGTCACAGGGAAGGCAAGTATGCCATTTCACGATGACTTCATTTGACTGCAGTACACGAATTCAGCACTACTTGTACTCTTGTTAAACAGTTTTCTTGACCACTGAGTGGTTTTGGCTGTTAACGTTCGTTGGCTACCTTCCGATTATGGCGACTTCAACGAGAACGTCAACAAAGCAGTAGTTTGAGGGCAGTAGCTTTTCGTGCCGATGCGAAAAGCCATCCATTTTATCATGAACAGCAAGTTGGCACAGAACTGGAACAAGTCATTCACACATATCGAACATTGTGCAAGATCGGTCGTCCGAGAGGCCCGAGGGGATACTACCTATGATGGCCTATATAGGGAGCCTCAGCCCGAAGAGGTATCTTTGTCAGGCTTCGCGTATATGAAAGGGTAGGTATTTCACAAGTTGAGATGAATTTCATGCTTTTGATAAAATAACTAAGATAGTACGCGCGCTCTGATTGGTCGAGAGGCGTGTTTTTATGAGAGTATGTAAACAAAATGTAAAATTTGGTTGTGACGTCAAGATGTTTTGCTTTTCGCGCGCTAATAACGCAAGCACGAATTTGAAACAGGTTTTGAGTTAAAAAATTCGACAAGTTAACTTTATTTACCCATTTTCTCGTCGGTTGAAACTTGCTTTGTCAAATTTGTGTACCTTGAGCTGACATTTTAAGCCAGAAAAACCCCGTATTTTGGAAAGCATCTTTTTTGCAAAACAAAGACTGATTACGTGTACAAGTTTCTCGTACAAGACTTCGCGACTGGTAAGAATTTCTCTTTTAATCAATGCTCTAAACAAGAGACTTGTCTCGGGTTTGCATAACTGTCTCGAATTCTCCCAACCCCTCTCGTGTTTATATCAGGCTTTAGCAAAATCCAACTAGTGGTCTATCATCAATGCTGGGTTCTGATTGGTTGAGCTACTACTAGGCTATATGTTATAGCCCACTAGTAGCGAAACGCGCGGGCTTTTTGGCGGTAAAAAAGGATTAAAGTCTAGCTTTAACTAGCTAAAGTTCTTTTATTCTCGATATTTTTGACCAGCTAGTTGGATTTTACCAAAACAACGGCCTCATGGGCTATTGACTCAGAGCCCATTCGGGCTTGAGGAATAATTGTTAAATATTTCTATTGCTTAAATATGGTCGAAAAAACGTTCTATTTTGGGAATTGATTTCTATTTAAAAGACAGTGCATTTATAGCAGTTAAAAGGGAAGCAAAGTTCTAACCAAGGTATGTGAAAGGGGTACCTTTTTCGTGAAAAATGTCATATAAAAGGGTAAGGGGTTGGACCTCGGGGCGGAACCTCCCCTTATAAACATTTGTTGAGTACCGCCCCCGGGGGGGGCCTTGTTTAACTAAATCCACTCACTTCCGTTGCAGCCGCCTCAGTGTATTCCATTCCTCTCTCCTACTTATTCACTTCCGCTACGATCCAAATTCTTGTCCATACTGCACCAAAGTATGGCACAGAACCTGTCCGGCTTTTCCCTTCTGGGGTAGAGGTTGGCTTCTTTTGGAGGACGTAAACAAGCGACGAAGACATTTTCTTTCTCTTTCTGAATTTGTATATGTTCATTAAGAATTCACAACTCCAGGAGAGATCGCGCACAACTAGTTGAACTAAGCATTAATAGTGTGATGGAATAATACGGCAAAAAGCAATAGGTTGAGATTGGCTAAAAAACGCTTTGCACGTGCATCACGCTTTTTTGTACTTTTGTTTACCGTCACTGCAAGACAACGACGTGAAAATGCCTAATTTGTAGAAACGTGAAAAACAAGACAACTCCAGATTTTATAGTAATAAAAACTCATTGCCAGTCAACTTTGTAATGGTGAAACAAAAAATCGCCAGTTTGATCCGCACCATACTTTTTGTTTCTTCCCCGTCACGGGGTCATTTAAGACCAGCTCTTGCCCATAGTAGTACAGAAACCACTAAGAATTGTTGTCAATTCGTTATCTAATCACGTGATTCGTGAAATGACTCCAAAAGGTAACGTGATTCGTGGATGTACGGAAATTTAACCCATGATTCGTGATTCGGTCCCTCTCTTCCAGAGCCTGAACAGATAGAGCTTTTGTTCAAACATAAGAACGATTTATTAATTTGAAGCAATTCTGAATTAAAAAAGGAAAAACCTTCAACACAAAAACTACAGAGCCGTCAAAAGATATCAGGTCGTCAAACCGGTTATACTTCGCGTGCGATTGGGATTCCAATTAAGTTTGAGTTTTAAAAAATAGTTCACGTCCGAATTTGGAAAACAGCAAACAAACAGAATCAGAAATAATTCAAAATTCCACAAGATCAGAACTAGTCAGTAATCCCAGATTTGAGCATGCGATCGAGAGATTTCAATTCATTTGTGTCGGTGAAATCACATAGTTTTGACTTAACGTAACTCAAATCGCGTGTGATATATATGTCACATGGATTTGAAGGGAGAAAACGTGTATCATATCACGTGGTCCTTAAAGAAAACAAAAAACTTGCAGAAATTTGTGCGAGAGAAAAAATGGCCGCCATTTTCGATTTTTGTCCCGTAAAACCCAAAATTAGTAAGCGGTGGGTCGAGTTCAACTGATAGATATGTTTCATAGTCGTAGCTGCTGTGTAGCGAAACAAGACCTTGACTTGATCGAGATCATACGATTTGTCAACATACGACAAATGTAAGAGATTGTAATGATTGTTTCACATGAAACTGAGGTGTTACTGTCCATGTGTCCTCGAAACAATTGTATTAACACGTGTATTTACTCATACGCAGGAAGGAGCGGAAACTTTTTACAAAGAAATCCAAGCGTCTATGCTTTTAGCAGCGCTATCCATTGGCCAGGGCAAAACAACAAAACGTGATTGGATTAATTTATTAACGTTGACGACCATTTTTAGAATCAGGAATTGCTCTTTTCGGCGAGATAAATGTTTTCACGGAGGCGTGAACTTCTAAGAAACTGTGGCCCTCGTCTGGGGGAAAGTGAAAATCGGTTACAGCAAGTGTTTTTATTCGGTATACTTTGGAAGGTACTCGATCTAGTAGGTCTGAGTCAAGTGAAGAAAGGGCTTATTTTTAAAATGTAAGTGTTAGTTTTAAGCCTTTGTATTGAACAGCCTGTTGTCTCAAAAAACAATAACCTCTAAGCTATCTAATTCCATTTTATATCAGCTCTTGAAAGAATCCGTGTAACTAGGAACTTTGTAAGAGAGGGCACTGTCTTGAGAATGAGCCAAGGATTGCTGTAATTTATGAATTTAGAGTACTTCTGGGACTGACTAACATCTTTCTTACTACAAAAAAAATTCATCAGAACAGCAGAACAGTCTGTCAATGTTCACCTTCAGCTCGAAAAAAGACACTGATTAGAAAAATGTATACTGAATAGAGTAATATTATTCGTGATATATATAGTGCGTCTCAGTTTTCGACAAAACTACTCATATATACGTACAGTGCACAATTTATAGAGGATGCATTGGAATAAATACAACATTTAAAAGTATAAAAAGTCATCTTCAAAGGGCAGTTATAAGCTTTCCCCTATGTTAAAACTCCTTAAAATAATAAATACAATGTCCCCTTAACCCTTTAAGCCCCAGGAGTGCATGATCAGCCCGGGGGGGTGGGGTACTCCGGATTTCAAGTGGCAGGGATGATCAAAGGATTTTTGGGGTTTGAAATTCTGGATTTCGGAATTTTGGGGGTTAGAAAAGTATTGGCAAGTAATTTATTTTTCGTGTTACATCATTTAATGCTTTCTGGAAATTTTTATGGCTCGGAAATTCGGCATGGGATTTTATGGGGGTTAAATGTTGGTCCAGGGATTTTTTTGGGGTTTTGTTTGAAGCCCAAGAGATTTTTGAGTGTTGATTTTTGCCCCCATTCGAACATCCCTGTCACTTGAAATCCGGAGTATCCCCCCCCCCCCCCCCCCCAGGTGATCAGCATGAAATTTCTCCTTGTAATATCAATGCTTTAGAAAACGGAGTGGTCATGAGAATTAAGGACATGATCAGGGAAGATGAGTGTAACTGATATTTCAACAGGTTCTCCCTACTACTTGTATTGGAAAAGTATAGGGACAGTAAATGAGAATCTCAATTTTGATATTAGGGTTTCAAGGGTTAAGAGTCCCATGTAAGGTAATTCAAGACAGACATATTGTACCTTGATAATTCTCCTTTTTATGAATATTTAAAAGCTACTTTCTTTTCAGTTAACATGCTGTACATGTCATCAATTTTTTGTATACCCAAACATAATTCACAAAAACCTAATTTCACAAAACCTAATTTTGTGAAATAATAAACTGTAGTTAGGGCACATTGTAGCTAGTATTAGTAGGCGAAGAGCCACCTCGTGGATGCACTAATAATATTAAAAGTCGTTCTTATTACTGTGCAGTAAAAAAAAAAAGATAAAAGATGCGAAAAACGGGTACATGAAGGCTCATCATCAAACAAATTAAACAATATTTGTATCAAGGCTGACGGGATTACAGTCTTTTTTAACTGATGTAATTTTGGTGTGGTTTCAGCGAGGGAGGACATTTAGTTCGCATCGAACATGAAGCAATCCGAGGACACATTTTCTGGGAACAAGAGCGACTTCTTAGCATATGGCCTTGTAATGTTCTTCATTCTGACCTTCGGATTCCTCGGCAACGTTCTGACCCTTTTCGTCCTTATACGGCCTGAACACCGCATGCGCAACCTGACCCCTCTAATGATCAACCTTGCTCTAGCTGACATATTTATCATAATTTTTGGCTACCCCGTGGTAATCCAAGCTAATATCCGTGGGAACTTGCCCGAAAGCTCGCACTGCATTTGGGGAGCATTTGTCAATGGTACGGTTGGCATAGCGTGCATTTTCACGCTGACTGAAATGAGCGTGGTATCTTACATCGGACTAAAGCAAGTGAACAGGAATTCCAGATTTTCAGCGCGTCAAAATGCCTACTTAATTGGTGCGTCGTGGATGTACGGTGGTCTATGCATGCTGCCGCCTCTGTTGGGGTGGAATCGTTTTGTTGTTTCTGCTTCTAGACTTAGCTGTTGTCCGGACTGGGTAGGAAGATCTGCTGCGGATACAGCTTACAATCTTCTACTTGTTTTTTTCGGTTTCTTTATTCCTATTGTAGCCATAGTGATCTGCTATTACAAAATTTACAAGTAAGTAGCGGTTCAGTTATGATCATTTCTTGTGTTTACTTGTAGTGTGCTTTTGCAGGAGCCTATCAATATTAATAGAGAGCTTTAGATTCGAGGATTAGGGCGACTACGAGTACGAGATTTTCTCAATGCTGATTAGCGCACGGCGTGAGCCAGTGTCATTTTGGCGGGAAAATGAGATAGCCGTCATCATCATGCCGTAGTGGCGGGAGCAAGTTATCAAATGTAAGAAGTTTTATCATTTTGCTGTCGGGAAAGGGCTAAACCTTCTCCTATAAAAATAACCGCACTAATTTTTCACGTGAAAAATAGTACAATGAAGCTTTCCGGGTCAAATCTCCTACTCATACTCAAATTTAAAGCTCTCTATTAATAGGCTCCTGGATCTGTTGTGAGTCCACTAAGGAGGCGCTTTGGGGGAAGACACGCGTGTCTTCCTTCCCTGAGCGAGCAACTCTTCTTGCACACCTGGGAAAACAAAAGTGGTGAGTGTGATCTTTTATTCACTTATTACAGTCCCCTCGTACATGCAATCATTCGTTTGCTTGGTGGGCTATTTTGTTTGTTGACGATTGATCTGGTTAATTTGAATATTCCAGTTGTTGCTGCTTGCTAGTGAACAGGGAGTACGAAATAAATACTTTTGTTTTTCATTTTTACACAATAAGATTTTTTTCTGATCTTCCTTCAGCTTAGTTCGCAGAAATATCGTGCCAGGAAACCTTGAAGTACAGCTAAGACAACGAAGGTCCAAGATTAAACTAGTGCGGATTACAGCCACGTCTGTCGCTGCGGTCATGCTGAGTTGGGCGCCATATAGCTTTGTGAGCCTCGTAGCGACGTTTACAGGAAAACAGGTGATAGAATTGTGGGAAGCTGAAATTCCTGAGTTGTTGGCCAAAGCCTCCGTGGTTTACAATCCAGTTATTTACGTCATTATGAACAGCCAATTCCGAGCATCTCTATTCCGTATTTTACGGTTGCGCAGGCACTCTACAGTTCCCTTGATAGTCACGACATACCGGTACAGCATAAGGCCTAGCGCAGATCGTCGCCATAACAACATGGAACAGTCCAGAGGAATAAGTCTTCTCAAAATACCCTCCGCCGCAGAAAGTCAAATTTTGCATCAAGTAACTTTTAAAAACATGTAAAGCATTAACATGAATTTTTTAATAAAAGCATCTCCGTTTTGAATTTTCAACCTTTTTTAAATAGGACCTTATCTTACGAATTACAGTTTGGTTCACAGAAGTCTGAAATGGGGGAAAAGCTAAAAAATAGGTAAACCACACTTGTTTTTAAGCATGTACAGTGCGAGCATTCTCTTTTTGCTCGAAAATCTGTAAGCGAGTGTGATATACGAAAATTTGAGCAGCGAAGCCGCCAGCAGCACCAGTACTGGCGCCCTCACAACTCGCTGCTCGCGGCTTCAAGCTAGAATACTCACATATCTATTTCGCAATCGCTCTCGCTCAGTCACAAATTATCGAGCAAAAGAGAGACCGCTCGGTTCTCTCCTCCACAGAGACCCCTTTCGTCGTAGGGAAAGCTGGAGAGAGTGGAAAATAAAAGCACGCGTTGCAATTTTTATACGCCAATTGCACATCTCCCATAATTAGCAATTATTGAATGAGGTTGAGTAGGATATGAATAATTCTGTAGATCGAGGGGGGTGTTATTCACAGAGGCCGAAAAACAAACAAAACATGCTAACCTTGGTGGACGTAAGTTCATATCGATAATGGATCTTTATTGTGATGTTTAGGAGGTAAAGGTCTGTTCAGGTCTACAGTTATACTCCAAAGAGCAGATGTCCTCTGTCTTCATGCTGTTCTTGCCATGATTGTAGACAATATCGACTGTACTGTCGACTGTTCAGCTAGTTTGTTCTCACTACCAAAACAACTGAGCCTCGTCCCAAGGTTTTCTGGGTTAACGGTTCAATAAACTGCAACCAGGCTGCACTTTTGCCGTCACTTTGACGTCATCGATTTAAAATGACAAAATTCTTGCCAAATTTGGTCAAAATTAAAGTAGCTGGTTACGGTGAATTATGCGTGTGGTTTTAACCAATCAGAAACGGGGAAAAGTTTTGAATGAATAAAAATGCACCTTATTTGCCCCCCAAATTTTGCATAAGCATTGTACTTAATTTCTCTTGGGACGGCTGTAATACCCAGGAGAAATGAAAAACAAAGGAATGCAAAGGAGTGAGAGGTCAGAGTTAGCAAAATAGCAAAATAAAATAGCAAAACAAAATTACCGGTAAGGTCATTTAAAAACTGCAATCAGCAGGACTTACTGAAAACGGGATGCGGGAAGCGAAAGGGAAGAGTGCCCGCCTATTTCTATCATATTAAAATTCACTAAAAAACTTGACGTACAGTTTCTATTTTTTTTATCTTGCACTATTACACTTGAATGCTCTCTCTAAATTCTCGTGTTAGTGAAATGTTTTGAATCGCTATTTTGTTTAGGCCATTAACAGTTTTTACAGACGTCAACTGTGCATGATTTTTAAAGAGAACAAAAAAAACCATCTTTCCTTTTGATAAATATTTCATTGACGTTCAGATGTCATTTTTCAGTTGCAAACTAAAAACATACCCTGACTTAACTGCTTGCTACTCTGGCTATCCTGCCTACTACTTCAAAAAGATTGTGCTGGGCAGCTGATAGAAAGCAGGAGCTGTTTTTTGTGAGTGCAAGTGGTTTTTCTGCGGTAGAACCAAAGAATGGGAATACTGCCAGTTTTTGGGTAGCTAACGCCCCTTCTACATGACATGGAGAAACGTTGTCCCGGGTACTAGGTTTTAAATTAATTAATCAATAAACGATCGTAGAAGTAGCACATCCGTGACTTAGTGGTTCTTCGTCTACCTGATTCCTGGTCGAGTGAATTAGAATTTGGAAATGTTGGTTTTTGAGGAGAGGGGAAAACCGAAGTATACGGAGAAAAACCTCTTGGAGCAAAGGAGAGAACCAACAATTAACAAACACAACCCACATATGGCTTCGACGTCGGGATTTGAAACCGGGCCACATTGGTGAGAGACGAGTGCTCTCACCACTGCGCTATCCTTGCTTCCTTAGGCTTTATCTTTTCCAAAGGTAGCGTTTGTTTTTAAATCCTGAGTGTGCTTCCTTTGGCAAAACTTTTGGAAACCTAAGAAGGGATATTTAAACCTAAGGTAACCCTCTCGAAATCTCCTAAGAACCACTAATTGTAAGCCATGAGTTCTTTCTTTTACATTTTACTGAAAGCAGGTATCTAATTAAGTTTGAGGTCATTGGTTTTCCTACACTTTTCAACAAGACAATAAACAGAATTTGTAGATGGGAAGTTTTTTCATAGCGTTTGATGAACGTGTCGTCTGTGAATCCAAATGCATGGAATTGTGCGTGAAAATAGTTTTAACATTCAATGACTCTTGGAATCGAAATCAATAAACGGCGCAGCAACATTTCAATATACAATCGGATACGTTTATACATTTAGATCTTTTATCTTGCCGGCGACCACATAGTTACGAGGAAACCAAAGCATCTATGCATATTGGTGTATTTATAGTTCAATGATTTCGACAAATCACCATGTTATGCACGTCACAGAGCAGCTGATAGTGTCTGAATTCAAGTTATGCCTGTGTCTCAAACCAAACTTTATTTATGCTTATATGTCTTTGGACCAAACTGAAATTCCTTTTAGTTGCTACAAGGAATGAACGTAAAATGAAATGAAATGGTAAAGTATAAGAATCATTATTTGAGGTCGAAGCCCTAGACGAACACCATTCGGAAGGGTGTCAAGGTGTTTTTTTGTATTCTTCGTTATGTGTAGGAAACTATCGTTTTCAAGAAATACTTTATCATTGTCAGTTAGGCGAGCTGCCAAGGAAAAGCCTCTTAATTTTCTTAGAAAATCGATGGGCTTCAGAACGGAGACACAACACTGCACTTTTTGTAAGCAAGTGACTTTGTCAATTTAATACCGGGTCTTCAAAAGAGAAAATGTTTGTGTTTAAATACGGAATGACAAACGTTACTACTGAGATCAAGAACCAATAATAAAATCTCAATGTTAGTTTCGTGGGCTGAAGAGAAATAAAGAAATAAAAATTAAAGTAATTCTATCTTTGGAATAATAGAATAAAACACGTTTGTCGAGAAATTTCCTTTGTCCGGAATAGATAGATTTTTTCGAACGGAATAACATTTTTTTGACTAAAGCACTTAATTAAATAACGAAAATTTTCGAGTAAGAAAAACGAAATTATGAACTTCCCATTTTTCCCTTTAAAATCCTCCATAAGTTGTTCCTAGTATCTTTTATTGTGTTTTGCATTGCTTATCACCATGGCAAATAAACTTTTCCCCGAAAAAAAACAGTACAACCTCAATTTCACATATCTTTTCAATCTCACATCTCCCTTACCATATTTTTTTTGATAATGAACTATATAAATGAAAAATCTGTCTTCTCCTGTTTCGAGTTTCGTTTTACACTCCACGATTGTCAACGGAAGTTTTTCTTGCATAGTCCTGTTTTCGTCGTAAGTTTTGTTATTCTGACATCAATTTCCGTGATTCAGAACATGCAGCATCTATATGAAATATTTTCCCGGGGAAACGTTTTAATCGCAAGCCGCAGGTGAAAGGTATTTAAAAGACACACCAGCACAATTATTATAGTTTTTATAAAAATATAGCCAGGATCTAGTTTAAATATGAATAGATGGCCTTCTATACAAGTTTTTAAACTATCTTTAGTCTAAGACTATAAAGTTGAAAGAATTCCTTGCAACGTCTCCTTGTGACCTCCAAATTGATTATGGGTTTGTCAAATTATTTTAATTTCCAATAAGACAGTTTCAAACACCAGAGAAAGAAAATGAATTTTAAAGATAAAATGACGACGATAGTTATAAATTAACTCGCTAGCAAGTGCTTTTTCAGAAGTTTCTCAAAACTAGAGAGTTCTACAGAATTGACGACCACTATAATTGTAATATTGTACTTCCGCGAAAAAACTGTTTACTCCATAACTTCCTTAGTCCATTTAGATACATGACAGTTAGTATAGGATATGTTTTTTTTTTTTTTCACAGCTAGATGAAACAAAGGTCTTGTCCTTTGACCTGTCAACTATCCACGTACTGTCTGATTCTAAAACTGAATTGAATTTGTTAATATCATACCAAGTTATTTGTACATTTTGGGCGGAAATGTCCTTAAAAACTGAAAAAATACGCATTTTCGGCTGGTAGGAGCCGAAGTAATCGGCTCTTGGCGCTTGGAAAAAATTCTCCCGTCGCCCTTAGTTTTAATTGCCTTACAACTTTGTGTTTTGTCTACAAATGTAAACTAGATGTGTGAACGTTTTTTCAACAACATAAAACGGACGAACTATAGCAAAGCCGTTCTACAGATATAAACTGGGGACCTTTAACCGACTTACTAAAGTTGGTGAAATCTCCGTAAATTTATTTCCTTTGTAAATTACGTACGATCTCTGTAAATGCGCACATTCACAGAGATTTTGCAACTCTATAAATCTTTTGTAAATTTTAACACATTCTGTCCGATAAGATCGCATAAAAATGTTCGTATAATTTTACTGAAATCTCTGTAAATTTGAGGAAACATTTATTGAGATCTTATGCGACAAACAACTTGACAAATGGATCTCTTCACTTTCTCCGCTGTAAAACTTGAGCCAGAAGAAATCTCTGTAAACCCCTAAGCATAAAATCTGCATGTCTACATCTCTGTAAAAATTGAAAGCGCATAAAATGTCTGTGAATTGTGAACAAAAAAAAACACAAAAAATGAAGTTTGTAAATGGTCCAAATTTTCCAGTGATAGATCTGTAATACTGGAAACGTTTCATTAAGCCAATCTCGCTTGCCTGATATTTGCCTTACAGAGTCTTCGATTGCGGACCTTCAGGGTGTTTATCAACTCGGTTGTTTTTAGAATACCTTGGTTAGGTTATCAAAATCTTTTCCTTAGTCCTAGTAAAATTAATTTCTTTGTAAATGTTCGGGACAGGATTTTTTTTCTTTTTTATGGTGCCGTTTTATAAGAAACCTTTTGAGGTTAAGCTTTTTAAGTAACAGAAGATATCAATTTCACATTATACAACACATTAACCTCTTTATCTATTCATATTCAGGTCACGTACAGTGCACCAGGCGGGTTCTAGTCAGTGTTGTTTTCAAGTGATGTGTACACTACATCAAGTGGACAAAGTCGCTTCGCACGTAGCAATTTTTTGACTCTTATTGTGTAAAGGATACTGTAATTCTTTGAAATCGGGTAAACAAACAATCTTCACATTTTAGCCACTAAAAATAGATATGGCATTAGGTAACTTTGACATCCGGGCAGCTGCTCTGAGCTGTGGCGATTAAATTAATGGAATTTGCCTCATTCTTGCCAAATGACAAGATTCAATTTGATACGCTCTAACCAAATTATAGGGGGAGGACGTCAAGACTCCGTTTCAGCCAAAGCCATATTTGCTTTCTAGTTTGGCCCAAAACGGCAAAATGTTCAGCATATTTAAAACTATAATTTAGTCTTAATGGAAAGCGATTTTGCACTGCGCGTCACACCCTAGTGTTCGTTTTTCCTCAGGATCCATCTTCCACTCCCATCCTAAACACAGTTGCCATCGATGGGGATCGCTTCCGGTAACTCTAGGCTTTGTTTTGGCCTGAAGGATCTATTTAATTTATTTGTAGATTTGTACACTGGATGGCTTCGCGTCTTTTGAGTTTTTGGCCAAAATAACTTCGATTCGCGCTTGTATTGAGTCTACTCACAAAACAGCCGGCTTTTGTTTAAATGGTAAGTACATTACCTGAGCGAAACCATTATTTTGTGATACATAGCATTTTTAATTGAGAAAAAATTTACTTTTGCAAAAATTTCTTTTTCAGAATTTGGACAGAGTTTAATTCCTTTTGACGTAGAGCAGACTAGAAGGTAATAAAGATTTCGTGGTTTTGTCTAATAGCCCTAAAACATAACATATATTTGGTAAAGCGAAATGTTCCAGCCATAAACAAGGTTGTGTAAACATCTTTGACATTTTAATTTTGTATCATTATTCATTTTAAAAATGTTCTATCATCGATAACTTAAATCGAGAGCTCGAATTTTTTATACTACTTCTTTTTGTTAATTTTTATTTAGTGATGTCAATAGAGCACATAATTTTTGTCGTTGTATATAGAACTTTACTTGGGTGTTTTAAGTGTTGTTTGTATATCACACGAAGGCCAAAGTAAAAAATAAACCAAAAAATAGTATTGGTATTATAAAGAGATAAGGAAAGATGTTAACTTGAAAGGGTGCATGAATTTTCGTAGTGCCAATGTCGTTCTAAGCAGATTTCTAAAGTGTATATAGCCGGAAAAGATTAAATTTGTAGTTTTACCCCGCTTTTATAAAAAGAAAAAACTTTTCATTTTGATCTCTAATTTTCCGGTTTATTTCATCATTTGCCCTAGTTTTCTGATTCTTCGAAGTCACCATGACGTCAATGACTACGCAAAGAAAACTTAAATTCAAACGGCGAAGAAGTCCTGGTGAAATCTGCCGCGAAAAACGTAACAGGCATCAAAATCGTGCTACTTGTCTTGCAACATTGCCGTTAAACGAGTTGTAAAGCGATGCTAATTAACGTGCTTTACCACTCACGAATCAAACCTCGCTTGCCACAAATCAGGTTGTTGCAGATCGCGAAAAAAGGTCACATATAGTAATACAACCCTATGCTTTCTAACAACTTTCGAAACCTGCAGCAACTGCAGCTTAAAATATCTTGGAATCTTTTATCATATTATATTAATGGCGGAAAATGTGGTCTTTTTCTTCTTGATGCAAGAAGTTAATCTCGTGACATGACGTGAGTATTTTGACAGAGTGAAATCTCTACTAAAATATTTATTGCTTATCAGTGATATAGAAGCCTGAAACCATTTTTTCTTTCTTATCCTTAAAAGTTAGATACAGTGTAATGTGCATGTGATCATTTCAATGAAATTTGCGCACTATAAACTCATCTTACTGTTAGGTCAGAGGGAGAATTATAAATTTTTTCTCAGGGGAAAATTTGGGGTTGAATGATTGTCACAGGGAAGGCAAGTATGCCATTTCACGATGACTTCATTTGACTGCAGTACACGAATTCAGCACTACTTGTACTCTTGTTAAACAGTTTTCTTGACCACTGAGTGGTTTTGGCTGTTAACGTTCGTTGGCTACCTTCCGATTATGGCGACTTCAACGAGAACGTCAACAAAGCAGTAGTTTGAGGGCAGTAGCTTTTCGTGCCGATGCGAAAAGCCATCCATTTCATCATGAACAGCTGAGTTGGCACAGAACTGGAACAAGTCATTCACACATATCGAACATCGTGCAAGATCGGTCGTCCGAGAGGCCCGAGGGGATACTACCTATGATGGCCTATATAGGGAGCCTCAGCCTGAAAGAGGTATCTTTGTCAGGCTTCGGGTATATATGAAAGGGTACTAGGTATTTCACAAGTTGAGATGAATTTCATGGCTTTTTATAAAATAACTAAGATAGTACGCGCGCTCTGATTGGTCGAGAGGCGTGTTTGCATGAAAGTATGTAAACAAAATGTAAAATTTGGTTGTGTCGTCAAGGTGTTTTGCTTTTCGCGCGCTAATAACGCAAGCACGAATTTGAAACAGGTTTTGAGTTGAGAAACTCGACAAGTTAACTTTATTTACCCATTTTTTCGTCGGTTGAAACTTGCTTTGTCAAATTTGTGTACCTTGAGCTGACATTTTAAGCGAAAAAAAAACCCCGTATTTTGGAAAGCATCTTTTTTGCAAAACAGACTGATTACGTGTACAAGTTTCGCGTACAAGACTTCGCGACTGGTAAGAATTTCTCTTTTAATCAATGCTCTAAACAAGAAGACTTGTCTCGGGTTTGCATAACTGTCTTGAATTCTCCCAACCCCTCTCGTGTTTATATCAGGCTATGCAAACACGGAAAACGTTTTCTATTGCTTAAATATAGTCGAAAAAACGTTCTATTTTTGGGATTGATTTCTCTTTAAAAGACAGTACATTTATAGCAGTTAAAAGGGAAGCAAAGTTCTAAACAAGGTATGTGAAAGGGGTACCATTTGTCAATAGAAGGTATACAAAAGGGGTACCTTTTTCGTGAAAAATGTCATATAAAAGGGTAAGGGGTTGGATCTCGGGGCGGAACCTCCCCTTATAAACATTTGTTGAGTACCGCCCCCGGGGGGGCCTTGTTTAACTAATCCACTCACTTCCGTCGCAGCCGCCTCGGTGTATTCCATTCCTCACTCCTACTTATTCACTTCCGCTACGATCCAAATTCTTGTCTATACTGCACCAAAGTATGGCACAGAACCTGTCCGGCTTTTCCCTTCTGGGGTAGAGGTGGGCTTCTTTTGGAGGACGTAAACAAGCGACGAAGACATTTTCTTTCTCTTTCTGAATTTGTATATGTTCATTAAGAATTCACAACTCCAGGAGAGGTCGCGCACAACTAGTTGAACTAAGCATTAATAGTGTGATGGAATAATACGGAGCATAAGCAACGACGACGGCGACGTCAACGAGAACGGCAAAAAGCAATAGGTTTAGATTGGGAAAACAACAACTTTGCACGTGCATCACGCTTTTTTGTACTTTTGTTTACCGTCACTGCAAGACAACGACGTTGAAATGCCTAATTTGTAGAAAACGTGAAAAACAAGACAACGACTTTATTTTTCTTTTCCTGAACTTCGATACAGTCTTTCAAAATTCAACTCGAGAAAAAATCGCCAACATTTTTCGAACTGAACGAGATGGAATAAGCACAATAAAGTTTGAAGAAGCGCGAATTCGCTTTTTAAGTGACGTTTTCGTAGCCGTCGCTGTCCGCCGTCCTCGGATCTTAGGTTCCGTTCACGATATACAGTGTACCGATTGCTCTTGCGCCGGCGACTGCGCCGGCACGAAAACCATACCGGACGGGGTCTGGAAGCGGTTTCGTGTGATCCGTGAATTAACCGGTAAACAGAGTACGAATCGGGAAAACTCATGAAATACAGTCATGATTCGTGAATTATATAGAGGATATTACATGACCGCGCGGAGATACGAAATTTCTCTTCGAGTGTTGAAAAATATTTCACGAAAGAGCGCAGCGAACGAGTGAAATATTTTTTCAACACGAGAAGAGAAATTTCGTATCTCCAAGCGGCTATGTAATGTTCTTTTTATAATATAAACACCAATGAAATACCAAACCATTTCACTTTAATAGTTTTTTTGGTGTGAAAGGCGCGATTTATTATGTAGCCATAGCAAAGGTGATATTTTCACATGTGAAGATAACATGTTATTTTCATATGTAGTCAGTGAATTCTACCGATAAAACAGATGTAAGTGTCGTTGACGATGGTTTGAAGTTAAACCATGTAAAAGTGAAAAATTGCAGAGCTTCGATTTTATAGCAATAAAAATTCATTGACAGTCAACTTTGTAGTGGTGAAACAGTTCGAAAAAAAAATGATAAAACGGGGCTCTTTTTTGTTTCATTCTCGCTCTTCTTGTTTTCGTTTCGCTGAAATACTAATACATTACGGCTCTTCTCGCATCGATCGACGCGACTCGGCGCGCTGGGGTAAACGCTTGTTTCCATATCTCAAACCGCCCTTGGAGAGAGGAGCCTGGGAATGAACTCCGATCACGCATATCGACAGTTCAACCCGAGCTGCCGAACTGCTGATCTTCGTTACATGCCAGTTCTATCCATGGTTTAATACCTCCGATTGATTCATTTTTCTCTTGGAATGTTAAATATAAAACTATTGAAGTATTTCAAGTTAGTAGCACCTCAAGTACGGTCTGTAAATCGCTTTTTTATATTGCTGGTTTTCAGTGTCACGCCATTCAGAATAGATTAAAATAAAAATCAAAACCATTCAATAGATAAAGTCCAGAATCTGGGAAAGGAAAGGAGGTACATATGCAAAGACCCTCGCCAAGATTCGGGTCAGAGGAATATTTCGTATACGAGATATCCGAAGAAATGTTTTACCCAAATTTATAGAGATTTGTATGGAGACGCCATGCTGGTGCTCACCTGGATGAGCTCCAACATGGCGGACGGAAACCAACAGAAACATCTGTTGCCGAGTTTTGCTACAAAAGCGTGAATTTATTCTTCGAGAAACTCATAAACATTAAAATAATACTTTTTTCAGTACATGAACTGCTTAGATGGCAAAATTTCCTGAAATAAGTCATGTTTTTTAACCTACATGACGGCTCTCTTGGCCGTCATGTAAATGCCGCGTCACGCAAAAGCTTAGAAATTCAAGCGTACTCTACCACAAAACCAAGAACCCTTTTGAAGCAAAAATGTGTTTGACAATTAGTTTTCAGCTGCTCTAATGCATCGTGAAAGTAAAATCTCGGTAGGATGGATAGTTTTTTAGTTTGAATTTTAATGACGTCATGTGAAAACCAACAATACTGACTTATTCGGGCGCTTTCAGCTATGGAAACAAGTCGATAGTACCCTGCGTGACTTCGTTTCCATAACTCAAGCCGCCTTTCCGCGATCATTTTGGCGCGGAATTAAAATTTCAATAAATTTGGCGGGTACGGGCTTATTCATTTTTCCTGCTGCAATGGTTTGTGATGCAGTTCCCGCAGGAACTGCATCACAATATCTTTCCACCCTCTTTGACAAACAGATAACCAACACGCGCTTCAACGCCATAGTTGATGAAATAGTTAAAGAATGGGAGCTAAGGACGAAATCATCTTTCACCCCTTGGATGACGGAAAAAACTTTGGGAACATTGGTGTGTCTCTACATATTTATTTTTAGGGCATTTTATTACTATTTAGCTTCGTAGTACTCAACCAAAGTGGCACTCATCAGATAAAATTGCCAAATGCGACTTTACAAAGTAAGGCTGATTTCTGTGTGAAAATCAAAAGGAGTTTGAGGTTTTTACAGAGGATATGGAAGTATATGAATGTTCCAGGGGAAAGCGGGGGTGAAAGGGACAGGTGAAGTAGGGGTGCAGGTATATGTTTGTATACAAGTGCCAGCTTGACTACAAGAAGGGAAAGACTGGGTCTTTTTCTCAGGGTAAGGGGATAACTTTTAAGACCGACACACTCCTCCACTTCTTCCTTACATGTTAGATGCCTTGCTCAGGCAAAAGCAAAGTAGCCCTGTCTTAAAACATCGGCATTCCTTTCATACTGCATAAAAGATGAAGGATAAAAATGCAGCCAGTTCAGGGAAAAAAAAAAAAACAAAACAAAACATTACGATCACTTGATATTAACCCAGTTAAATCCCAGTTGCGGAGCCACGGGAGGGTCGGGGGGGGGACCTAAAACTTGTCTGAGAGTAAACTTCTTATTTTAACAGGCCCTTATATCACTTTTTAACTGGCTGAATTTTTTTAAATGAAACTGCGTGGCGCAATTTCCCGCAAAACTAAATTCCAGGGATATTGAAAATTGTGATTGTTTTTGGGTACCCTCTTGCGACCTCTCGGCCTCTGCTCGCAAACCAGTATTTCCCGCACTAACGGCGACCGGCTTTTACAGATTGAGAAACAGTTAGTCGTCTCTACCTTCTCAACGACTGGTGGGAGGGGGTGTGGGGGAGACCTATTTGCCACAAAAAAGTTCAACAATCCTTTCAAAACGTTCAAAACTCGCCTGAGTCCCCCGGTAACACCTGTTGTGCAGGCAACTTCTCTCTGGGCAAGGTTGTCATTTTTCCGTTTGCACTCATCTAGTGTCCCATCCCCCCTTCCAGGTAATTACTACAAAGTCCCTTATACACCTTTTACTAGATGAAAAATGTACCCCTTGCTCATACCTACTCAACTTATCCTTGGCATGAAGATCTCAATATCCTTCACCCTGATCCTTTTTATTCAAAATCATACAACACATTTTGTTACCCCTTCATATACTCCAGCTTGTGAAAACCTGGTCACCCTTTCATTTGAAGCCTGAGTATGTATCCCTTTTGGGTACATCCTCATCATATGCCATCACGGGGAGTACTCCTTGGGCTTACAGCTGAAGCCCCCTGCTTCCTTTGAAAACTGGTTCACAGATCAGTATAGAAATCTTTAATTCACCTCACAGTTATACCTTATCAGTGGCGCCATTGTCTTTGAATAAGAGATTTTCAAAAGTAATCAGGAAAATACAACATAGTTTTGGTATATAAGAGTGAAATTGTACTTACTAGAGGTTTTTCAATCACACCCATTGGCTTCTTCACACAAAGTTATGTGGGAGGATCAAACTATAGAATTTGATGGCACGCCATATTTTGTACTTGGCCAAAAGATTTTTGAATGTCGAAATGGAAAAGATAGAAAGGAAGCTTGGAAACAAAAAAGGAAAGAGTTGGTGGAGAAGGTTAGGTTTTGTATTTCTTTGAGACAGATCTATTTTCATTCATTTATTGTGATTATTAGTATTATCATCCCCTGCTACACTGTCTCCACCAAGGCCACATGCCACCATTTCCATTAACCACGACTAAACATGACAGATGCAAGACCAAGGACGTAGCAATTATTCTCTACTGCTCATGTAGGATGCCATGGCAGAAAGCTGATGACTCTGATCCAGCTATGCAGATGGCTCAGCGTGACAATTGCTTGGAATGGTTCCATCGCTGCTGTGAAAACATCCCAGACAATATTTTTGTCAATGATTCATTCTGGGAGTGTTATAAATGCCAAAAAAAAGGTTAAAATCCCTGCACAAGTAAATAGCATGTAAGAGGTGTAATATGCATTGTACAGTTTTTTCACCTGCAACTGCAATTCTGGTACACTAACAAAGTGACTAAAAGGATATATGCCAAGGAAGTAGACTGTTCTGCAATGTTCGAGAGATTGCAAAGCTACTCAAATTTAGTTGCTGAAATTTTTCCTTATTTCTTAGAAATGTGCAACAAATTTAGTAAAGCAGGAGGCAAGATGCCAGACACCAATTTGGGGAGGGTTACAAACTTGAAAATGGTTGTGTTATATGGATGCGTGAAATAGTTAGGGGCTCATGATCTATCATCAGGCCCAGCTCACATTTATACCAAATGATATTTGGTCCTAAAGTAAATAAACCTAATATCACATCATTAGCCTCAAAAAGGAAGAAAGGTTTACATAAGGACAGTTGACCAAAGAGACACAGTGTCCCGAAATCTGTACACTAACCTACAATGTACTTGCTTGTATTTTCTATTTCCAATAGATATTTTTAACTTGCTCAAGTGTTTTAGGTGGCGGTGGGAGGAGGGGTGGGGGGGCTATAATATTTACTAAGTGATATGTTGTGGTGATCCCTGCAGCTGAGGGTTGTGGTTTCAATTTTTTCATTCCAGTTTAATTTTGGTCTTCGAGTGTCTGTGATCATGGTTATTTTGATTTGAGACAACGAAAAGTAAAAACTATACTGGTCTGAAAAACTTTAAACCAAAATAAGGTTTAATAAATATTACTATTATTCATTCAAAATATTTCCGCAATTCTGATTGGCTAAAGGCACACGTTTAATTCACCATAAACAGTTACTGATGACCAAATTTGGAAGAATTTTGACTTTAACGAGGAAATGACGTCAAAAATGCAGCGTTTTCGCAGGTTAAGGCACCGTTAACCGAGAAGACCTGGGGACGAGGTTGAGTTGTTTTGATTGTGAACTTGAAAAATGGCGGAGATTTCACTCGTTTCAAGAGTAAGAACTAGGCGGAAAAGTAGATTAAAACATGGCAAGAACAGCAAGAAGACAACTCGAAGGGCGACATCTGCTATTTGAAGAATATTTGCGGGGCTGGACAAACCTAAACGTACACTATCGAAGATGAAGGCTTAGGCTTTCGTATCTTATGAAGAATTATGGAGATCTCGGAGGGTGTTATCCGCCTCGGCCTACGGCCTCGACGGATAACACCCTCCTCGATCTCCATAATTCTTCATAAGATACTCAGCCTCATTCATTAACTGTTAAATAACCACTACTTCCACGATAAACATGAGCTACATTGCAGTATACCCGGGCACTTTATAACCTATATAAGTTCCAGTTTACAGCAATAAATATCCATCTAAATCCTGCTCTAGCGTATTCCTTACCTGCACAAGAATGTGCAAACTTCTTTTTTGTCGGGAATCACTTCCTCCCAATTAATTGGGCGACAAGAGTTATGGAAACGAATTAAGTCACCTCAGCATCGACTTGTTTCTATTGCTGGTTTTCAGTGTCACGCCATTCAAAATAGATTAAAATAAAAATCAAAACCATTCGACAGATAAAGTCCAGAATCTTGGAAATGAAAGGAGGTAAATATACAAAGACCCTTGCCAAGATTTGGGTCGAAGGAATAATTCGTATACGAGATATCCGAAGAAATGTTTTACCCAAATTTATAGAGCTTTGTATGGAGACGCCATGCTGGAGCTCATCCGGATGAGCTCCAACATGGCGGACGAAAACCAACAGAAACATCTGTTACCGAGTTTTCCTACAAAAGCGTGAATTTATTCTTCGAGAAACTCATAAACATTAAAGTAATACTTTTTCTGATACATGAACTGTTTAGATAGCAAAATTTCCTAAAATAAGTCATTTTTTTGACCTACTTGACAGCTAGCTTGGCCGTCATGTAAATGGCGCGTCACGCAAAAGCTTAGAAATTCAAGCGTACTCTATCACAAAACCAAGAATCCTTTTGAAGCGAAAATTTGTATGAAAATTAGTTTTCAGCTGCTCTAATGCATCATGAAAGTAAAATCTCGGTAGGATCGATAGTTTTTTAGTTTGCATTTTGGTGACGTCATGTGAAAACCAACAATAGCTGGAGGCGCCCGAATAGCTAAACACTCTGTTGGCGACTCCTAGTTATTTCTACGTGAAAAGTCACAAATATCTCTCGTCCTCAGCAAGTCTGACAACTCTCCAAACTTTTGTGTAAGACCAAAGCAGTTGTCGTACAAGGTTTTATCGGTCACATTTAATATATCGGCAGTTATTCGGCAGTTCGGCTTAAACTGTCGATATGCGTGATCGGATTTCTTTCCCAGGCTCTTCTCTCCAAGGGCGGTTTGAGATATGGAAACAAGCGTTTACCGCGCGCTGGCTGTCGACACAAATCATAAAAGCCGAGGGGCGGGTCTCTTCGTGTGGTGACGTCACGTTTTGCCTCGAACTGATGGCGCCGCATACAAAAGAGCTTTTGTTTAAACATAAGAACGATTCATTAAACTGAAGCAATTCTGAATTAAAAAAGGAAAAACCTTCAACACAAAAACTACAGAGCCGTCAAAAGATATCAGGTCGTCAAACCGGTTAAAACTCGTCTTAAACGAAATACAGAACTTTTCAATCGCTTAAAACGACAATAGTCGTCCATTAATAAAGACGACATGCTTGCCAACAATGAAAAAGCCACACTATAATTCTTACCAGTGAGCCATCTTTTTTACCACTTCGCGTTGTAAATGGATTTAGGAACTCTTTCCAAATGTTCAGCCGAGCCGTTTAAACGACTTTAGGTTCACTATATAACCTTCTGATTTTAGCTCCAATTTTTATCCTTTAAAAACAGATATCGATAAAACGAAACAATGCCATAGAATGCAATACTCGTTTTTGAAGCTGTTCGTTTTTGAGGCTGTTCGAAACACTTATGAAACAATGGGTTCACAAATTACTTGAAAATTTTTGTGATAAATAAAACTACGATATTTCAGTATCATTTTCGCTCAACAAGATAATACAAGATTTTATAGCTTGGGCACCGTTATAAGGATTGTAAAATGAAAACGTATTTATGAAACTCATTAGACCGGCCAAGCTCATGACGATAAGCGCTTGTCTGACTGCATTCAATTCATCGATTCTCTACGGTAAGCTAATTTATTTTCATTGTTTTCTTTCGATAGTAAAATGAATCCACTCGAAATTTTCCTTACAAAACAAAGTATGCCATCGCTATTACTTTCAACAATTTCTAAAATCATCCCTTTCTGGCAGACAACAAAGGAAAATTAAAATTGAGGGATTAGCTAGTCATTGAGGGAAATTACTTTCAGGGGGCGGGAAAAATTGTTAAGGCAGGTGCGACAAAGATAAAACAAAAAAAGGAAAACGGAACGCAAGTCTTAAACTCAAATCGTTGTTGTGATAGAGCAAATGCGTAGCACTACATCTTATTTTCAACTGTAAGAAGAGTTTATCGACTGGATACTGGCATTGAGATTTTGCAACTTAAAGTAAGTAACATGAGTGCAATAGTTATGTAGCAGATTTTCCAAGATTTAGACAGCTTATTGAAATTAAATCCAGCGTAAGTACTCTGTATCGGTATAAATTCACTGATATTGTCCAGGCCTTGCCAAAAGTCACTGTAGCTGCTCTAAAAACTTTTTTATTAATTTTTTTTAGGTTTATGAAGAGTAGGAGAGAATTGGTAAAGCCATATCAAATTTTTCAGCAGTCAGTACAATATCAGGAGCCGACAATGTTTGAGAAAAATCACTCAAAAGCTGTTGATTACGGTTTACTCGCAAGTTCATATGGAAAACAGTGATGAAATGAGTTCATATATTTGTCCAATTGTTTAAAGGCCATTTGATGCACTAGAAAGACTGCTTGCATAAGCTGACAACAGTTAGCTCCAGCTGCTTAGACTGAAATATGGTGTAACGTGAAAGGACAGCAACCAAACCAGCAATAGTAAACCGATACAAAAAAATTCAGTGGTTAAAACAGAACAATTCGTTTATAAAAGGCTTGTTAAAATATTGTTCAAGAGTACGGTATGTGTATTTTTTTTTTTTTTTTAATTTTGAGAAATATGTATAGCCAAGTAGGGGGAGGTGCCACGTTTTTTTGTGAGTCTATTACTCGCCAAAGCTTAGACTGTGTAGTGTAACAGGTTTAAAAACTGTTTTCTTCATAAAGACCGAGGTTACAGTTAAATAAGCACAAAGACTGATGAATAACAAACTAACTTTACTTGTTCAAAAGAGGAAGATCTTTTAATACCAGGAAAAAGGGAACGAAATGAAAAAAGCTGCCAAAGGCTCCAGTGGATTATAGTCGTTGTATAATTTCTGTTTTTCATTAGAATTTGTATCGTTCCTTTTCATTTCATTTTACCCGTCCAAAACTGTAGGTCAGGGAGTCGAAAATTCGTTTCTTTTGGAATTTTTCAAACGGAAAACATTTGAAACAGCTGTTAGTCAGTTTTAGAAAATAGTTCCCATCCGAATTTGTCGTATTAAACAGCAGACAGAAATAGAAATAATTCAAAATTCCACAAAATGAAAAACTATAAAAAAAGTATTGCCTTAGAATACAATAAGTTTAGTATTAGTCAGTAATCACAGATTTGTGAGTGCGATCGAGATTCCAATTAAGTTTGAGTTTTAAGAAATAGTTCACGTCCGAATTTGTTGCATTAAACCGAGCAAACAAACAGAAACAGAAATAGTTCAAAATTCTACAAAATCAAAAACTATGAAATATGAAAATATTGTCTTAGAATACGATAATTTTAGTACCAGTCAGTAATCACAGATATTGTGCGTGCTATAGAGAGATTCCAATTCAGTCGTGTCGGTGAAAGTACATAGTTTTGACTTAACGTAACTCAAATCGCGTGTGAAATCTGTCACATGGATTTGAAGGGAGAAAACGTGTATCAAATCACGTGGTCCTTAAAGGAAAAAAAACTTGCATCACATAGTCTTACGTAAAAATGAGACAAGAAACGTGCAGAAATTTGTGCGAGAGAAAAAATGGCCGCCATTTTCGATTTTTGTCCCGTAAAACCCAAAATTAATAAGCGGTGGGTCGAGTTCAACTGATAGATGTGTTTCATAGTCGTAGCTGCTGTGTAGCGAAACAAGACCTTGACTTGATCGAGATCATACGATTTGTCAACATACGACAAATGTAAGAGATTGTAATGATTGTTTCACATGAAACTGAGGTGTTCCTGGCCACGTGTGCGCGAAACAATTGTATTAACACGTGTATTGACTCATACGCAGGAAGGAGCGGAAACTTTTTACAAAGAAATCCAAGCGTCTATGCTTTGAACAGCGCTATCCATTGGCCAGGGCAAAAAAACAAAACGTGATTGTATTAATTTATTAACATTAACGACCATTTTTAGAATCAGGAATTGCTCTTTTCGGCGAGATAAGTGTTTTAACGGAGGCGTGAACTTCTAAGAAACTGTGGCCCTCGTCTGGGGGAAAGTGAAAATCGGTTACAGCAAGTGTTTTTATTCAGTATACTTTGGAAGGTACTCGATCTAGTAGGTCTGAGTCAAGTGAAGAAAGCGCTTATTTTTAAAAAGTAAGTGTCTCAAAAAACAATAACCTCTAAGCTATCTAATTCAATTTTATATCAGCTTTTGAAAGAACCCGTGTAACTAGGAACTTTGTAATAGAGGGCACTGTCTTGAGAATTAGCCAAGGATTGCAGTACTGAATTTAGAGTACTTCTGGGACTCTAACATCACTTTTACTACAAAAAAAAATCATCAGCACACTCTGTCAATGTTCATCTTCAGCTGGAAAAAAGACACTGATTAGAAAAATGTATACTGAATAGAGTAATATTATTCGTGATATATATGGTGTGTCTCAGTTTTCGACAAAACTACTCATATATACGTACAGTTCATAATTTATTGAAGATGCATTGCATACAACATTTAAAAGTATAAAAAGTCATCTTCAAAGGGCAGTTATAAGCTTTCCCCTATGTTAAAACCCTTAAAATAATAAATACAATCTCCCCTTAACCCTTTAAGCCCCAGGAGTGCATGATTAGCCCGGGGGGGTGGGGTACTCCGGATTTCAAGTGGCAGGGATGATCAAAGGATTTTTGGGGTTTGAAATTCTGGATTTCGGAATTTTGGGAGGTAGAAAACTATTGGCAAGTACTTTTTTGGGTAGCTTGATTTAATTAGGGATATTTGGGGGTTTTGAAAACTAATGTTTCTATTTTTCGTGTTATATCATTTTATGCTTTCTGGAAATTTTTTTGGCTCGGAAATTCGGCATGGGATTTTATGGGGGTTAAATTTTGGTCCAGGGATTTTTTTCGGGGTTTTGTTTGAAGCCCAAGAGATTTTTCTGAGTGTTGATTTTTGCCCCCATTCGAACATCCCTGTCAATCCGGAGTACCCTCCCCCCCCCCCCCCCCCCCCAGGTGATCAGCATGAAATTTCTCCTTGTAATATCAATGCTTTAGAAAACGGAGTGGTCATGAGAATTAAGGACATGATCAGGGAAGATGAGTCTAACTGATATTTCAATAGGTTCTCGTTACTACTTGTATTGAAAAAGCATAGGGACAGTAAATGAGAATCTCAGTTTTGATATTAGGGTTTCAAGGGTTAAGAGTCCCATGTAAGGTAATTCAAGACAGTCTTGGATCCCGAATTCCAGGTATTGGATTTCGGATTCCTTGTCTGTGGAATTTGGATTCCGGATTCCGGATTCCGAAGCCCTGGTCCGGAATCCACAAGCAAAACATTCTTTTATTCCGGATTACAAAACAGTCATCCCGGATTCCGGAATTCGGATTACCTATAATGAGGCCATCTGTCTCTTTTCTTTCAGGAACTCTTAAAACATGATGACTGAGTCTTTAAGTACGAGCTCCATCAAATTGGGTACCACCAGCAGTGCACCATCGTTCAAATGGCAGTCAGTATATATGGCTTATGGAGTTATCATGTTTTTCGTTTTGATCATTGGTTTTTTCGGCAATGTGTTCACCATTCTTGTCCTTCGACAACGCGAGCACCGTACGAAGAGTATCACGCCACTTATGGTAAATTTAGCCCTGGCAGATCTGTTCATTATCGTGTTTGGCTACCCAGCGATCATCATAAGCAACCTAAACGGTGATTTGTTATTCCCAGAGAGCCCATTGTGCGTTTGGTCTGGTTTTGCTAACGGTTTCTCTGGTATGACGTGCATTGCAACCTTAACGGTTATGAGTGGAGTAGTGCACCAAACTGTCAAGCGCAACTTCCCACCGGCACACAATGTTGTCCCTAAGAGACAGATCGCTCTTCTTATTGCCTCCACTTGGCTTTATGGATTCATTGTCATGCTCCCGCCTTTGGTTGGATGGAACCGGTTTGTACCCGGTCAAGCCGGTTTTAGTTGCGCCCCAGAGTGGACGGCACCAAACGTCGCCAGTAAAGTATACATCCTCGGGTTGATAGTGGTAGGCTTCTTAACCCCGCTGGTGATTATTGCTGTGTACTACATCTTGACTTTCAGGTAGGCATGAAACCCAGGCTGGGTGCTCCCATAAACTTCGGATAGGTGTGTGCCACCCGGAATCGAATCCAGGCTAAATGAATCACGAGATCGAAATAGGGTACCCAACCAATCGCTCTAACCATTCCCACTATCAGATGTTAAATTGCTTTGTTTTCTTTTGTTGGCTGCTTTTTGGAGGCTTCCTGTGTGAAACAGCATTTTGAGTCAATAGTAAGGCTTTTGAGAGAAATGAATTTCTCCTTCCTCTACACCGTGTATACAACCTGACTTCATTTTGTCTTTTAGCTAAGAGATGATAACAGTAAAGAGAGTAAATCCCCATATAAGCCCTTTTTCACAGATTATCCGGCCCTCGTAAGCTATTTTTAGTTACTACCATTACATATCTTTTGATCTGTAACCCTAACCAATAATCATGAGCAGAGTAAAAATCGTCATCGTTTTCTTAACAAATTGTGTATTATGCTTTTAGTTTTTCGATTCTTGAAGTTTTCACGCGCAAAATTTTGGTTTAATTTATTATTCTAATAAAGGTAATTTAAAACTGAAAAAAAAACATAAAAATGTGGTTATTTACTCAAATGATTCAACGTTTCAAACTTTGAATTTCCAGCCTTGCTGTCAATAAAAATAACTTGAGTGGTCGATCATTTTCTCTTACCCTTAATCCTCTCTTGGTTTCTCCTCGTAACGTATTAAGGTGGCTCCGTCATTAATACTGGAGTATTCAGCTGTGACAAATTTTCCGTCATAACTTTTTAGGTTTTAACTTGATGGCTGCGAAACTGTCGCAAAGAACAACAGAATTCATTCGGTAATAATATGAAATATTCCGATATTGAGAAAATATATTTACCATCAATGAAATCGGAATATTGCATACTATTACCGAATGATATCTGTTGTTCTTTGCAAAGTTTTGCAGTCATCCTGTAAAAACGAAAAAGTTATGACGAAAACGTCGTCACAACTAAACGCGCCTGTGTTAATGACGGAGCCACCTTAAACCTGACCTATTTTTAATTTTTTTTTTTTTTTTTTTTTTTTTTAATTCGTAACAGAACACTCAAACGCAGACCGATGACCGGAAATGCTTTCCTTCAAGCCCAACGCCGGAAATATCAGAACAAATCCATTCTGATGACCGCTGTCACGATCGGTGCCTTTCTGCTAAGTTGGTCGCCTTACGCTTTTGTTAGCCTCACGGCGACGGTCAAAGGCCATCACGTGATGACATCCGGGGAATCAGAAATCCCGGAGCTTATGGCCAAGGCCTCTGTGATCTATAATCCTATCATTTACACATTTATCAATGACAAATTTCGCCACACTCTCTGGGGAATTCTGAGTGGAAACCGGGGGATTATTCTCCGACGACGCCGGTCAGGTAGCGAGGAACCGACTGAGCACGGGTCAATAAATGCAGTACACGTGTCATCACGTGACCACTAAAGACTGCCCAGAAGACTTTTCAGGATCAGGGATTTTAATTATTTGAAAGTCGTTAAGAGGAGAAAGGGGACGAGATGTGGAAATATAATTGGGAACTGGACACGAATTTGGCACTTTTACGATGCAAGATTTGCAAAATGTCTGGGTCGTAAAGCTACCTACTTGTAACCAACCATCTGTCTACGGTATGCAGCCTACTCCTCACAACTGACCGTGTATGGGTGGTTCTCCTAATGAGCAATTGAAATCTAAAGGGTATCTTTAGAAACGAGTTTAGCAGATAAAAATATTCCATGGCCAGAAATTTCGGACAACGCGACGGCGCACGCGCGTGGTTACTTGGCAATATGGCCGCGAAACACTCAAAGGAAATGTATGGCAGAAATAAAACAAAATAAAATAGAGCAAGTTCTGGCTTACTGGGAGCAAGTGCCGCGATGCGGTCGAGTTCTTAAAAGTTTCCTCGGCTATTCTGATTAGTTGCTTTTCATCAACAATTGTTACTGGCCCTGCTTTTCATCGATGTTTATTTTCGAAGCTTGGCTCATACAACGCTTTATATTACAGAGGCTTGAAATCCAATATTTGCATCCCAAACAGATTTTGATCCGCTATAGCAGACAACATAATCGGGATATCCCAAGTGCCGCGATCGCTTGAGGAAAAGCACTGTATGATGTACTATTTTACCAATTTTCACCTTCGAGGCTGATTTCATCGCCCTGCTAATTGCCTTCAAAAACAGTTCAGAGTAGCACCAATCAGCTCTACCAAAAGAGAAGATATCAAATGCCACGCGAGCGTCTTGTTTGTGTTGATCCGAGAACCACATGCCATATTTTTGGGCAAAAAACTAGCATTTTGCAGCAAACTCTGCCATGTTTGGTATCAAAATTTTCAGTGAAAAACAAGCTTTCTATTGCAGTAGAGAATTGTGGGATACAAGGACAGTGGAGAGTACTTTTGGCCAGTAAACATTCCCATGGACGCGTCACATTTTCGCGGGAATATTAAAATTTTTTACGCAACCACTAGGCCGGATCGGTTTTTGTTTGTTAAAAATGTCATATAACTTAGATTTAATTCAAATTGAGAAGTTTAAGAACTCTGTAAGTGTCAGTGATGATCAGTGCTTCCAATATGTTCGTAAACAATGTGTATCATCGGAAGACATAATTTTCACTGTACACATCGGATACGATTGTTGGCAATGTTTATGCATGGAGCAAAGCGAGAACGCCTGTTACAAGAGCCATGTTGCAGCTATGTCTTCTTTCTTTTGGGTGTGTTGTAAAGAACGGCAGAAAAAAGGGCGTTTAGCTCTGAATAATAAAGAACATTTCTTTATCGACGGCGACTCGTATTTTCCGCCATCTTTATTTTAGTGGTAAGACCGCAGATAGAATGCGGGCTCAGATATCCGGAATTTCTGGCCATGCAGTACAGCGGGACTGGAAAATTTTGGAAGGGATGTTGAGATTGAATAAACCTGATGAGGAACTTTGTCACAAGAGATTCCAACATTCGGTAGTCCATCCCTGGTCTTTGCATCGTGTAGGTTATTTCCTTAGACAAGCAGCTAATCATTATTAATTTTATCAATTAATGGATGAGGCTGAGTATCTTATCAAGAATTATGGAGATCAAGGAGGGTGTCCTCCATCCAGGCCGTAGGCCGAGGCGGATAACACCCTCCGAGATCGCCATAATTCTTCATATGATACGAAAGCCGAATTGAATAATTGTTTTATTATTCATACAAAATAATTCCTAGTTTAAAAACATGTCTAAAACATGCTTACCTCCGTCGATCCATCGATGTTAAGTTCATCTTCGATAGTGTACGTTTAGGTTTGTCCAGCTCCGCAAATATTCTCCAAATGCAGATCGATGTCGCCCTTCGAGTTGTCTTCTTGCTGTTCTTGCCATATTTTTAGCTATTTTTTCGCCTAGTTCTGACTCTTGAAACGAGTGAAATGTCCTCGATTTTTCAAGTTCACAACCAAAACAACTCAACCTCGTCCCCAGGTCTTCTCGGTTAATGGTACATTAATTTGCAAGAACGCTGCATTTTTGACGTCATTTCCTCGCTAAACACAAAATTCTTCCAAATTTGGTCATCAGTAACTGGTTATGGTGAATTAAACGTGCGCTTTTAGCCCATCAGAATCGGGGAAATATTTTGAATGAATAATAAAACTGAATTAATGCCCCCAGCTCACGCTAGTTGCATGATGTAAAGGTTGTTGTCTTTCAGCGCATTTAAAACTAGTAATAACCAAAGGTTAGGGAGTGTGAACGAGATCGATACAAGGGCGTTCTCACGAAGAGGGGGGGTACTCCCTATGATGGCCTATACAGGGAGGCTTCGCCCTAATATAGGGCTACCTTTTTCAGGGTACCATTTGTCAATAGAAGGTATACGAAAGGGGTACCTTTTTCGTGAAAATGGTATATAAAGGGGTAAGGGGTTGGACCCTCTCCGTATAAACATTTGTTGAGTACCCCCCCTCCCCCCTGGGGGGGTGCCTTGGGCTTTTGATCGAAGGTCAAAACGCTTTTGCTCCAAAGCTGGTGCTTTGTGAGTAAGTTTCAGGCGATAGAAGGTTAAAACATTAACGCGCGTGATCGCGCGTGATCACGCGTAATAACGCTGGAGAATGATTGATAGAAAGTCCAAACGCGCGTGATCATATTGGGTCTTATGCATTCTATTCCGGAATTCGACCTTATTAGAAGTCTGAAATGCTGGCTACAAACTAACCGAGCATGCGAGATCAGGTTTGAGGGCTTCTCTGGACGCTCGCAATTATAATCATTTTACACGTTTGTAGTTTCATCCATTCGAAAACAAACGAAACGACATAAAGACCACATGGAGGACTGTGAAAGGGGGGAATTGTAGTTCAGGATTTGACGAAGTAGGAGATATATCAGGAGACAATAGGGCCATTTATACGAGAAAAAATAAGACGCGTCTAAAATAAGATGCGAACTGTACCATTTATACGAGCATGTCTTATCTAAGACGAGAACAGTTCGTATAAATGGTGCGCGACTTATTTCTGTTCTTGACTCGTTTTCATGTGAATGTTGCCCGTAGCAACGGCAATCCAACGGGAATCCAAATTTTCCCGCCAAAAATTAACGCATGCGTACTATGCGTTCGCGTCTTATGTAGGACGCGAAGGTCATTTATACGAAGTTTTTCTCGTCTTAGTTAAGACGCGTCTTATCTAAGAACAGGCGTTAAGGGCTGTTCTAAAATAAGACGCGTTTTACCTAAGTCGCGTCTTATTTTAGACGAAATGTGCCGTTTATACGGAAAGTTCGCGTCCTATGTAAGACGCGTCTTATTTTTCCTCGTATAAATGGCCCTAATATCCCGGGGCGATCAACTTCCGTGCACTCGTGTCGCGGCGTTTTGACCGACCAGTTTATTTTTAGAATGATTTTAGCACGAATTTAGAATATTTCTTAAGTCCTACAAACCAGTCAGCAAAACCTACAGACCTGAAAATAGTATTTTTGACCTCTTAATGACGTTTAGTATTCTTTTTCTTTGAATGCGCTCATAGACGGAGCGGACCTACAAAGTTTCACGCAGGAAGGGCTCTAAAATGTATCTGAAAATAAACCGGTCCTTGAAAACGCCGCGATTTTGTCCTATATCGGTGTTGCTCTCTTCGGGTCATGGGCTCCTGGCATATTGACAATTAGAGAAATGACAGAGCCACATATAAAAGATAATAAAACGAAATAAACAGAAGAAGAAAAAAGTGATGGGTGGGTCTATGCTTCCCAGAGGGTGGACGCCCACATAAAAGTGACACGGATGTTAGTCGTCCCGCTTCCTGTCACTTGTGATGTCTAGGATGAAAAGTCAATATAGTTATCCCTATAAAAGTGTCGCTTTGAGTTGTGCGTAAAATATCTTTCATACTAGGAGCCTAGGATCCTGTTGATACTGCCTTTGAGTAGTCAAGTATAGCCTGAGACACGCCCAGTTTGGTCTTCTTAAGGGGTTCATTTCTAGTTTTTATCCATTCAAGGTGATCCTATTATGACTCGTCCATTTCCGTAATTATAGATTTTTGTATTGTGCAATTATCTATATGACAAAAAGAATTATCTTAGAATGAAGGCAAAGAATGACTGTAAAAATTTTGTAAGTAGAATAGTAACAATTTGGAAAAGTATTTACGATTTAATACTTCGAAAACTACATAAAACATACAACAGCTACAAAGACTCTATATGTTAAATAGTAACCGTGAAAAAGATTTAAGGAGTGTCGAACAATATTATTGTACAAAACAAAACTTAATTGATTAAACTACAAACTAGAAACTTGAAAGAAGAATGTCTACATAAACGACCTTTTGCGTTTCAGTAGATGCCGAAATCCCAAAACGATCCAAGCAAAAAAAGGAAAATAGAAAGCGTATTAGTAATGCATTCATAACTAATTCTCACGCTTCTTTTTTCTGCTGAGTCGCACACAGTAGAACAACTGTTCGGAAGGACTGTTGTTTGATGTAAGTCTCTTAAGGAAGCTTAAGTTCAGTCGTTTTTAAGCGACGAACGTCAACCAGAAGTGAGGCCTTTTCGCCACTAAATTAACACTGCTAAGTGTCTTTACTCTTACAGAGACGATTTGCCCCAAAATTTGAACAAAACCACTGCCCAAGAATTCAAAATGTCCATTTCTGGTTGGCTTTCGTTGCTCAAAAACGTCTTTGCGTAAGAAGGTTGAACACAGTTTCTTTAGAATTGTTTTATCCCGTTATCCTGGGGAGATATGCAGCTAATGAGCTTTTAAAGCAAAAAGTGCGAAGACAAGCAGAAAAAAAATACCCAGAAGTTGACAGTAAAATTTATTTTGTTTTCTTCGCCTTTTAGACTTTCTCAAAGTCCTTCGCTTCTCTTTTCCGGTTGCGGTAGTTGGCTCCAGCGCGAAGGACTTTTATCCCCTGCAAGGAGGAATTTTCCTCCTGTGGGTTTTATCCAACCACGAACCGAGAAATACAGCCACAAGTAAAATAGGTAATGGCGTCATTTTGTTGCTGTGACAAGTCCGATGTCATTGTAACCCTGATCAAAACAAAGTTTCATCTTTATCCTATACAGCTGTGGTTGTAATTTTTTCAAATTGTTGTTAATGGCAACGTAGTTTATGCTCAAACTTGAGAGGTATTGACCCTGACAAACCCTATCGAGCCACCTTAAGGTCTCTCCCACTGAAACCCATCAGGCACACCTACGGGCGTGTGAGGCTCGCGAGCTTCGCGCGCGTAAGACTTAGACGCCACGCTTTACCGATTTCTTTACTGATTTTGAGAAAAAAAACGACTGTTTGCAGTCTAACCGGAATGCAAAGCTAACTGTGGTTGTTTATGATAAACGTTTTAACTGATATTACAACATGAATTCACCGCTGCTTTCTGTACATGATCTCGCGAAAATTAAAAGCATGCCGAAAATGAGGGTTAGATTCCTGGAAGAAAGAGAAAAAAAAAAAAAAAAACAAGGAAAAACGAAATATCCACAAGTTCGAGGTTCAGAACGGAATAAGAAGCTGCCAAATATATTTGATTACTATTAAATAGGATAGTGAAGAAG
This sequence comes from Porites divaricata, assembly GCA_038088405.1. Taxonomy (NCBI): domain Eukaryota; kingdom Metazoa; phylum Cnidaria; class Anthozoa; order Scleractinia; family Poritidae; genus Porites; species Porites divaricata. Next base: position 10,087,425 of record JBBMOI010000016.1, read on the forward strand.
ACTCAGCCTCTTCGCGCTGTTCGAGTGGGTGTCGTCGCTGAGGGCGACTGGGAACGACATTGAGAGGGACCTTGATTTGGAGTGCTGAATAGAGGCCATTTCCTAATTCAATTTTGGAAGAAAGGACTCCAACGTTATAAAAAAGAAAAACCGGACCCTAATAAAGGATCTAATCAGCTATAAGTTCAAATATCGAACAAAAGAAGTAACGCTGATTTTGCAGTCGGGAATATATATATTTTTTGTTGCCTCCATTCTCCTCTTAGTGTGAAAATGATTGTTTATTCTTCTACAAATAATACTCCCGTTTTCACAACAAATGTTTTGCACTTAGCCTCGCTTTGAAAATGAGATTTCTTGAAATTCGGAAATGTTCTATTGAAAGTGATTATTACATAATCAATGTTTTTGGAAAAGTTTGGTTTAGGATAATCATGTTTATTGAAAGATTATGCACGCAAACCTGCTGTTCTAAACTCATCTTCAAACTGACGGTCCATCCTTTTCGTGTATGTGTGACGTATTAAAATTCTCGAGCTATACATTTACTTTTTCCATGGAGAAAGGAAATAAAGAGGATGTTTTTAGTGCCTGCTTAATGCGGCTTCTGTATGCTTTATATAAAGAATCAAGTAAATAATTCACACATGAAGGTAAAGATAATTACTACTTAATCCATAACATGTGGTTTATTATATTTTTTCCTCAAGCCATCTTTCCAAGCGGCTTTTGACCTTTATAATTTCCGTTTTTCGTTTTCCAGACAGATTTAAATAATAGATATAAAATAAAATCCATAGAAACGAAAATACGACAGAAAAAAATAAACAACAACTCGGAATCACCATAATGTGATTTTTTGTTAAATTAAATGAGTGAGATGGAAGGAACGTAAAGATTTGGCATTTTTTTTCTTTCTATGGCAATATATATTGGTTTCTTTATCTCAATCAGCAAACAAGATAAAAAAGACTGATAATAAAAATACATCACTAAATTTTTATTTTCCTCATGAACATTAAATAGCAGCTGCTTAAAAATTCGCCTTGCATCCCTTCGAGTCATTTTCAATAGAAATCCTTAGAAAACGAGGTTTGCCTGACTTTAGTTAGTTAATTATATTTGCTGTTAGCCAGTTTTCCTAATATCAACAACAACAAGAGAATCAGTTGAAATTATTTCAGAATTGGTGTTTCTTACCCTTAGATGTGGCACTAAAGTATCGAGAATTCTGGGGGATAACAATTTTTCGCTGAGAAAGTACAAGATCAGTAACATATTAAAGGTAAACTTGCGGCTTTATCAAAATCGTTCTCTCAAACTTCCGACTTCAATGAAATGGATTTTTAATGCTGAATTTTAAAAGAAATTTGCACTTGAATGTCTCGCACTAAGTGACTAAAACAATGGTCTTGACCAGCCAATCATTGAAGCTTTGCATGAAATACAGGGAGCCCTGTAGACGCTGATGCGGTCTATATACACAATAATGTAAAGATTTCGCTGGTGGCGTTGACTTCCTTTTTATTTCGCAGAATGCCATTTACAATGGAGTAAAACATTGGGGAAACATATCCAACATTGTCGGTGAGTGTTACATTAATCAGCGAGTATTCAGTACGTTCGAATGCTCCGTCTTAATCGTTTGACGAATTGAAGTCCTTCAGACTCAAACAATTTAGTAAACTAAGAGAATTTTGGTATAAAAGCAACTAGCTTTGAAGAATTTTCGTTATTTTCCGCACATCACTTTGGACCTCTATAAAAAAATCCCTGCACAAACTTAACGTTGAAACTGGTGTAACTCACATCCAGGTAACCATGCAAAGGGAAATTATTAATGTGCAACTCTATTTCATCTTAAGACTAAAGACTAGCGAGAAAAGGGCACACATGAACCTTAGTTTTAAGCTTAACATATAAGCTATCCGACTGACCTTGTTGCATATGTAGTCAATCTTTAAGGTCTTAATCATTTTATTGGATGTATGCTGTATATTTTTCCATTGGGGTAGCGACCTGTAAACACCTGTACGCACGTGCGTACTTAGTGAAATAATGTCGTCGGAAAATTTGGATCGGATAAGAAATACTATATAGAATTTTTCCTCTGTTGTTATCTTTTATATTCATATTTCGTAAATTCTAAGGGCAAGTCATTGTCTTTTTGTTGGTAAACAATCTTTGTACAGTTATAGACAGTAGATGGTGGATTACCCAAAAGGCAAAATCTGGCTCTGTGCGTAGCCAACAAAACATTTTGGCCATACCACTGTTTTCTTTTTAGAGCCCAGTCAAAATTTAAAGTCAGTTATTTGGGATAGGGTTATATCATTATCACCCTAAATAGACCACTGATCGAGAGGAATAATTTCTACAGGAAGCGTTTATAGACTATTGTCCACAAAAGTCGTACGCTTTAAACGGCTGTCTACACGAGAAGAAATATCCATTCAAGATAGTTTACGCGTGGACTAAAGCAGTAAAATTTCCATCAAAAACTGATGTTTTACGACTCTTCGTCTCCAAAAGTGTGGTTTAATCACCTTTTAAAAGAATCTCGAATCTCCCAAAGATCTAACAAAACTATTAAAACTGTATCAAATTTCCAACGATTTTGGTCATGTATGACGTAGCACGGCTGTAAAAAGTCTCCTAAAAACAATTAGTTGTTCCGGATAGGATTACCACCGACGCTGAGCTTAGGAAACCCTTGCGCTCCTCCAGGGAGGGTACTTAAAGAATTTTTGGGTGGGGGTGTGCCAATGAGACCCTGGAACCCTTAACTTATACTAGAGCTAGTTCAGCTGAATTTTGTTACCCTATACTAGACTAAACTCCCAAAATCCCCCTTATCCTAGAGTAGCTGTTTCCCTAGTCTAGATAAAATCTTCAACCAACTGATCAGTTTCCTGAAAAATGATGCCCTATTCTAGACTGAAACGCTCTGATTCATATACCCTATCTCAGAGTAAACTGCTTGAAAGCCATACCCTTCACAGCGGCACATACCTATATAGCCCATATATGGCAGTACCCCCCCTCCCCCCGGGCTCAGCTATAAAGGTTACGCAATTCTGGTCGGTTTTCCATGCACGTGCTTCGTCTCGTGCTTGCATATCCATGGCGAAATTGCGTAATGGCTAAGTCAATTCCCATCGCCCCTGGGCATTTGTCATCTTGTCGGTCCCGGTGTTGGGGATCGGTCAGAAAACCTCTTTCCGGCTTTGGGGCATCTGTCAATTCTTCTATAAGCGGTTGCTCACTAAAACTATACTTATTTAGATAGCATTACAAATAATATTTGTAATATCTATGCTTAAAAAGAAATGCACGGTTTTTGCTCCATCACTACACTAACCCACAGTATTTTTTATACATCCGTCTAAGAAACCCGCCATCGTGATCAGCACAAGGAGGAAAAACAGTCAATGTATCATTTGAAGAGTTTAAAGGAAAAAACACTTTCTTTGTGCGTGAATGGTTGGTTGAGGCAGAAAGGCCTCAACGATATTTGCCAGATATTTGAAAGGTAATATAAACCTCGTGTATTGTACGATCAATGCAACAATTCAAAGGTTCCATCGAGATGAGAAAATAGTCATGTAAAGCACGTCGGCTGTTTGTTAATCATTCAATACATTAAACATCTTCGAAAATAAGAAAGGTATTATTAAAATTCTAATTTATAGTTCTGTCATTGGGATCTTTGTTGCTATAATTCTTTAATATAACTAGCGGCTAGGAGCGATTTGAGTAGAGTGTTTCACGCGCGAGTTTGATCAGATTATTACATATTTCCCATAAATATGGTATTTGCAGCATATCTACTGGAAAATGCAATTTTGGTGTTTTCCCGGAATGTAGCCTGCGCGCAGACACTTTAAACCTATATACTCAATACTTGGGCCGACTGCACCGCAGGCTACCCGGGATGGGGGATTTGCACCTTATTATTAACCCCCACTGTGGGGTTTGCTCTACAAATGCCCGGGAGGAAATGGGCACACTTGGAATTGACTGAGCCATAAACGCCAGGGCGGTCCATTTGTTTATAATCGTGCACTCAAAAGGAATGGGAAACTTGCATTAGCAAACTCATAAGTTAAAGTTCAAAGGTTGCGCTTGCCTTGAAGCTTTTAAAATAATCAGTAACTAAACAACTGACTTGGTATAATAGGCGGCTTCAAGAAAGAGTTGTCGTTATGTGTCAAGCGGATCTAAGGTTGCGCTTCAAGCCCTAGAAGCATTAAAAATCAGCATCGAATACACAAACTTGAAATAATGGGCAGCTTGACAGAAGGAGTTGGGATAATGAGTTGTTGTATGAGTTTAAGGTTCCAACTTTTCATGATACATACTAAAGACCGTCGGTCCGTTCGTTGCATTTTACGCACAAACTGGCAAAGTACTGAACCATAATGATTATTCGAAAACAGGCAAACTCTAACTGCTAAAAGAACGGGTCTTCCCATTCATATTTATATTCATATTTTGTCAAGGGTTTATTCAAAATGCTAGGAAATGTATTTTTCTTGCGCACGTGCAAGGCCACGTGCCGAGACGACGAAGTTTCTTCAGCTTTATCATCGTTGTGTTTTTTAATGGACAAAGAAAAACATCAATACCCGGTTCCAGCTGAGCTGGTCTACTCTAACTTGCTATTAAAACCAAGTCTTCATTTTCATACTTTAGTAGTATTTATTTTAGTTTTAATTTAAATTGTTATTAAACGTGGCTTTTCCGCTATATATTTACCCCCGTGGCATTTTTCAGACACTGGCAAAGTTGCCAAGAACGCCAAGGGTGTTTTACGGAAATTTTGAAGCATTTTTTTTCCTGAAACATAAACATCATAATTTCAATGCGGAGATTTTTCAGGAAGTGACAGTCGCTTTCAAAACAAAGAAAAGCCCTGTTTTTCGAAAGAAAGTCATGACTCCGTCTTCTTTCATTTTCGTCCTCCGAAGTTATTACGTTCCTTCTTTTAACGCTAGGGATACCCTCCCTCAAGATGCCTTAGTCTGTATTAGGAAACGCAACATTAAGACAACAACCGATTATCTCTAAAATGTGTTGTACGTAGTAATTCCACTGACCGTAGAAACTAACTACGGCACAGCCACAACTCATAACTCAACTCAAAGTTCACCAACATTTTTAATAAGAATCATCTACCTTTATCTGTGGTAACAAGAAATTCTAATTATTGAGGTGCACTTCAGATCAAATAAAAAAAAGCAGCACGATTTCAACTCTCTTTGTCTAGGCAAATCACAGTATTTTTTTCTGGTTTATTAAATGCTTACAGTAATCAAGCGCAACTTCTGAGCTTTAACTGAGTGTGCCTCTTCTGCAAGAGGTAGAGCACGTGCCACGCTGAGCAAGTTTCTCTTCAGTCCTACGTCCATAGTGTTTTTCATACAGTGGCAACTAATATAATTAGTAAACCACGAATACCACGTTTCAGTTCTTTGAAAGCAGGTCAACTTCTACTAAGGATTCAATACCCCACTTCACATTCATATTTACATCCATATTTATTTCAAATTTTCTTTGTTAGGGTATTTAACTTTCACGGGTCAGTCTTCCATTTTTTTCATACCGTGGCAAAGTAGTCTTGAGTACCCGGTTTTACTGTCATTCGATAGACGGTCAACTCTAACTTGCGCTTCAAACTGGTCTTCATATCCACATTTATTTTCAAATTTATTTTAGTTCATATTTATGTTAGGAAACGCTCAATCTTACACACACTCCGAGAAACGTGCAAAATGACTTTGCGTCAGTCAGGTCGAGGATTGCTTTTTACGTGCAGCGGGTGTTTAGGTGTCCAGATGTTCCTCAGAACCTCAACTCTAACTTACTTCAAAACCGGTCTTCATATTTATAGTTACTTTATTTCAATATTACGTTAGAAAATGCTCTTTCTTATTAGAGCATATATAACCTACGCACGTGCAAGGTCAACGTGCAAGGTATCATGCAGCGTGACTTTTACCCTTTAGCATATTTTCAGAGAATGGTACGGTAAAGTGGCTTTTGACACTGAGGGTTCGTTCCGGAAATTTTAACATCTTTTTTTATTAAACATAAACACAATTTGAAAGGTTTGACCCAGGTGAAATTTTTGAAGAAAAAGTGGGTCAGTCTGGCATTATGAAAACCCGCAAACGTCGCCTTAAGACTCAAGTCGTATTCGTGCAGTGTTGGTGAAGAAATGTTAAAAAGGGAATGCACTTGCAGAATTATTGTTTTGATCATTAAAGGTCTTGAGATTATCTCGTCATTATTGATGATAACTGTTCCTTGTTGTTATAGATGCTTAAGTTATAAATAATTTGAATCTCCAGCTTTTGGGAACCAAAAAAAGAGACCAAAACTGGACACTGGCTGAAGTAGACTCAGTTCGTGAAAAAATGTGTTTGATGTGAATAGTCAAAACTATATCGTGGTTCCCACAATTTCTCAATTCCTATTTATATACAGCTATAGTTTAAACGTCTTAAAATCTGCGCAAAATGCTGTCTTGAAATAAAAGCATAAATTCGTCCTCAGAAATCAGTGTCGTTTGAAGGGTCGTTTTTGTTTTTCAAAATCAGTAGAGAGCAATCAAATACAAATAAATTATCCCTCAATATTGTAAACTCAATTTGATTTGAGATGACATTAATACGGAATATATTTTCTCCAAACAAGCCATCATTATAAAGCGCCGTAATGAATTTAGTCGAATCTTACCGCGATTCGTCTATCTTTCCTAATAAAAAAAAAGCGAATTTGAGTTTTGCGATGATCAGAACCGACAATGATTTTGACTAGCTAGGCGGTAAGTTTTTCTAGGAAAATTTTTTTTTTATTTTAACGAAACCGCGACATGATGCAGCATGTTTATGAATATTTTTCAAGTTCACCCTTCGACGAAACTTAAATTAAAGCAGTCTTTCAGCATTTTAAGCTTGAACTTTTCATGTGATCGGCCTGTGCAAACCAAAAGCTTGATGCAAAAAAAAAAAAAAACCAAAAGCGAAAAACTAATTCAAAACTATTTTTGTTGATTTTCGATAAATTGGTTACTTTTTAATTGAATGAAGTGTAGTTTCGCCTGCCAAAATAACACCTTAATCACCTCTTCTTCCGTTCGATAGAACAAAATTTTAAATTGATGGTTTTCTACGCAAGAACCCAATAAATCACCGCAGAAAATATTAATACAATCGTAATCTTGCATTTGACACAACACTTTCGTTTTCTGAAAGAGTCATTTGGATCACAATAAAAAATCTGTTTTAAGGTTCTCAACATTTGGAACATGCGCACGTGACATCCACGCGAGCATCCGAGCGTTCGTATAAGGTCGATTGCTCCTACATTGCCGAAAGAATAGGAGGTGTTTGACCATCCAGAGCCATGTATATTCTGTAAGTATCAAGCTCGCTCTTACAACCAGTTTTATTTAATAGAGTTTAACTGTTACATTTTGTCGGATTCTACTACTCCATAACTTTGTCAAAGACTGACACAAAATCTGTTCGACTCGGTGTTTTTTGTTTCTCTCATAAGCGACCACCTATAGTAAACGAAAAAGTGGTCGCTTCGGGGACTGTGGTCGTCTACGGAAAAAATCAAGAAAATAAGCTCAAATTGAACTAACGAAAGTCCATGATTACATGAAGTTATTACCTGGCAAGCTAGACCTTAAGCAAACAGACAACTGTCAATAATGGTTCACATCGAAAAGCGCTTGAAACTGTTGAAACTTTGTACATAACACACTGATAACATTTTGCAGCAATGTTACAATCCACATTTTTACCTACAGTTCGTATTACAGCGATTCTTTTTGTAAGTCAACTGCTGTAACCTTACAGTTCTCTTGGTCAGCGCTTTTAAAAACTGCACTTTTGTGACATTCGAGCAATGGTTTTCTTACAATCATATGATACGTGATCATACCGGATGGTCGCTTACGAGAAACAGAAAACAAAAGAACATGTCGAATTTCTGGTTTAAAAAGTGGTCGCGGTCGTTTAAGAAATTTAAGTAGAGGTTGTTTACGTGAGAGTTATTGAAACAGAATTTGACTGAAAAAAAAAAACGGTTATTTTCAAAGTGGCTGCTTACGGAAGGTGATCGCTTACCGAAAGTTGACTGTCATATACTGACTTAGTTTGACGATTAGTTTGCTACGCTCCGCGTAACTCTCTACAGTACGTTAAATTTATCAACTGCTGTTGCACTCATTGATGTTGTCTCCTAACAGCTAAACTGAAAGTTTATAGCTCATCAGTTGAGGTCCAATATAAACTTGTAACATTCACTGTAAGTGTTAAAGATTGTTTTCAGTTCTCGATCCATTTAGGATGTTAGCCAAAACAGTCCCACGGCTTTCACTATGATTTTATTTCTGAAAGCATGGTCGATAGATCTTCTTATTTATAGTCTTTCTCGGTTACGTGCACATTTCCATGTACATCCGACCATAAAGGTAACAGAAATCTTAGATATTTTAGCACTTATTTTGAATAGCTGAATTAAAATTTATCACAATCTTAATACCCACCTGAAGATATTTTTCTGGGAAAAAATATGCATTGGTGCAATGTAAAACCCGCCTGACTTTTCTTACATGTCAGTTGTACATCAACAAATTGTTTTTTCCGTAATTTTCTTTAGAACACCATTGTTTTTAAAACTGTTGGTGAAAGGCACTTTTACGAAGAGGTTTCGTAGAGATAACGTCTTCATGCCGGGATTTAATGGGTTCTTAATATCTGCTTTTGACTGGTGACAAAAGCAATTTGTAGTGAAGTAATCAACTTGAAATGTTGAAGAAATACGTGTAACAAGATTAAAAAAAGATCCATTTAATTTCGAACCTGACACATGAGAAGCTTTTGAAAGGAAATGGGCAACTCTCTTTCAAAAAAAGTAACAATGATAATCGATACTCAGGTCTTGACAGAAATCTTTGTCAGGTATATTTTTACTAAAAGGATCGTTGACGTAACAGATTAGAGCGTACGTAATTCAATTGTCCTCGACGAGCTATTTTCTCTCGTTTAATATAAATGCAAAGATGCATGAACAACGAAGCCAAGTAATCAAGCTCCTTTGTCAGTCCGTAAACTTTTAACGAGGCTGTAAGACGTTCTCAAAAAATGAGTGCTTTTAATCTTAGTTTTAAAAATTCTTCGAAACATATAAAAGTCACTGAGTGGTAGACATCTTGTTCAGTTTTTACAAGGTAAGACAAAGGCATTTTTTTTCGTTTAAAAGCGAAAATTGGAGTGTTGAGTTCTTACACGAACTGGTTTACTTGCAATATGATTCCGATTCGCAAAAGGTTAGCAAAAACGGCCACAATATGTGCACCAAGCTTTAAACTTAAGTTAAACGCGCTATGATTTGTAACTAGATCAAACACTTGGCATTCTCTGTTCTTGTTGCGGAGCGGCGTTGTATCAAGTGCCCTTTTTACGCTTGTGGTTATAAAAGTAACTGCCATAATTACAACATTTACTGGCTTTTGAATCGAAAGGCCTCCGCTCGCAGGACACTACTGAACAAGTGAAAAGAAATGAAAACGCTAAAAAAAACCCTGCACATGATTACAGCGAAACTTTTTAATTTGTTTGTTTTGTTAATTTGCCGGAAGCCGGCGAAAGCTGCTTGACATGCGCAGAATCTGCTGAAGAAATAAGTGGCTAATTTTTATGTTCTTTGAATACATCAAGGGCTTAAAATCTCGAAAAAAAAGGCAGCACAAACAAAGTCGCCTCACCTTTGTGCGATTATAGAATGCAGTAAAATCCCTGTTTTAGATCTCCCGCTTATAACTATCCCCTGAAGTTTTAGAGCTATCTATGTGTAAACCCACGGGCATACACTGTATATAGGCTCAACCCATTTATTTATTTATTCTATGCTATTATGTTTGTGTTGACAACTAGAAGATAATAATTTCGAGCAACCAAAAATAGGAAGAAACTGATTCTGACTCAGAGGCATTACCTTACTTCAGATCCCTCGGACATCCTGCATTGATAATATTAGACTTTTCACGGCCGTCTATTTTCTCGCTTTTTATCCTTGAACGTGGAAACCGGACTTGAGGGATGCCAATGCGGAGCGCTAGGGGATTGCAAACGGGACCCTAGCTCCGTTTTAATTCTTTAATTGTTCCAGAGGAGATCCTTCTGTCTTTCTAAGACTGCGAGCCTTTTCATGACGGACCCAGCTGTCTAGTTGCATTATTATTGATACTTTTTCGTGTTCGTTTAACCACCTTCTCAAACTCTCACGCGCAATGCATGTACTGTAATGATAGAGCGATTTTCGTATGACCTTGAAAAATGGTTTCGGTAAGTGTTCGTCATCTGTTTTATAAGCCAATGGATGAAAAGATCAAAACATGGACTCTTCGTTTTCCCGCCAAAAAAAACCCCTAATATGGAGAAGGCATTGTTCGATTGGCCAATCGTGTTGCAGTATAACGTCAAAGCGAAGGATCCATTGACTTCTAGGAAGTTCTCGGGCATGAAGTTTTTTTACGCGAGCGTTCGCTTAACCAATCAAAAGCCACGCGCATTTGTATCTGTTCGATAAACCAATCAAATCGCTCTATTTCCATTCGTTTGTTGTTTCTGTTTTGTTCGCGCGTTTTCATTTCAAGGTCATACGAAAATCGCTCTAAGCAGTCGTAGTAAACATCTTGAAACGGGCAAACTGTTGTGTGTAAATAGTGCACAATTACTTATTAGTCTTATAGATAACCATTTTTGCGACAAAAAGGGTTTTCATTCTTAACTTTTTTTAATTTGCAAACTGTTGCGCGAAAATAGTGCACAATTACATATTAGTCTTATAGATGACCATTTTTGCGTCAAAAAAGGTTTTCATTCTTAACCTCTTTTAATTTGCAGATGACAGTTAATATGGTTTTCATCCATAACAGAATCTAGATGACTAACGTTACATCTGGAAAGAATTACACGTCAACTGAAGGCGACCACTCGAAATGGCAAGGGATTTCCGTCATATATGGGACGGTCATGTTCTTTGTTCTCACGATTGGTTTCCTTGGCAACGTCATCAGCATCATAATCCTTCGTTATCGAGCGCACCGCAAGAAAATAATCACACCACTTATGCTAAACCTGGCAGTCTCGGATATTCTGATCACTGTGCTGGTATATCCAGTGATGTTCCTTACCCACATGTTGGGACAACCACTGCAAGAGGGATCCTTGCGGTGTATGTGGTCCTCATTTGCCAATGGCGCCTCTGGTATGACATCCATTGCTACTCTTGTCGCAATGAGTGGTATTATGTATCACGTGCTCAAACAGCCCTTACGTCGCCCCTGTATCAAGCCAAGAAACATGAACTTTCTCGTGGCTGCCACGTGGTTATCCGGGATATTGGCCAATCTCCCGCCTCTGATTGGTTGGAGCAGGGCCGTGCCCGGCAAGGCAGGTTTCAGCTGCGCCCCCGAATGGACTACTTCGGATCCTTGGGCTATATCCTACATTATTTTCTTGATGTGTTTTGGCTTTTTTACGCCGCTGTTTATGATCGGGAACTACCATTACTTGATTTATAGGTAATATAAGCCTTTTACATACTCTGAGGGGTACCCCTGGAAATTATTGGTGGGTACGTGCCAACAAGTTCTGTAAATCCTGACCGTATTTCAGACCAACAAGTTTCATTTTTTACACGCCCGTTTTCAAACCTGGCGTAGGCAGAAATTACACCCATCATTACTTAGATTAGAACGCCAGCAAAAAGATTTCTTGAAATCCATTTCGATTTTCCCGTACTACTTATTCTTTGTTATTCATTTCGAATTGAAATGACAAACACATTCTTACACTCCCTTAGTTCCCTGCCGAAAACCACACCCGATTCCAGACCGAAACTGTCAAAGTCTAAATCCGTTTTCAGACCGAAACGTCGCAAAAACCATACCCTTTTGCGCGGCACATACCTATCTGACTTATATAAGGGAGTACCCCCCGGTTACATACTTAGTACAAAGTGTATACCATGATTATAAGGTTAGGCGAACGTTATCGTTGTTTCCGCTTCATTCTACCAGCGGCTTCTTCACCACTCACTTAAGCGCTCAACAAACAAAACCGCCAGCCGTGCAGGCTAACGGTTTCAATAGCATTTTACGGCACAATGTTTTAACGGGGCGTCCGCGTGTGCGTAGCGCACGCAGCGGAGCATCAACAGTTACAGAAAATGGACCTCTTTTGACGCGAGAAAAGTTGGTTAACACGTCAGCGTACGGGCTCGTCCACCCGTACAGACTTTGGGGCTAGGGGAGGGAAGACTTTTTGCTTGGTCTAGCTTTTGGTCAGGATCAATCTAGTAGTGACCTAGCGGGTAAACTACAGGGATAATAATGTAGTCTTAAATCTTTTTTTACAAGGCTTATCGGAGATACGCGAGTGCCACTGGAAGGAAGTTTAAGCCACATTATGCGGGTCAGCAGGCAGAAGTCCCAAATGAAGTTAGTACGCATGACAGCCATGTCAATAGCCGCTTTCCTAATAAGTTGGCTGCCATATACCTCCGTCAGCATCGCTGCTCTTATCAGCGGCCGTCATGTGCTTACATCCGGGGAAGCAGAAATTCCAGAGCTGATGGCAAAAGCGTCGGTAATTTACAATCCCTTTGTGTATATGTTCATGAATGGTGCCTATCGAGCGTCTTTTTGGGAACTTTTCTCAGGAAACAAGGAAGTAAGGGCGAATCGTCATCCAACTACCAATAGTGCAGAAGGACGTGTCAGTTCGGAAAACTCAGGGACAGCCAATAAAGGCTATGAAGAAACTGCCTTGTGATTCAATCAGAGGCCTAACACTGACACAAACTATAAAGTTATCGACTAGATATGATGTCTTGTGAGAGGAAACGTCGATCCCTCGCCAGGGTGGGTGCACTCTCTATAATTGACAAACGGCGATGCTCTTTCCAAAACGAGTACCTTATTTCAAGCTACAGCTATATAAAAGCGCGAACCCTTCTAAATGCTAGGAAGAGACGAGTCAAGTTGATTCCAGGATCGTAGGCTTGTGATCTTGAAGGAAAAATATAACTTTGCAGAACTCATCATTTTAAACTTCTATCAATAAAACTCATCATTAAATGTTTAATAAATAGAATGATAAGTGTAGGAACTGAGCAAAAATACCGAGTTCCAGTTTCTTTATAGCTTCGAATAGTGATTTTATGGAAAGTTTGTTGTGGAAACCAGGTCATTCCGTATCATTGGCTAATCTTAAAACGGATTGCCTTATTGCCTTAGCAACCTTTTCGCCACGCAAGCAGACAAAAGAACTTTTAAAATAACAATTACTCAATACAATCAACTATCTCTTAAAGGCCTCTCCCTAACATGGACACCTACTTTTTGTCCCTGAATGAATGAACAAATGATAACTTTATTTATTATATAAACACCAATGAAATAACAGGTGAGCTTTCGTGCGAAAACTTGATATCTTCACATGTGAAAATATCACCTTTGCTATGGCTACATAATAAATCGCGCCTTACACCAAAAAAACTATTAAAGTGAAATGATTTGGTATTTCATTGGTGTTTATATAATAAAAAAAACATTACATGGCCGCTTGGAGATACGAAATTTCTCTTCTCGTGTTGAAAAAATATTTCACTCGTTCGCTGCGCTCTTTCGTGAAATATTTTTCAACACTCGAAGAGAAATTTCGTATCTCCGCGCGGCCATGTAATATCCTCTATTTATACACGATGTTAAAAATATCAGTATTACAAAAGAAAATACATAAAATTTTCTATAATTGCTTCACATGTTCTCTTAAAGATATCTAAAGAATTTGCCCTGCTTACTTGCTCGGGATACTGTTCCATAAAAGAACACCAATGTAACTGAAACTTCGCTTGAGGTAGTCAGTTCTTGGTTTCAGAAGCAACAATTTACCCTTAGCGAGGCGAAGAAAATACTACGTTGACAGGATTTATACGGGAAAGGGGATCAGTGCCGACACTGGGAATCTCGCGAGCTATAGATTGGCCAATGTTTGTAAGATGATTCTTAAATTCTCCAGCTATATTTTCTGTTTTGATTTGGGACACTCGAATGAAGCTCATTAATAAACCGCCAAATTTTAGCGTTAAACATTGAAGTTTTCATCTTCAATCATTTTTTTTCTTGTTTTTGACTCTCTGTTGGCCATTTTGACGTTCAACATGAGAGCTGGGTGGGTCAGTGTTTGTCGAATTGCACCATTGGACTGTTCCGGTGAAGTAATTTTGAATTAATTTCCCGCGCAATCTTTTTATAGCCAATAGCCCCCCTCCGATCCATATTCAAATTCTAACATGACTCCGAGGCTTTCTGGTCATTTTTCTATATTTTTCTATATTTTTCCATATTTTTCTATATTTGGTTTTCTCTGTGCTGAAGTCTCTTCTGGGAATTGCGAGATAATGCAGTCTTGAAAAATCTGCAATTTTGACCCTAAAGCCTCGGAGTCATGTTAGCATTTTAATACATCATATCAAACGTGGGCTATTCGCCCGCGCCCGCCACTTAAGAAATCAGAAGGGAACTGGGCCGAGTTATCTGTCGCAAAGATTTCTGGGACTGTTACTAGGCCCGGAGCGTCTCTAGAAACGATCCCAGAAACAATTGCGAAAGGGATTTCGGCTCCAGTATTCCTTCTAAAGTGGCGAAACCTTAAATACGATTCATCCTCTCTTGGATTTATACGATGACGAAATTTGAAAAAGATAATAGACACCCCCGATAAGCTCCGTAGCTAAACGGCTCCTGTCCGTGACTTGAAAAACAACAACAACAACAACAAAAAAGAATCACGGTTAGCACGGTCAGATTTTTAAAATAACACAAAATTATAAAATTACCCTCTCTCCCCAATATCCGTCCCTTTTTTCCTGGCTCCCTTCAAATCCCCGACCCCCTTTCGACGCCTGTGTTACGCAGCTTAACTTCTACACTGCAAATCAGTCGGGTTTTTTTCTCAAAATCAGTAAAGAAATCGGTAAATCGTGGCGTATGTGTCGGCGTATGTGTCTTACGTGCGCTAAGCTCGCGAGCCTCACTCGCTCTCTGTTTTCAGCCTCGTTCCAGACCTTTTGTTTGACTGCTCTCGCGTACTTGAATAAGCAAAAATACGGACTGTTTTGCAGTCTACTTAACTTTCAAAAACATAATTATTCTCTGGTGCATGCCTAAGACATATCAGTAGGAATATAAATAATTGCATATAACAAATATAGAGTATGAGACAGGAGTCATTATCGATGATGGCAACTGACAAGGATGTCGATGATGCAAGTGGCTCCCGTCACGAGATATACGAAGCACATAAGGTTGACACGCGCATTTCTCTCGAACCTCGCCTTTGCCACACTCTGTAATTTATCGCCCTCAGTGCACGTTTTACTCTTCCAAACCCCAGCTTCCAGTGACAACGGCAACTTTAACGAGCTAGCGTTATATCACTTTCGTCTCACTTACCAAAGGCTTCCGGTAAAATCTGCTTAAGCTTATTTCGTGCCAAAATACAGGTTTTCCGCAAGAAAAAAAAAATGACGGAAGAAAAATCTTTTTGTGTGATTTAATGCAAAATGTCATTCAAGAGTATTGTCGGAGCATTATTTATGAATTGAAAGGAACCACGAATGATGTAAATGTTTGAAAATAAACAATGCCCACAAATGATAAAAACGGTTGTCGGGCCACCTTGAAAATGACCACGGCATATTTTATAATAAAGATTCCGTCAGCTTTTATGTTCTCTGTAAAAAAATAATAATAATGCTTGGTGCACTTCTACCCTTGACGTCAAATTAAGAGCTTGCGTGGTACACGGTAGCTCTTAAATAATAAAAAAAGAGATGGTGTGCATGGCACTTTAAGAAAATTATTGACAAGTTATCCGATGTTACTATAATTATTCTCCAGGCAACAATTATCTCTTTCTGATCCTGATCCTCGTGATTATAAAAGGCCAGGGTTCAAAGAGGACATTTTTTATATTTGTCTCTTGCTCCGGATCGCTGGGCTTATAAGAGGGAACGGCTTTTGTTGCATTTGATTGAGTCAATATTTCACTGGAAGGGCACAGATGTTTGTAGATCAGCTGAACCAGGTGGACAAACGCGCAAAGTATCGTGGGTAACAAAAACTACAAAGGCTTCGTCCACCGCAGAGGTTCGTGCCCAGCAAAATTTGTAGATTTTCCTCACGTCACGTAGACCACAGACAGGCTCTTCTTTGGCCGTGATGAAATCGTTGTAGGATGCCTTGAGCAAGATGCTACTGTAACGTATTTTTATCGACCATGGTTAAGTTGAACGGGATAAAAGATCAAAGGACTGCCGATGCTAATTCGGCGCCAACTTCGAGCAGTGGTGCTGCTTTGATATGTTTTATTTGCGGCGCTTCAAATGCCAACTGGCCTGTCTACTGCAGAACTCGAAATTCGGAGAAAATGCCGTTTTTCCCGTTCTTGGAATACCACGAACCAGCCGAGGGCGCTCGGCCGATGGACAGGGAAAATGGACGTGTAGATTCTTGTACAGTGTGCTTTTCATTTTTGACTCAACAATGGCACGCTTTCGAAGCTAACGAAACTCCTGTAATTAAGCGGATGTACTGGCTTAAGAGGTCGGGACCTGACACAAGCAGTGAAAGAGCTCAAAGCCCTGTATTTAGCAGTGAAATGAGAGGAGAAGTATCCGGGAATAATATAAACACAAACGGGGCTAAAGAGATGGCTGAAGAAGTGGCTGAAGAAATGGCTACTCAATGCGATGAGCCCACAGACAACTCCAGTGCTGAAGCAATGCCTTCAATTGAGAGCGTTAGTCCGATCTCTGAGGATTCAACTGTGCCTTTGGGAGAAAATTCTGCGCTCACTAATATGTCTGGCTCCCGACTTTCGTCTGGTTTGGAGACGTGTTACATCTGCAGCAGAAGAAAACCTAAAGAATTTATGAGAAGCGTTCACACAAGACCACAGCTAAAAACAGAAACCCCGTTTTATCCTTGCCTCGCCAAGCATGCGCCTTCCCCAACGGCAAAGCAAATGGACTACTTAGGAAAAGTGCTTGTTTGTGAGGCTTGCCAAAAATTCTTATTCCGACAGTGGCAGGTCTTCCAGAAAAATTCAACTCCACTTAGTGAGAGGCAGTACCAATTGAGATCTGACCCCTCCCTCCCCAGGGAACAGCAATCCCAATTATCAACTATGGTGTGTTTTATTTGTGGAGTGACACAACCTGCAACATCAGGTAGATTTCTCTACTCGCGAAAGCACGCTCCTGGGCATCCTTACTATCCATTCTTAAACAACCTGGTTACACCCGAGGGTGCGATGCCGCTTACAAAACAAGGGCTTACTAGGGCTTGTAGTGGATGCCGCAAGTCACTCATTAGGCAGTGGAAGCAATTTGAAGCTATTGGGGTTGAAGAAGAAAAGAGGGAATACAGGATTCGCAATGATGTGGTAATCCCTTCAAGAGAGTCATCTAGGATATCAGTAAATTTAGCTTGTTATACATGTGGCCAGTACTGTTCCGAGTCTGATTTACAGCCAGTTCACTCGAAACCAAACACCAATCCCTTAAAAGAAAGTTTTTATTTTCCTTTCTTAGCTTCGCTTAAACCCCCAAAAGACTGCCGACATTTAGATGCAGAAGGACGGACATTTATCTGCAAGAAATGTAGTAAGCATCTAACTACAGAATGGGAAGAATTTGAAAGACAAAATGTGCCTCAAGAAAAACGTTCTTATTTGTTTAAATTTAGAACTGTTTCGACAGCAGATGTGGACATCTGTTCCATTTGTTTTCTTTGTGGTGTTGCGGTAAACACATCTGTTACCTTCAAACTTTTTTCATACCCTCACAGTGGAAAGGGTATTCATGATGGTGGGCCCTTCTTCCCTTTTCTGTCATCTCGAGAACCAGTGCATAATGCTCAGCCTATAGATGGCGAAGGCACAGCATTGACTTGTGAAATATGTTATAACAACTTGATGGTGCAATGGAATGTGTATGAAAATTCAGACATCCCAGAGGAATCGAACAGGTGGTTACGAAAGTATATGGTAGCATCTGTTACCTGTTACCTTTGCTGTCAACAAAATTCAAGGGCTTCTGCTGGAGCTGTGAATAAACAACTCATAACATTTCCTTTACATCACCAACCACCAAAAACCGGAATTGTGCTAAAAAATGGCAGAGATGTTGTTTTGTGTGGCAATTGCCAGAGAGAAGTGAGAAGAGATCTGGAAGCCATGGATGATTTCAATGATGTAATGGGCATGCAGAATAGGGAACAGAACCGTCATGGAAAAAATGAGGTTTGTCCTAGTGATTAAATGTATTTTTTGTTAGTTATAATCTGTTGAAGCAGTATTTTATTCTCAAAAATGATTAATGCTTTCTCAAGTTTGCTGTGCTTGATGAATAACAACCGACTACTGGTACTAATGGTCAGCTTGCGATGCACTTAAAAATAGCGTACAAGCATTTGCAAGCAAGGTGTAGGTTGCTTTCTTTGCTTCTGCTTATGTGGTAGGCTTACCATAACCCATAACCTGATCACAGGTCTTAAAAAGAGAGCACAGGAGTATTTCAAATTTTTCTTTTGATAGAAGATAACCGCACCAAAGAATTTTTTGTGTTATTTAGGAAGTGTGGTAATTACAGACACATTGTATTGTAGGTAAGTGCAATGATAAATGAATAGGCCAGCTTGGTTAAATGGTCCTTTTACTCCTCAAAGTGGCCTGAGAGAAAAATTTATTTAATTATTACAATTTAATGGCAGCTTACAAAAATACAATAAAAGACAAAAGAAAAATGCCATAAGGATAGTCCGCAAAAGCATTGAAGACCTCATACTCAGGCAGACCACCTAGCTATTAAAAAGTTCGAAATAACAAAAGATCTCAGTTTAAAAAAAATCTAAATATTATACATAATAAATATACAAAGATGGAAAAAGATATACTAAAATATATTATGGAGGCTTATTCAGCTGGTGTTGGTGAAGAAATTTGTCACACCACGTTTAAAACTCGAGATACTAGAAGCTGATCTAATGTGAAATGGAAGCGAATTCCATGTGTCTACAATACGGTTAAAACAACTTAACTTAAACATGTTTGTTGGAGCATGATTCTCTTTTAAAGTTAGGCTGTCTTATTCTCTTAGGGGGTACCTAGCATTATCAGAATAGAATTAGACATAATTATGCAGACATGTCTATATTAATATATCTATTTGAAGCTTTATAAGGAAAAAAAAATCAAAATTTTCGTGGTAAAAGTTTAAGAAATAAATAGTGCTCTGCAACAATCTGCCAAGGTTTCATTATTTTTAATGCTAACACTTTGGATTTGGTCCAGGGATTTAAAAGACGAGAAATATTGTCATGCTTACGTGGTGTAATAATTGTGAAGGGGGAAGTTTTGTCAGGAAATCTGCCAGGGACTTGTGCTTGTAAAGCAGTTATGGAAATTTTCATTGGGGCTTTTTCTGTGTAATACTCACATATTAGGTATATAGAAAGTCTTTTTGCATTTATTATTGGCCCCAGTCCATGTTACATCATTGTAAATGTCCCTAAACTGATTGAGCTCCATCAGGTCATGTAAAATTTTGGCCCTGTCTTTCTGACAAGTAAAGGTTGTGGTTTCCATGTGACATTGTCATCTTGTAAATTTAAAATATTACAGAGCATTCCAAGGTTTAATTTCATCACCTATAAGACGGTCCGAGCATCTGTCGAAGAATGTTTTCATCTTGATAGGGTCCTTTAAAGTGAAATAGACTGTGAAAATTTTTTCCAAATTTTTGTGTCACTTAGCATTAAAAAGGTAACGAAGAAATGTGGTTAAGACTGAAATGACAAAATTTATCCAATGAGCTATTGCTGTTTGAACAATCTGTGAATTTAAAGAAGTTTGTAGTTGTTATTTTTTTTGCTAGCTCTGAAGTGTTCTTCATGCTACAAACTTTCCAGCCACCCTGAACTTTACTTTTAGGACACATGTGCTGTTACCTTTTAGAACACTAATCTCCATATAAAGGCTATCTGCGTATTAAAAATCGCGAGGCCTAACATGGTGTAATATATTTTATTTACACGAAGAAAATAGAATAAATAAGAGAAATTCCTTGGCCTAGCTTACATGTTATAGACACTTTGTACACTTTAAATACTTGGAAAATGTATATTCGATGTTTTAATACATGTACCGGTACGTGAATTTCCCATGCCATTTCATAAAATTCCAGTGGCTTGGCTTGCAGGCAAGTCCCTTGGTCAGGAGTTTTAGGTTATTTTCATGCATGTGTCAAGTGAACATAATTTGTGCTGATGGCAGACTGTCCAACCTTTTGAGTATGTAAAACTGGTATAATTTTTAATCACTGAGGAATCATGCGAGTGCCAAAGGAGCAAGCTGTTATTTTGAAATCTTGATGCTCTGAAATGCCATTTCTAATGTTCTGAGAGAACAATTTTTGTCTAAAATATTTGCTAAACCTATTGTCATTTTTATGCTTATTTTTATTTGCACAGTGTCAGGTGCAAGTAATTTTATTTTATATATTACGTGCTTTTTTTAAGTTTTCTGGATATCACGTTCAGTTAAGAACACTCTGAACATTAGGTGTTCGTACATGTATAAGAATTCATTTGAAAATACCAGAACTTATGTCAAAATCAAGACTTTTTTTATTGGTCTTGATTTCAAGCAAAGTCTGCAGAATACCAATGAAATCTGGATGGTTGGACAGTCTGTTGGATTGTTGGAAAGTCTGTCATGGCTTACACCATCTTGTTTAAGCCTAGCCATGTGTTTTGTTATGCTTTTTGCAGCTTCTCAGCTTCTGCCATCCCTCCCCCCATTCTTCCCACCATCCCTCCCTCTGTAAAAGGATACTTTGTTATCTTTTCCATTTGGGGGGAGGGGGAAGTTAATAGATGTTTTTTTAGTGTTTCCAGTTCACTGCCACCTCGTTGGCTCAGTTGAGAGAGCAGGTAAGGAAGAAAAACTGTAGGTCCCGTTTCACAGCGCTTACACTTATTTGGTTCTTGTGGGATGTAAAAGAACCCACACCGCTGTTCGAAAAGAGTAGGGGGTGTAGACCCAGGTGTTGTGGTTTGTGGTCAACCGCTAACCTTCACACATCACATCATTCACATCATGGGTTGGGTGCGTACAGTAAGCTCATAAATGGACTGAGAGCGGCTGCCAGTGGCGCCTTTGTATGCTAACGTATGAGCTTACTGTTCACATGTTAAAATGTATTGTAAGAGGGTACATCTGTTGTCCTTTCATCCATGACTCTTCATTCATTTCATTTCATTGTAATGGGTCCTGGGGAAGTGGAAGCATGGTGGAATCATGGCTGGGTTGCTAGTAAGACAGATCAGAGGGGTGTTAATTTGCCTCAGGTTTTCGATTACAGTTTTTATCCCTGGACACCAGGACATCAATCTTCCACCCTTCACTTAGACTTAGAAGGCAATGCTTGTGGCTAAGAGACTGTCCATGTGATAAATATTTATCTTAGAAGTAAACCCTTGAGAGCAACTGTGAAATTTAAACATGTAAATAAAGCTTACATAGCATGTGTAAGTTGATTTTCTTTGCTACTATTTATGTAGTAAGCTCATAATAACCTGTTCACAGGACTTACATGTAAGAAGGATAGTACAGGAAGAAGCGAAGCCTTGAGCGGAACTGTGAAATTTTAAGGAAAATTCTTCATCCAAATTTAATGCATTTTAGACCTTTTGAGTTAAATCTGCACGATAAAGGTAAATGAAATGATATTATTTATAACTCTCTGATAAATTTTCCAAATGCAGTTTATCTACAGCCATCACTTTCATGCGCTTTTGCTAAATAACTCTCAGTTTCTTTCATGGTAGTAGCGTTCATCGAACCTTTAGTTTTTGCTGCTGTTAAATCATAATGAAAGGAATAATATTAAACTGGCTGTAGCCTGGGAGTCTTCTAATAAACTCCGTATGACCCTTGAGTATGTTTTGTCCATAAGACATGTTCCAAAATAATAAGTGCATGTAGATTATTTAACAATTAGTCGCCTCAGGCGACGTGACTATTCGCCAATATTCACGTCGCCTGAGGCGACTAATTATTGTTTTAGTATAATTACATTGATGATTATTCGAGAAAATAAAATTATTGGTCAATTTCCAACCCCGAAACATCAAAAAATCTGGCTGCCATTTTGAAAACTGCTAGCCTTCAACGCTATAATCACCGCACGGTGATTATAGCGGGATAAAACGAAGCTCCCAGCCAATCACAGCGCTCTATTTCGATAGTCATCAATGTAATTATACTAAAACAGTATAGTGGTAAAAGTGTTTTCAGAGGGTCATTTCTGTCTTTTTTTTTTGTCCAATCAGAAGTAGCCGCGCTCTTAAAAAAACGGAGGTTTTGCCAAATGTCACTGCTGAAATTAATGCTAAAATGCCCAAAGCTCAAATATAGTTAATAGTCTTAATGTTTATCATTAAAGCAGGAGGAGATAAAAAATTTGAGAATTTCTAAGCTGTTGCTGAAGTTTACCAGCCCGGAGCAGTTGCACAGATCTACCAACACCCTTTTCACTTACTTATCTTTTACTTTATCGTGGCAAATGTCGCTCGCCCTTTGGACAACTCATATTAAAATGTGCTAGCCTGAAGGGTCTTTTCACTAGCCCAGGCTATTGGATGACACTTTTGTTGCACCCTGTAACATGATGACTGTAATCGCTAGTTTCCTAATTATTATCAAATTATCTACAGTTTGTTCAAGTGTAATAAATGTATGGTGAAATTCAGGGGCCTGTCTCTCAAAAATCCTGGTAACTTTTTGGACCTGGAAAGCTGTATGGTGTTTGTTGTGTTTGCATTAAGATCAAAGTTTCAATAATTTTAAAAATAATATGTAATGAAACTATCAGTTAACAAAGCAAATTCAGTAATGTAAAGAACTAAAAGCTTCCATTTATTTCACCTCAGTTTGGCAAGAAGTGGTCCAGCTAAAAGTTGCATGGTATCATTGATTTTTGTCAAGTGAAGAGAAGATGAGTGGTCACAAGTTTTCATGAAAAATTGTTCAATATTATAATCTTTGATATAATGGAAAAAGAAATTCCCTTTGACTCTTGACTATTAATGATTATGTTTTCCAAGGGCTATTTAAAACATGTCATTTTTCCTTAATTGATTTTGGAAAAGGAGTGGTCTTTATTTTTCATTTAAAATGTCCACGGTAAATATTATTGTAGTTATATTTAGCTTTTACATATTATTAATAACTTTAGTAGTGAATTCCTGCCAGTTGTCAGTGGCAACGTACTGTGATCCCTGGTCCCAGTTGTTCAAACCTTGGATAGTCCTGTCCACTGAATAAATCACTATCCAGCTGACAAGTATTATGCTATCCATTGGAAAGATATTTATCCAGTGCATAGCATTATCCACATTTCATACAACTTGGCCTTGGCTTTTGAAGTCTGTTTTTGTTATATAAAATGTAATGTTTTTCAATATTACTTTTCAAAGTTAGTATTTTAAGTTGTAGTATTGTCAAGGTTAATTTTCATGATTGGTGATTTAGATACTTTGTAAGTATTTTGATACTTTAGGCATCATAGATTTTCCCAGGACTGTAGTTTTGTGATACATGTAGGATAAAAAGTATTGAAGTACATGTATAAATCAATCTCTACCTTGAGATGCTAATTCCTTCATCTACTGTAAGGTGTGAAACTGGTGCCTTGGAAGTCTATTAATTTTTCATGGTAGGAATTTGGGTATTGTTTTGGTTGTCTTAAATTTCATGTAAGCTTAGAAAGAAGTAGATTTTAGAGTAAAAATGCAAAGCACCTTCTTAAAAAAGATAATGCAGCTTTTAAATACAGGATATAGTCATTATTATTTCTTCCTTAATTTGTCTGTTGTAATTTTATTAGCAAATATTACTTCATCTGTTTTCTACATTTTGTGTGTTTGTGCTTCTGAAAGAATTGACTTTGTACAATATGTTTATTTTGCTTTCACCATTTATGATTTAATTAACATCACCTCTTGTCATAAGGCGATCTCATGCCCAGTGTGTGTAAAATTAATGACACAGTATGCTTTTTAAAAATTTGCTTTGGGCCTCTTTCATCTGCTAGTCACACAAAAAATGTTTACAATGCATTCCTTGTTTGTCAAGATAAAAATGATAATAATTATGAATCTTTAGAAATAATGGTTTCCTGAATTGTTTCTTCTAACCAAGGGTATAAGATATCATGTTAGGAAGCCTTGATGGTTCAGTGGTTTTTGCTTGATGTGGTTGCTATAATGTATTCTAGACCTCTCTGAGCTCACACAAAGAAAGTTGTTAATGCGGTTGGTTAATTGCAATGATTTGCATATGAAAAGAACAATAGGAAGCAGGTGGCTTCAGAGCTAAGAAACCAACACCTAAGTTTCTGAAAGTCGCTAGCTTTATTTTAGCTTAGATTTGGCATTTCAGTGCTTGCTTGATATTAGTACTGTTTCTTGGCCATTTTTTTTTGGCAAGAAATAAGGAGTTTTAGGGGCAATCTTTTGTTTTTGTTGATTTAAGCATACAAGAGCATGGCTTTGCCTCTTTCTAGCTTGCTAAATAAAGAAGAGTAGACTAGATGAATAATTGATAAGAGGAAGGAATATTGTGCTTGTCAGAATGAGAAGTGTTTTTTGGTGAAGAATATCAGGAAATCTTGAGGAAGGTATATTTTTTGTTGTGCACTGTTTGGTCTCTGAGCATAAGAATTATCCCTCCACACTTAGTTTAACTGTTATTATTATTATTGGCAAGTCTCAAGCGAACAATTTGATATACTGAATAAGTTTTGTTTTCGTGGACAAAAGGGAAGCAATGGGTACCTGAAAAAAAACCTGCTAAAATGATTTGCATGACATTAACTGAGATTATTGTCTCCACACTTTTTTAATTCATGTTTAAGCTACTGTTTGGAGAGGACATATGGCAACGTATGCTAATCAAGCCAGTGAACATTACTGCCATGAGTTAGTCTTTAAGCTTGCCCCAAGCCGTTATTATATCAGAATATATTAGTCAGTTGAATATCATTAAGAGGCTTGCTATTAGGAATCCAAATCTCTCATGGCAAAGTGCTGAACTTTATTGCTGTTTTTGATTGTAATCAAGATACAGAAGTTAGAGGTAAGGCTTGATACTTGACAAAGAGTTTTTTGGCAGAGAAAAATAATCAAAGTAAGCTGTTGTTTTAGACTAACTGGGCACATGTTAAAAACAATTCATCTATGAAGTTTGGCCTTTCAAGACCCAAATGGCTTCTTTTAATGTGTTCTTGTGATAATTTGCCAATTTCTGCCTTTCTAGTGTAGCAAAGCTTAATCTGTTTCATTTTGAATATTAAGTTAGCCTCAGACATGTGCTACCAGAGCACTATCTCCAAAATGAGGTTCTGCTTTTGTTTGTTAATGGTTCGTATGAAGCGAATTAGTTGAGAGAAAGCCGATCATTGTTTTTAAAAATTTGTCAGTTTAAAATTTATCTTTCCTGTGTCATTGTTCTCAAAACTGAGAATAGGCCACATTAAATTTTATGGATTTCTAACTTATTACAAGAATCGGGATCTAAAGTGGAAGTAGCCTTTTGTAAAAGCTTTCCCTAGTTATCATAATTCTACGTCACTCAATTCCTATTAACAAGCATACAAATAATATATTATATAAGACTGCTGGAAATTTACTCTTTGACTAATTTATTTTAAAGTGGATTTGTGGCTGTGTGGGTCACACTTGACTTATGTCCAAACCATGTTTTGAAAATTACATTTTATTACCAAGTAATGCATGTTTTATTGAAGGAAAACATTGTTCTAGAAAAGCAAGTGATGCACATTTTTGGTTATTGAATAGAGTATTGTGCCTAGAAGTAAATTGAAGTAGTTTAGTTGAGATTCCAACATCATCTTAGCCTTGGTATTCACACAAAATGTTTGATTTGTTGCTGGAGTTGTAGAAAGTAATGCCTTTCAAGAGCATAAGCTGATGAAGGCAGCTACCATGAGATTTCCTTTGTCTAGTTGAATTGTCATACATTTGCGTGTATTTTTAATTTTCACATGAGTTATTTTAGATACATTGAGATGGTCTTTCCTAGGATTTACAAAAAGTAGGAGTGATATTTTTTGTTGTTAATGGTGTATCATGAAGCAGGCTTCAGTCAGGAGGTTATTTTGGCCTTGGTTTCTTTATGAAAGGGGAAATGCTGTCTTTATTTTTTTATCTTTTGATTGTGGTTATGTTAAGGAATTTGTCCTTTGAGACTTAAAAAGGCATACTTTTAAATGATCATTGTACAACTTGCTGTAACAGTTTATTCACTGGTTCAAGACACAGATGGATTCTCCTATCTGTTTATTACATTTTTTTTATCTGCTGGTTCTGAGAGTTATTAACCATGAAGTGATATTGTTGTTTGTATTTTCAATGTTTCTGTTGAATTTTAGTTATCTGATTGCCACATCAAAAATAAGCTAAAATTCAATTTAAACAGAGTCGAACAGTTTACGCTGTAGCTCACATGTGTCCAGTTCCAAATCATACAATGTTCTTTTAGTGCTATTCGTGAACTAATTTTGTTTAATATCAAGCATTTATACTTTATAATTATTGTGGTTATTTTGTTTCAGTTTTAATTATTTTCCTTTTTGCAGTAGGAAGTATTGAATTAGGATATCTTATATCTGAAAGCAGCAATGATTCTGTTACCTCTGTGTACGTCCTGCATCCCAGATGTGTAAAAATCCTCAAAGACGCAAAATATTATTTGTCGCATGCATCCCATTAGCCTGCGTGCAGACGATAACTAAACTCTGATTAGTACCGTCTGCGAAGCAGCACAGAGATCCTTGTTCTTGACCCCCAACGGACTCAACGAATTACCGGAAGTGCGTTTCAAATTTCCCTTCAACCTGATTGACGATCACGACAAACAAAACAAAGGCCTTTTTTAACTGGCCAATCGCAGTGTTCTCCTTATCAGGCGGTAACCGGTAAAATTTACCGCCTGAAGTAATACCTCTTACCGCCTGCAGGTTTACTAAAATTTAAAAAGAAGCGTTAAAAATACGCAAGCGAGTTGTGATCCGATCCGATTCTCACAAGTAAATAAATGAATATATCGAAAAGCACTAAAGTATACACAGCTTTTCTTTTTATGGGCCACGCATTTTGGAAAGAGTGCATTGAAGACAGAATAAAATTATTGGAATCAAACATTTTAAATTGTTGTCTAAAGAAAACAACAGCCAATTTGCTTAAAATATAGGGAATCACGTTTCAGAAAACGTAGCTCCAAAATTTCGCAACAAGGGCCGAGCCATGTCCCGCACTCTACTATCCCCCCTCCCCCCCCGGAAAGTGCGCCTCTGGCACATATCCTGTGCCTTACCGGCCATGAATCGTCCCTTACCTGTTGAGCTAAAATTTAGGGAGAACACTGCAATCGTGGCACATACTCAAATCTGGGTACACAGCTGGAAGTCCAGAACATGGATTTCGGCACTGCTTCGCAGACGGAGTTAACCAGAGTTTAATTTCGTCTGCGCGCAGGCTAGCGTCCCATAGGATGCAAAGATCGATCAGTCGATCAATCTGAAGACGTTTTTTATAGAATAACCTGTTTGTTTGATTTCTGTGGCTGTTCTTGTGGCTACTTTTTAACAACAAATATTTTTTAAGTCTTTTTTGTACCTTACAATACAATGAGTTTATAAAATAACTAAGATAGTACGCACGCTCTGATCGGCTGAGAGGTGTATTTGCATGAGAGTATGTAAACATGGTTGTGATGTCAAGATGTTTTGCGTTTCACACACTAATCACGCAAGCACAAATGTGAAAAAGGTTTTGAGTTGAAGAATCTTTAGAAACATGATTTGTCAATTTTTTTTTCGCTTGAGCTGACATTTTAAGCGAGAAAAACTGATATTTTGGAAAGCTTCTTTTTTGCAAAACAAAGACTGATTACGCGCACAAGCTTCGTGTACAAGACTTCGAGACAGGTAAGAATGTAGGATTCTTTGTTTGTTGAACTGGGACTCATTGGTTCTGGACTGGGACTCATGATTTTTCACAAGATGAGTCCCAGGACTCTCGATAACTATTTGAAACAACGTCACCGAAGCAAGTCCCTTGAGTGACCAACAATATCAATGCAAATGTACATAATAATTAATAAAATGGTCATGAGTATTAGTTGAATGATCACCTACAAGTGAGTGAAAATGCTTTGATTTTTAAACAAATCCTCTCAACTATAGTTCTTCAAGGAAATGCATGGATATCAGTATTGAGAATTTGTATTGCAGGCTTAAAGGAGCAACAAAGAGATTATTTAGATTGTATGTGTTGCATTCACTCGTGAAAGCTTCAAAAACTTGCATCTCAATAACTGGTCATTTGGTAGTTGTTTCAACTATTTATCGTACTTGCAAGGTTGTCAGAAAGTTTTGAAGTAGATGGCTGAGTTGTCAAAGTAAGCGGCCAGTCCAGGGATATTTTATTTAAAAAATGCCATCCATAAAGAAATGCCAAGCAGAGTTGCCAGCCATTAGAAACCAAGTAGGCGGCGATTTTCGCCAGCAGCCGGCTACTTTTGACAACCCTGTAAAGACTTGTGCCGTAGATTTAATTGTTGGAGTAAGTGGTTACCTACAAGAGTAGTGGTGACTATTGGGGAAATTTTAACGATTGTATTACTGTATTGCAATAGGCCACATGGATATTGCGATAGGTGCTATTGCAATAGTACTGCCTTAGTTTTAACTAAGCATTAAGTAAAAATCGGAATGTCTGTTTTTACTTAATGTTAATAGAAATGTAAATTTTAAGTCATTTTAGATTATCTTTTAGTAGCTTTTGAATCCTAAGGATGCATTTCTGATAATTTTAGATTTTAGTTTTAGGTTTATATTTTATGGCAGGTCCACACCAGCCCTTTGGGTTGCCAGACTCTGACCTGCCTCATCAAAAATATATGTATGTTGTTTAAGTTTGAATTTTGTAACGAACATGCTGATGTATTTAAACCCAAGCAACTACAGTTTATATGGAATTTAACTGATGAGTGGATCAGCTCTTTGTTGGTCTACGAAACAGACCTGTATTAAAGTCCATATGTAACGATATTGAGTAGAAAAGATTGTTGTTATGTATGTATGTATGTTTGTATGTATGTATGTATGTAGAGTATGTGCCCGGCGGCCATGTTGGAGGAGTAAAACAATAAAACTATTTTCCTTTGGGACAAAGTTTAATTCTCATGCAAAAATATTTTTATTGTTTACTCCCTCAACATGGCCGCTGCTTACAGACTCTATACTATAAGAAATAACCAAGAAGTGGTGGTCATACAATGCATGTACAATGCAGTTCAAGAAACAAGACACTCATTTTCTTTTTTACTTGTTATTGTGACCTTAAGAATCAAAGATGGGTAAATAAGGTGCCTTTATTTTCCAAAGAACTCAAAATGTTAGAACTATAGAAACTATCAAAACTATCGATAGTTCGCTACACTATCTTGATTGTTATGGATGTTTCCGTTTTGCTGTCGATCCATTCTTATCGCAGCATTAATACCGCGATTAATCAATTGTTCGATGCATTTTTACAGCCTTATACGAGAGGCGGTTGCATGTGGAGCCTCGACTTTTAGTTGTTGTTAATAATATAGTTCTTCAACTCTATAGTACTCGTGGCTTGCCTTATTTTGATAGTTAGAATAATTATTATTGGAGCTTTGACTGTTAGTTGTTGTTGTTAACACATTGTTCAAGCTTAGAGTACTAAAGTGTGATGTCATAAAAATGAAATTTCTGAAATTATGGGATTTGTCAGTATATTCTGAAAGAACAATATCCAAGTGGGCTACTTGCCAAAAATGAGCATTTCGGGGCAAATTGTCTCTGAGATCGTAGCCCAGTTATGCTTAGAAAACTCCATACAAACCGTTCTAATTTTTTTTTGGGTTGACACTTCAGTACTTTATTGGATAGTGCTATCCACCACTTAAATCACTATCCAGCGGATGAGTATTAGGCAAACCAATACTATCCACTGGGTAGAGATTTATCCAGTGGAAAGCGTTATACACCGTTTGAACTACTGAGGCGTGGTGGCTTGCATTAATCTGATGGCTAGAATAAGTACATAATGTAGCCACCTACAAGAGATGGTTGTGCGTGGAACTTTGACTGTTAGTGGGTTTCTATTAAGATTGCTCATTTTCTTTATTGTCTCTCACTTAGAATCTCCTTGACAGTGGAGTTAAAGCTACAAAAACAAAGCATTCTTCCAAGTCGCGTGTGATAGTGATTGACTCTAGTGAGGAGAGCGAAGAAGGGGATGGTAGCCCATCTCAGCTCAGAAATAAAAGAGTGGCATTAAACCCCAGTCACCAAAGTTCCAATGAGTCCCCGATGCACTTTACAACATCAGTGTCCCCTTCGTTTCAGCCTACTTTGCACAACAAAGAATCAACTCCTGCACCAACTGACCCGTCCATGTCAGCAGGACAAGCCAGTTTTGCAGCAGCTCTTAGGAAATTAGCCAAACAAGCAAAACCGGTTCCCTCAACAGCGTCATCACCCTCTCCATCTGAGAATAGTTCCCACTCTGTCTCACCCAGCATCTCTGCAGTTAGCGTAAAGAGTTCAGGTGAGGGTTATGCGCTTATCAGTGGCCATGGGGGGTGGAGGACGACCCAGGGTTGTTTGCACAAGGATGTTTACAAATCCACCTCACCCAAGAACAATATTTCTGCACAAAAAGCTCTCCCACTGGGGCGTTAGTTCGTTTAGATAAAGCCTGAGTCCAAAAGTACAGTGTTAAATAACAAGTAACAATTGATTGAAAAGCAAAGGTCATGGGTTGATAGTAAGCAATTTTGTACCTTTCTTGACCCTGCTCCAGAACCACCACCATCTGCAGGGACATCTTGAATCACTTTGGTCTATTCTTTATCCAAGTCCTTGAAGGGCCCAAATGACCCTTGTTGCTTTTTTATTATTATTACTTTTTCAAAATCCAATAAAACAATAATGACCTGTTCACGCTTTTTTTCTAGGAATGTCACCGTCCCAAGCTTCACCATCAGCAAATCAGACTGATCGTGAGATGAATGCTAAAGAAAGAGGAGATCACCTGGGTCTTGGAGGTGTGGGCATCCGTACACCTCCTTTGCCAAATGTGCCTCCTCTTGATCCAGATCACAGAAATCATCGGTCAGGTGCGCTTTGAAAAACATTTATTATTTGTCCTTGGCTAGGCTCTTAAAACAAATCAAAAATCTTTGTCCAGGTGCCAGACAAAATAATTTAGGTCAAAGTTATGTAAACACTGGCATTTGAAATAATGTCTCTGGCAGCCCAGTTAAAATGAGCTGATAAATGACAGAACGTATAAGACGGAATCCATCAGGAAATTGAGTTATTTCAATTTTCAGTGGACAAAAACCGTGTACCAGAATAATTTTAGACAATATCACATTCTTTTTTACATTTTTCAAGGGCTATAGATATAATTAGTTATGTGTAATAACACCAAAGACTATTTCCCATAGGATCCCAAGAAAGTCAAACTACACAAGAATTGTGAAAACACAGGTAAAATTCAGAAAATTTCATTTGTAAGATGTCATTTTGTGAAATTTGACATTTATTTTCTCACACTGTCATAGGAAATTTCCTTTGGTGTTATTACAGATAACTAATGTATAAACAAAAGTGAGATATTGTTTAAATTATTCTGGCACAAGGTTTTTGTCCACTGAGAATTGAAATTACTAAATTTCCTGATGGATTCCATCAAGTGTTCGGTGTACAAGTAAGTTTTAGTAATTATTATTACTGGGAGGTTTCAGTAACAGAGGGTTTGAGTTATCAGGATTCTACTGCATTTGGTAGCTTTTCTTTTGCTCAGTTTTCCAGAAATATTTTAAGGCCAAGTTTAACAATGTGGATATTCTTCTGAAGTACTTCCTTTCCATTCAAATCCAGTTTTCCATCTTTAAATTTTTATTCTGTATTTCTGTAGAGAGCATTTAATTCCGAAATTCAGTGATCACTGGTATGCTTGTTGATAATGTGTTATTTTTGATGAAGAGAAAGAACTTGTTGAATTACTTTTGCTTATTATAATGATTAATTACTTTCTCCTTCCCTCCCTGCCCCCCAACACCCCAATAAAAGAATGCTACTTCTAAGGATGTTGTTTTGATAATTAAAAAATTCACAGCTGGAAAGACTGATTTTGCCATAAAAGTCAAACAGGATATTTCACCAGCTTGAACTTTCTTCATTCTTGATTGATTTGCTACTAATAATGAGTCGTTTAGACATACAGTAAAATCAAATGGATTACACCAGTGTTTGATGTTTTGTACATGTTGATATATGAACTTGTAAACATATCTTTGTCCTTTTCTCCCCAAGGTGAACAAAACCGCGATTCCTCTAGGGGTCCCCACAAGACTGAAGTTAGCCACCCTCGTATGGGACATGAGGTTTTACCAGGTGTATTTTCATCAGTGCCTCGAGGTAAGGACTTTCAAGCTGTAAACAAGCTTGTGAGTAGATGTTGTTATTTTTTGTATTCTAGAAGATATATGATTCATTATTTTACCCTAAGAGAGAATATCTAATTAGAATTGAATCAAACTGCATTGTGTGTAACACAGAGATGAAAGGGCTTTTATTTTAACTGCTTTGGGTTTGAGGATTGATTTGTAAACTCTGGCCATTTGCCCACTAGGATGATGAAGTGTTCTAGAAGGCAAATTGCAATCGTTTTTGATTTCTTAGACTTTCTTGTTGAGGAGTGTGCTATTTGAATAATAAGACTTGCACTTTTTAGCCTTGTTTATTTTAATTTAAAGCCTTACCACCTGTCTTTGAATCGTATCTGCATTTCTGTCTGTACCTCAACCTTGACAAGGCCAGACTCTTTAGCTGCAACATGTGGCACATCTTTTACAAGCAATCTCTGTGCTTTTGACAAAAAAACCAGGGTAGGCAACTTTCACTGAGTAACAGTTGATAATTTTCACATTGCAGATCTTACAAAGTGTAACTTAATGAATTATTTGTACAGGAGACAAAATGGTTTTTCAGGCACTTCTCGGTGAAAACTCAAAGCAGTTCACAGGGTTTTCAAAATGAACTAAGTTGGCAAAGCTTTGAAGAGCTCAGTCATTTTAGTTTTGTTCCATTCATAATTTACATTCCTCTTGTGAGAATTTCAGTTGCCAAGCGCAATGACAAAAGGATGGAATCGTAGAAATCTTCAAACACATTCATACCTTATGCCTTTCATTGTTGCTGAATAATTTATAAGATCTCTGAGTTGTGGTTGGTTTTCTTCATGGTCTTAAGAGGTGATTTTTAACAGGTACAAGTTTGGTTTTCCTTCACAATTTACACATTGTTAGACAGGAAAATGTATCTGCATTTGAACCATTTCAAAGTTTGAAATTTTACTTAAGCATGGCTAAAATTCAACAGCATTTTATTCATGTTTGGCAGGGGGTTATTTATAATTGCACAAGGTTTTCACAAAGAAAGATTATCAGCCACCAAATATTTTGTTGTATCCATCATTGTTTTTTTTCTTCAAGTTTGTATTTTGTTCACTGTTAAGGTAAATTTAAGTTTATTTGAATAAAACTTTTTAGTGGCATAAAGAAAATTTTGCCTTAGAACCTCAGATTTTAGTCCTTTCCTATTTAGCAGATTAAACCTAAATATAATTTTATTCATTCACTGTCTAGTATTTCACGGAGAATATTGCACTTAAAGATGGTTTGGTAGAAAAATCTTCAACTTGAAATGTAGTTGAGTGTATTTCTGTGAAGAAAATATGATGATATCTATTCACTGGCAATCAATTTGACTGATCAGAAGCAATTCATGTTAATCCCTAAACAGCTATCTGCCAGGACTTAATTCAGATTAGGAGGTTGTGTTTATTTAATGTGTTGTTAAAATGGTGAATGCTTGGTGATTGTAGATCTAACACATGTCACATTTCAGCTTGAAGTCATAATTCTCTCGAAAATCAGTGTGGTCTTCAGATCTTGTTATAACCATTCCCACTGCATTTTTGTGACCCAGCACCATATTCTGTTTTAAATTTATTCATGACAAATCATGTTTCTTTTGTGTTATTTTTGAAAATAAAAAAAAGAAAGGTAATAATCTGCATGGATTTTCCTAATTTCAGAATCATTTATTTTTTGCTGGAAGTTTTTTCTCAATAATTATTGATGGTTCTTGCTTGCAAGAGAACGATAAACCTAGCTTTTTTACACCAATATTGTAGACTTTGTCAACAGGAAATAATACTGTTGTTTTTATTGCAGGTGATATTCTATAGGTAATATGTGCATGCTTTGGATAAAATTTTATTGTATCATTCACATATATATTCTTACATTTCACCATTTTTTACAATGTTGTTTCATAAAAAAGAAACTAATTTATTGAACTACCTATTTGGATTAAAACTGAAGCAATATGGCATTTCATTCACACAACTAACATTTAAGGGCTGGCTACTTTGAATACATGTTTTTTAATATCGAATGTGAGAGTGAAATAAATGACTGCTTTATTATGCTATGAGATGAAGGAGAGGATGTAATTTGTTGAATTCTTGGCAGAACTGATGCAGCCTAAAGTTGTTTTCCATTGATTTAGATACATCAGAAAATTATGTAAAGTTTTATCGCAAATGAACTTGTTAATATTAAGTGAAGTTTTTACAGAGATTATTACATAATTATCAGTTACACAAGACACCTGTAAAGAAATTATATTAAAACCTTTTGTTGTTAAGTTCTGCTTTTTCAAACATCCCACTCTTTTGTTTAAAGCGTGAATATTATTAAAAAGGATCTTTAAAATGTGGCTTGAGAACAAAGAGGGACTACACAAGATCAAACTGTAATACTACTGCCCCATGGCCACATAATCGCCTCCAGTCACGGTTTTATGTCATATTGTATCCTAAAGATTAGCTTTGCATTTGGCTGTACATGTCAGTTACCTTCAGTTTATCTTTTACATGGTAAGACCCGATTCAACAGAATGCCAATAGTCTGAATAAACTTTTGTTATTTTGGGATTAATTTCCGTATGGTTTGCTATAACTGAGGTGAAGAATGCATGTCATTCATTGTGCAGCAGAGATTTCATTAAGGAGGTTGTTACCTTATAGCTGTTTCTTATAAATTATTTTTTTTCCTTGTTTAGGTCATTCTGAAGTACCTATGCTGTCAGAACGCTATCCACCAGAGCCCCCTCATGGTGCTGTGGCCTTCTACCCAGCTTATGGTGCTAAACCAGACTTTCCAATTTATGTGCCTCGTGGTGCCCACCCACCTGGGCCCCCTCCTCGCCTGGCCTCTAAGAGAGATGGCCCAGAGACCCATATGTTACCAGCATTCTACCCAAGTCCTTACCCACCCCCGGTGAGCTTGTGACCAATATTGGTAACTTAATATGACAATTTGGTGGAAAAAAAGAAATATTAAAGTAGAAGGGAAAAGATAACCTCTTAGTGATAACTGTAATTTTTAATGCTTTTCCCTCCTTAAATGCTAACCATAAATGCTAAAACATCCCAGAATATATCTTTATTTTGTGAAACACTAGGACACATTTTTTTTACCTACAATGACTTTTATGCTGTAGTGTTTTGAAATAATAACTTTGTTTCATGACAGTGACAGTGAACTGTTATTGATTTTTACGGTTTGATCCTCTCTGTTTTACTAGCCATTACTAGGCAGGATACCAATAATTTCCCCAATTTTTCCTTTTTAAATGTATGCCCAAAACAAAAGAGGAAAACAGTACAGTAAGCTGTAACCTGAGAGAGTAGAAAAAGTGACCCAGTAAGACAGTTGTTCCTCGAGGGAAGTTTAAAATGTACAAGGGAGAGGATCCAGAAAAACTCAGAAATAGCTGGGAGCTGGGAGACGTGACTTGATAATTTTATCCATTGGTTAAAGAACTCTGACAACATCTGTTCTCCAAAACAGCTCTAAATTTCAGTACAATTTATAAAAAGGGACAAGGCAACATGGTTAGCTCCCTTTG
The DNA here is from genome assembly GCA_038088405.1 of Porites divaricata. Classification (NCBI taxonomy): domain Eukaryota; kingdom Metazoa; phylum Cnidaria; class Anthozoa; order Scleractinia; family Poritidae; genus Porites; species Porites divaricata. Next base: position 10,123,683 of record JBBMOI010000016.1, read on the forward strand.
CCTCTAAGTCAATCAAGCATGCAGTGTTTGTATACAGTATGGCTGGCATGGTTCGTACAATCTTGAAAAGCTCTTGAATTTTAGTAGTCTTGAAAAGTCATTGAATTTGGTTAGGGTCCTTGAAAAGTACTTTATTTCTACCCTGTCTAAAAATATTTTTGTGTATGGGCAATATCTTACTTCTGTTTCTTTATTTTAAAAATATAAAATAATGGCTGAAGAAGTAAATATCGTAAATGACACCATGATGTGTTTTAGCCATTAAAGTGTTCAAGAGGGGGTTAAGAATGCCGATATTTTGAATAAATCTTAGTCCTTGAAAGCCCGTAATTTGTCCTTGAAAAATCCGTTGTCTGAAGTTGTACGAACCATGGGCTGGGGAGAAGAGAAAGGGTGCTTACCACTGTCAGAACTGGCCAGCCAAGCCGGTCAATTTTTAAAGAGAATTCCACTTTTAATCTGGACTATCCATCCAGATCAGCCTTGTCCTTGGTGTGGATGATAGCATTATTGGTTTTCACGAAAAATTTCAAGAAAAGACTGATATTTCATTTTCAAGATGACCAGTCTAAGCAGTCAGTTCTTGCTTTTAGAGATCACCCTTAGTGTTTGACTGAGGCTACATTTACACACCACCAGACAAATTTTCGACTGGCTGAAAACTTTGACTTGACATCTCGTTCACACAGGACTGTTCTCGGGTTAACAGAACAAGTAAATGCTTTAATTTTCAACCGGTCAAAAATTCGTCCAGAGTCGTATGAACATAGCATGAGTATATACCTTTGTCAAGGCTGTAGTTAGTTTTCTTTCTTTGTTGCTTTTTTATTAATTTTTTCTATGGCTGTATATTGATGTTATTTTGTCGTCAATAAAAAAAAATACCCTAGACTCAATTTTTTTAAACTCCTCTATACCTTATACCAGTTCTTGTATAATAATTATTTTCTGTCTTTCTGCTTTAAGATGCCAGATCCTCATGATATACATTTTAGCACATGGAGGCAGCAGCGGGCAGCTGAACACTTAAGACAGCAACATGAGCGTCATTCACTGCTGCCTGATGGCACCATATTAGTGGAGCAGTATGACATCCCTGTCGCGCATGTTGGAGATGCTGCGCGGCATTTGCCTCCTGCAAGCGTTGAATCATTTGTTAGAAAGAACTCTCCTCTTCTGAGGCCAAGTGATAATTCTGAGCTGCGAGAAGCCAAGAAACAGGTGTGGATGTGATAGCCTTTTGATTTTGATAATGTTTAGGGAAAGGCCAATCGTTGTGTTTTTTTTTTTGCCTGTGTACTTCTACCTCAGTGCTGTAAATAACAGTAATTTGTTGTTACGCGCTGAATCTTGTGTTATCTGAATATTTTCCTAACAAGTAACTGATTTGAGGTATAGTCAAATGGATTACAAAATTTTGTAGCTTGTTATCCAGCATTGTTGTGCATTTTACTGCTTTCAAATCAAATGTCTCTGCACAAATCAGGTTGTTGCAGGTTACAAAAATTAGAGAGTAGTTTTACTTTTTGCAACGAAATTCGGTGCATTGTGCATTTTACTGGCCCGCCAAACTTGTTTTGCAGAAAAAAATGACATAACCCCTATGTATGGCGTAACTCCTGCATGAAATTTTTGTAAATTATCTAATGGGAAGTCAGTATTCACACAACTTGCAGCAACGTGATTTGTTGCAAGACAGCTTTGAACATGGGTGGTAAAACATGCAACATTGGTTTTCACTTTGTTTTTTTGTTGAAAGATTTTTTTGTTTGCCTTGCGTGGTTCCCAGGGTTGTCAAAAGTAGCTGGCTGCTGGCAGAAATCACCACCTACTTGGTTAGTATCGACCGGCTACTCTGCTTGGCGTTTTTTAAATAAAATATCTCTGGACTGGCTGCTTACTTTGACAACGCAGCTCTGTACTTCAAAACTTTCTGACAACCCTAGGTTCCTGATTCCCTTTTCTAAGGCAAATGTTCAGTAGGATTTTACCAGTTAAAATGTTTCTATCACTCGAATTTTCACACCAATGACTATTCTGTCATTTATTGCTCTTTGGCTTTGCTGGGACTTGCTCTACATTTACACACTACAGAAAAATACAAGCAAACTTCTGAACACTTGCAAATAATTTGCAATGTATTTTGTAGTGAGCTGTGCGATGTAAAAATTGAAAATCATCCCTTTTTTCAATTCATAAATATCTAGGAGGCAACTGATTCTTCTAAGAAAGATAGCGAAGTAGAAGGAACTTCTAGGGAACCAAAGAGAAGTTCTGCAGAGGGATCACTTCCGCAGGGAATGTACCATGAGCACAAACCTGGATCGTGCCCTGTTCATGGGCATGGAGCACCCACAGTGGCTCCAACATCAAGCTCATCAGAATCCCCAAGGAGCCACAGTCTTCACGTCCGAGGTGATCCAGCCTTAGCTACTAAAATGACAAGACCTGGTGAATACAAAGGAATGTTCCTCCCTGCTCATGAAGTACCCGTGCTTCACCCATACTTAGTCCACCCCCCTAGGGATGCCCCATACCCTCTCCACCCCATGGACGGGAGACATGCAGAGTTTGTGCGAGAACGTGAGAGACAGGTAGGTGTAAAGCACGCTCCTTCAACAGATATAATAGTGACCAACCATATCAATACATCAAGAGAAAAGGTTATGAGAGTTAATATAATGATCACCAACAGGACTGTCAAAAAGTTTTTCAGTAGCAGGCTGATAATGAATAGTAGGCAGCTTTGGAACTCGTACCAAAGGTACAAGTTCTTGAGGGCTGAGGCATCTAGGGACATTTTAAAATTTAGAGTCTTGGAAATGCCATTTCTATAGGGTTTCAAGAGGTATTTTCCACCGCAGACGCCATGTTGTTTCATCAAAATACATGCAAGGCTAGGAACAATAGTCGAAATGTCCCAGGCGTTCCATGACATCGCCCGGTTTGAACGTTTCACAGATCTAAACCTGTTTAAATATTCGTTCAATGTCATTCAAATCTGGGAAACGGATATTTTACAATTTTATTCGATGTTGCTTTTTTTTTTTTTAGCATTTATGGCAGAAGGAGATGAAAGTAGCCGGCTAAGGATGGCTAACTAGCTGTCAGTTTTGGCCGGCTACCGGCCCTTATTGACAGTCCTGCACCAAAGTAAAATAGATCTGTTATCAATTATTTCTCTCACCTTATTCGTTAAGGCAATGTATGGTGACAAGTGTGGAGAATTTTTATCTGGACATTGGGGCTTAAAGTTTTAAGGACACCTAGTCACTTTAAGTTCACACAGCTCCAGACAAATTTTTCAACCGGCTGAAAGATTTGACCTGGCATTTTTTATTTCTTGCTCTGTTCACATGTAAATGATGAATCAGGTTGAATTTTAACTTTTCTCTTTACTTTTCTCAACTTTTCTCAGTGGTTTTACCATTTGCCCATGTGCAGAACAATACTCTAGCAAATCCAAAATTGTTTATACCAGCTGGATAACCATGCATTCATGCAACCACACCTTTGCCTTACAAAAATTTTAGACAATCATGGTGTTTTGGTCAAATTTTTGACTGAAAATTACAAAAATTGTAAAAGAAACTAGAAAAAACTAGCAAAATTACAATTTACAAAAGTTACCAAAAATTTCAAATTTAAATTATCTTTATGCTTATAAGTGAAAAAACAGTAACTTTTATATATTTGTTTACATAACATAGTAATGTAACTGACGAAAACTATATTCACCAGTGTGATTAATTATTATTGCACATGTATTATTTGCACACATATCCACAATGGCTTTAAAAAGGAAAAACAAGCAGACAGATAGACAGACAGACAGACAACTAAAACAGGACAGTTAAAGTGTTTAATCTTTAATCTTACAGAGTGCCGGCTACATTTCACTTCCTCAGAATAATACATTGGTTTATTTCATAATCCCTTTCACTCCTGGACCGTTTTATGGCAAGATTATTTGTCACTACAACTGATAAATCTCTTGACAAAATCGTATGGTGTTACCATTCAAATAAAAGCTCTCTGGCAGAACTTTTACATAGTCCTCTTTTTTTTCTCCTGATTTTACAAAACGAAATTTGAATTTTTTTCATTGGTCGCCATTGGAAGAGGTCAATACAGTGAAACCTCCATGTTTGACAACCTGCCATAAGTGACCACTTCATAGATCTGTTAACTGTCACCTATGGTATCAAAAATACCATTTTTAATTAAGAACAATATTAATCTTGGCATTTTAGGTGTTGCTAATGGGGTGGCTTACTTCATTTTGAGATCAGGTCTGCGCTCTACCGTGGCCTGGTGGCCTCTGGCACACCAGGAAATCATAGTTTTTTTTTTTTTCATACAAATCTTTCGCTGGGCATGCTGGATTTCACAGGCTCAGACCACTGGGCTCTCTTCAATTTTTCTTTGAGCACAGCCTTGAAGATAGAAAACCTGTAAAGAGAAGGGGACCTGTGTAGACTGAAAGAATATAATGGAACCTTATCTGAAAGCACCCAATATTATGAGCCCGAACATAGCTTTTCCTTTTTCTCCTTTAGGAGTTATTACTACATGAACGGCTGATGTTTGAACAGAAAGAGGGCCTTCGTGTTGCCCCAGGGGAAGACTGGTCTCGGCATCATGTTCAGCACGACAAACCACCAGGACTAGGAGTGTTGCGCTATCCACAGCCACTTCATCAGCGTCGCTTGGAAACCAGCAAAGTATGATACCTGATTTATTTCACAGATGCATTACTCTTGTAAGGCAACAAAATGTTAAACCAAACAAGGTGTTCTGTTTTAGCTTTAAGAATCTTGACTGAAAGTCTAGACTTGATGGTAACAGTGGTACCATACTGCCATCATTGGCAGTAGTGATATTAATGATGATGATGATGATGGTGATTGTTGTGATATTGATATTGTTTAATATGGTAATGATGATAATAATTAATGTGGAGAAAAATTTTCATTTTTCTGTTCCTTTGTTTCCTGACTTGTAGGAAAATATCTTTATTAACTGGCATAAGTTGCCAAAATTCAAGCTGCCAAAGTTATAAAATTGTTTAATAGTCTGATTTATTGTTTTAAAGTTTTCAATGTGCAAAACTTATTGTCTCATAGATTTACATTACACCCAGGACTGTCATTATCGTGGCAATTCTACCAACATAAATAGATTGGTATTGTTACATACATTTAGCTATTCATTTTGATTGACAGTCAACTCATTGTATTCTCTTGTCAGAGTCCCCTCTCAATCGATCACCACAAAGGTGACCACAACATATCTCGCTTACCAGTCAGTAGGGACACTGAGCACCTCTATAGAGGGTTTCCGTTTCATCCCTTCCACCCACCACCTCCCAATGGAAAGGGCTTTGGTGATCGTTATGGCAACGAACTTGACCTACGGCACCTTCATCCTGAAAGTTTAAGGCAGCCAGTTGGCGAACCTCCTGAACGACAAGGTATGCGTGAACCACTTTACTTGGACAACCATCCTTTTGCTTGTGAAGGTTTTCGTGGTGGCATACCAAGAATGGAAAGAGGCATTGGGGACAGAGAGTGGCAGAGAAGAGAGAGAACACCCCTTCTGAATGGGGACTACATTCATGGTACAGATAGCAGTGTATTGGTGGGGAGGGAGGAGTACTCTCTGTAACAGTGTATGTGCAAAATTTCTTAAGTCTATTAAGCCCCAAGAGTGACCAACATCAATTTTCTCCCAACAAAATCAATAAGGTAATAAAAAACGGTAATGAGAATTAATAAAATGATCATCAAAGGCTAAATGCTTTGATCTTTTATCAAATTCTCTCAATTAATTCTTCAGGAAAATGTATGGAGATCAGTCTGGAGAATTTGTTTGTGGATGTTGGGGCTTAAAAGTTTAAAAGGGGTACCTCTTTCAGGAGAGATCTTTGAAAGGAAGAGATTTAAAATGTAGGGACATAGTATAGTACCCATGCCTGATGTTGAGACATAGCAATGGCAGATGTTACTTAAGTTAGCTAGTCTGATGTTCTTAGTAGCTGTTCCAGAATGTAGCCATTTGTTTTTTAAAAGAAGGTAGCAGACTCTGCTTGTCCACTAACAACTTGCTTTCTTTTATTGTTGTTGTTGTTGTTGTTGTTGTTTTTCTTCATTAACCATGGTTAAAACACTTTGTCAGTAGTATTGAGGGTGGGTGCCCTAAAGGTAGTCAGAGAGGCGGGCAGCAATCTCCTTAGAAGGTTACCATTGCAACCAAGCCACAGCCCATTTCCAGGCATCTTCCAACACAATACCAACAAACTCATGTGTGGAATGAATAGTTACCCAAAAATTGGAGAGGGGGGTGGGGGGGGGGAGGGACAAAGCAAGGAAAGTAGCAAAGCAAATATAACAGAGGCTCATGGCTATGCCTCTGCAAACCTCCTTGGATGCCCCAGATCAGATTGATGATGTGGCTGCATTGACTTGGTTTTCACCTTGCTTAAGTTACATTAAGACTCATATATCAGACAACTAATATGGTGCCTGGTAAATGAGATTTAGTTGAGTCAAAACTAGACTGTTCACAGTCCCCTATTTTTCCGTGGGATCGTTGAGATCGAGCGCGTCTTACCGTTAATAGCGGCCATCTTGATTTTCAGATGTACCGAGGGGGCAGGCGTCAGGATTATAACTCTAGGGGGAGGGGGGCAAGACAAAACATAAGTTAATTTTCAGGATTACTAAGAAATAATTGGGAAATTCCGTGGTACATACATGTATTGTGAAGTCATAGTGCTTTTTGTGTGATGTATATTGATACTGGTTCTAGGTTTTCCTTGAGGTCCTTGAGTCTCAACTCATATCACTATGTTTTGTTGTAGATGGACGGAGGCCAAAGTCTTCCGACAGATCTTTGTCCCCTAGCCTGGCTGCAAGAATAAAAGTTGAAAGAACCACTGAAGAAATGCAAGTTAGGCCAAAAATGAAAATAAGACATGATCCTGGTAAATTGAGATTTCTTGAAGGATTAGGTCTTGTAACTCTGGATAAGAAAAAAGGTAATCAATATTAGTAGTGTTACATTTTTTTCTATATTTTGAGTTTCTTACTTCATGTAAGAAGGTGTGAATGTTATATGTTTATTTGACAATGTCTATTTTTGCTAAGTATCAGACAGTTAAAAAGTATTTCTTTTCTCTTTTTTCCTCTGTCTTTCATTTCCCTTCACCAGTGTCACATCTGGCTCTTGTAAAAAGCTGGGATTTGAAAGTGTATGGTTCCAGAAAATATTCATATTAATCTGATGGAAGGTCACTGGAAATTCTGAGAGGGTGGGAGTTGTAAAAAGCCAAAATATATAAAGGATGGTTGAAGAGGAGGTGGGGGCTGCAAACCAGGAAACTCTCCATGGTGGAGTATAGATATTTTTTGGAACAACACTATCTTGGATAAAGGAAGCCTGAGCAACAGCTGAGATTTTGCAATGCCACCACTATTTTCCTTGCCAAATGATGTCGAGGAAAAAGTGCCGAAATTCCATACTCATGACACGTCACTAGTACTATCCAGATCTGGATTGTGCTTTTGATTTGTTGAAGCAAATTTCCTTCATGGCGCCACCATTGATGATACCATTCAAATGAAACATCACTGGCAGAACTTTTTCTTAGTACTATTTATTCAAAACAAAATTCTATTTTTTTTTTGGGGGGGGGGGCAAGGGGAGATTCTTTTTCTTTGGCCTCTATTAGGAGTCAAGGGGTTAGCACTTAAAAATTCCTTTGGAATGGAGACTCAAGACTTCTGGAAGGTAATTAAACAATACCTTGACCAACTATACATTTGTTTGCAGAAATAAGTCAAGGGGAACCATCATTGAAGAGAAAATACAATGATCATGAAAATGAAAGCGATGTGGACTCACCTAGCAATGAGACAACTCAGAGCAATGTGAATGGTAATGATGATGATGACAGTGATAGACGACGTACCCCAGAACTGCCCATTCCTTGCCCAGAGGTCAGCGAAATGAATGTTCTTTATGCTATTTTATTTAAACATGTAAATATGAAGTAAGAAGAACATCCCTAGAGCGCTTTCATTTACATGGCCAGCATCTGTGCAAATTTTCTGGAGCAAAAGAAAGTGTTTACATAAGAAAAGAGTTCAACTCCCACAGGATTTGTCTGGGACACAGACATGCCTGCTGTTTCATTGTTTTGGAACACCAATGTAGCTGTCCTGACATGTGAAAACAACTTTTCACTTGAGGGTGGGTGTCGCTGCCTGTGGTGGATGCCACTCCTAGGGTTGTCAAGGATATGCTTTGCTCTTTGCTGCACCACCGGACTCCACTAGTGTCATAGGCACCTCCCCCCATACTCATCTCCGTTGATGAGTAAGATGTTTTTGTCTCCCCTAAAAGTTAAAGGGTCAACTTCACAGCCTTTCAGGTATTATTCTGAGAATCATAATCCTGAGTTGTAGTTCAACTATTGTTCATAATTTTTTAAAACGTGCTATAACTCAGGGCAGGCAAAAGTAGCTGGCTGCCGGCGAAAATTGCTGCCTACTTGATTAGTATAGGCCAGCTACTCTGCTTAGCATTTCTTTACAGATGGGGTTTTTTAAATAAAATATCTTACTTTGACAACTCAGCTGTCTACTTCAAAACTATCTGACAACCCTGTAACTTTGTATAATGAACTAAAGGAGTTATTTCTAATACACAGAAGCTAGATTTTATGGCAAAGCTTGGATTGCTGCCACCTCACAAAAGACAAGGTTAGTTTATCACTTGACGTGACTTTATCATGATTATTTTCAGCCATGCAGTTGCATTGTGTTTTGATCTCACAATCTGAACGTTTCATCTTTTAGAACTGGAACAGTCTTATGAGATAAAACGAACGGAAAGAAAGAATCGTAAAAGCAGAGGCCGCCCTCCAAAGAGAGCACGGAGAGATAAAGAGGTACCGCATTTATATAATATAGTTAACAACTGTGTCACTAGTGGAGGTGGGTGCCCGGGATGTCCAGGGGCTTCCACCTCGGCACAGCCAGCCCCTAGACAGAGTTGCGCCCCCATGGCTGGCCAACCCACGCCCTCCAGCCATGAGCCCCCACGCCAATGGAACCAGGCACCCGTCACACTGATTCAACAGTGGAAGAATAAAGGGGGGGAGGGATGGGGGTAAAAGAATGATCCAAAGGCTGAACAAAGAGAATGGCCGCCAGGAAAACACTGTACTGAGCACATGGAAGTGATGCAAGCAAGGCTGACCACGCTTGAGCCAAACAACTGACCGCTGACCACGCCCACACTCCTTGTTGTTAACTGTGTTAAATATTTTATTTAACCTCATAAAAAGATTATGGATTTTACTAATAAAGTAAGCACCACATAGCCGAAAGATGACATCATGATCCTTATTCCTTGCTTTGAGTTCAAGAGTAGCTCTGTTAACAATTTGGAGGCCTGATTGGCACATAATCATTTATTATGGGTATTGGCCATGTTACATCTAAATTTGGAGGTGTGGATGACCTACCACCCTCTTAAAACTCACCCAAGTAATGGGTGTGGAAATTATGAAAAAATAAAAATGCAAAAGATGTTGAGATGCGAAACCTAGAATGGCTGCTTTACAGGCTCAAGTAAATTATAACCATTGCCCCACCCCTTCCATGTGCTAAAAAATGGCATGTTATGAAAAATATTGCCACATTACAACCTCAGGCGACTTAGGTTGCTGTTATAATAGTAAATTGTTTGGAAAAAATGGAAGACATTGGGGATTAGTGTTTAGTAGTGGCTAAGAGTAGTTTTAATGCCAAACGTCTTGTATGAAGGCTGATTTTACTATACATGTTTTGTTTTAGAATGACAGGGATTCTGACAACAGCCAAGGCTCGCTGGACCCTGACACAATAACAGGACCAATAACACGACAAAAACAGCAGCTCCTACAAGAGCAAGAAAAGAAAGAAAATAGAAACAAGGATGCAGAGAAACAACACTCAGTTACTATAAAAACGGAGGATGGAGAAAAAAGGACTACTCCTTATGCTTTTGATAACAGGAACTATCGCCGTGGGAGTGATGAAAGATTCCAACAAAGCCCTAGTAATACCAATCATCTTCCCCCTCGACTAACACTTCAGTCTCTAACTAACATGGAAGATCCCTTTAGCAATGTCAGCGCTTCTCAATTCCGACCACCTTATCTTCGACACACAGGGCTCTTGTCGATTTCACATGAACATGGTGGTGTTGCACCTCATTTAAGGCAAGATCATAGAACTGTGACTCAACCAATTCGACCTGAACCCTTAAGAAGTACAGGGATTTCTCTTAGTGAAAAAGAGACAAGGGACTACCTATCACAACAGTCACCAGGCTTACAGGGTCGTCCATTCACAGCCTTGTCTTTGATGGATCAACAAACCACAAGTAGAAATAAACAAGCTGTTCCTCTGAGCAAGGTGAGGCTTACTCTGTTACATTAATTAATTTTATCTTAAATCAAAATCATCAGCTTTCCTTCACTCGCTTTATTTATCATACTGTACTGTGCTGTTACTACCCTTGTATGCTGCCGCTACTGTTAAACTGCTGTTAACAATTCTCTCTGTAAGCGTCAACTTACAACTACGGTGGAACCTCCATATACATGTAGTGAGTTCCTCTTTATAGGGAAGTTCTCACTCAATATAATGAACAATTTTCTTTCACCCAGGGAAGACCAACATCCATATAACATAACCTTGTCATAGTGAACATATTTAGCCACTCTTAATGGTCAAACAGCACCTCACTGATCATGAACGGCTCACACAATTGGCTGTGAAAACAACAGGATAACCACACAAACAATAACCCTAACCCTCAACACAAAAGGCAATATTGTTTAAGACGACCATTTAAATTAGAGGTTCTTGTGAGGTACTGGACTACTTCTCTTAACTCCCTCGGCCCTTCGTTAAATCAAGGTTTCATCATACTAGTAATTTATTAGAGATTAATAAAATACAGTTGAGATTCTGATTTGTTTGTGTGATAAGTGAGCCCAGAAGTGTCCAAAATCAATTTTCTCTTGACAATATCAAGATATCATCATGGTAAAAGATTATGAGAATAGATAAAATGATTGCCTTGAGAAACTTCTCTGATCTTTTATTAAAATTTATTCTCTCAACTAATTCTTTAAGAACATGTATTGAGATCAGTATGGAGAATTTGTATTTACATGTAGATAATCAGAACATGAGGCAACTAGCTAAGGTAAAAACGAGGAAAATATGTGTGACAGGAATTTAAGGCCCTCATTCTTGATGTTGTTCCCATAAAATAAGAAAGTGGTCTGTGAACCACAGTAATTTTTTTTGCTTATTTCTATAATTATTTACTGAATTAACAGTTTTTTGTTTATTTAACTTAGGGAGAGCATAGCAAGTTTTCTGAAGAGAATGCACACAGATGGCCAGGCATAGAAGCAGTCATGAAGTTATACTACTCACATTCTGCAGGTTAAATTACTGACAAAATGAGTACTTTTTGTCATTTTTGTGTATTTAAGTTTTGCGATACCAGGGGTGGAAATTATAGTTGTGGCTCATAAATTAATCTCAGATTGCATTTGCCAATTAAACCTTAAAAAGAGTAGATGTAGCCTACAATCAAATGGGTGCAAACCCCCAGATAATAGATAAAAGATCCTCAGTTGATTGTCACTTTGGTCAGAGAATGAGTGCTAGTTGTTTTTTTAACCCTTTATTTTTGACAGTTTCCTCTATAGCCGTTGCCTATTTCCTTTGTTACATACGGAAAAGGGGCATCCATTTTCCATGCACAACAAACAACAACAACAACAATTTTATTTTGCATTTCTCTTATCTTTATAGGTTACATTGTGTATAAATTTTTTATATATATTTACGTTTTTTAGTTAATTTTTAAGATAACAAAGAATATGTATTAATGAGGGAAATGCCTAGAACCTAAGTGAACCACGAGGTTTTCAAGTTAGTCTCTAGATATATAATGTATATAATTTTATTTGAAATGTAACTTAATTGACCGAAATACATGGAAGACAGAAAGATAAGGAATAAGTAAAGACATAATACAAAAGAAATGTGTTGACTAAAAGGCCATTGCCAGTTTTCAAACCGAGGAGGACCGAGGAGTCTCTCTTGATTTAAAACTGGGCAGTACATCACTTTGTTTTTCTCACTGTTTTTTTCAGAAAGAGGACTGGAAATAGGGGTACTCCAAGACAATGCTGATCTGCTGAAGTTGCAAAATGCTTCCCTGAATGAGCAGGCTCAAAATCTTAGTCTTCAAATGACAGTACGTTTCACTATAAAATTTATTACTTAGTACGTAAATCCCCTATAAAGGAAGCCCTTTTAGGGGGGAGGAGGCGGGGTAACTATGTCTCAAAACCCTTTGTTTTACTTATTGAGGAGAAAACCATAATGTGGCCAAGTGTTCTTTAGGCAAAGTTAAACACAAGGCAATGTTGGCTAACGTTATTCATCACTTATCATGTATCGTGAAGTTTTGGCCTTTAACAGGGCTCTAGTAATGTTACAGCGCTTTTGCTGGGGTCAAACATTTTGATCAAACTCTTTTCTGTGTCACTGTTGCAGTTTCAGTCTATCCGTGTGTCATCTGCTACTGATTCATGTCATTTTCTGGTTATATGTATCATTAGATATTTAAAATATTGATATAATAAGAAATAAGATATTTAATTTGGTGAAGCAACAAACCTTGAGCATGTAAATTAAACAGAAACAGACTGAAGTTACAGAGCTCAAATTCCTGTTTTGCACAAAGGAAATGACTTTCTGAAAAGGCAATATTATGCCTTAACATAATTTTTTTATTGTACCTTATATAATACTGTTATCTATTCGCATTTTGTGATTAGAGTCTTTTGTTAATAATCATCTGCCTTGTAGGAGAAAGTTTGTTGGAAAAGGGGGAAGTGGGAAAGTGAAGGGTTGGGATATCAATAACTTTCTTCCTTTAAAAAGTGGTATTGATCTTTTTTGGTACTTAATTAATGGTTCAAAATACCCATGGGTCAATCAGTCAGTGTAAAGCACAGACTGCGGTCTATTGTTTTCATCATGCAAATGAGTACATGACAATAATAGTCCCATTGTTTTCTAACTCTAAAAACAGTAGTCTGCAGTCTTCATTTTACACTGCCCCATGGGCCAATTGCTTTTTGATTTAAGGTAGTTTTCAGAAAATCATCAAAATAAGTTTCTTTATATTGATAATTTGTTTCACTACAGTAACATGTGAATTATTACAGCAAAATGTATAATTCTCTTCACTTAATTTCAGAACCTTGTTCAAGCAAAAAAGGAGCTTCAAGAGGAAAAAAGTAAACTAAGGGAAGGACTGGACAAACTACATTTCTTTATTGAAAGCCTAAAAAGATAATATATTTGTAAAAAAAAGTGTAAGATTCTATATTTAAGAACTCAATTTCTCATGGCATTCTCTTGAAAAAAGTTTTGCGCTTGTATTATGCACAGACACAGAAGTGTCAAAAAAATTTCAGACTTTCAAAATATTAACGCTCAGACATTGTTAATGTATTTTTTCAGCTTAAAAAGATTTCTATGTTGTGCGCAAAGGTTAATTTTCTCCATGCTTTTGAAGAGTTATTTGTTAGGTAGATATAAGGAAAGTATTGAAGATGGAAAAGTCAAATAAAATTCTATTTAAAAGTTAAGTAGTACTTGCATTTTATTCTTGTCAAATACACACTTAACATACATACATACCCTATATTTTCACTCGAATTTTAGAGTAGCTACACTATATAGCTAATTTTCTTCGAGAAACAAATTAAGATATCTAAAACTGAAAAAAAAATACTCAAAATAAGACAAAAATTAGTGAAAACTAATCAAAGATATTGAGACTTTGCACACGTCACTTAAAGTCATTAAAAGTATTGTTCCTTAATTGATTGGGAAGATCATTCCATTGCTGGGTGGAAAAATAAGAAAAAGAGCGTAGTCCATAGGTTGTTGTTCTAGGCTTGCTTAGAGTCAACATATGGGTACCGTGCAAATTATAGGTTGTATGGCGAACAGTTAACATTATTCCTCATATAAGTTGAATACTCATTAAAAAATAGACTCTTATATGCATAGCAATAGTCATATTATCATTTATTATCACTTTGCTATACACACAGAATAAACATTAAAAAAAGATGAGGCAAGCGAGCCCAAGGAAGCCAATAAGGCTTGTGTATAGGACCACCTATAAGTCATAAGAAGCCATCTTGTAGCCAGGCCACACCCTACCCTTTCATGCAGGTGGAAGGGGGGGGCTCCCTTTCACTGTTTTCCCTTTTTGAGGGGTAGGGTGGAACTACTTGTGGGCTACGCCACAAGGCACTCCAAGTTATGCCAGTTGTTGTAAGGACCAGATGAGGGTGGGGGTTGGAGGGTGGGTACAGGGAGACCATGCTTTTTTAAAGTTATGACATGTGGACCTGCCACATGTCCAGGGTAAATGACATTCTTATGATCATTAAACTAACGGTACACTTGAACTACATGATACAGTGATTTAGTTTTTAATAATATTTTTTTCTGACATATGGCCTTGCCTTCATAAAAATTGTTTAGATATATGAATACAAATTAAAGCACTTTGTAACCTGACTGAAATACTGCTAGGAAAATACTATCATGATGTATCACATGTGGAGTGCATGGTTTCTGGATTACGCAATTTTATCAGCAATTCAATACAGCCATCTTTTTCAGACGACTAAGGGCGCTTTCCATTTGTCAGAACTGACTGGCCAGCCCAATCCCACCGTAATAGGAATTTCGTTTTTAATCAAAACTAACCATCCAGATCATTCAAAACCTAATATTATGTAAAAAGGAAATGGTACTTCAGCAAAACCTCTTGGAAAAAGCCTATTTCATTGCCAAAATGTCTGGTCCGGCCATGGTCTGGCCGGCCAGTTCCGACTTTTGGAAAGCGCCCTAAGACAGTGCTTAGTATTTTCCCGTGTGAAGTTGCTGCTTTTTATTTTGAAAGCAGAGGGAGTCTGGGCAGAGTGGAAAGCATAATCAATACGGAAAGAGTGGGGTGGCAGATCTTTTTGGCCTGTCTTCAAACGCCCTCCCCTTTCCCCCTTGTCTCATGCACCCCCAACCTCTGTGAATTTTGCTGCTCACGCCACCCCTTCTCCCCCAGAAATGCCTACAGTGCAGGTGGACCAGGGGCAAAATCTGTTAGATATTGCTTGGGTTCTCAGCAACATGGCACCTCAAGTTGTGCATGTGATCAAGTGCTTGTGTGAGAAATGGACGAATCATGTTGATTTCCATCAATGACAGATCATCAAGCTGCAAGACAAAATTTAAAAATAATCATGTAACAAATACACAAGCCTGAAGTTATCTGTGACATTTTATGTTGCTGTAAGTCACTGACTATTCAAGGGTAGGATTGAACTTGAAAATTTAGAGTGAAGAAATGTTTTGTAACAGCAAGTGAGTGCCCATGAACAGAAGTACTATACAGCAGGGCTGTGAAATACCAGGGGCAGATGCAGGATTTTGCGATAGAGGGAGCCTAGAGATATATAGTATACAGTGACAATATGGGTGCTACAGCGCCCATCAGGACTGCAAATGGTGAACTTTTCTAGGGAGTTTCGGGTGCATGCTCCTCCAGGAAAGTTTTTGAGATTGAAGTTCTCTGACATGCAATCTAGTGCATTCTGGATGCTTTAAGTTAGCAAATGCCTGGATTTCATATTGAACATGTAATGCTGCATGAAATATTTAAGAGCGTGTCCATGAGAAAACCAGGCAGAACCAGGCAGGGGGTGATAATGCTCAAATCACCGATTTCGCTCAAACTCGGCACAAATGTTAGGTACCTGGAGTTAACTTATGTGACAGAATTTCAGGTCAAAATATTAAATTCCCTGGGAGATCCGGGCATCCCCTGTAGAAACCGCCATTTTGCCCGTTTTATGCATAATTAATTAGCTAACTTTATGATGCCAGTGCAACAAACAGAAAAGCCACCTGGAACTTAAATGCACTGAGAGATGATCTGAGTTCATAAGACTTTAAGCACAATAAATTTTTTAAAGTCGCCGATTCGATTTTCCCCCTCTTAGTCCCCTTAAGTTGGGTCATCATTTCCAAGTTTTGAGTAAGTCGTAAAATTAGGGTATTTTATTCCCCAATATCTCTGATGAGCAACAGCTTATCTTTATAACTTTTGCATGAGTAGTTAAAGCCATCACTTAAGTTCAGAAAAAGATCATAAAAAGTTTGGGCAATTCACTTTCTTCCATGTGTTGACTTAAACTGTTCATGTGACTGAACGACTTTTGCATATTTCATCAAAATTCAGGCCCTCACAATATTCGTGCGTTTGCCTCTGAATGAGGAGAAATCGAACAAAAAACTCATCAGACAATGATTTAACATTAATAAGGGTAAAATTGTTGAAATTATTGCGCAAGAAACTCTAACGATGATTTTTGATAGCTATATACGCGATCTTTTCAAGGAAAAACAACATACAAAGATTTAATTCACAGTTTTACTTACTTTAACAATTTCGCCCTAAAAGCAATATAAACGGTCAATAAAATCCATATACGTATCTCTTGGATGTCTCAACTGCTAGTTTGTGCCCGCTTGGATTTGTTCCCCATGCCACCTTCGATGCCCAGTTCAGCGTTGTTCAGCGTCGTGACTCGCTGTACGACTAAAATTCCTTAGCCATCAGTTTACGCGCAAAAATCCAAATCAAGTTGTTTTAGGAGAAAACAATACGAAAAGTAGAAAGCCGATTTGTAATCCTGGAAAGAATTATTTCTGCTACTGTTGTAGCTCAATTCACATGTTACAAACAACAACGAACCGTCCGCCATCTTTGACATTAACTGGAGCCCGCATTTTTAAGCAGCGGTTGGGCACCATACGGAAACATCGTATCGGGAGTCAGGAGCCAGGAGCCAGAGTCCAGTGAACAAAATATGAAAAATATGACTTTCCGACATTCTCTGAGATAATTTTATTGTTATTGTATGCTAATAAAAATTTTCGAATTCCAAATCTATTGGCAACTCTATTCAGACCGTGATTATAAATGATCCCATTTCTTTTCAAACTCGGAGATAGAAGTCGCTTTTCTTTCGTCTTTTGGAAAGAAATTTTTTTGTCTATTTTAGTTGCACGTCAAATAGCAGCGAAGTGAAGCCGGATCTTGGTGCAGACCAGCTCAAAGGGACAAATAAAGCGTGAGACACGTCCAGACTAGCTTGCGACAAGAATTCCATTTTGTTTTCATACTGGAGCCCCCCTCCCTGGGGGAGTGGCCAAATTGCGTACAAATGCCCTAAACTGCTGGCACCAGATTTGACTGTCATAAACACTGAATTTTTTACCTAGCACGGTCTTTTGGGGGTCTTATGAAGCCTAACTATGGCAGTAATGCTCCCAAGTAGAATTCAAAATACGCCACACTTTCACATTGAGTTAGATCTTTTTCTCAAACAACCGCTTCCATATGTTTAACACCCTTCCCACATTCCCTCAAGAGCTACTTCAACTGTGATACTTAGATTTCAAATTTCTCACCCTACCCAGGTAAGGTCAATTTTCTCATCCTAGACATCCTCGGAAGGGCCTTTTTGCGTACTCTTGGGGCACCAAAACCAGTTTAGTGCCCAGGTTAGTGTGCTGTGCTGAGGCAGGCAGATGTTGAATTATGGACAGACACAACAATTAAGTTACAGACATTTGATGTTCCGGTCCGTGCGTGGTCGGAAGACACCCAGTAAATAATGCCCGTGGGGTTGCTCAAGGAAAATTAGGGTTTTACGAGATTCGAACTGCAGGAGGTCTCTAACGAGGAAAAGTGCGGAAACATCTACTTTTTGGAGTGAATGTACTGATGCAATTTTTAAGTTACAATATACTATAGACAAATCTATTTTGTTTCTTAAGTCCCTCTGATACTCCGAGGAGCGCAGGTCATACAGGGAACGCAGAGATCAGACCATTGCATTATTGAAATTAGGTAAAGGCATACAATTCAGCTTGTATTTTCAAGTGTAACCGGACGTGTATGTGAAAAAACGGTAACTCTGAAACGGATGTATAAGAATGATTCATAACTTACAGTGACAAACAGCGATATGACTGTGGACATAATATAAGAAAAAAGCACAACATTCAGAGGCGGATAAGATTTTCTTCCTGGTGTCTGCTTACGAGAGCTTTAAATCAAAGCTACTTCGCCAGTAAACCCTTTGAGTGTTCGCGGCCGCCTACGGGAATGTAAAAATTCAGAGTCTGTGTGGGAGTTGAAACGGGGTTTTGTGATGGCGGTCGCAAGTAGAGCTATTCGCTTTATACGAGAGTGTCCGTTAAGAGAACTTCTATACTGTATGAATCCGCAAATGACAGCTTAAATGAGAAGTGTATATTGTGTATTAGTTTGTGTTCAAAAACCTGTTCTTAATTTACACCTTCCTTGAATAGCTGAAAAAAAATAGCCTACTCTTTTGGCAAGTATTAGTGCCCCCTTTTGGGTCTTTTGTATACCTCAGAAGTTTTTCCTCAACACTTTTAAACGGTTATTATTATGTTTTTGCAGTCCATAGATACAGATACCATCCAGTATAGTTGTAAGACTACGAGGATTAAAATATAAGTAAGTAAGTAAGTATACCCAATGGCAAGTTGTTAATTGTCGAAAATTGCATGGCACGGTCTGACTATAAAAAAGGGGTATTATGGATGATTATTATCACGGTAATTAATGTCAACATCGAATAAACTCAACATTTCAAGTAACACGACTTTCACAACCTATTTTCAACACGCCAGTTATAACAGGATATTGGCGCGTACAAACAATAGATAGTGTGTGAAAGGTTTGAACCCAGCCAACCTGGACTAAAGCATCTGAGAGACGTGTATGTAACATTTATTCACTATCTTTTATCGTTTTTGGGTCTTGTAGCACCTACAAGTTGGACCGATCGAAGTTTTGAACTAAATCTTTTGCTCCTTCTGTTTACTCAAGCGTTCCATAAAATATCCATCAAAACGTCCATAAATAACACAGAAAACATGCCTCAGGTGACACTTTCTAACAATTCCGCTATTAGTATCGATAATGAGGCATCTGATTTGTGACTTCTCGCCAACTTTGTGCTATTTTTGTTTAAAAAAAACGAATGTTACGTTTCTTCCAATTTTGGTAAAATGACAAATAAGCGTCAAGTCAAATGTACATAATACGTCATTATTGATAAAGTATGAGATTGCCCAAATATTTTAGGATTGATTTGATAACCTTAAAGATGCCTTTCAAAGAATATGTGAGAATTAAGTACATAGGTTGTTGCTCATGGGAGATTTTAGCGACTAAAATACCTTAAATTTAAGGTTTGGTCAAAACAGTGAGATGACGACCTTACTTTAGGCTAAATAATAGGAAGAGATCGAATTAGAGAGTAAAAAGAAATTACTGAGGATTAACTCTGATAAACATAGAAGATGATAAAGTTGATTAGATTTGAAGTTGTCTTTTCTACTTGTTGAACAGCCAAACCAAAGTTAGCTAATTAATTATGCAAAAATGAGTAGATTTCGTGATTTTTAGGGGGGGTCCCTGTAAATCCCAGGGAATTCAATATTGCGACCTTATTTTTTGTCGAGGTTAATATCTCACCAAACCCATCAATTGTGCCAAGTTTGAGCAAAATCCATGATTTGAGCATTATCACCCCCTGCCTGGTTCTCTCATGGACACACTCTTAATAAACCACAAAAGGGGGACCAGGGAACCCCTGGGCCCACCCCTAAATCCACCCTTGAATACGAAAAATTCTACAGAACCCAAACACACTAAACCTAAAAAATTAATATGAAATTAGGGAGCCCAGGGTGTAAAACTTTGGTGCAAATGCTACCAATGCCTGTTATCACGCAAAGGCAAAGTACCAGTCAGTTGGTACTGGCCAGGACTGTCACTAAGGGCTGGAGGCAGGGAATCCCCCCTGTCCCTGTGAGCATGAGAGACTCTAACTCTTTCACCAGCAGAGTGTTTGATGGAGTTTTGTTACGTGACTCTAACTTTTGAGTCTGTAGATGAAATCCTATGATGTGACCATTCAAATGAAACCTTTCTGCCTGTACTTTCATAAGGTGCTAAGGATTAATTCATAGGAAACAAAAGGGAGATAGAACCAAAAGAACTTCGTAGCTGTTGAATTCACTGCCTTAGTGCCAAAAGTGTATGCCCTGGCATATTTTTTGAAATCTTAGCAAAAGTCCTGCTGGGTGTTTCTAGAGCTCATCCCAGAACAGAAATTCCTTACTCAAAACACACAGGAAATGGAGTGAAAACATCTGAGAAGAATTCACTCTTTAAAAAAGTGCAACTGTAACACCAACAACTACCTTAAATTTGGGGAATGGCTCTTTACCCCACTACACGACGGGTGTTAATTTAGTAACCATAAATCCTCCATCACAGTTGAGGGGGGCGGGGGGGGGGGGGGGGGTGGGTGAGGGCTTAATAGAGATGGGGGGCTTTTTTGAGAGGGGAGGTTATTTAACTTAGCGAAGACGATGGTATCGATTTTCCATAAAGACCTAGAACGCAGAGTGGAAAAGCTCAGGCACATGAAGTTTGTGGTCATGTAGCTGAAGATCAAAAACAAATCTAAACTTCCAGCACATGATAAAACATACTAGATAAGATGGGGTCCACATAAAGTATTACAGTCATGATTAATAAATACAGTCTATCATTTATGAATAAGGGGGGAGGGGAAGGGGATATAAGAGGGAGAGGGGGCTTAATAACTTCCTTTCCCTGAAAAGGGGGGAGCTTATTTGAGAAGTGGGGTTTAATAGCTATAGAGGATTTACAGTGAGTAAAAGCAGCTGGAGCTAACAGAAGAGTCACAAAGTCTAAAAATATTAAAAGGCCATACACACCCGTGCATAGACTTCCTGTTGGCTAACCATGATGTCAATAGATTTTCTAAGTTTAGCGATCCTCAAGTCCCAGATGTCTTTGATTAATGTGCGCACCTCATCTGCGTGAGGAATGTCATCAGCAGCACTAGAAGAAAGGTAATTTTAAATATACTGTATCAGAGTACCGTTACATAAAAGGTTTCAAAATGCTCAATACACTCCACTGTAAATATTTAACTTTAGTATAATTACATTGATGATTATCGAAAATAGAGCGCTCTGATTGGCTAGGAGCTTTGCTTTATCCCGCTATAATCACCACGCAGTGATTATTAACATTGAAGGCTAGAAGTTTTCAAAATGGCAGCCAGATTTTTTGATGTTTTGGAGTCGGAAATTGGTCAATAATTTTATTTTCTCGAATAATCATCAATGTAATTATACTAAAACAATATTAGTCGGCTCAGGCGACTAATAATATTGTTAACAATTAGTCGGCCTTCGGCGACTAATTGTTAAATAAAGCCTCTTTTGTACTCTGGCCTAGTTCTTCCCTTTAATAGAGAAAAACAACTCTCCCATTTTTTTCAATTCACATCCACATGAACAAATAAAGGTAAGGTTTTAACCTTAAAAGGTCCTTATTTTATATTACTTGGTAACTTGTGACAGTACTTCAACTTACAAACCTGAGGCTGACTGTGCGCTCATTTTTCCACTTTGTCTCCTTCAGTGCTCCGTTTTATTTGTATTTTAAGCTACTTAAAGCTACATAGAAACTAAAGGAAAGAAGTTCAAACAAGGATTTGAGGTAACTCCTTAGTATTGAACACAGAACCTCCCCCAGAGAAAGCTGTGCAGTAGCAAAATGTCAGGTTGATTCAACTAATCTCTGACACTAAGTCTAAGTCTTCATCAGTTCGCTATTCACAGAACAGTAGTACAATAATATTGAGGATTTTATGATAGTTTCACTGTATTCTTCCATGTTACCTGCTAAGAAGAAGAGAAGCAATTTCCATGTAGTGTTTTGATGGCATTTTTGTGAAGTACTCAGCCTCTTTCTCCTTCTCCTTTAGTTCCTGTAGTCTTTCTGTGAAACAAGTTTTAATTTAGACCCTTTTAGTCCTTCAATGTTTTCTCCGCAACCTCGGCTGTGCTCTGATCTAGCAGCACTCAGTGGCCCCTGGCTCTTACTTTTGCTCTTGGTGACCTTTGCGTCTGGATCTATTTTGGTTGTAATGCCTTTATCTATTATATAAACGGTGATCCTGGTCAATTGTCCTGGTCCTTTTTAGGATTACAACTTCCTTGGAGCACAGGCATGCCCCAACTGTACAAACATGTCTCAGACTTTCTATACATCAGTCAACAAAATCTCTTACAAAAAAGTTACAAAAAGTTAAGATGGATACTGCTCTGAAACAGGCAACAGAGTTGATCCCTGCCTTTGACTCTATAAAAGACAGATACGTCTCTAAAATGGACAATTGGTGCTGGTCACAACAGCATCTATCTTAGAAAGAGTTAACAATAATACATACAGGTATATAAAATGTAGGTGTCTCTATCTGATACCCACTTAATGTCTCTTCCCCCCTCATTCCTCCTGGGCAGGGTTTGCTCCCATACAAAAATGGCGGGATGCTCGTCTCCCAACTTAGCGGTAGAAATTGCAGATTTTATTTCTCTTGGGGTGTTCAGGATGAAATGCCAATATGTTTGGCCATTAACGTATCACTCTGGCTGTCATTCTTTGTTGGAGTATGACCTCCTTTGGGGGTCAAATAAAGCCTGGGCCATGCTTACTTTGGTCTCCTTTTATGGTTTAATAAATTATAAAACCAGCATCCCCAGTGCTGTCAACTCTCCCGGATAATCCGGAGACTCCACATTTTGAACCACTTCTCCCGGTCTCCAGATTAGAGTCTGAAATCTCCCGGATAATCACCACAGTTTACCATTTCCTGTAGATTTGACTTTCCGACGATCATATTTTGCGTTGTTTGAGCTATTTTGCTATCGAACGTTTCCTCACAAACTCCGGTATGCCATTAAATTGTATTATAACTAATAATGTGATTGGTGGGAAGTAAACCAATCAGGTCAAATGTTACAATTTTATTGTTCTTTTTCATGCGTTTTTTTTTGCCCAAATGACGTCATGTGCAGTGCATTATGACATCATCTATCATCCTTTCCCCATCAATTCTCAATATCTGAAGACGTGGGGGGTTGACAGCCCTGCAATCCCATCACTGTTACATGGGTGTCATCCCCTGCAGGACTGCCTGCCTTGCACAGGTGTGTGCTTTAAAATTGATGACTGTGCAATATGACAGAATTGCTTGCATTGAACTTCTTCTCTTACCAACATCCATCCAATCAGGAGGCTGGATTCTGCATTTTCTTCTCTGTTTTAGAAATATTGCCACCCACAGAGGAACTTCTGTTGGAAGTGATGCATTGAATGGCCCTATGTCGCCCTGAATTGAGAAACAGCAATACGATCCTTGACGAGTGTACACACTAAAATGCCTTTTTCTCTATGTCAGAGTAATAAGCTTACATATTAACCACTCTTTAAACCCGACAAATAAAGCTTACCCCGATCAAATAAATTTTGTTCTCAGAGAAGTTCGTCAGGATCGATATTTTTTCCTTTTCTGCAACGAATTCGACTTCTGAAGGATCCATTAGGTAGTAGAGCAAACAAAGAACACTTATTGGAAGAATGAAAGTATAAATACGACTTAAAATAACGTTAAAAGCCACAAACTCCGCTCGAATTTGATCAAATCTTCCGCCATATTTTCCCGCTAAATATGAGTACCCCTGTTAATTACCAGTCTTACTCGGTAAATCCCGCAAGTATCCCGCGATCCCGCGGTAGTCACATGACTGACTTGTGATAATGACAAGGACTGGAGCGAGCGACTGGTCCGCCATCTTGGACAGAAAGACTATGGCAGAGACAACTCAAATGTTGTCATTTCATGAGCTGTTTTTTAATGTAGACAATGGATATCTTGAAGGATTGGTCAGGGGATTTAGATCAGGGGTCCTAACTCAAAGTGATTACCTTAATTTATCGCAGTGCGAGACCTTAGAAGGCAAGTGTGTCCATTTTTAAAATTAGGTCTCTTGTGATCAGAGTTCCTGCTTTCTGTTGATGATTATTATTATTTCGTTCTTTTTTTTCTTAAAAAATCAAAATATTTAGAATTTAATCCAGTGGTCTTTATGGAAATATGCCTCAACACCAGCTGCGGTTTACATTTTCTCAAATGCCATGTCCTTCATATTTCAATTCAGATTAATTTTAACTTTCATGAAAAATAGATAAGTTCAGGGTGATTTTCTGAAATCGGATCACTTATGTAAAGAATGATTACTGCAGTGGAACTTAGCCTTTCTTTCTATCCTTTCATATTTTTAGAATGTTTTCACTTGACTTTGTATGATGCTCTAAAGATCTTTGTTGTTGATATTGTCAGTTATTATTATTATTGTTGTTGTTATTAATAATATTAATATTATCATTATCATTATCAACATCATTGTCATGGCTGTCTTCATCTATTGAAGTGTTATTAGCAACACTTTCAACTGGATTACTGATTTTCCTCTAATAAATAAGTGTCCAACCTCTAATAAGCGCCTGCACCCAAATAATTGCCCACACCCAAGGCCATATTTTCGAATGAGCACCCCCTCCACTTCCCCACACTTTCTTAAATACAGTATTAGGGATACATGGAAAACCAGCTTTTATTATATAAACACCAATGAAATACCAGGTGAGCTTTCGCGCGAAAACTTGATATCTTCACATGTGAAAATAACATGTTATCTTCACATGTGAAAATATCACCTTTGCTATGGCTACATAAAGTATTAAAGTATACTATTAAAGTGAAATGGTTTGGTATTTCATTGGTGTTTATATAATAAAAAGAACATTACATGGCCGCTTGGGATACGAAATTTCTCTTCTCGTGTTGAAAAAATAGTTCAACACTCGAAGAGAAATTTCATATCTCCGCATGGCCATGTAATATCCTCTATGTATCCCCACCTTTTTCTACTTATTAGGCCTCAACTACAATGAAATAAGTAAAAGAGAATAGTTTCTTTTCTGTAAATAAGTCACTTCCAGTTATTTCTATGTCTGTGTGCTTGCAGAGTTCCTATATATGCATGATATCTTCTTTTAATTTTTGTCCTATTGCTGCGCTCTTGGTAAATGCTGGAAAAACTGGACCATTCTGTAATTATTCATTTCAAGGAAAACTTAATAAGTGTCTCCCTCAATTAAGCACCCTCCTTTGAATAAGGGCCCATCCTTTTAGCTGAAATTTGAAATAAGCACCCAAGGCACAGTAGCAACTCTAAATTAAAACTGCTTTCCTTGCTGTCGTGTTTCAGACTTAAAGCTTCACTTACAGAGCACAGATTATGGAAATTTCCTTCAGAATGAAGCTGGCCCTTTGAATGTGTCAGTGATTGATGACAGACTCAGAGAGAAGTTGGTTACTGAATTTAGACATCTTCGTAATCAAGCTTTGGAACCAATGGCAACTTTCATGGATTTTATCACGTAAGTTAGTAGAGTAGGCGAGACTAAAAATAGTTATGAGAAAATCAGTGAATCCAAAGGCAAGATGTTGCATCAGTGTACTCACCTTGAGATCGGAGCGGCTTGGAAAAAATTAAGTTATTTTGTAATTTGTGTTGCTATAAAAACTTTTCCCCATCATCAGGCAGCTTCAATGTGGTGAAGCTTGTCCTTCTCTGAGAATGGCGAGTGCTTTGGTGCGAGAGGTCTTGAGTTCAACCCCCCGTATCATCACATCTTTGTTTTGATTTCTTTCCATTCTATGTACTAAGCTTTAACTAGTGTTAAATACCCTTACTGAACTGAACACTGATTGAGAGAGGGGCTTAAGTTTATCAGTTGAAGTACTGTCACAAGTTATCAACATAAAATATGGTTGCTTTACCTTCACCTTGAGGTTTGACTGTACCATGTTTTCCTGTCTGAAGTATGAAGTTTTTCCCATATGAATTTGAAGGTATAGGAAATCTGTTTGTCAACTGGTTGATATTCTTTTGATAATCTTGGAGTACAGACAAAGTTGTCCAAGAATTATCTTCAACATTTGCCATACCAAGTCTTTCAAGTTGAGTACACAGACTTACTATAGTTCATTGACTTTAACCTTTCAGCTATAGTTACATGATTGATAATATCATCCTGTTGATAACTGGAACCTTGCATCAGCGACCAATCACAGAGCTAGTTCCCAAGTGTCATCCTCTTGGTAGCTTTGAGGAGATGGCTTCAATAAACATTGCCTCCACACCAGCCGAACTCTACAATGCCGTCATGATTGACACTCCTCTAGGTTGGTCCAAACGTCATTACTTTATCGTTGAGCTGCATTTTTTGTGACAAGTATTTCCTTTTCAATGAAAACTTGCGCCTGTAAAAGCAGCTTGAAACATCAGGCCCCAGTTGTTCAAAAGTTGGCTAGCACTATCCACTGGATAAATCTCTATCCAGTGGATAGTGCAACTGGTTCTTATCCACTAGATAGTGATTTATCTCACATGTCTATTTTTCACACGGTTGAAAGTTATTAATTTTCATTTACTTTGAACTCATTATTATGTCACCATGTGATGCTGCTTTTTATAGATAATTTTCCTTTGTCATCTCATTGTTTATTATGGATCCTTGCTTTTTTAAAACAGGATAAAGAATGATGTTACAACAAAATTTGTGAGAGCCCGTGCCAAGTCATTGTATTTAGAAAATTGCTAACTCTAAGTCGCTTACTTTTTTACAGCCCCCTTTTTTGTGGAATGCATTTCAGAGCAGGACTTGGATGAGATGAACATTGAAATTATAAGAAACACTTTATACAAGGTAGCTTTGAGTAATAATAACAAAATAAAATTATATTATATTGTCTTCTGTGGTACATAATGTAAGCTAGTGGTAACCATATGGAGATAAGAGGTCAAGTTGCCTGAAGGTGTAATGCACAGAGAAATAATATTATGATTAAGCTAAAGAGTGTGTAATATATTTTGCTCTTTAAACCAGCATGAGACCAAATAGGTAGAATAAATAAGCAATATGACGAAAATATATCTTGTTATTTAAGCCTTAAGTTCTTGTTGGGAAAGAAATCTTATTAATGAGACTGAAAGTTTAACATGTGTAAAATGTACAAGATTAGTAATATTTTTTATTTTTATCTTTTACTTGACAGGCTTATCTTGAAGGGTTTTACAAGTTCTGTGAAGATTTAGGTGGAACAACAGCAGATGTGATGTGTCCCATCCTTCAAGTAAGTGTTGATTGGTTTGTTGGGCTCTCGGTAATGATCAAACTGGTCATCTTTCAGGGGTGGATATAAGGGATACATGTATTGTAATGTTTATTTAGTAATAACAACAATAATGGGGTTGCCAACTTTCCTCACTTGCAGCAGATGGTTGAAATGCAGAGGATCCAGGGGTGCGATCAGACATCACCATGTAAAAGTGTAATATGCTGCTGCTTTAGTCCAAGTTTGATCTCACCTTGCCCCACCCAGACCAATAATGGCACATGTCAGATAGACCTTGACACTGGGGCCTACATCCCCTACTCTTTTTGAACAATGTCAAAGGTTCTTTTATATCCTCTTCAAACTGAGGTGTTAGGTTGAAGGAGACAAGGCCTACAGCTGAACATCACTGCCTAATGATGCGACCAACTGAACTGAGAAAGGGGTGTTAGTCACAGCTAGCATGATCTCACCAGTTATTTAAAGATCTTTGTTGATGGTTTGGCCGGGCTTTGGACTCACAGCCGCCCACTCAGCAGACTGGCACTCTTCCAACTGAGCTAACCAGGGTGCAGTTTAAGCCAATATTATTCCCTTCATGATGGAAAAAGAAAGCAACAACACAAAACAATGTATTATAGTTAATCTATTGTAGTATTCAGCATTCAATGCAAACTGTAAGATATTACCGTTAAGAAGAACAACAGGAATGAACTTGTATGGACAAAAAAGATCTATTATGACAATACTGCTCATTTTTGTTGTTGGTTCCAGTTTGAAGCTGATCGTCGCGCTTTCATCATCACTATCAACTCCTTTGGTACTGAACTTGGTAAAGATGATCGCAATAAGTTGTATCCCAAATGTGGAAAACTTTATCCAGAAGGGCTTACAAGACTGGCCAAGGCAGATGATTATGAACAAGTTCGAGCTGTAGCTGACTACTATTCTGTATGTAAAACTTAACACTTTTGTTAAATAAATTAATATTATTATTGTCATTGTTAGCCTCTTAACAGGTTTTTGTCCATGAAAATCAGATTGGCTACTGGGTACATAAATGGGTCATTGTGTTAATCAAAGATAAAGCTTTTAAAGTGCCTTGGGAGTGATAAGATGTTTTGTGGTAGTTTTATTCAAAGAGCAATTTTTAAAAACCCTTTTAATTCACTTAAGAACCCATACCCTTTCTAGTCACTTTAAAAGGAAGACTGGACAGGTATAAAGTACAACTTGTATAAGTTACTGAGTAAAGTAAACTTCCACATGTTTTTTTAATGGTGTATCATTGGTTTTGTTGCAGGATTATAAATCTTTATTTGAAGGAGCTGGGACAAATCCTGGTGAAAAGACGCTTGAAGACAAGTTTTTTGAACATGAGGTTAACATCAATTTTTATTCTATTGTACTTAAATTTGGCCCAAGTGGCCAGAGGCAGTTTTGTAGCAAATATTGCTCTTTATTATGCAGTGTTATGAAAGACTTTTAGCAGTACTTTCAGACTGCAATACTCAGGGTCAGAATGGGCAGAAAAAGGGGGCGGAGAGAATTTCAGCAAAGTCTGTCTGCTAGAGCCTTGCTTTCTAGATACAATGATATTATTGCTGTCATAGTTTTCTGGACCCGCTCTTGGCCAGTGAGACAAACCTACATGTAACAAAAAATTAATCTTTCATATACGAACCTGTTATTTTTGCCAGGCTGAATGGCTTTTGAGGCTGAAATATGGCTTCTGATATTTCTGTTTTATTTAATTGCCAAATTAGAGACTTAAGGTCCTTAATCCACTAGGTTTTTTTTATGTGGTTTTCACTGTACCCTATACCTTCACCCATTATTGATTAGAGTTGTGAAAGAAGACATTCATCCATTTTTTTTGCAAATGTTGTATTCTTTTATTGCAGGTGAAGATGAACATACTGTCATTTCAGCAGCAGTTCCATCTTGGAGTATTTTATGCCTATGTCAAACTCAAAGAGCAGGAATGTAGAAATATTGTGTGGATTGCTGAATGCATTGCACAGAAAAATAAATCCAAAATTGACAACTACATTCCCTTATTCTAAACTGATGACAGAGGTAGACTTTGTTGATTGAATTTAAATAAGCAACCAGCTAATCTGGTTAAGGTTAGGTGGGCATGACACTCTAAATGAAATCAGGAATGTTTTTTGTGACTGATTTAGTTGGAATCCCCTGGGTTGTCACTAAGATTTCAAGTTGCTGGGTAAATGCCGGGTAAGTAGGCGGGTAATCAAACGGCAAGGGATTTGTTTTGATTCTATTTTTCATCTATTTTCCTATGAAATTAGCCAGTGACCACATTCATAGTAGCTAGAGCCTTCGGCTCTTAATGACAGCCCAGAATTTCCTTAAAAGATTTAAGAATTGAACGGAATGTTGCATGTTACATGTAAAGTAGAGTCCTTGTACATGTTGTGAATGAGGGATTTATTTTGTGTATAAATTATTAATTTTGCTGCAGACAGAGACCTTATCACTACATCTTTCCAACGTTAATGGTAAACATAACCTAGTGGCCACCATATAACAGTATGGCTTACTGGGTTGTTAACCTCATTCTAATAGTGGCATGGTGAATTAACACCAAAATTAGAATTAACTTGTATAGCAGAATACTTAACAAAATTAATAAATGCTACCATGTAAGAGTATGGTTTATTGGGTGTGGCTAAAAAGATCATGCCACAGCTTTTCAAGCTTTCAAAGAATTTTATTTTCTTTTTCAAGCAAAACGTCACAAGCAGATTTCTTTAGAATACCGAGGTCAAGGCAGTTAATCCTGAATGTTATTTTTTAAATGATATTATTATACAGTGTGCACTTAGGTCCTGATTGTTCTGGTGGTCATGGGGATCTTAATAGGGAGCTTAAGCAAAGACGTTTTTAGCGACAAATGTCAACCGGAAGTGAGGTCTTCTCCTTTACTGTATGCCTTGACGCTAACAAATTTGTATTGGTAAGTTTCTTTTCTCTTACAAAGATGATTTACCTGAGAGTTTCAACCAAACCACTGCCCAGTGGTGCAAAAAGTCCACTTCCGGTTGACGTCCGTCGCTCAAAAATGCTGTTGCTTAAGCTCCCTAATAACTGTTTACTGTATGATTGCACTGGCGTTAGAGGTGCGTCCGCGAAATACTGTAAAATTCTGAAAATAAGCCCCTCCAAATATAAGCCTCCTAAACTTGTAACGCAAAAAACCCTCTGTTAAATCGCCCCTTCAAATATAAGCCCCCCAGGGGGCTTGACCTTGGAAATTGCCCTCAAATACAAAGTTAAATGAAGCAAAAACAGTAAATTTCCTTCCAATTACTAGGCTAGCCCAATCGATTTTGAAACGCAAATTTCCCTCCGCAGATAAGCCCCTCCAAATTTAAGCCCCTCAAAAAGGGCCTTTGAAAAATATATGCCCTGGGGCTTATTTTCAGAATTTTACAGTATGTAAGACGAAACAATCCACAACTTAACTGTTTGCGAACTTGATTTTCATTTGATTTAGAAAGAAACCCTCTGGCATCCTGGTAAACACTAGTTTCCATATCTCAAACTGCCCTTGGATACCTTGTGATGCCTACACAAAGTAATTTCATTTATATGAGTGAGCCCTGACAATAGTGATTAGGGTTAAGCACTGAAAATACTGATTAGGGTTAGTGGTTAGCTTCTATTTAGGGTTAGGGTTTTCGATATAGTACTTAAATCAAACCAGAATCCTGTAGCGAATCCTCGGTGGTCTAGTGGTTAGGGCAGGACACTGCAGATCCGACGCTCCGGGATCAAACCCTGCTCATATTTCTGAACTTTCTTTTTTCCTTTAAAATTGAAGAGACTTGCACTTTGACAACATTTGTTGAGCAGAAACTAAGTCTCTGAGTCAAGAAACTTAGAAATTTCATGTAAGTGTAAGTGAAAAGGGAGGGCAGTTTGAGATATGGAAACAAGCGCTTACCTGGCATCCTGGGTAGTGTATGATTGGAAAATTATTAATAGTTATTAATGGGGTTAAAACTGTAATCCAATCTCCCATGACTTGCAAAAAGGGAGACATCGGTAAGAAAGAGTGAGATCTGGTTATGAGATCACTTTTCCTCCCAGTCATGTGTTAGTATATGATTAAATTGGTCAGTGATCATATTAATAGTTATGACACTGATTTTATGCTATTACTGTCAGTTACAAGATTGTAACACAATTTGACTGTAAAAATATTTGCATTGTAAACGTTATGAAGTTTTATTGTCGTTAATGACATAGTAAACTGCATAAAACGGTAAAGAACATGTGAATATTGTTTGTCTCAACACTTCTTAGCCTGTGCCAGTGTAGGCTGCGTCAGTGCGGATGAGCTATAAAACTGGGCGACCAGCAAAAAATGCGAGTGAGCAAAAATCCGCAGGAAAAGAAAAGGGGCTGCATAATCCCTAAGCATTCTTGGCTTGGTCAATCATGGACTCTTTTTCTCTAAAGTGGACGAGGGAGAGAGCCTGTAGGCATCTTGGATCAATTAAGGTTTTTGGGCAGCCTCCCACCTACCCCTCCCTAAGCTAACATTTTGCCCAAAGTTAGAACTAAGTGTTAATCTTGGCTTAGGGGAGGGTTAGGTGGGCAGTTTGCCAGAAACCTTTTAATTAAAATTGATCCAAGATGCCTACAGGCTCTCTCCCTCGTCCACTTCAGAGAAAAAGAGTCCATGATTGACCAAGCCAAGAATGCCTAGGGATTATGCAGCCCCTTCTCGCCGCTTTATAAATACCCTAGTCTGCCCACTACCCCGGTCACTTCCAGAAAAACTGTTTCTCGCATGTGTATGTCAAATTTCAAAATGTGCGGAGTAGGAGGGTTTCACATGCTCGTCATATTTGTTTCACTCTGTGCATGCATGAAATGTAAACTGTCAAAGCTGACCAATCATGAGGTGTATAAGGTCAGTACTTTTTAACACCTGTCGAAAGGCCCTTGGACACCTTATGAAGTTTACACAACGTAGTATTCCTTATTGTTTTCGAAAACTGGTTAGGTTCCTTTTTTTGGGTTGGGGTTGATGCTATGTGTACTTTAATCTACCTTGTGTAAACTTCATAAGGTGTCCAAGGGCCTTTCGACGGATGTTAACGAGTGCTGACCGTATAAGAAGCTGGTATTGACCATTTTCACCAAGACCATAATGCACCTTGTTAACCCCCCAAACATTTTGCATAACCATTGTCTTCGATTTCTCTTGGGATGACAGTGATACCCAGGAGAAACTGGAAACAATGGTTATGTAAAATTTTGGCGGGTAGACAAGGTGCATTGGTCTCGGTGAAAATGGTGAATGGTATTTAAAACAATGCTTACAGGTTCAAGTCCCGGTCTCTCCCCAGTCCCCACGTGGGTTTTTTACGCAACTTTTTCTCGGTACACCCCGACATTAAGGAAGTAGCAACCAACTTTTCGTGGTCTGAAGACAAAATCTGTTACTGGTAAAATACAGTTAAGGGGGTAAGCAATTTTCCGTTGGTTGTTCTCACGCTTCAACATAAAACCACTTGGGCAAGGATATCAGTTACGTGAAATGCGAGATTGCTTTGATCGGCAATCGATCCACGCCCGTTCTACGCGCGATGCGAATTTCGACAAACTTTATAAACCTTCGCTACGCGAGGAGAGAATTGTGGAAAAAGAACAAGATTGATATTATGAAAAAATAACAATGTAGTAGTAAAATTAGATAATAGAATTGTGACAATAGCATTGTAAAAGAAGACAATACAATTTTGGGAAAAGAACAATAGCTTTGTGGAAGAAGAAAAAAACATTATGGACGAAGACAATAGAATTTTTGGGAAAAGAAAAACCGCATTGTGTAATAACTACAACTGTGAATAAGAAAACATAATTGAAAGAAAAGAATGATACAATCGTGGAAGGAGAAAATGGAATATTGAAAAAAGAACAAAAGACGCGTGGAATGACAGAATGGTAAAACGATATTATTGTGGAAGGCGAACAACAAAATTGTGGTAAAACAACAAAAGAAATGTGAAAAGGGGTAAGAAAAAATTGTGGATGGGGAAGATGAACAATAGACTTAAGTAAAAGGAAGGGCGAGAAAAGAACTGTTGAAGATCAATGAAGTTAGGAAAGAAGAACAATAAAATAACTATTTATGGGGAGTAGAGGGACAACAATCGAATTTTTTAAGAGAAACAAGAGGGAAAATAGTGATGAATAGGAATTATTGGATGAGGCTGAGTTCGGCCTCGGCGGGTGACACACTCTGAGAACTGCGTAATTCTTCAGATCGGAAACAATTCATAATTTAAGACATGCTAGACTTTCTCAAAGTCCTTCGCTTCTTATTTCCGGTTCCGTAGTAGGCCCATCGCGCATCGCGCTCAAGAAAACTTTTAGTCAGGGCGGATAAATGTTGGGCGGTGAAACGAGCGCTCCGCTCTTTATTTAATGTGTGATGCGGAGTAGGACTGGCACGAGCGCTCTTTCCGCGCTTCCGGTGCGCTTGAATGCCGGCGAAATTTTCCTTTTTGCAAACCGGAAGTCCTATTTTCTTTCTGTAATTTCAGGCTACAATGTTAAATAGATAAATTCGTTTCATAACAATATCAATAAACAGTTTCATATGTTTGTGTCTGTATGCCTATAAGTCAAACTTGTTGGTTGTATAATGCCAAAATTTGAGTTTAATTTGAAAGTGTTGAATACCTCCTCCTGCCACTAAATGTCACCTAATCGTCTTTCGCTGTTTCGTTTGCAAAAGCTTAACACTTCTTAACCTCAATTTTTACATATGTTAAAGGGGGACAAATTTTATATAACATACCAAAAAATTAGATTGATATATTTTGATATAGTGGCGTTGTACTGCTTCAAACTTTGCTTCTCGGGTGCAACGCGCCAAGGCGATTCGCGCAATGCGTCGCAAATCTGACAACCGCTTGTAAGTAAAATTTATTGAGGTTAGTTGTAAGGTTTTTTCTCCGTTTTTCTCTCTAAAACAAAACAAGGTAAACAGTAAAAACTGAGGGGAAACTAATTTTGAAGTCTCAAAGAAACAGAAAGACGTATGAGATGTTTTTTTTTTCAAAATTCAAAAGAAGGATGATGGCGATTGAAATTAGCATAATTTCACCTTGCACGAGCTGCACGCATTTATAAAATATACGTCATCTAGTTATGAAACACGGTCTGCTGTCTTTTAGTTTTGACATGGATGGGATTTTCTTTCGTGTTTTAGACAGTACTTAGTTGTTTTTGTTTTGGAATAACATCGACATTGGCAAGTAGTAGAACGAAAATATAATTCAGTGGTAAAGTCATGGAAGTTATAAGAGAAACCCTTTGAAAGAGATGTTGGTCTACTCCAACTAAACCTCCCGAAAAAAATAGCAACATTTGCCTCTCGGAGACAGTGTACTAGCACAAAGGAACGAGGAAGAAGTGCAAGAAAACAAATAAAGCCGCCATAATTCAGTGACAGCGGCAGCGTCTAATGGACAAACCACATTGCAAGCCCTGACCGAAGTCGAAAACAAGCGTCATTTCTAAGCAGAGTCCCAGTCCACTGCATCACACCTTTTTGCTCGGACTCGCTCGTTTCACCGCCCAACCTTTATCCGCCCTGCTTTTAGTTCGACTTGTAGCCAAGTGCAAAAACATGCTTACCTTGATCGATGTTCCCGTCTTTATTTGTCCGTTCCTCGGCAAATTCAGGGTAAGAAACGTTTAGTCTAGGAGATATTCTTCAAATAGCAGTTGTCATCCTTTGGGTTGTATGTTTGCTGTTCCTGCCATGTTTCTGGGCAGAAGTTCGGCAATTTCTTCTTCGCAAAACGAGTGGAATTTTCCGTCATTTTCTCCAGCATTATTAAACGCAACCTCATCCCAAGGTTTCTCGGTTGCCATCCCTTTTTCTGGCGATAGCCTATACTCATGACGTCATTTTAACGGATACTGCAAACGTTCTCCAAATGTCGTCAACTCTAGCTGGTCATGAAGAATTAACCCGGGAATTTGAGCCAAAAGGTAACAAGCAGAGGAATACTTTGAATGAATAATAATAAGAATGAGACCCTGGCACAGGTTACCCAAGATGCTAATTTCTTCCCTACTACACCACTAATAGCATATAAAAGTAGATTTCCACCTAACAAAAACTACAGTACACAAAAACTTGCCCAAATTACCCCTCATCGAGCTGCCCACTGGGTGGTGCTCCAGGATGCCCTAGCTTTTGACGAGAATCAAAGCAAGCTATAAAATTTGACATTTCCAATTACACAAGTTTAATTAAACATTATATGCGTCACGTTTTTCTCTGTACATGTCATTAGTGTGCTACTACAACTAGATAAAAGTAAACCATAATGCGTGACCTACTGTCAACAGGACAGACTCGACATCATGTTTCATCAAAGTTAAATTTATATTTCGTATTCAAGTACGCACCAACTAATTTCAAAACGGCTCTGCAAAATTGTTCTTTTCGGCAAACAATTTTGAAATGATGAGATGTAATTATCCTTGACATTCCATGGAAAAACAAGGCTCAAGCAGATACAATTGAGCTTGCTCCAAGCCTGGGTTTAGGAATAACTCGTACAAAGTTGCTGCAACGGGATAGCCATCGTACCTATTTTAGGATGAATTACTGACAAGAAGGCTCCCCTTGGTTGAGCAACACTGTAACTAACGTGCTCGAGTGAGGAGAGAATTTGACGAAAAAGTCAAGAAGTTAACGGACCTAAGTCCTAAGAAACAAAACCAAAAATTCATGGGAGTCTTTGATCGAAAGTGGTAGAAGACTTTTTGAAACTGTGAATAAGATATCTTATTTTATTGTTACTGATTTTTTCCATCACAAAAGGACTTACTCAGTAGTTAAAACTAATTCTTTTTACAGTCGGTAAATCAATCTGACGTGCTTTTTTTCCAAAACAACTGAGGATACAAGCTCTCTTGTGCGGGAAGGGAGAAGAGAAGGCAAGGAAGACTGTGGGAAAATTAGGCTGATTTAACAACAGAACGGGAACGTCATTTGACGACGGGAAAGTGCGCGAAAACGACTACACTCTACTTCCGGTGCCAATTTGTCGTTCTGCCATTGGTCAAGCCAGTTGTTTGACGTTCCCGTTCTGTTGCTAAATTTAGACAGCGAAGTTTTTGTGCTACGCACGTCAGCCGGAAGTAAACGTTTTTCTGTTTTAATATGCCTTGACGCCACCAAATTTGTTTTGCCAAGTGTCTTTACTCTTAAAGAAGCGATTTGCCCAAATGTTTGTTTAAAGACAAGGCTCAAGAGAGCAAAAAGTTCACTTCCGGTTGACGTGTGTGTTCAAAACGTCGCTGCTTTTTTATAAGACTCCTTATTTATCCTTCCACGCAGACATTCCTAGGGATAGGGATTCGTCACGCGTTCCTTCCCCACGAAGCGGAAGTGGCTGCCCTTTCGTGGGGAAGAAACGTGCGACGAAGCCCTGAAAACGTCTGCGTGTGAGGCTAGGAAACATGGCTTCACACAGGGGCTTTCTTCATCCCCAAAATAGAAGGCCTGTTTGCAGGCAACCATAGACTCTGATGT
The DNA here is from genome assembly GCA_038088405.1 of Porites divaricata. Classification (NCBI taxonomy): domain Eukaryota; kingdom Metazoa; phylum Cnidaria; class Anthozoa; order Scleractinia; family Poritidae; genus Porites; species Porites divaricata. Next base: position 10,160,624 of record JBBMOI010000016.1, read on the forward strand.
ATAACTGAATCAGCTATTTAGATAATTTCTTTCTTTTAAGTCAATTATAGAACCAGTCCCCGCTGCGGTCAAACATTTCTTCGCTCCACTTAAAGGGATTTCATTTCCATTAAAGGGAAAAAAGTAAGAAAGTATTAAAAAAGTAAGTTAGCGTAAAGATAACTCTATTTTTCTCAAACAACTAGTTGGTTCACGTGTAAAACTACGAGTAGTCCCCATTTTTCCTCCGGGATAGTTTCCCTCCCCGCCGCGTCTCGCCTTTCTCGCGAGGGGTGATTTTCACGCGCGCTCGCGTTTCGCTCGCTCTACTATCCCTGAGGAAAAATGGGGACTACTCGTAGTCTACTCCCACTCAAACAAAATTACTTTCACAAATGGCGGCTACAAGTACGTAATTCCTTTTCCAAACACGTGAAAAGCTTCAAAAAGGTATATCCACAGCACATTGGTACGGTGTCAGTATCATCAAAACTAAAACAGTTAAATAACCTTAGCTTTGAAGTATTCTGCTTAGTTTTTTTTGTTATTTCTCTTGTTTGACCGCGTGAAGGGAGCCAAATTATGTTATAAAGCATTTCTTCTCGAACAGACACGATGGACAGGTGCAAAAGAAGAAAGGTTCCCTTTTACGCGTGCTCCCCTCGCGTGTCGTGTCCTTTCACTTTGTTACCTGCTATGCGAGTTAATTAATGTATGTAATTAACAAAAGAATATAAATGAATCGGCTTTGACATTTATCCTTCCTGTCCAAAATCTCTCGTGAAATCTTCAAACTTTTTCAGGTCTCCAGCATTGACAGTTGGTTTAGAGGTGGCCAGAGACCGCAGCATATCAGTCTAAAAAATGAAGAAAAAGAGAAAAATAATCTCTGTATAAATGCGGTGTAAAGGGAATTTAATTAAGGTTATATTCACACTATACCGGATAGCATTTGCGCCGGTAAGAAAACCATAGCGAATAGGGCTTCTCTTCACGTAAGAAAGGTGATTTTGGCGCGATTTCTGTAACGAAGCAAAGCTGCCCCGCGCCGATCGTCACGTATCAGATAGGTTCGACGCTACACTTTGGTGCAGTGTGAACAGGCCTTTGCGGACCGTAGCGGAAGTGAATAAGTACGAACGAGGACTGGAACACACTCAGATGGAAGAAAATGTTCAGGAGTAAGGACTGGGTTTTAGTTCACCAAACCTTCTCGGCCAACCGCTCCGGCACGAGGTTTGATGTTTGTAAACGACTTGTTCCAGTTCTATGCCGTTACTGTTCACAGTATACCGGATCCGCATTTCGTGTCGGCACGAAAAGCGTTCCGGTATGTGATGCGATCATAGCCTAAGTAATGAAATCTGGTACAGTTTGACATAATGTACCATGTACTGTAATTGGACGAAAACCTCACCATTTGATCTTAGCCAAACAGACACAAAAGTAATAGTGAACAGCTGTGGATATGGCCCTGAGTGGGTTCCTGGTAAAAATGATTCTAAAATGTATCTAAAAATAAACCAGTCCAAGAAAATGCCGTGACATAAGCCGACTATAAAAGTTGTCGGGGCGGGCGGGGCACAAACAGAAATGCCCCCCCCCCCCCTTCCCAACGTTTTGGTGCCGAAAAACGTTGTTAGGAGAGGTCCACAAACACTTACGGGTGTACTTGACATTACCCGTGACATTTTCTGCCCTCAGACGACTCAATAACTACCTAAGAATCACCAGGAAGCAGGACCATCTGAACAACTGCCTACTGATGCATTGTCACAAATCGATTACGGACACACTAGACACTGTGAAGTGAAGGTTCCAAAGAGGTTTACTTGTGCTAACGAAGAAGGCAAAGGGCATTTTGGAAAATTTTAGTAGGGGTATGCCATGGCCGAGTGAAATATGAGCCCACCCCGACCCCCCGTTTGAAAACGCTCCGCCGCCTCTGTGTACAACTCCAACATTCGACTGACAACAGAGATGACAGAATTGACGATGTTTTCAAAAGCACGTTACAAGTGTGGTGACACTTCGCAGTGAATAATATCAGATCGTATCGAAAGGGCAACCATATTGACAAAACACTCACTCCACAGTTTGCACAAAACACTTAATTCTCGGGTAAAAATCACGTTTCGCTACAAAAACGCTTGTATACTCCTCTTCTTAAAATTTGTCTGAACGTGCCACATTTGGGGAGCTGCACCGTAAACCCTTAAAAACGCTACTCTTGGCATAAGCCACGTAGATGAAAGACATAAAAGGAGCCTATAGTTCTTTCTAGCTCTTTTTCGCTTTTAGCAATTTCCCAAAATCCGTTCAGCTTCTGCTGAACATGAAAGAGATAATATTAGAACCGTTTTAATCGTTGACATAAGATGGTCTTGTATTTATGTATGATCGCATATAGTGATTAATTTTCAGCTCTTAGATAATTTTACCAATCCACTTTTTTATATATTTTCTGTACTCCTTTTTGTTTGTACTTATGCTTTTTGTAATTATCTTTGAAAAGCCTTGTTTAAGGAAAGATAATAAAGGATGTATGTATGTATGTATGTATGTATGTATGTATGTGTGGTCTACTGTTCTGGGTAAACTGAGACAATTCAAAGCAAAGCAATAGCCCTTTTCACAGTTTTTTTTTTTCGACTTTTGACATGGACAGATTAGGGAAAATCCGTCGATGCCACTGAAAAGGGCGCCTGAAGATTAGTAAAATTGCCAAATTTGAAAGGTATACGTCTTAAGCGAGCGAAGATATAGCTCCGCAACGTAGCGTAAATTTACAGACGTTTGTATGTGTGTGGGGGAGGGGTGGGGGGGGGGGGGGGGCACAACACCTTACCACCACACAAACGTTTGTAAGATTTCGCGACTTTGAGGAGCTGTATCTTCATTAGTTTTCAACAAATCACTTTCAAACTTCCAGGTGATCTGTGACGTCATTGCGGGGGCCTGGGGAAAGAAATTTTAATGCCGTATCCCATAAACCAAAGCTGACGGGAATAGATTGAATAGACCACTTTCGATATATTAAAATTCAGCTTGGCAGCGAGGCCTAGAGGACACAAACAAAGGAAACTGAACGAACATGATTATTCATTTCTTTTGTTTGTGTCCTCTAAGCCTCACCATCAAGCTGAATTTTAATATATCGAAAGTGTCCTATTGAATTGAATTGGTGCGCGCGTTGGTTTATGGGATACGGCATTAAAATTCCTTTCCCCAGGCCCCCCGCAATGACGTCACAGATCACCTGGTGGATATTTTACTAATTTTAAGGTTCTCTTTTCAGTGGTGTCGACGGATTTTTCCGAACTCGTCCATGTCAAAAGTTGAAAAAAAAAAAACAGTGAAAAGGTCTCTTCGTAATGTGGTTGCCGCCTGGTTAGCTCAGTTGGGAGAGCGCCGGTCTGTCGAGCGGGAGGCCGCGGGTTCAAACCCCGGCCGGACCAACACTCAGGGTCTTAATATAACCGAGGAGAAAGTGCTGCCTTTGTAATGACATCTGCAAATGGTTAGACTTTCTAGTCTTCTCGGATAAGAACGAAAAAACATCTCACAGCACTTTCACTGATCTGTTCTTGTGGGACGTAAAAGAACCCACACCACTGTTCGAAAAGAGTAGGGGACGTAGACCCCGGTGGTGTAGCCAACCTTTACGGGGGGATGGTAGGGATGGCACCTTGCATGGGACCCATAGTCCCGTTCAATTCGTGCCTATTCCCTCTAGGCAGGCATGTGTCCAGAAAAGCTGGTAAAACTAAAACTAAAACTCAAACTCAAACTGATTACCATATTAACAACTGGCTCTAAAAGCTTTTCTCCTGGGACCTGCATCCACGTCATCTCTAAGGCACCGGGCTCTCCTGCAACACAAAGAACGCTTAGCTAAGGAAACTGTTTTTCCTTTTTTTGTCGAAAAGTTGGCGTTGGCGAAGTACGAGAAAACAAACTTGAAGAAAGAAACTCCTTTCCCCACCACCACCTCGTTGCGCTAGTGGTCAATAAATCCTGCGATTTTCAAGTATTCATACGCGCTCCAGACGGTCTTAGAGGAGAAAATAGAGAGTCTGTGAAAAGCGAGGCTATCTTCTTCTATGCTTCTTCTGCGCACAGCAGCATTGACACCATTGCTGGATTCAAACATTCCTCTAGAAAAAACGTCTGAATGATAACTCGGTCGATTCAACAAGTTAACCTTCGAACACGTCACTCTTGTCAAACACGACGCTCGTCTCATACCTGGTGAACAAGGAGTTAAAAGATCATCCATAATGACATTTGGATCTGTTGGAGATGGGCCCCTCACCTGACACAACAAATACAACTCAACATTAGAGGACTCCTTTAAGATAAGATAAAAATGGTTTTGGAAGTTATATTGAGGCGGGAAACTAATTCATCAGCAAAAATATCTTCTGAAGCCTGTGCAAAGAATTAATTGCTCACACCATAGCGCATGCAGATGACAACACGAACGTCATTCGCTCACAATCTAGCCAATCAAAAAAATGAAATTTTCCTATTTGACCAGATCTCGCCTTCGGCTTCGTCAACAAGAGACCTGGGTACGAGATGAATAACCAACCAGGAAAAATAATATAGTGCAGCTGAATTCGCAGGCTAAAAAAGAAGGGCTCTAGCCCACCTTGTTACACGCACAGATAACATGATACCAACCGTTTTGAAATGTGTTGCTTGTTGTACTTTTCTAACCGGCTGCATCATGGCATCACGAACAACAATACTAATATCTGCACCGGAATACCTGCCACAACAAACTGTGATAAATACATGACCACTGTCACGAATACCATATGATCTAATTGACCCCCCCCCCCCCCCCGCCCCCTCTCTAAAATTAACGCCAACTGTCTTATAAACGTTTCCTCTAGCTACGATGTTAAGTTTGTATTAGACACTCCTTCCAATAAAAGCCTCCTGTCTAATAGACGACCGCCATGACAGTTACTCCAAAATATTAGCAATTAGCAAAAAAAATTATTCAATTTATTTGCTTCCTTGCTTGCTTAACAATGGTTTGCGCGTTGCATCTAGTTCAATCTCAAGTTGACAGGACACAAAATAACTAAGCATTATCATGTTGATCTGGTTGGGAATCTGTTCACTTTTCTTATTTCATTTGTTTGCTTACATAATCTGGGCCTTACTACTGTTGCAAGAAGAAGAACTACTGTCTACCTTCTAAAAAAGGTTTTAGGAACCTGGTCTGTAGCAAGACAGGTATAATTCGTGGGTTGGATAGCAAAAATGTTGCAAAACAAGTTACACCTTTTTGTTTCTTGTTTTACAGGGATCATAAAACGTTTCTAGGAAACTGCCCACCTACCCCTCTCCTAAGCCAACATTAACACTTACTGGCACTTAGGGCAAAATGTTGGCTTAGGGGAGGGGTAGGTGGGCAATTATAATCCGAGGCTTTAGATGCAAGTAAAAAAGCCCTACCCATCAGTTTTTTCTGCAAGTTCTCGGAATTGTGTTGTGTGTATGTTGTGTTTAAGGTTCCCCATATGTAACTCAAACATCTTCACCCTTGCTGATGCTTCTGGTAAAGGAATGTAAATTCTCTTTTCAAATCTGAAAATAGGTTGTAAAAAATTAGCATTTTCTATAACAATGGACTGTCATTTTCAAGACCTCTTTTGGGACGGGAGGGAGGTATACACTTTACTGCAATTTGGGCACCTGGACTGCAAAACAGCCCAGATTTTGGCCTAGGTTAAGAATGTGCACGCGAGATGTCAAGAGAAAGGTCTGGAGTGAGAGTGAAAATGGAGACTGGGGAGAGACACGTTGTTTTTCACTGGCTACACACGCCCTATGGGTGGGTGAATCCAACACGCTTTGTGAGAAAATGTCATGCCAGTGCAGCCTCCTCCAGTCAGGTGCTTTGTTTTTCACAAGGTAGAGGCAAGCGACTGGTGATTAACCGCAAGGGACCATGGGAACGGTACAGACTTCCTGCCTTCCTTTGCACGCACATTTCATCGAGAGAGAGACATCTGGGTGCGAGGCAGATGTCGGTGTCTAACGGCTTGCAAAACCGGTATTGGCAAGATGATACTCATAAAAATAATTTTTATTGATATTCTATTCTCATAAACAAACATTCACCCAAGGAAAATAAACTTCATTTGCACTAAAGAATGTTGTTTTTGATAAAACGCTATAAAAATTGCCCTTAATGATTGTTCTTCTTGATGCAAAAATCTTTATAGGCTCAACTGTTCATACATTAATTAAGATGAACTATATTCTCATGTTAACAAAAATTTAATTCCTGGTGATAAAGGGCAAAAGGTGTACTTGAAAAGATTTTTGAACAAAGGGATATTGAGCCTACCATAGGAGTATTGGAGTCCCATATTGCAGGTTTTTGGTCAAATGACTAAAATTCTACACATGGGTATTCCACAGGATACCCAAGACACAAATAATTTATACCTTCTTCTTATAGCTGAATCGAGAGTCCATGGAATGTTGGTAGCTCCTAAAACAAGTACATCTTTATTATCCACACCAACACCTGCAATAAAGAAAGAAAAGGAAATACAAATATGAATATAACATGTTCACCCATGCAGTAAAACATACTATCTTATATAGATTTAGAAGAAAAAGACAAACAGCCTTTAATAATGTCATGATTCATAAGATGTTAGCCATGGATAACACATGTATTTTTTCCTGTAATTAGATTACAATGCACACAGGAAAGACATATGAGATTAGTTCAAATTATTTTGGGTGCTTACTAATAGTCAGAACTGGCTGGCCAGGAATGAGCTGGGCTTTTTTCAAGAGTTTTCACTGAAAACCCATCCCCACAGTGCATGATCTTTATGAATAGACTGGTCTTGCCACCCAGTTATGGCTAATAGTAGGCGCCAGCACTTAGGCCAGGATAACGCAGACTGCTGGGAGTTAGTTTCCAGTTAAAAAATCTGAAAGGGGTGAGGGTCTTGCAAAGTCCAAGTAAGATCAGTTTGAAAGTATGAACAGTACACACAAATAGCCCAAATTCAAGAATAGCAAAAACTTCAGATGGGTCACTGTTTGATTTCCCACCTACATGTTGTATTTCACCGGCAAACTTAACCTGCTCTATGTGTCAACAAAAAGTAGTCATAGGCTACTGAACATTTGCTGGAGAATTCTTCGATCTCTGATGCTTAATGAACACCCTGTCAAACTTGCCCTATGTCTTTCCCTTCCAGAGCATTTTGAACTGGTGGTAAGCTCTCTTTCAGCCACTAAAATCAGAGAGATTTGGAGTGACGTTTACAGCAAATGGGAAACTTCAAGAGTCAAGTTGATTGTTTCTCAAAGTAGAAAACATGCAGCTAAAAAAAGTCCAAAACAATTATTGTTATAGACAAAACTAACCTGAAGCTACTAATTTTGGGGTAGAAGTAATGAACAGTAAAGCACCAGTTAAGGGAAAACTTTTTCATGTGATGCAAATTCACATTTGCCGTTTGCCGTAAATGTGACACTGAATCTCTCTATTATCCAGCAGTTGCTCCTTAGCCCTCAGTCATCACATAATAACAGTCATTATTATAGAGGGAAGAAAATGGTTTGCTCAATGATGCAAACTGACCCTGCATTTGAACAAGAAACTCAGTTTTTATTCTCCTGGCTGATTCACTTTCGTTTTCACTTCTTGAACCACAGAGGGAGTCCACTTCATCAATAAAAATGATGGCAGGTTTGTTTTCACGCGCCATTTCAAAGAGTTGCTTTACCAACCTGCAATAGAAGACACACAATGTCACTAAAGGCTACACAGCAGAGGACAAGAAAACCTTTATAGTGTGACTACTAAAACAGGGGCCACCTAGACAAAGTTGACCAATCAGATTGCAGGAAAATAACAACACATTCCAAGAAAGTTAACTGTCAATCATAATCGAAATAAACAACATGGATCAAAATCAACCAATAACAACCTACAGACGTGACCATTTGAACCCACTGAAAAAGCCCGTGTTTCCTGAGAGGTCCATAACAGCCAATGACCCAGGAAAAAAAAATTGTAAACGCTAGGTCATGATGTCACTACAAACTGGGCAATAGTAGCAAAGAAACTACTGGTTGATGACAAAATAACAGCTTGCGTCAAACAAATATGTCTCATGGGTGTTATATGTAAAGTTTCAAATAGAAAACATTGTCTGGTGAAACATTTTGCTTTCTTGAAAAACCAATCAGGAGAGACCTTATGAGCAGCCCCTACACAACTGAAACAATGCGATCTTTCCCCCCACTCTTTTAAAACTTGAACCCCTGCCAACATGAACCAGGGCTGTCATTAAGCTTTTAAGCAGCCGCAGCAACTAAAGTTTCACCCGTAACAACTCACAAAAATTTATAGTGCCACAATACGCTTCCCACTTTGATCACCCGTAACGTCAAGGGTGCTGAGCCATAACAGTTGTTACAGATTAAGGCCCTTAATGACAGCTCTGTGCACTGTTTTTCATTTCCCTTTAGAATTCGAGTTGACAGGGTCCTACTGTGTCACCAAAAAAATGAGAGGGATTGTAGAGTTAACTGACTAACTGTACCTTTCACTTTCTCCAAGCCACTTGGACACAAGGTCAGACGAGGAAACTGATATAAAAGTTGAGTTGTTTGCTTCTGTGGCAACTGCCTTTGCTAGGTATGATTTACCTGTCCCAGGGGGCTAAAAAAGGAAATTGTTTTTGCATAACTTATTAACCATGATTTCCTTAGCTTTAATTAATAGAACAGAGTACTGTATGCACAATTTAATACAAAATTAATATGTACATCTCAAACTGTTTTATGAACCCGGTTTCAAGAGATGAATTCCCTACATTAAAACTTTAGAATTCACGAGTTGGTCAAGGTCTTATTTCTCAAGCAATATGTTTTGATATCTCTTTATATCAAGCACTGTAACAAAAGTGGGACATTTTGTAAATACCCAAGTTAAAGCAAGCTTATTTGAGTAGTGGTGCTTAATCAATCAATTACGCTACACAAAAAGCTTGACCACCTAAAATCCAAATGACTCATACAATATTTTTGGCTCCAGCGTTATATTTAGTAAAAATACTCCTTGCAAGCAACAGACTGCAAAACAGTCCATACTTTTGAGTAGGTCAAGAATGCATGAAAGGTCTGGAGCAAGGGTGAAAATGGAGTGCAAGACGGGTATGTGAACCTTCGTATGTCTGATGCTTCACAGGTTGAAAAACCAAGTTTTGAGAAAAAAAACAACTGTTTGCAGTTTATGTAACCACATGGTCTTGTAACCAATATTATTTTTAAGTTCACGAGATTGGAATAAAAAGATTTCAGCAAACAATCAAAACCCACACTCAGAATAGGACTTTAACCTGTATCTGTTTTAACTTAAAATTAAATTCAAGTTAAGTTTTTTTAACCTACGGTAGGTTGTTTTCAATTTCCTTTGTCTCCTAGGGATAATTATCCATGAATTAGGGCTAGAAGACAAAGGAAATTGACAATCAACCTAGGTTAAAAAAACTTAACCTGAATCTGAATAAATTGTAATTCTGACTTGAAGCATATCCAATATCATTTAAAATTTTCCAGCCTCTAGTTTATTGTTGCACATTTTGAAATAAACAATGTATTAGTAAGCAATAACAAAAGACAGATCTACCCCATAAAGCAGAATTCCACTCCAGGGTTTGCGTTTTCCTGAAAACAAAGCAATTAATACATAAGGCGCTAGTTGTTCAAACGTTGGATAGCCCTATCCAACGGATAAATCACAATCCAGTAGATAACGTAATAATATTATTGGTTTCCTATTACTTATCTGCTGGATAGTGATTTATGCAATGGAATAGTGCTATCCTGCATTTGAACAACTGGGGCCAGTAGTGTTAGAACAACGTTTTGTAGCTTACACCTTACAGCTTACTCCATCTTTACCTGTAAAACATTTTTGTTAGTAGTTAGCAATGGGTTCCAAACCCTATTAAAGCAAAAAATATTTGCAATATGCTGATTGGTATTACCACTGGGATGGCATATCCTCATTTGGATTTGTATTTCCACAGTTCACAAGTCATCATCTTCACTCCAGGTCAACAAAAAAGGAAAGGGTGAGAATGTGACTGTTTTGGATTGAGATTCAATAGTCAGCCAAGATGACTACGCATTACCTGTAAACAAGTGGGGGAACTTGATTGGCAGAATAACAGCTTCTTTTAAGGCTTCTTTGGCTGACTCTAACCCAGCAACATCTGACCACTGTACATTGGGTTTCTCCACTACAATTGCACCTGACATTTAAATACATACACAATCACTGGCTCGTCAATTGAAAATGCAGACATATGGGAAAATTAAACAATAATTATCAACAGCAATAGCAGGATTAACTCTGTCAGTAGAGAGCTTGACTGTGGAGTGGGAGGTTGTAGGTTCAATCCCCAGAAGCGGACCAATACTCAGGGTCTTAAAATAACTAAGAAATTAAGATACCTCCTTTGCCTTGCAAATAGCTAGATCTTTTGCATGGCTTAGATGACAACCTACATGTAAAATTGTGGCCCCATCCAGTAGGGGACATAACAATATTGCCCTCAATTGGCACTTTTGAGCTAAATACATTGACACTCCAGTAAAAAGTACATTCTAACTTAAAACAATAATCTTGATTTAAAAAAATGGAGTTTTGCCATTGTTAAAAACAAAAAAAACATATAAAGTAGACTAGAAAAGCACTTATTTTATTAAATTTACCTACTAAGGAACAGATATGGAGGTCCAATGATTTTTTAAACCGCAGCTTACACTGTACTTTGGACTTCTTGAAATGACCAACCCACACTGGTCAGGAGTTTTACACTTTTTTAGCGAAAGCAGGGTTTCATTACTTACTGTTTAACTGTCCCCTAAGCTTCTTTTTTTCAGCATCATCTTCATCATCACTGCTATCCTCTTTGTTCCTTTGATAAAAAAAGCAAACATTTTAAGTTAGCAAAAAGTTGTGTAGGCTGAGTTAAGCTTTAGACAATGCAAGTCTGTGTTTTTCTTCTTGCAATATGGCAAGGCCAGGTTTTGCTCCCTTACTTCTAATTGTTTCACTTTAATAAGTCACCCTAGTCTTCCACAAGCTCATCTGCTTTTGATACAAGGTTCAAAAAAACAAAATTGAATTCCACCTTGTCCTTGGCTTTTGAAAAGCAGCTCTGAAATGTTTGATATTGATAAAGTTAAAGGATAACTTGCCTGGACCCTTTTTCATTGCCAGGGCAAGTGAGCTTTAAAAGGTACTTGCCCCTCAAGAAAATCTACTAGTCCCAGAATATCAGACAGGACTTTTTCGAGCCCTGTTGACGAGTTAAATTATGATAAAAGTACAGTAAGAAGGTTGAGATGGATATTAACATCAGTATTCTAGCAACATATATAACACCTTCCAGTCTTCAGCATGCAAAGAAAGCAGTGTCTGATAACCCAGGGCTAGTGGATTTTGCTATCAGGCTAGTGAATTCTGTTTTTAACCTGCCCAACGGGCAAGTGAAGTATTTTGAGGAATTCAACTTACAGTAGAACTGTGAAATCAATTCTGCTCATCAAAAAATTTTGGGGGCTAGGTGAAATGATGTTTGGGCTAGTATATGCTAGCTTCAGCTTGCCCGAAAGGCAAGCTGTAAAAATGACTTCCTTTGCACCCTGGTCTTCTCTATCCCCACTGCAAGAAGTAAAAGGATTCATTCTCAAGTGACTACAGACAATATAGCAATCTATCAAAACCAGGGTTCTCATTAAGTTTTAAAGTAGACAGCTAGGATGTAAAAGTTAGCAGATTGGTAACTGAATGCTGTAGACAATTTCAGGCTTTCACTCCATCACTTTACCTTTTTTTGCCAAAAAGTAGATGACTTAAACCTCCAAGCAGCTGTTTTTGAAGCCGGCTGGGACTTAACAAGAACCCTACATAACTGACAGAAATACAACAAACTGGACACAAACCCTCCTTTGTTGTTGCTCTCCTTTTCACCACCAGAAGATGCAACAGGCTTCTTTTTGCTTTTGGTTTTCACATACTGTTTAAGCTTCTCAGCTCGTTCAAGGTACTGGATGCATTTCTGTCTAATACTTTCTTTAGATTTATCTCCCTGGGCTTCATCTATAGAATTGAAATGAAAGTATCACTACAACTACAAAATATTTCATTATGACATGCCACATTACAGGTCTGCTTTCTAATTATTTATTGCCAGGAATTCACAGATGAAGTATCATTTAGCATCTGCATCACCTAATAGGCCTTTTCCATGTTTTTTTTTCAACTTTTGACATGTTTGGGAAAGTCTGTCTACACCACAGAAAATAGCATCTTAGAATAAGTAAAATTGCCAAGTTTGAAAGTGATTTGTTCAAAGCTAACGATGATATAGCTCCTCCATTATGAATAATTGTCAAAAAGTCAAAATGTTTTTAACTAGCAGGCTGATAATGAATACTAGGCGGCTTTGGAACTCGCACCACCAAAGGCACAAGTTCCATCCAGGGCATCTAGGGACATTTGGAAAATTAGGGTCTCGGAAATGACGTTTTCAGGGGTTTTCAAGAGGCATTTTTCACTGCGTACTGCATGTTGTTTCGTCAGAATACACGCAAGACTGGCAACAACGCCGTCACAATTCCCCAGGCTTTCCAAGACATTGCAAGGTTCGAACATTTCACAGATCTAAACCTGTTGAAATACGCGTTTGATGGCATTCAAAACTGGGAAATGGATGCTTTACAATTTTATCTGATGGTGTTTAGTTTTTGATAGTAGCTATGGTAGAAGGAGGTGAAAAGTAGCCAGCTTAGGATGGCTAACTAACTGGCGGTTTTGGCCGGCTACTGGCCCTTATTGACAGCCCTGAGATTTGTTGAGAGCTAACGAAGATATAGCTCGCAAATTTTTACAGACATTTGTATGTTTGGGGGACAAATACAAAAGTCTGTAAATTTTCACAAATTTGCAGAGTTATATCTTCGCTCACTAAAGACCTATTACTTTGAAATTTCACAATTTGACTAATTTTAAGGCTCTCTTTTCAGTGGTGTCAACATATTAATTTGTTAACTGGTCCACGTCAAAGTTAAAAAACACTGTGGAAGGGTATCTATGCTAAGTATAAAACCAATAAACATTAACTTGCCTTTTACCAAGTATTCAAGGATAATGAACTTCAATAACACAAACCAACAATGACATTAGAAAATGGCCATGATTGGTGTTGCATTTGTTCTTTGTTGATTTGTTGCTTTGGGCCTATTAGTAATAAGCTGTGAGACATGATTATCAAGGCTGTCACTAAGATCTCAAGCTGCCAGGTACAGTCGCTTTGTTGGTAATTTCTGAGACTGCCTGTTGCCAAGGAGGTTAGGAAAAAATGTTGCTGTTACATTTTAGCTAGGATACTCAATTTTTTTGGAAATTAAGGCAGATGTAGCACCTGGAAAGAATTAATTGTTATTAACTTTTCTCCCTTGAGGGAACATTCTTGAACAATAACATAATAATAAATATTAGAAAAAGTTCCCAAGAAAACAACAACAACAAATTTGAAATAATAGAAGAGAGCTTGTCACTTCACTGCCACAACAGCCAAAATGAAAAAGTGAAAAGATGTCATTTTCACTACTTAAAAATGGATTGTCAAGGTCTCAATTCTTTCCTTTTTTGTGTTGATTGACAGTGCTTTCTGTGAAGATTGTTGCCAGTTTTCAAGGCCATGAAACTTGTTGCTTTTACACCTTGGAAGGCTTCACATGATTTTGCTTAGCTGACACTTTTGACTGGCCAGTGACCAGTCATTGTACCAGCTGTTATGGTACCATATAAATGAAGTTGGTGCAAATAAATAAGTCAAAATTGTTAAATAATAAGAAATGGCACTTGGTCGAGTAACATTGGGAGAAAAAAGTGGAATTTATTTGTCACTGGAATAAATCAATGTTTTCACTCCGACAGCATAATTAAGACGAAAACGACTGATCTTAAATACTGGGCTTAACAAAGTTGATCAACACTGTTTCGTATCATTCAGCACAAAAAACAAACCAACAATATTTATACACACTATCAACAACAGTAATCAAGTACAAAACAGACTAAACACAGCACAAGGGCTTGATGTGAACCTACGCAAATACTTAGCTTCCAACTTTAAATCATTCCAGGTAAAAAAAAACTCTTACATTTTATCGCATGCAGAAAGTATTCCACTCCATGCTCATAAAGACGTAACGCTTCCTCATAATTTCCAGATTTATCTTCCTCTGTAGCTTTTGTGACAATTTCAATCGCTTTCTATAAAACAAAAACACAAGAATTACAATAAAGTTGGAAACCATTTCGCAGAAAACTTATCAAGTTGAGTAAGCATTTTTTCTTATCATAAGGGAACGTTAAGAGAAGTTCTTTCCAAATACTTTCCAAGCGGAAAGGAAAATATTACCTTAAGCGTGTCTCCGGACATAGCCGCAATCAGAGCAAACCAAGTCCAAAAAAAAATCCAAGAAATGGAGAGAAATTCTGTCCGAAAAGGCAGGAACTAAATATGGCTGCCAAAGCAGTGTTTATTTGGAAATCCGCTGGGGTATCACCGTGGGCACAGTACCGTCAGCTTCCAAAAATTGCGCATTTTTGGGAACATTGCGTCATTGATGACGCAACAAGTATTTTCGTGGTCTGAGAGAACTGGTCTGAGAGAACTTTGACCAGCGGACACTTCTATTAGGCGCCATTTTGAAAACAACCAGGGTAAATGCCTTGGAGAGTGTGAGTTTCGACAGGTCTTCGTCTCCACTTTGGTTGAGTCGATGCCAAGCTGAGTGTGTGTGATATGAAGATAATGATAAACAAAAAGAGAGTGGAAAAAGCGAGCATCTGCTGTTGAAATGGACGATATCGAGGAGAAGTCTCTCCCGAGTTCACAAACTCGAATCAAATTGTAACAGTATAATAGATGGACCATGGCGACTGAAGATGTCAACGAAGGAGGCAGCTATGATGTCGTTTCCCACACGTTTCCAAAAGAGATCTGCTATATTGACGCACAGATTAATAGCCTGTTTGATGTCCATCTTCATCCTGGATTGATTTCCATAAATCTGCATTGTAATAACATCTCAGAAATAGAAAACCTCGATAGACTTAAGAACCTTAAACATTTGGATCTGTCATCCAATCTCATAAAAAGAATACAAGGACTTAATGGTTTGAAGAGCTTGGTAACACTCAACTTATCCTGCAATGAGTTGATGATTGTAGAAGGCCTCGAAAATTTAAGGTACTTATCAGTCTGTCTAAGCCAGGTGATCTGTGACGTTATTGCGGGGGCCTGGGGAAAGAAATGTTAATGCCGTATCCCATAAACCAAAGCTAACGGGAACAGATTGAATTGAATTGAATTGGTGCGCGTGGGGGTTTATGGGATACGGCATTAAAATTTCTTTCCCCAGGCCCCTGCAATGATGTCACAGATCACCTGGAGTTGGTGCAGTGGAACTCTGTTCTAGGGACACCCATATGTAATGAACAGTTTCTTTTGTCCTGACGGAAAAAAGCTCATATCTTTTTCTCCAACATGAACGTACTTAATACGGATACCTGGTTAATATAGATGCTATGGCATGGTGTCCATATTAAATGGGTTTCACTGTACATGTATACTAGGTTTTGGGGAAGGGTACTGGTAGGAGGCAATGTGGCCTAGTGGGTGGAGAGTTGGACTCCCAAGCTCAAGTCCCACCCCGACTTCTATTTGATTTTGTTTACGGCAGTCTTGAGTTGTACACTGTAAAGCCAAGGTAACATCCATGTCCATCAGGCTGCATCAGTTGAAAAAAATCTAGCACATGAAGAATCCAAGAGACAAGGAAATAAATGCAGTGCATCTGTATCTCCATTGACCTCCCATGGAGATATCATGTAATCTCAGACTTAAGGTCATGGCTTAAACTTAAGCATAACTAGGTTAAACCAAAAGGTTAAACCAAAGTTTTAGGTATGTTTTCCAAATTGATGCGAAAAGACTTGACTGTTTTTTACTTTGTTGTATTTTTCAGGAATCTAACCAAGGTTGATCTGTCCTACAATGCAATTAATAATCTCTCAGGTTTGACAAAGCTTCATGGGTCGGGGTTTACTTTGCAAACCCTTTATCTACAAGGAAACCAGCTCAGCTCTCTGGATCATGTAATCAACTCGCTAATTGGTTGTAAAATGCTAAAAGAACTGGCATTATCACAGTATGGAGAAGCTAACCCTGTCTGTGAGATACCAGGTTACAGATCAAGCATCCTCAGAGCTTTGAAAGCACTTAAAGCATTAGATGGACTTGATCAGAGTGGGAATCAAGCAGCATTGAGAGAAAATCTGTGGAGTATTCCAGGTACAATTTCTGACAGCCTCCTTGAATAATAATCTTTCAGTATTGCTGTCATTCCTGTAAAACACAGCACAAATAAACAAATTGAAAGAAGAGATGTGTGGAATAAGGTCTGACTCAACTTATTTTAGAAACATTGCTAGATTCTCTTGTCAATACACAGGTAAATACAGAATACAATAGTTGGAATAGGAGTCTTAAAGTTTATAAGAATGAGTTACCTGGATCTTTATTCCAGGCAGATATTCCTTCAAGTATTTTTTGTCTACATCATGATTGCTGACATAACTCTTATTTTGAAGTTATGAATATATGAAAATCATATAATTATGAGAACTGCGGGATGAAGAATTATATGAAAGAAGATCATCACAGTTATAGTTTCAACTTCTGCAGTTGCAAGAAAAAAGCCTCAAAGAAATTCAGGCTTGTACGGGAATTTTTTCAAGGCTTTTTTTTTTTTATGGCTGCAAAAGTTGCGCCTTTTACAGCTATGATTTTCTTTCTTATAATAACTCTTATTTTGAGGCCCATAATAGCCCGGGGGTGGGGGAGGGGGGTACTCCCGTATAAAAAGTGATAGGGTTGCTCATTGTATGACTTATGGGGTGTAAATTGTAGATTATGGCCTCTCTTAGGCCTTAGGGTCTTTGGAACAGAAAGTCACTATATTTGCCCATTTAGGGATCACTTAGGCTGTGCATAAAGAAATTTACAAGAAAATGGCATGACACTGACCTCATAGAAATCTAACTTTTAAAAAAGAGTGTCCACAAACTCCCTGGCACTTATTTAGATGTCTGTTTTAGTATGGTCTCCTTTAGGGTCAGTTGGAGCTTGAGCCACACCCACATTGGTCTCCCCTAGGGATTTAATTTTAATTTTCCACTGAGCATCCCTGGCACTTTTATATAGGAGGTGCCCCCACCGCCCGGGCATGAAAGTCACCTGCTTAATGATCAAACAATTAT
This sequence comes from Porites divaricata, assembly GCA_038088405.1. Classification (NCBI taxonomy): domain Eukaryota; kingdom Metazoa; phylum Cnidaria; class Anthozoa; order Scleractinia; family Poritidae; genus Porites; species Porites divaricata. The sequence continues at coordinate 10,178,007 of JBBMOI010000016.1, forward strand.
TGGAGTAGATAATAGAGAAAAGGTTTAACATCAGTCAATGTAGATTGAGGACACTGCAACATGAATCTTTTCTACATTAATTGTGATCTGTTAATCTGTTAATTGAGTCAATGCAGGTGTAAATATAGTGGCAACTTTTCTTGAAGAAAATATATGAAATGGAAATATTAGTGACATTTTTCCTTTTTTTGAAGAAATGGATGACTATCTAGAATACCTACGATCAGAAAGTTCTAGTGAGAGCCCTTTAGTAAGTGAATTTTACTGAAAATTTACGATAATATTTAGTTTGTTAAGTTTTTGATTACAATGTTTAGGTAAGCTTTTTACTCATTTTAGCTAGTCTAATGATACCACTTGAACTTGAAAGAGTATTGTGAAATTCTCTGCAAAATCACTGGTGCTCCCAGGCTCTTTCCTCTCCCCACCCCAGAGCAATAATAATATTGCTTCTTTTGGGGTGGGGAGGGGAGAGACCTTGCAAATGAAATTAACTCCTGTCAGTTTATATTCTGGTCAGTTGCTTCTTCTAAATTACTTTAATAACATAGTGGGTGTCCGCAGCATTTGTTTTCAGTAATTTTATTATTGCAACAATCCCCCATACTTACTTTCCATTCTGGCATCTGAAAAACAGCTGTGTTTGTAGGACAGCCAACCTGCTATCTGTACTGGTGAATGGTCACTAAGTAGTGCAGACCATGTAGAAATTTGCATTCTCCTTCTTGTAGAAAGACTCCAAATATGAAGTTATTACCCCAAGAATTGACTCAGTGCTAGAAAAATTCCGACAGCGTGGGCCTATCTCATCAGAAACAGACACAGGAGAGGAAAAAAGAATGGAGACGTCGACAATGGTATTAATAGTATATACTAAAATGAACTCATAGCTTTGTTGCTCTAGCGGAAAGAACCTCAGTCTTTGTCGTACAGCATTAATTTAGAGGAACAATGTTGTATGGATCTAAGAGTCTTGGTAACAAAGATTTCAAACTTTTTAGTTGTTATCTCTCTCTGAATAATGTGAACACATGGAATATGGACAATTGGGTAATATGTCTCCTCAGTCTGGTATCATTGAGCTGGAATTTAGGTGCAATTTCTGCTGCTCTCTCAGTCCTCCCGTCTGTTCAGGGGAGGAGCGTGACCTCATTTCCCAAACAGCGACTGGTAATCAAGCCAAGCTGGAAGTTCCAATTTAAATTGTTTTTGATTAAGGAAATGTAGGTAATCTATGGTTATTTGATTGTCCCTCATTTGCCTCTTCTATTTTACTTCTGTAGAAGCAGCCCTCTGGTAGAATAAGCCTGTCTGCTGATCATGAAGTTCGTTTAGAGACCCTTGAACAGCAACTGATGCGACTGATTCATAACACTGTAAGTTGGGTGTGGCTTATGTTTTCCAAGGCTGAATTCAAATCCCACTGCAGTAGCAACCTTTGGTTATTCTGTGGTAACTAGTCAAGTCGCCCGAAAGTCATCTCGCTCGAAATTTCAACAAAGAGTGTATGTAATATATCTCGTTCTTTAAGCGATAATGAGACGAAACAAGCAGGATAAATGTGTAAAAGCCTTAATGAACTGGCAAAACAAGCACAATAATAAATGAGTAATGTATATCTTGTTCTTTAAGATTTGATGAAACGAAACAAACGTAACAAAGATGTTAGGATGTTGTTGAGGATGATAAAGGTTCGGGCGACGTAACTTCGGGCAAGATGACTTTGGGGCGACTTGACCGTAAACCATTCTGAAAGCAGTTTCTATTTTCGCTTTAGAGAGGATAGAGGTTTTTGTCTCTTTTTAAAATAGCTACAGAATATAGCCATCATTAAGGACATTACAGATTTCAGGGATTTTGTTTCAAGCACTAGATCTTCGTAAGAGTGTATTTAGATCATTTCTGACTAAGAGCTATCCCTCCCTCCCTCCCTATCTGTTTGTGGTGGTGTTCATTTTTGGCACTGGATAGGCTACGTGGCATTGCAGTGTATTTTGTGTTTTGAACTTCAATCTCATCTTTGCATGCCCAGGCATAGCTCGTATATTGGTTTATGGGATTTTTATGAGCGAAAGATGAATAGAGAAACGGACCTAGAATCCCAGACAAAAGTAGTTAGGAAAGTTGTACATTATCCCCTGTTGCCCCTATTCAATGTTGCGAAATAACAGAACGATTATGCGCACAAGTATTAACGTTTTGCCCAACATTGGGCCAGGGGCGGGGGACGGAAGGAAAAGAAGAGGTAAAAAGTAGCAGCCCTCTCAACACTTGGCTTTCGATAAAAACAAAATAATCATATTTTGACACTGACAATTCACGTAGGGGGTACAGATAGATTTATCGTAATAAAAGACCAAACCTCTGTTCCATTATCAGGAAAGGGCGCAAGGTTCAAGTCACAATCTCAAGAAGACACCTAGAGTTGGTAGGTCGGAAACCGATCGTTTCGATACAAGTCGTTTCGATACGAACTCAAGCAGTGAAATTGCACAAAATTTCTTTTACTTTAAGTATAGTTTGGGCGTGAACAAGGACGCCAAGGACATGAGACTATTTACACCTCGACTGAATAAACTTGCATCGAAACGACTTTGTTTCGAAACAACCGGTAACCGGTAGATCTGGTTTTGTTTGTAAAATAATTGATTTTTACATTTAAGCGAGGTAAATGTATGCGAACAACGCAACCGTTCCTCGAAGCAAGTAAAAAATCTTTGAATTGCAACCCCAGTCATATCTTTCATGAAAGCCTCCTTAGAAGTAATTTTCTTTGGTTTGCCTTAACCCCGAAATCTGGAAACCCCACGCCGAACGCCGAATGACTCTGAAGTTGTGTGATTAGGGTTAGGAAACTGAGTGAATCAGGTTCCATTAAGATCATTATACCAGGCAAACCGACCTGAAACTTGATTCATTCAGTTTCCTAACCGTAATCACTAAACTTCAGAGTCATTGGGCGTGCGATTTCCGTTTTCTATGACTAGAAATACGTCGCTCGAAAACCCTCGCGAAACTCCGTGTGGCATTCAACTATGATAACATTTAACTATGAAAAGGCAGCCTGCGTCGCAGGAAAGGAAATGGAAAAAAAATGGAATCCTTTCCGAAAATCCCGATTTTTAAATCTTACAGTAGCTGGTTGGCTCTTAATCCAAGAGTTTTCCGAGAACGAATATGATTCTTTGTGAACTTTTTTTTAAATTAGAAAACAGCAACTCAGATGATTCTGAATCAAATGAACATCATGATAAAGGCGTAAAACGAGTTCAACGATCACCCCAAACTAAGCGAAAGCAGCAGCGGGCTCCAATGTCCAGGAAAGGACAGGCCAAAATACGCAGCAAGCCATCAGTCGCTTTTGAATCAACAAGCTCTACATCACCGACAGATGAACAACCCCGGAAACTTGCAGTCAAAGGAAAAGCTGTGAGAGTCAGAGACCCTAAAGATGATGAGACATTTCTGGTCAGTGTTTCCTGGGGGGAAGGGCACTCCCATAAATTTTTGATAGATGTGTGCCGCCCATAGCCTTCCTAGAGAGGAGAAGTCGTCACGTCACGTTGCCATGGTAGCAACATTTCTCGATCTCAACAAACCGTGGGCCCATACTTTTCTTCCGTCGTTTGACAATGCAAATGACTCCCATTGTCAAGAGAGATTCTTGAGATCCAGAAATTTTGTTACCATGGTAACTAACTTTTCGTCACACTTCTCTTCTCTACCTAAGGATGAGACCAACAAAATTTATACCCTATAAACCCGAAAATGACACCCTAGGGAAAAACAAAAACTAATTTAAACTTTCATTAAGTCACTTTCCTGTTACTCGAAGTTTAAGTTCGGATGATTTGTTTCTCGTGAAGCTGGACATTTAACCGTGGGTACCCTACAATGCCCTATGATACCCTAATTAAGGATCGAGACACTCATACCTATCTAGCCCAAATTTTACTGATCTACGCACACAAACTGAGAAGCTGATTCATACGTTAGATGTGCTTTTGGATTATTTGTGGACTGACAGTTTCTTAATTAAAACCGGTTTTCTTTCCAACGTCTTTCAGTCTCCTTTATGACACACCCTATTTTTTCTCTACAGAGTACTGTTCAGTCTCCAATCTCGTCAATATGGTGACACTTAATCAAACCAGTCTTGCAACAAATCAGGTTGTTGCAAATCGCGTCAATAAAGACTTCTGATTGGCTAAAATTACGCGAGAGTCATAAATATACTCAGCAGTGACCCAATTGCTGTAAAGCAGGTTTGGGCCGGTAAATCGTGCAACTTGTACAGATTTTCCGCGAGATGGAGAACCACCCTCTACTTTCTGCAGCCAGTTTTCGCAACCTCAATGATTCTATAATAGGTTTTACTCCCTGTCTTCATTGTTTTTAGTCGCTGATCCAAGAATTAGATTCCGAGCGTGAAAGGAGGTGGAAAGCTGAACAAGCTGCAAGGAAAATGGTTGATGCAGTGAAAAAATTACAGTTAAAAGGTTTGTTTGGGGAATAAGGGTGGCTCATTGGCGAGAGCACTCGCCTCCCACCAATGTTTCCTGGGTTGAGTTTGTTGTTGGTTGTCTTCCTTGCTCCGAGAGGTTTTTCTCCGGGTACTCCGGTTTTCGACTCTCCTTAAAAACCAACACTTCCAAATTCTAATTCGATCTTGAACGCACGGACACGTTTTAATGAGTTCTTATAACTTCCTGAGTGCCCCGTGGGTAAACAAATTACAAATTGCAATTACAGTTATCAGGGTTCGCACACACCTTGAAAGTCCTTAAAAATCCTTGAATTTTAAAATGAAAATTCAAGGCCTTGAAAGTCCTTGAAAATTGCGGTCGGTGCTGGAAAGTCCTTGAATTTTGGTGCTAACTTTATAATTTAAGTACAACTCCAAAGGAAAAGGAGCAAACACAGAAAGACCTTCGAGATAAAATTACCTATGTTGTGGAAGAACTAAAAAAAGACATAGAATTAAGGCTCTTTTTGAATTGAATGAGTCCTTGAAATATGGGAAATGTGTCCTTCAAAGTCCTTGAAAAGTCCTTGAATTTTTTGTTCAAAAACGGGTACGAACCCTAATTATGTTCTCGTGCCCTTTGTAAAATTGGTAGTGAAAATGTTACAGAATTCTCTGCACGTGGTCGCCACCTTGTGTGATTAGCTATGAAATCTGGCGCCACCTTTTTAACCAGAAACAAAACTGAACCCAATCCTGACTTGCTTGAAAGGATTTTCCCACGCTTTAAGTCGTTGTGATGTATTTGCTTCAAAGTTGTGATTGGTTCCTTGTATTATCTGTACCTCTTTTGATTGGTCAGATGAATTCATCGTACACTGACTTTTCACTGACATTGTTTCAGCCTTTTCACTTTTGTGTCGGCATCCGCCCACCTACCTGCGATCAAAATATAAAGGATAAAAGCGTAGACTGATAGCTTTATCGTGTTATTTGTCAAACCACTGAAACCTCTATCTTGAATGAAAACAACACCAGCTTCACGGGCCCGTTAATTATCGAGAAAAGGGCCCATGGTCCTTACCGCATGCAAAGTTCACTCGATTTTTTTCGCGGGCACTTTGTCTATCAGCCGGCGATGAAAATATATTCCACAACTCTACAATACATCGCATTTCGTTCACTTTCTAAAGTTAATCTGGGACACGTCGTAGATACACCCGGGGCTTTACTGGGACATTATGGGGTCAAAATGTAAGTGTGGCCGCCAGCTTATAACGCGAGTCATCGCAAAAAGGTCAACGGGATATGAGAACAGTTCCACCGTTTACATGGGAAAACCGGATATTCCGGTTGGAAAATCAAGTGAGGCGGGCCATTCCGTTTGGATAAGTGTCAGAAAATATGGGCTGTGGTTTGAGACCTTGCAATTTTCCTGCTCTTTACAATGTGTTCAGTTAGTTTTGATATACTTTGTAGCGGGTCGTTCTTCCACCACGCCAAATTATATAGTTTATGTTTATACAGTGGAACCTGGAAATATCGAAACCTGTGTGCAACAAAATTCTCGGTATAACGGACGATTTCCTTTACCCCAGTAATAGTAAAATATGTGAAAAAGAATATAACGAAACCTCGCTATAGCAAACACATTTTGCCAGTCCCTTGGCCCTTCGTTACATCGAGGTTCCACTGTACACAGATTTTTACCCGGGTAGTTGTGTAAATCGCAAGTACCCTTGATAACTCACGAGTTCATTGATTTTGCAAACAGAGGCCGAGGAAAAGAAACTGCGAGAAGCTTCACTGGCGGCCAGCAGTCGGTTAAAACGTGCTCTGCTTAAAGAAAAGGAAGCCAAAGATTCTCTACAGAAATCTCTAAATGAAATACAGGCAAGAGGAATATGTTTGGTTCATGTATCACTGAAAATTAAAAAGATCTGTTTCATTTCCAAAGTACCAAATCAGCTCTGGAGGCCAAAGTCTGATTCAGGCCCTCTTGGAGCCATTTGAGCACAAATTAAGCCAAAACAGCCCCATCAAAAGGTTATTACAGCCCACACTGGGGCCCATTTCAGCCCGTGGGTCCAAATCAGCCCAAGTTTATTGGCGATGATTAAGGGAGCCAAATTAGACTCAAAAACAGGACTGTATTTTACTCACCGAAAAGGCTCTACTGCAGCTCTCCTAACCCTAAAAGCAAATTGGTTCGATACCCTTACAGTGAAACAATGGGAAATAGCGATAAACAATGATGTGTTATTATTTTCTGCGACCAATGAGGAAACACCCTACAACCAGCTCCTACATTACTGCATTTTTAAGGCTAAAACAGATCTCTCTGCTTTACAGTGTATGGTTTTTAATGCGGTTATCTGTTACATGCATGTATTTGTTTAAAGCCTTTTCTGTTTCTATTTTTTGAATAAGCGAGGGTAGGCATCTTAAATTTACCAGAAACATTTTCTCCGTCAAAGGAAGTTGAAAACCACCATTTCATTCCTTTGTAGGGACAAAATATTGAGCTTAATGAAGAAGTAAAACGACTCAAAGAGAGCGAAGAAGATCAACAGAGAGCTTTGCGAGCATTAGAGCAGGCTACAATGAAGATGGAGACCGAAAAGATCAAACAACACGCCGAGGCGGTTAGTATTTATCCAATCCTTTTTTATAATAAGTTATAGTAGCTATTTTTAGCAACAGTATGGAAATTCAGGGTGCGCCAAGGAAAGCATTTTTTTAAGAATGCGCTGATATTTTCTTGCTCCCCTCTTAGGTTACTAAAGATGCAGATTTACGATCCTGTTCGCTGGTTTACACAGGCCAGGGGCCTTGAGAGTTTTCAGCCAATTACAAAATGGTGAAATAAAACCAACCATAAACCAATCACGTGAGTCAAATCACGTGATTTTCGTCAAGTGCATGAAAACGTTTCCAACCAAGTCACGACTCACTATTGGTTTTAGTTTGATTATGATTGGTTTAAATCAGCGAATCGCGAAACGTAGAATTGCAAAACCATACTAATCCAGGTGATTCATTTCCATGACTGTGTTGTTGCAGGTTTCCCAGTTACAACGTGAACAGATGAAAGTTGGCGCTTTAACAAAGGAGACAGAGTTGTTAAAACACTCTGTTAAGCAACTGAAGGGCCAAGTTCATCAGCTACAAGAGCTGCTTGCAAACAGAGAACAGGAACACAGGTAAATGCTCATTTTTTTTATCTACTTTAATGACTAATTCTAAAGATCTACAAAAATTGGCCGACAGTTAGCGCTCTTGAACATTAGCTTTTGAGTCGTCCCCACTTTCAGGGTCCGGCTGTCTTCAACAACGCCATCATCCACTATGACGTAGTCCTCAAGGTCCCTGAATGCTTAGGTGTCCCCTGGGCTTCGGAACTCAAAAAAGTGTCCCGTCACACCCCAAAAGGTACGGAAAAACGTGCAACTTGTTTTGCAACATTACTGCGAAACGAGTTTTATAGCGATGTTGCGCGGTTTACCACCCATGTTCAAACCTGTTAACAACCTGATTTGTCGTTTTGCAGCAATGTTGCAAAACAAGTTGCACGTTTTTTGTTGCCATTTTTTCCTTACCTTTAGAGGTAAGATTATATGAACATTTTTCCGGGTCCAATTTTGTGTCCCTTGAATGGACGTGTCTCTTGAATAGAGGTGTCCCAAAGGAGACGTTTCATTGTATTGTTACCACTCTCTCCCCCTCCCATCCCCCTCCCTTTTATTCATGTCAGGAGCGTTTTCAGTCACCTGTTGTTTGCCCCTAAACCAAAACAGTGACTCTGATCTGCATCAATTTTAATAAAATCAGTCCATCAAAGAAACCAATGAGATTTTGAGTCATAAAATGAAGTCGGCTCAAGCGCGAGGACTTAAACGCAGTGAGTAAGTTCCAAAGAGGGGATTAACAATAGGTCTATTATCCAACTCTAGATTCATGAACTTGCCATTTGCCAAATTTTGCCGAGAGCCAATTGTTATATTACTAGTTTAAGAAGTAAACAACAACAATAACAACAACTTCGTTTAAGTACAGTACAGTCTGTCTCAAATAACCGTAGGGGCGAAAGAGAAAGGGCAGCCATACTTGGGCGATTCTATACTTAGGGATATAGTTTCACTTCTGATTGGTTTAGAAGTGTTGCAAATGATTTTTCAGTCAATCACAGAGCACGGAACATGCACAAAATTATTATCGACACGTGATTGAAAACTTCCCTAATTGAAAAATGGGAAATATTCTGAATAATGCGTCTAGACTGCTTTTTCCTTCTTACTTGCTTCGTCCCTTTCAGAAAAGCCGTAGAGGGCCTGGTACGAGTTGAGAGTCAGGAGGTACAAGTCATTGTGGATCGGGAGGTCGCTAAGCAAGAGACTGTCCATCAGCAATTCATAAAAGAATATCAAGACAAGTAAGAAACCAGTTAAACCGGTTGTGATGTTGCAACGTAAATTATGATGGAAACATGATGCGATGTCTTTGTAAAGTGCTTCTGCTGTTTCTGAAAAGACAAAATATTTGTAATCTATTAAGGTCAGATTGAAGGCTCCGGCATTTCAACTACATAACGTTAGTGCCCAGTTTCACAGTGCTTCTGAATGGTCACCTCTGAATAACTAGCCGCAAGAGATTTTTTCCACTTGTTTGTTCTTAGTGTAGCGTCCCACGCGAGGCTCTATTACGTGTTCTTTCCCTACGAACGTTTTTTCAGGATATGAAAACAAGTAATTCAATGGAACATAACATGGTTAAGAATCCCAACTAGTAGGAGGCAATTCAATTGGCTATTTTACAAGCATGGCGGAGGATTTGTATTCGGAAATGCCGAGAACAAATCCAGCTAACGTTCAAGTCCAGCGCCCTAACCGCTCGGCCATGCTGCCTCCGCGTGCGACTGGCTATTTACGCGTCTGTTATATACTAAAAGCAAGCAATCACCTTATTTACCTCAGTGTCGATTAAAGTAAAAAGAAGTATGACATTTTAAATGATCTACTTTTTCGTAGATTAAATAAGCGCGATCTGGAATATGCTGCACTCGAAGACGAGTTTAGGATGGGTCTTCAAATCGAAGCCAATCGCTTTAGAGAGGTGGGTCTTGTGTAAACGACTTTGAAATGTAATTTTATCAGATCATAAATAATCTGGCCTATTGGTTTTTTAAATTGATAATCCTAACGCCAATTAAAATTTAGCTTGCGCAGACCGCTTTTCTGAATTATAATGCGTGTGTTTTTTGTTCGTGGTAACATCATTCATATTTTTCTTCAAGAGCTTTGAAACTCAGAGGTTGTTTTTGTAAACCTCCAGTCTTGTTTTAAAGCTATCAGTAGAAAGTACCATTCAATCGTCAATCAAAATTCAGTGGAAACTCGATATAACGAAGGGCCAAGGGCCGGATTGACAAAACATGTTCGCTAGAACGAGGATTTTTTATATAGAGGTTCTTTTCCATATATTTTAGTATTAATGGGACGAGCAATATCGTTCGTTTTACCGAGAACATCTTTGTGTAGAGGTTCTTGACATCGAGGCTCCCCTGTTGTACATATATCTGTGTGTGTCTTTTTTTAAATAAATGCTTCAATTCAAAATTGCGGTAAGTTCTACCGATACGTTATGAATTGTTAAAAACAACAGGTTTTTTCTTTTCTTCACTAAACAGTTACAAGACGCTTTTCAGCGAGTTAGTGATGAGAGCGCTCAGCAAAAAGAAGCTTTACATGCGGTTAAACAAAAGGAAAGCAAAGCTACAAACATGGTCACTGAGCTGACGGCGGTAAGGTTTCTTGAATTATAGTAAAGTATTGGGGAGCCAGAGAGAACTCTTTTCAGGCTTTGGCAAAGCCTGATGCCCTTATTAGTGAACCAAAGGGACAATAAAAAGAGACAAATAAACAAATCAAACTGAGAAGAACGCGCGGTGAACAAGAGTAAGAGGATAAAGGCGGCAGTAGTTATTAGGGACTTTAAGATTCAACTACGCGGCGGCAACGAGAACGTCTAAAAATCGATAGGTTTAATAAGCAAAACAAGAACTTTGCACAGTGCGTCACGCTTTTTTGTACATTTCTTTGCCGTTTTTGCACGACTGCGAAGTGAAAATGCCTGATCTCGTGTTTTGTCAAGAACGTAAACAAGCAACGACGAAAGTTTATTTCCCTTCCGGAACTTGAATATGGTCCCATGGAATTCAAATTTAGGCGGGTTCGTGTACATTTGACATAGTAAGTTAGTAAGAATAATCGCGATAAAGACTGAAAAAACGCAAATTCACTGTTTAAGCGACGTTCTCGTTGCTATCGTGTCGTTGGATCTTAACGTCCCAATTTTCTCCTTGCACGCCCCTCCACGCGCCAAAGTGACAACAAGGAGGTCCCTGGGGAAGAGAGGGTTCAATAGGTAAAATAAATATAGAGTCTTTAGGCTCAACCCTAACCCGAACCTACCGTAAACCTAGACTGTTCAAAGTCCCCTATTTTTTCGTGAGATCGTTGGGATATAGCGCGTCTTACCGTTGATGACGGCCATCTTGATTTTCAAATGTACCGAGGGGGTGGGCGTCGGGGATTATAGCTCTAGGGGGAGGGGGCTTCCTTCCAAACCGCCCCCGCCCCCTAAGTAGTTTTGACACTCAAGCAAGATGGCACACCGTAACGCAAAGCGCTCGATCTCGACGATCTTACGGAAAAATAGAGGAGTCTACCGTAAACCTAAAACAGCATTCTTTCAAAAAAACAAAAGATAGACCCCGAGAACGGCCCCGGCCCCGGCCTCGACCCCGACCCCAGGTTTAACTGACACCCCTCTTTGAAATAAGGTGGAGGGGCTGGGGGTTGGAAAGGGAAAAAGCACGAAGAACGATGGAAAGAAGAAAACAGAAAATTTATTCAGCTCGATTACCACCCAGATTACCGGACTCAAGACAGCATCGGAATTAGGGTTAGCCCCGGCCCCGACTTCCCGTTTTACTGTCACTCGTATAAGAAGCACCGATTAGATGAGAGAAGAAAGAGCAGTCATTCTGGCATTAGGAGAACTGAACCAGCGAGATCTGCGTGAACTAAAAGTTAATTGAAAGTTTTTTTTCAATCTTCTGACAAAGGTTTGTCTTTTGGACAATATATATGAAGTGAAGTCAAGTTGCTAAGCACTGCAGTATTTTCTTTGGCGTTTATGATACGTTGACTTTGAGAGCACTCATGTGAACTCACTTGAGATATTCGCAAGTTCTTTACCAGTAAAAAGATTCAGCAAGTTTGACTGCCCTTTATGTTTACTTCTACTTGCTATTCATCTGAGTTTGTGTTGCATTTTGTTCCTGGATTTAGATGGTGAAGGAGCAGCGAGGAAGAATTACTGAACTTTCAAGAGGAAGACAGGACATAATAGGAGATTACAAAGTATGTTTAAATTAAAACAAGTCAGGATCTCGTTTTAAAAACGATCGTAGTCTGCAATGATTACTACCAACCAGGAGCCCATAACGCGGAGCGAGCAACTCGCATACTAGACCCGGCTATGTCACGGCGTTTTTACGGACTAGTTTATTTTTAGACACATTTTAGGACAGTTCAGTTTTCCCTCGAAAATAGAATATCCACCATCTCGATGAGCCCATTCGAAGTATAAGATATCAAAAAGGAAAATTAAACGATATTAAAAGGTAAAAAATATCATTTTTAGGTCTGTAGGTTTTGCTGACTGGTTTGTGAAATTCACAAGATATTCAAAATTCGCGCCAAAACCGTTCTAAACATAAACTGGTCCGTGAAAACGCCGTGACACGAGCAAATGGAAGTTGCTCGCTCCGGGGCTCCTGTACCAACACGAGAAACAATCCAACTTTGTCGGATTGAGTCACCTGTAGAGCTGCCTTTGAGTGAATTTTGCGGCCCATTATTCTCTCAAACGAGGCCATAACTTTTGGAGGAATTATCGCTGGTAAAAATTATTGAGTCGAGGAGTGTTTCAAGTCATTTCAGGATGAATCGAATTCCCAAGGGTATTCACAATATCTGAAGGATTATCGTCCGGTAAAATCGACAGGTCCCGTTACCCCGGAGTATCATATTATTCGCAGGTTAATTATTTCATCCCTGGGGTAATGTCATAATCGGAAGGGCAATTACCAATTATAACAACTCAAGAGTAGTCCTATTCATCCAGCAGTGGCGCACGCTTTGTCAATTCTTTTTTAATGGTTGTCTTTCTTGCAGGAAAGAATTCAGAACTTAGAGAAGCACTTGAGCGAAGCTAACAAACAACTTACAAGGCTAGAAGTACTAGAACAGGTTAGCTTAATCAAACTCCAACTTCTAGTTCAATTGCAGTAAAACGCTTTAAAATAAAAAAAATGAAATAACATTTGATAAGGGAGAAGTGAGCAGTGGTCAAAGAAGCAAACGTCGGAGTAGCCATTCCTCAAAGCTGGCTGTTGTTGTTTAGCTGCTGGTTGCTTGGTACTGTTTCAAAAAGGCCACTCTTCCACAGGTCAGAATACAGGTCACCGTGCTACAGCCTATAAGCAAAACCAGAGGTGTCTTCTAGCCCTAATCCCTATTGTAGTCCAAAATGTTGTTTTGATCACTAGGAAACTATTTGGTTAAGTTATCCATCAATAAAACGGCAGTGAACTGTAATCGTGACCTGTTGAATGTGTCCTGTAGAAGAAACCTCTTTCCTCAAGACTTCTTCTTGTTGTTGTTGTTCAATTGCTGATTGCTTGGTGCTGTTTTTTATATATTGTAGGACAAAGCTAAGTTATCAGCCCAGATACGTGCTCAAGGTTCAGTGATTGAAGGTTTGAGATCAGAAAGAAAGTTATGGAGCGAAGAGCTTGCACAACAAGGTATGAAAACACCAATTTGGAAACGAAAAAGAATTGGAAGAAGTGGTTTCCTTCGTGTGGGCTTTTGAATTATTTCGGAAAGCAGAACGCGCACGTACCTTGAAAGTCCTTTAATTTTAAAATAAACTTATGTTTTATTTATTTTTGATTTCAAGGCCTCGAAAGTCATTGAATTTCGGTGCTAACTTTATCCAACCTAGCAAACACAGAAAGACCTTATAATAAGAATATTGCTCATGTTGTGGAAGAAGTAACAAAAGACGTAGATTCAAGACTCTTTTTTGCACTGAATGGAGTCCTTGAAAAATGGGAAATGTGTCCTTGGAAATTCCTTAAATTTTTTGTTAAAAAAAGGGTTACGAACCGTGTCTTTAAGGATTGCTAAAGAGTACGTAGTTTGTTCCTGTGAAGTTGTTGATAAAGGCTTACATAAGGAATTTTTGTCCAATGTTAACAGGTGCCTCACTTGCTCAGGATCGCGGAAGAATGGAGGCGCGAATTGAAGCACTTACTGCTGAGGTCAGCGGACTCAAAAAAGAGTGCCAGGTGAATTCCTTAACGGCGTGCGTGATTGGCCATTTCGGAGTTTGGAAGTCTCTCTCTTTCAAAACGAGGCTAAGTGCAAAACCGTTCTTGTGACAATGAGTTTATTTGCATGCGAATAAAAATTTGTCTTCATCTCAAGGACTTAGCACTGAGCTTCGCTTCGAAGCAGAGGTTTGGGCAACTCGGAGTTGGCCTATTACGTTGGGGCACACCTTTATGATTTTCCCGTTCCTATACGAGAACTGAAACTCAAGCTAGGTTTATAAAGGTGCATCAGAGACATAATTTGTTACTTCTCCCCCCCCCCCCCCCCCCCGACCGGTAGTCCATCGCACAGTTATTCCAGCACTACTACACTGCTTGGATAACTTTGCGATTGCAGCGCGGCCGGGAGGGGTGCTTAGGGGGGAGCAATATTATTAGGTTAGTACTACTCCCAGGTGCTTATTGCTACTGAAACTGGGATAATCTCCGGGTTTGAATGCCTCATGTCTCGCTTTGCATGAGCTAATACGTAGAAGAATAACAATTAAGGATTTGTTGGATTACAGACGCCGAAACAGATACGCGATCTGAACAAATCGAATCATTTCTTACTTTCGAGGTACATTGAACAATCCAATATAGTCCCTCGTTCCTCATGTTTTTCTCACAATAAAAGAAAAGTCTTTTTCAAATAGGAAATATGGCAAGCTCTCCAAAATTCTTATCTATGTAATCGCAGGCTTGGAGACGGCTTAGAAGTGACTTTTCCAATTCAGCTTATAGCTTTAAAGTGAAGATTGCACTTTTCTATAAGGTCTCTTTTACATTCAATCTTAGCGGCAATGACTGATCACAACAGAACTACCTGCTTTTGCTGTTAAAAGTTAAATTTTGTGAAATTGTAATATGGTTTTGATTCTTATTTATTTCAGAATGCTAATGAAACGATAGCTATCAAGACCAAAGTAATAGAGGACCAAACAGACTCCATTAAAAAACTCAAACAGGTCAGCCTTTGTGCGTAATATCCCCGACGGTAATCCAATGGTAACGGGATATATTGGGCGTGGTGTGTTGACTATCCTGTATTCGGAAATTCGGTTCATTGTACTGTACTCTTTCGCACCGTTGTCGGTAGAAGAAGTTGAAAAGTGGGAGGACAAAAAACTCGGTTAGTTGTGGTTCGTGTTTATGCGCAACCGTGAATGGAGTCAGTAGAGGACTTTTCCTGCTACTTGCTAGACTGTTCACAGTCCCTTAATTTTCCGTAAGATCACCCGACGTCCCCGGTCGCCGACTCCCGGCCCCTTTGCACATTCTAAACCAAGATGGCCGCCTGTACCCGAAAGCGCTTTTTTGGCTTTTTAGTTCTTATTTTTCACGCAGTTGAAAAGTACAATATCGAGTGAGTTGACCAATCTGATAATAAAAGAGTATCCTATATCAATTGAGCGAAAGAAACAGGCTAACATTCGTTAGAATAATAAATCATTTTGATCTTATTCAGAAACTCGCTGATCAAGACTCGGATTTGCGCCAGAAAGCAGAAGATAGCAAAGAGCGGGAACGAAACCTCGAACAGCAGTTATCTGCCGAGTCTGCTGCTAATCAGGAACTGCAGGTCAGGTCCTTAGTGCTTCTTAAACTGAAGTAATACTCTTTAAGTAGAGATCGGGGGTGGGGAGGGGGTACTTAACCGTGTTAAACGCTGAGGCAACGCCCTATATTTGAAACCATTTACGCATTATGCACCACTTTGGCAGAAGGCGTAATCCTTTTCACTTGCCGAGTAATACCTAAGGTACTTAGACGAATTAGCCCCTGTCAGGCCATTGAGACACTGAGTATCTGACGCTTTATTTTAGGAACAAGTGGATGCGCTTATCGATCGTAAAGAATCGCTCAAACAGGAACTAAACAAAACACAGGAAGAATTACAAACAACCAAAGAGAATCACAGGTGTGTCTAAAAAATCTTATTCGATCGCCACGACTGATTTTGACAGGTCTCCTTTTTCACTCGCTTGGCAAGAAGTTTGAATGACTGAAACTAATCAAGTAGGCTTGCTGTCATCAGTTTAAGGAGCAGGTTACCGTATAGATAAAATAGAGGTCTTTAAGATTTGCCAATCACCCGGATTGGTCAGTCGTATCTTTTCGTTGGTCATAGTTTGCGCGTGTTTTTCGAAGGATAGGTTGGTCAAAACTGAGAGAAAGACAGGGAGAGACACAACCTTCGCGCTCTTCGCGCGAGAATCCACGACTGCGGCGCTGAGTACAGTACCTTAGGATCAGAAATTACGTATAGACTGAAAAAATCAAAAGTAGTCTTAATTATGCCTCCTTGGCTAGGGATCAACAATTCTGACTGTAGAGAACTAGAATTAAAAGCGTCTCTTATTTTTCTTCCTCTGGTTTAACAGGGCTCTAAAGCTTAAATGGCAGGAAAAGAGCGAGCTCATCGGAAGGATGGAAAAGGAAGTTGTTGAAATGCGAAACAGCTTTAAAGAAAAAGAGAAAACACTGACTGAAGAGAGAGACAAAGCTATTAAAGCAGCTGAGTACGTTAAGCATTTTTTGTTTTATTTAGCCACGAAATATCAGGAAAATGTTACAGTATGCAAACTAAGAAAGTGCGGCTAACTCCAATCCCGGGTTATACCCCAATGTCCACATACAGATTCTCCAGACTAATCTACGTACATTTTTTTAAAGACTTCGTTGAGAGAATTTGATAAAAGATCAAAGCATTTCCCCTTGATGATCAGTTTATTAATTCCCATTACCTTTTCTTTTGATGATGTATTGGTCAGTGTTGTTTGGAGAAAGTTGATGTTGGTTAACTGCAAAAGAGCATACGACGGAGTTGTCGTGGCCCCTAACCGGCTCTGGAGTCTGGATTTGCGCCAATCGTCCGTCGAACAAGTCACAAACACTTAAAGCTACACGGAAAGGAAAAAGTTGAAACAAAGATTTCAGGTCACAACTGGGAATCGAACTAGGGAGCTCTCGGACAGAAGGCAGCACACTAACCAACTGTGCCGTGCTACCGGCTTGATGCTTTAACCAACTGCTGAGTCAGGAAGCCCAACCTCGTTTTCAGTGTCTCTCTCTTTCTCATCCCCTGGAGCGTCTCTCAGCAGTCTCTCACGTGCTGGATGGGAGGAGAAGAGAGACCCTGGGAATCAACCTCGTCCCCAGGGCTTTTCCCTTAGAAAATGGAAGGGACCCTGGAAAAGCCTTGGGGACGAGGTTGCCCGGGAATTTGATGGGTTCACATTGTTTCATAGACATAATCTTCTGTTTTGCTTCTTCAGTTCCACTGTTGAAAGATTGAAAGCGTGTGATGATGCCTTCCGCAAACAGCTTGAACAGGAAAGACAGGCTAACGAACAACAAATTCAAACATTAACCAGTGAAAAACAGCAGGAGATAGACCAGGCTAACGCAAGGGTAAGAAACAGTCGACTCCCGATATTTCTAAACTTCAAGGAAAATCGAAAAAGTTCGAGTTACCGGGAGTTCGAAGCAAATACTAGAAATATGGGATGGGGGAGAAATGCAAGTATAATTCACTGACTTCACTTCAAGGACAGCAAGATATGTATTTCTATTTTGGAAAAGGAATTGAAAAACAAAGCTTGATTATTCAGCACAGGGCTAAAACGTTGCATGTAAATTGGACTCAAACAGGTAAAGACAAAGAATACACGGTTGTTTTGAAATAATTTGACGTTTTGAACTGCGTTCACCGCTTTTTTTGACTTGTCACACGCTAAAGACACGATACAAACTAAAGCATGAACCAGCCATTGTGGGGCGGGGAGATTATAAGTAGAAGTTTACGGTATGTAATCTGGAGCCTCAAACGCTCTATTTTGGATTTTTTACGGTTTCGAACGCCTGCTATGGATGGGGTCGGGCGTTCTCTTAACGACTACCCAAAATTCCAAGTTCTCAAGACGTCAAAAATACAATGTCTCGGTCTGTAGAATATTGGTGACTCGTGTCTGGGACATTACAGCTGTAAGTATCAAATTATTCCGGTCTGTAACAAAGTCATGAGTTGAAAGCTCCGGGTTATGGTCTTCTCACTCGGTTGATAACACAAATTGTCCTAACAATTCCTTTCAGGTTCTAGAAGTAGAAAACGAGATGCGCATTCTTTTGCAAGAGAATGCGCTGACCAAGAAGACCCTAGAACAAAGGCTCAAGAAACTTACCTCGGCTTTTACAGAAATACAACACGATTTAGCAGGGACATGAGTATCCTGCCACAAACCTTGTACGTGATGAAAATTCAATTTTATTTTCCCTGTGGGAACAATATCTTGTAAAATATTTCAAAAAGGACAATTAAGATGTTTATTTATATTAAGATAGCTAAGTAACAATTCGTTTTATTTTCATTTTCAAGTGTTGTTATGTTTTACGGTTGTTTAACGTGAAATCGAAAAATACATTTAAAACCCGCGTGTAAGAACTTCCTTTTATTTAAGTCTGGCAAAAATAGATTGCTGTATTTTGGGCTGGTTTTTGGCAGTTTAGGCTAAGTAGGTTCTTGATTTTAGTGAAGGAGCCATAGTCGTTTGATTACCATGAAAACTTGGGTTTTGTCCTTAAATATACTGTGTGCCTTATTACATGAAATTTTCGCGTCATGTTTATTTCGCGATTTTGCGAAAATTTTATATTTTGAATCACTTTAATTTCGCGTTTTTGAGTACAACAATTTACATTTAATAGGCAATGTTATATAACATGTCCTTGAATTAAGTAAAACGACTTTATCAAAGGAATAAAAGTCAACAGGAACAACATTGCAATTCTCACAATGTCCACGAGCAGTTTATGCTTGTACTTGAATTATTGTTAGTGACCACAACCTCCATTTACACTGAAAATTCCTCAGAAAAGTAAAAAATGTGATTCGTGTAAACGTTGGCAGTGGTAATAAGCTCGTTCTTTCTTGATCATGAACATAATGCGAGTCACTTCGCGTCACTTTAATTTCGCGATTTTTTTTTGTATCGCGAAATTAACTTGTCCCGAAAATTTCATGTAATAACTGAGGTATTTCATGTAAAAAGGTATTTAACACAAGTTGTATAAGGAATGATGTGAAATAATGAAATAATTCATTTTGAACTGCGGTTGTAGATAAAAGTGAAGAATGATCATCGCAGTAAATTTTCCAATTTAAGCAACTGGAAAGAAATCAACAGCCCTGATTTTTTTCAGGCTTCTTCTTTCCAATTGCTTAAATTGGAAAATTTGCTGCGATGATCATTCTTCCCTTTCACAAGTTGTATAATTAAAATTAATAAATAAAGTTAATAAATAAAGTATCTCCTTATAATGGAAATCTGTAATCTCAAAGAGGAACTCCTTGTTAAATGTTTTGTATCCACATATATCAGGTTCTTATATTTTTGGTTATTAAAATAGTAAATTTGTGCCAGCAGGTTCTTAAACGACTCGGTTCTTACACGTGGGGTTTTACTGTATTACTTCAGAGACAGTGTATCTCCGATTTTCTTTTGCTCAGTGCCTTTGAAAGTAAAATAGCTGGGAATGGTTTCTCACACTGCCTTTCTTCGTGTCGCCAGACAACGCTTCGTGGGAAGAGGCCTTGCGCGACGAAACAAAGATACTACGGCTTAGGAAACCCTACCCTGCTCGCAGAGACTCCTTCGATCTTCCGAGATAAGATCGAAGGAGACTCTGCGAGCAGGGTAAGGAAACCCACGCTGTTATTTGTAAACTGCTTATGGAAATTAAATAAGAGATAAAATCTTACCTATTGTTCTATTCTTGAATCTGCTGCGGTGCGAAATGAAATGGAAGTTGATTTACGATCCGAAAACGATGTTCAAGTCGACGCTTTCACCGTCGTTGATTTGACATCAACGTTACCGTTAATTTAAATTAATAACCACGCGAGACGATAATAACAAGCGCGTGAAACCAACAGTGAAATGCGAGACAAACCACATAAAGCATTGTGAAATCAGCAAAGTGAGATGTGACAGATTCAAGATTCAACAAAATTTCCATGTGACGATTAATTATTTGCTGCTTGTTGCCAAATCTAGCCTTCAAAATGTATATTGCTTCCTCATAGCCGAGACTTACCCAAATGGCCTCTGCCGCTGACCGTTCGAGCAACGAGTTTAAGTATCATGTAAGAAGCCTATGTCAGCTGCATAATGTGAGAAGCTGAAAGTCATTAGGAGTTTCACGTGAATCGTATGGGGGTTTGCTATCATCCATCTTGATGAACAAGCTGTCTCAGGAATTTCGTCTTGTTATTACCAGAGAAATGGGAGATGATGACTGGCAATTAGATTAGCTGCTTAATATTTAATTTTCAAGGGGGAAGTTTAGGCAACAGAAAGGGCTGAAGGATCTACGGTGAACAAAGGACGACCTTCTCCGCCAAAACCGAAGCGAAAGGACTCGGATGGGACTACATATTTTTTTATTTGCACAACTGATATACATTACTTACATATAAAGCATATAGATACATGATTACATTGCTACTATACAGTAATTACTTAACAGTCCAGCTATAATACAGAGTAGCATACACACACACCCACACGCACGATTACTGATTATCCGCCCAGAAACTGAAAGAGCCTCTTGAGAGTTAGCGCGATTGCTGTTCTCCGTACATCTCGACAAAGGAAATAAGACTAGAAATCATTTTCCCGGATAAACGCTCCAATGGGACTACACATGCGTTGTTAACTGGTGGTGATCTTAACTGTCCCACCTGCACCTTCTGTAATGGGGAACACCAATCAAGGGATTGCCAAAGAGTACCTGATGTTCCTATAGCCCGTAAGGAGCTTTTGAAGAAGTATACGAGAGGTGTTTCGTTTGCCTGTGAAAAGATCGCGTTTGTCGGAACTGCTCAGCCAAGTTCAAGTGTCAAGGGCAGACACCCTGAGTTCTTTGCGACCAATTAACCCTGTAACACCAGTTCCCACAACAGCAATGCTTAACGGCTCAATCAGCGAGCAGTAGTGTCATTTTCCACACTGATTCCACTACACCTGTGTTCCGTCAAACGGCTCAAGCCATGGTGTACCATCCTCAACAACCAGAGCTTACGGTCAGGGCTACAATAATCTTGGATAGTGGAAGTCAGCGCACCTATCTTACAAACAACCCGAAGAACATCCTTCAACTACCAACACAAGAGAAGAAGCAAGTCTCAATACAAAGTTTTGGAAGTACCGTTAAAAGATTGGAGTTGGTAAGAATTGTGGCCCTAGGTGTAGAGCTAAAGGGGAACCAGATCTTTCACTGTCCGCCTTTACATTACCTCTGAATTGCCAACCATTACCAGGTCAACCTGTGGAACAAGCAGGGAACAACAACCCCTACCTTTCGGGACTTAAACTTGCTGACTTTGGTACCGAAGGAGAGACTCTTGACGTTGACATTCTGGTTGGCTCGGATTATTATTGGAAGTT
Source organism: Porites divaricata (assembly GCA_038088405.1). Taxonomy (NCBI): domain Eukaryota; kingdom Metazoa; phylum Cnidaria; class Anthozoa; order Scleractinia; family Poritidae; genus Porites; species Porites divaricata. The sequence goes on from JBBMOI010000016.1 coordinate 10,199,362, forward strand.
GCTGACCGGTCACAATGTTAAAGGGGCCCAAGGTTCTACAACTGTTCACACTGAACTGGGATGGGTACTTTCAGGACCTGTTTGCTCAGGAAGAGTATAAAATCAACAGAGAACCAATCTTGTGACAACCCATGTTTTAAAATGTACCACTGATCAAGTGTCTTATGATGGTCTTCCGGGAGAGCTAAAGAAGTTCTGGGACTTAGAGTCTCTAGGTGTGAATCGGCCAAGTGTATATGAAGGGTTTGTTGAGACGTTGTACAAAAGAGACCACTATGAGGCCAGTCTCCCGTGGAAGGCTACACATCCACCACTTCATGAAAATTATCAGTTGAGTCTTCGAAGATTGCAAGTGTAAGGAGAGATTTTCCGTCAATTCTTTATTTGCCTCGAATTTCATATGTAGCTTTCAAATATTCGCTTTGACGTTGTTCTTAGTAATTCATACCGAATTGCATAAAGAGGTTTTAGCTCCGCAAAGAGGCTCGTGCCATTTTATTATCCTTTGTTTCATTTGGTTAATTTTGCGTCAATGTTGACTTTTGAAAGAATACTTATTTTCTTAATAATGGTTTATTTGACTTTAGTCTATTTTTCGTGAATTTACTACTAAACGACGTTTATTCATAGTAACGCCTTTCGTGCAGGTGCATCTCGTTTTGATTACGATTTAGTTTGCGAAAATATTTTTCATTAAGTTGTTAGTTAAAGAGAGGTAATAACCGAATTTTGAATATGAAAGGTTTTGCTGTCTTGCAATTTTAAAAATAGATCGGTTTTTGTTTAAGGTGAAAACTTCCAATTAGTCTGCGCTTTTCCTGTTTATACAGCCGATACAAAGTGTTACAATTAATATTGTAACACTTTGTACACAAACACTGTTTTGCTGACCTGGCTAGGTCTTTGTCTCAGTATTTTTACTTTCTAAAATAGCTACAGTAACAAAAGATTTCAAGTTAAATAGAGTATGTAATTAGTTTTCATTTAACTCTAAGTGATTTCTGTTTATATTTCTATTGTATTCTTTTGTCTGCAATGGTTGCAAAAATCATTTATAAGTATAAGTTAGTGTTTACTGATTTTCGATTATTTCGCCGCGTCCTAGCCGAGTTATTGCTGTTTGATCCGCTGAAGAATAAACGGTTTTGGAACCAAGTTTAGTTCTGTTTTATCTACTGCTGTACCAGATAGTGGCTTGATCCCGGTCCTACAGAGAAGTGACGGCTCTTCCCCGCAAGCGAGTTGCCATTTGAGTCTAGTTTTCCCCAGTGTTATCGTCAGTCAAGCACCGAGTTCTCGTTGAGCCTTAAATTCGTTACGAAGTGGAAAAGCCTTCCGTCACACAAGGTTTGCTGAGTCGACTCGGCGAGATGTCAGACATCCTGGCTTGAAGGACATGTAGCAGCTGCTCGGAAGAGAAGTCACCAATGGTGCGTTTCCCTAACCCCAAACAATACTAAAACAATGGGAAGAATGACATGTCATTGTTTACAGTGACCAATTAGGAGAGACCTTGCGAGAAGCTGCTACACTACTGAAACTTTTGTGTAAGACCAAAGCAGTTGTCGTACAAGGTTTTATCGGTCACATTTAATATATCGGCAGTTATTCGGCAGTTCGGCTTAAACTGTCGATATGCGTGATCGGATTTCTTTCCCAGGCTCTTCTCTCCAAGGGCGGTTTGAGACATGGAAACAAGCGTTTACCGTGGAAGACCTTCTTACCAGATCAGTAGAGAACAACTAGTATATTTGCTCAGAGAACGATTTTCAAGAAGAGAGGTAGCAGACATGTTACGCGTTTCGCTAAGTACTGTGGCTCGTAGGATTCGTGAGTGCGGTTTGGTAAACCTATTACCGTATTCCACCATTTCCGACGAAGATTTAGACGGCGTTGTTAGAGATGTGCAGGCATTGTTTCCCAACATTGGATATCGTCGTATGATGGGTGAGCTGACCCGTCGGGGTATAGTCATCCAGCACGCAAGAGTAAGAGCATCAATGATTCCTCACTTTCCACTCGTTGTGAACAAAAAGTTAATTCGTAGGCGAACATGACTCGAATCTAAAACATTGGCGGTTACGAGTCTGGCTACCTGTCGTGGTAGCTGTTCGCCACGAAAACACAGTCCATCTACTGTTTCATGCTCCACGTTGTTCGCATGAATCTCCCGCTGCACATCGTGAATCATTCCTTCTATTCTTGTTATCAACGTCTGTATGCGTCCGTCATGTTTGTTTACGAGGAACAAATCACGTGATTCGTTTTGGCGGGAAGTAAGTCCGCAGTGCATGCTTTCTTAATGTCAAGACCACCATCTTTTTAAAAGGCGTTTGTTTTGTTCATATATATTATACATATGAACCTGATAATGTCAAGACGAGCATCATAATGTTAAGACGACGATTCAATGTTTTTAAAAGACGATTGGTTTGTTCATATATAATATACATATCAACATCATAATGTCAAGACGAACATCGTAATGCATCAGTCAATTCCACCTGCGCCCAGCCCCCCCCCCCCGGGCAACTGCGGGGCATTTGCTAGCCTTGTCAGTCCCGGGGGAGGGGCTTTAGCTAATTTAGTGCGACCTGGGGGCCGGGCATTGGTCAACCCCGGGGGCACCCCCGGGCTTTTGACACGCACGTGGTTAACTTTAAAACGTGGTCGACATGGAGAATTTCCGAGATAAAGATCAGCAGTTTGTGGCGGATTGGCTTGTCCAGCAAGGGCTAGAAAAACTTGTCGACGTTTTTAAAGGTATGTTTTCTTAATTTCAATATGTACTGTAATCTAAAAAGCCATAATTTCAAAGCAAATAGCGAGAGCGTGAATGAATTGTGGCGTTTTTCGCAACAGGCCGCATTTGATTATTAAAATTCCGGCTTTTGGTAATATTAAAGGCTTGCAAATTTGAAATCAAGGACTACAATATGTATAATTAAAAACGTCTGTGTTAGAAAATATTTACGCATTTCAGGCCACAATTTTAGCGATGTTTTTGTGCCTGAATGGTTTTTTATCATCGGTTTGCAACTGCTGCCAACTCATTCAACTCATTTTGCGACATTCGAATTTCAGAAAACGTGAATTGGGCCTCAAAACACGCTTCATTTCTTTGCTAGAACAACTTTGCGATCTATTGCAGCGTACCAAAATGAAAACTGGCATTAAAACGATCCCGGGGGCAGGGCATTCGCCCTCTACTTTCGTCCCCACCGCCGGGCATTTGACAGCTTAAGTGCTCCAGCCCCCGGGAATTTGCCATCCATGAGAAAAAAAAAGGCTAATTCCCGGGGGTTAGCCCGGGGGGGGGGGGGGCTGGGCGCAGGTGGAATTGACTGATGCATAATTCCAAGACAAACGTCTTAATGTCAAGACGTATTCCGTAATGTCACGTTTAAGCTCCGCATGCCAACGCATTAATGTCACGACAGACATTTTCATACCAGTATAAATTCAAAACATTAAGACAAACATAATTTTGACACTGATAACGCGCCATATCAGGGCTGTCATGCGTAGCAGCCAAGCGAGCAAGACAAAACCACAAACAAAGCGGCTTGTAGAAGCCCAATCGATGCAAATCGAGGGGGGCGTAAGGGGGGTACGAATACCGCAATACCGCAAATACCCAAATCGAGACAAATGGAGAAAGTTGCCGTTCTGAAGACTAACAGTTCCGCCTTTTAAATAGCAGTAATATTTTTATGTCAGTGTTTCCAAATCAAGGTGCGTCGATGGTAAGCGTGAGATAAACATACGACCGTCGCACTCGTTTTGGTTCATTAAACGTTTATACGTAAATGATACAACAGGCATTACTATTACTAACCTTATTTCTAACCTAGATCATAAACTCTGACGGAAAACAGTTGACTCTTATGAGGCTGTTTAATGTTCATAATTGACACTGTTCTGTGTTGAAAGGTTTTCAAGACGTCGACCCAATCTACGACCCATCTACGGCGTTTCTGTGGTTAGTAGAGCAGACGATTGTTAAATCTAACAACTCTCCCGAATCGAGTCTTCTCTCCCAGGAGAAACGTGGCCGAGCTTCCGATCTCTCCTTGAAGAAGCGATTCTTGCCGACCATGATCTTCAACATCTTCATCGCTGCTTTCATCAAACTCGAGATCACTTTCGTCTTCTTCCGAATTATTTTCGTTGGCATCTTCTACCCTGTTAACGCGTTCATCAAAGGCAATAGATACAGGATTCTCTGAGATGTTACATTGTCTTTGGTACATAAACTCAGAGAGCGTACCATGCTTTGCCATGGTAGTCTCTTGGCGTACCGTTCGTTGTCTTACGGCAGCTCCATAGGAGGATGCCCAGTCCCTGAGTGCGTTGCAGTCGGCTGAGCTCATACTGACACTAGGTAGAGGTTTCATGATAGGAACCTGCGATAGTTGCAAAGAACCCTCTGGTTTGGGGTACCAAGATCGCCTGCTTGTGTGGTAGTATGCAGCCCAAGAGGTCACCCGTTTCACTGCCTCCTTCATTGCCAAGCCAAATGACCTGCAGTATTCTGCCATTGACATGTTTGCTTGCTTTACATGTACGGTGGCGTGACAGTTTTCCACATCTAGTGTCATACAGCTCAAAAGATTTAGTGTATTCTCGTAATCAAAATTTTCAAGGTTAGTGTACAATCTCTGGAGCCCATTTTTCTATCATGGAAACCGACGCTACTGTCCTGGCCGACACATGGCCTTGAGGTCCATTGAGACTTCTTGTAATCCCAGTGGTTTCTTAAATATCATAGGTATTCTCGTCTTCTACATTGCTTAACAAGACCAATAGCTTCCTCTCCTGTCTTAACAGTATACTGTGCACCTTTGTGATGCACAGAGAAAGCTTCATACAAACAGCCAATTGCGCTAAGAAAGTGGGCACACTCTTTTACTTTGGTGCAGATATTTATTGAGTTCGTTTTTACAAAGCAAAAAAAGATAAAAAAAAAAAAGTGAAAAGTCATATTACAGTCTCTTTGTTTAGACCGTTGAATTTGGTTGAAAAATTTCATTGTCTCTAAAAACTGTAAAAGCTGAAGATGCTAGCTAGAGAGATGTTCAAGTGGATATTTCTTATAGATCTTTAGTTGATTTAAGATAAAAAGGGCAAAGTTAATAATTAATAATCGACAGTAACACTGAGATGTGGATAGATGTGCAATGGCGTGGTAATCTCAATAGCTTCATTTCTTTATTATATTATGACCTATATTGAAACAGTCAAGGACGCCAAGCAGTTTTTCGTTTTCGCGGTTAGTAGTAAAAATAAATTTCGCACTATTTACCACAGGATTAGATCATTGCAGACATTATACCACCAAAGTCAAGCTCGTTGGTCATCGATGATCCAACAAAATGTTTGGGTCTTTGGGTCATGCTGGTCATTTGAAGAAGTTGAAGCGTTTTGGTGGCCTTTCAGTGAAGCTCATAAACGATAAGGTCCGATAACTATCAGTATTTTTTTTAAGTGGACCGAAGAACAGGATAATGTCGATAATCGATGCACTTTTAAGGTAGGATAGGATTAAGTATAAGAAGACATTACTTACCAAACGGTTTCCCTGAATTTACCAGCCTCTTCTCTCCTCGCTTTACCAAACAACGGAACTTGTTTTTTTTCCTTTAATTCGCCTCCCCCCCCCCCCCCCCCCTTTCCTTCTTCGTAGAAAAATGCTACGCAATTTATAACCACCTCGCTATTTGCTGGATTAACTGACTGTCGCTCGCCATTCGCGACTGGCATGAAAGAACCGGTAAGGTTGAAATGAGGTCAAAATAATGCGACTTGTTACCGATCATTGGATAAAAAGGTTAATGTCGTTAATCATATAAAGTATTAACTGAAATTACAAGCCATACGATTTGTCTGGACTGCTTGCGCAATACGGTCCCCGACTGTGCAACTGGGAAGACACGCAGGTCACGCAGGCTACAATCTTGGACAAAATGAAGTGGAACAGCAAACCCCCATCCCCCCCAAATCAAGGATGAAGCCGCGCGAAGGGCAAAAACGCGCCATTTTTCCATCTTTGATTTGGGGGGGGAGGGGGGGTCAAGGTTTTCCATTTATTTTGTTCAAGATTGTAGCTAGGGAGACCTTTTAGGACTCCTTTTAGGATTGTATAGTTGTCATGCCTTAAAAAAGAAAGGACTCAGGAAGCAGATCACCGCGAGACAACAATTTTTTCCCGCACCGATTACCGCTACATAAATTTAAAATTACCGCATACCGCTTGGACTTTGAAAACCGCAATACCGTACTTTGAAATAAAAATTACCGCAAAACTGCACTAAAAATAACCCAATACCGCAAACCCTTACGCCCCCCTCCAAATCAGATGCAGACGCTCTGATACCTGCTGTCGTGTCTTTTTCTGCAAGTTTGAATTATGTTAATATCTTTTCTTTGTTTTGGAGCACGTGACTCTGCTGTGATGCAGTCGGTCACAAAATTTAGAGCCTCACACCTGCTTTTAAAACTTAACAACTTATGTGCTGAACCGTGTCGTGAAGACTAAACTGGAGTAGCGAAACCATCTCAAAAACTAACTTGAAAGGTAAGGACTTTCTGGTTTTCTGAGTCAGGATCGGCCAGGGTTTTTGGTTGTACAGTATGTTGGGGTATTTAATTTTAGGTATACAGTATTTTTATGCTTAAAATTGGCTATAAAGTATTCCCTCACGATAAAGTGTACTGGAGCGCGGGCACTCGTCATCAACTCAGTCATGCGTAGTAGCCAGGCGGCATGACGGGGTAGCAGTAGGCAGCAGTTTGATTGTGTAGTCTGATATTCCGCATAAACCTGTACTTAATTCGTGCAAAACTGGAAGGCGAACCATCTCAAAAACTAACTTGAAAGGTAAGGACTTTCTTGTTTATCCTTTTATTGGTTGAATAGACCAGAACCTAATTGGACCTCTATGCTATTTCGGATCAGAGTAAGTAATACTTAAAACGGAATCCATCAGGAAATGAGTGATTTCAATTTTCAATGGACAAAAATCTTGTACTAGAATAATTTACACAACATCGCATTCTTTTCTACATTTTTCAAGGGCTATAGATATGACTAGTTATCTGTAATAACACCAAGGACTATTTCATAAGGGAGCTCGACAAAATAAATGTCAAATTTCACAAAGTTGTTAATACACAGGTAAAATTCTGAAAATTTCATGTGTAAGATGTCGTTTTGTGAAATTTGACATTTATTTTCTAGGGTTCTCATAAGAAATTTTCTTTGGTGTTATTACAGATAACTAATTCCATCTATAGCCCTTGAAAATGTGAAAGAAAGAGTGCAACACTTTTTAAATTATTCTTGTACAAGAATTTTGTCCACTGAAAACTAAAATTACTCAATTTCCTGATGGATTCCATCTAAAGCTTGTGTTCACAAGCTGTGGACATTCAAACGCTAATTAACAGAAAATATGAGATTGTGGTGGCCACTAAAGCGTGCCCTCACTGAAAATTTCACAAAGTTGTTAATACACTTGCGATGATCATTCTTTACTTTCATCTACAACCGCAGTTCAAATATGAATTATTTCATATACTTTACATCATTTCACTCGTCACAGGAGACATGAACTCCATAAATTGACCTCGCTCCCAATGTGTGGCTTCATAGCTCAGTTGGTAGAGCAACGCACCGGCAACGCGGAGGTCATGGGTTCGAATCCCGTTGAAGCCCTGATTTTTTTCAGGCTTCTTCTTTCCAATTGCTCAAATTGGAAAATTTACTGTGATGATCATTCTTTACTTTCGTAAAATTTAAAGTCATGAAATTTGTTTGGTATGACGTGTTGATGATAAATGATTTTGTACAGCAGCATTATGCTTATTAGAAGAATGTATTCACTCACATGGTCGTTATCTATCCAAAGTTATGGAAACAAAAGTAATTAAATTCTTGCATAAGAAAGGAGTCTAACTTCTGACGGGATTTGTTTGGAAGACCAATATGGCCTCTGTTTCTTTGTTTTGGAACATCTTGACATCATGTGGATACGCTCTATAGTACATGAAAACAACCCACTTTTGAACAATTTTATTTTAGTAGCACAAGCTGAAAGATCCTATTAAAATTAGGTAACCTGTAACTTTTCAGCCATATATCTCAAAAACAGCGATTGCAATGGGCACTGAAAATTAGGAGGAGTTGTTTGACAAAAACAGCTCTTGCCACCCAGTCACATTTGAGTGGTTTTCCATACAAAACTTTGCCTAAGGCATTTAAGGGCCCACTCAAGTTGCCTGTTTTGAATTACAGTCAAAACAGGTCAAGCGTACCCCCCAAGATTCTGTTAATGAATTGATTATTTGAAAAATGAATCCGTTAGTCGTTCCCGTAACTGGTGTAAAATTCAAAGCGGCATTTCTGCATGCGTAATGAGCAGTGAATATTTTACGAGAACTTCTCTGTATTTGGTCAGATTGAAAATCTTTGAATGGATTAAGATTCTTAGAAGACATTTACATCAAATTCAGGAAAACGGAGCTGGTAGAAACTTCATAACTGCCTCGCGTGTGAATTCACGGCTCATTACACATGCAAGAATGCAGAGACCAATCTGAAAATATTGGACTTGGTAAGCAATCATTTCAACAAAAGTTGTGTCTTTTGATATAATTCACCATTTTCATACTTGTGCCATCTTCTGACTCAAACATTCGATTTGTGTACTTGCGCGCCAAAAGTGCTTGTGTGCGAGTATATTTTCCAGCAACATATTTTTTGTATTTCATAGCCCAAATTGCTCGAACTCCTTCCTTGTTTTTGTGAATATCACAAAAGATAAACCCCCGTTGCGCAAAAATGGTCGGCTGTGTGAGAGCATAAGCGTGTATACTTTGATTTACTGGCTTATCTGTTGTAGAAATTGCTAAAAAAACTGGAAAAATCTGAATGTTGGGTGGTAGAATGATCATGGAGAGATAAAGGTTTTGAAGGCAAGAAACTAAGGGGAAGGCCAAAAGCCCAGAATAAAGCAGCTAAAATAGTTTTAAAGAAGGCTAGATACAAAATAGGACACTCGACAAGTAAGCTCAGTCTCACATAGCTAGCAAGTCAAATAAAAAGGTCATGAAAAGCTGTTTAAAATGTTTAAAATTAGAAGCCCCTAAGATGGCAAACAAACCTCTGCTTAGTCTTGCAATTAACACCCAGCTAGTTTCAAATTTGTAAAGGAGTACACAAGCCTTGCTATGGAAGGGGGCCGGGATGATTATCTTTTTTGGATGAATGCCCAAAAATATTGTTTTCAGCTGCCTAAACTAAACGAATATTGATTGGGGGTTGAACTGTATCCTGCGCACCAGGTAAAAAAAAAGCTCAAAATGGATCATTTGTGGGTCTACATGCTGTATCCCACTTTATGGCGCAACGGCTACAGAATGTGATAAAAAAACAAAAAGAACATTCCATTTACTGAAATTCTGAATACATGTACTTGATAGAGAAAAAAACATCTTCTAGAAATTTCATGTAAAAATAAAGTTTTGATCAAAAGTTATAGTGCATGAAATTAGAGGAACGAACTTTTTGGGACACCCTGTAGTTGATAAGAACCACCAAAGAGTTGAGCTATCGAGCAGTGTTTTGCTGCAAACCTTAGGAAAGTTAAGGTCGCTTCAAGGTACAGAGCTTTCAGTAGTAGTTGTGATTTGTTTATTAGGATTATTTTGAATTCAAGGTGTTGACTGATCGTAATAAACTACCTGTATAAGGCAAATCTTATGAAGTGTGAATGTTTATTCAGGCATTATACGTACAGCTGTGAGCTCATGTTTATAAGGCTCTCTTGAATGTACTTACTTCCATTAAATTTGGCACTTTCTCCAGTAATTTTTATCAGCATCATAACTTCTATAATCTTCTGATGTTCTCTCCTGGCAAAAATAATGTAACCTTTATAAAATCGATCGAGCACGTTGTTGGTTAAGATCTAACACAGATGTGTTTTAGTTTTCCCCGCAATTTCATTACCAAAAGACAAATATGATATGCAAGAAAAACAAAGATGCAGGGTACTATTTTTTTCAGTTTTTTAATAATTTCCTCTGCTGGTTTGCTTCTTGCTTCTATTAAAATATTTTTCCTGAAACAGTGCTGGAAATAATTTTTTTTACTTGAAAGGACATATCCTTTCCAACCTTTATTTTGAAAGGACATATTCAAAAATTGATTGGACATTATTATTAGCATACTGCATTTACTCAAATGAGCGCCAGAGCAATCATGGCGTTTATTTGAAAGGTGGACGCGACAAAGAATCGTTTTAACTATGATATTGTTATTTGCTGTATTAAACTAACAGAATTAATGTCCTATATTCTCATTTTAATGAAGTTAAATAAATATTTATTTAACACAGTTAACAACAAGGAGCTTGGGCGTGGTCAGCGGTCAGTCGTTTGGCTCAAACGCGGTCAGCTTTGCTTGCAGGCGGCCATTGTCTTCGTTTAGCCTTTGGATCATTCTTTTACCATCGGATTCTTGCTGTTTTTTGCTGTTTGTTCAAACTGTTTTTTCTTTGTTGTCTTCAGCTACGCTTGTTTTTTTTGTGCAATCGTTGTTTCTTTGTAATTTGGGGCGACAATTTTGGCGGACATTCGTCTTGGCGTTTGGCCATGGTTGTTTGCTTGGTTGTTTCGTCTGCTATTTCATGGTTTGAAAGTTCGACAACAGCTTTTCTGCGGTTTTCTCCCGAGATGGATTGACTGTGGTTTTGCATTCACTTGCCTAGCAGTCAAGCAGCTAATGAACTTAGCAATCAAGTGGTCCAACGAGCTTAGCGGTCTAGCTGTCCACGAGCTTAGCGGGTTGAGCGGTTCACAAGCTTAGCAGTTAAGCGGGCCACAAGCTCAATAGCGGTCAAGCGTTCCACAAGCTTAGTGGTGAAGCAGTCTTCGAGCTTAGCGGTGAAGTGGTGAACGAGCGTAGCGGTGAAGTGGTCCACGAGTGTAGCGGTGAAGCGGTCCTCTAGCCCGAGCTTAGCGGTGAAGTGGTCCTCTAGCTTAGCGGTGAAGTGGTCCACTAGCCTAGCAGTGTAGCGGTTCTGGAGCTTAGCAGTGTGGCAGTCCACGAGTTTAGCAGTGAAGTGGTCCACGAGCTTAGCAGTTTCTGCCGGTCAACGGTCAAACTCACATGGAACATGTTCGCTTCGTCACAGCCAGGAGTATCAAATGGAGTGGTTTCTGTGGTGGTTGCATTAGCGTGAAGCTGTTTTTAGCGTTCCCCCACCCCTCCCTTTATGTCTCCTTCCACTGTTTCATCTTGCTTCAGTGTGACGGGTGCCTGGAAAGGGAGACCATGGCTGGGTTGCAGGGATTTGCCAGCCATGGGAGAGGAGTCTAGGGGCTGGCTGACCACAGTGGAGGCCCCTGGATAGATACGCCAGGCACCTACATTCCTTCTAGTATTTTGTAGTAATAGTTACTAGTTCTATAACAATATTATAGTTGTTTTTGTACTTTTAGCGTCTGTTTGCTGGTAAGTGTACAGGTACTTATATTGATTTTCTTTAGCATCCTTTTCCAGTTTTTTTTTGTAATTTTTCATGGGGCATTGGGGCCCTACTGTTTTGTGGCGTTTACAGCATTTGTATTGTTTTAGGGAATGTTTGGGTTGGATGTTTGTGGCGTTCACAGCGTCAGTAGCTTTTATGAGGTGTCTTGGCTGGTTGCATTTGTAGCACCTATGGGGCGTTGGGATTGGACCCTTGTGGCATGTACAGCATTAATAGCGTTTATGGGCTGGGGTTGGATGTTTGGGGCATCTACAGCATTTGTTTTATTTATGGAGTGTTTGGGTTAGACTTGTGGGGCGTTCACAGCATTTGTAGCGTTTCTGGGACGTTCAGGCTGGTTTTTTATTTATTTATTTATTTTTCTTGTGGCGTGCTGTGTAGCGTTTATGGTGCATTGGGATGGAACCTCTGTGGAAGTCACAGCGTTTGTGGGGCTCATGAGGCGTTTGGGCTGGTTCGTTTCCATAGGGCATTTAGAGTGCTTGGGGCTTTGGGGCGTGAAGCCCTTGTGGCATTCACAGCGCTTGTATTGTTTAGGAAGTGTTGGGGTTGGATGTTTTGTGGCTTTCACAGCAGTTGAGGCGTTCGGGCTGGGCCCCCTTTTTGTGGCGTTTAGAGTGTTGGTAGTGTTTATGGGACATTATGGAGGGACCCTTGTGGCGTTTACAGCGTTAGTTTGGTTTATGGGGCTTTGGGGCTGAACGTTTCTTGTGGCATTTACTGTGTTTTTGTTGTTAATGGAGTGCTTGGGATGGGTGCTTGTTAAGTTCACAGCGTTTGTAGCGTTTATGAGGCGTTCGGGCTGGTCATGTTTGTGGCATTCGGAATGTTTGTAGCGTTTATGGGGCATTGGAGTTAGACCCTTGTGGCGTTTACAGCGTTAGTTCTACTTATGGTTCTTTGGGGCTGAACATTTCTTGTGGCGTTTACTGTGTTTTTTATTGTTAATGGAGTGCTTGGGGTGGACTCTTGTTAAGTTCACAGCATGTGTAGCGTTTATGAGGCGTTCAGGCTGGTCGTGTTTGTGGCGTTGGGGTTTCAATGTTTGTAGCATTTTACAATTTTTGTGGCTTTTATGTGGGTTGGTGTTGTACATTCAGCACTTGTGTGGTGTTTAGCCTGCGTATGTTTCTTCCTGCTCAACATAGGTGGGTGCCTCTGGGTTTGGTGTATTGGGGCTCAGGCTTCTCCCAGCCATGAGCCCCTTCTCTCCGAGCTTGGTTTCTGCTCGGAGGTCTCTTCGGCTTGGCGTGGGGGCTCATGGCTGGAGGGCGCGGGTTTGCCAGCCATGGGGGTGTAACTCTGTCTAGGGGCTGGCTGTGCCAAGTTGGAAGCCCCTGGACATCCCGGGCACCCACCTCCACTAAGCGATGCGGTTGTTAAATGAAGTTAAATGAATATTTATTTAACACAGTTAACAACAAGGAGCTTGGGCATGGTCAGCAGTCAGTTGTTTGGCTCAAGCGCGGTCAGCCTTGCTTGCATCAGCTCCATGTGCTCAGTACAGTGTTTTCCTGGCAGCCATTGTCTTTGTTTAGCCTTTGGATCATTCTTTTACCCCCATCCCTCCCCCCTTTATTCTTCCACTGTTAAATCAGTGTGACGGGTGCCTTGTTCCCTTGGCGTGGGGGCTCATGGCTGGAGGGCGTGGGTTTGCTGGCTGTGGGGGCGTAACTCTGTCTAGGGGCTGGCTGTGCCAAGGTGGAAGCCCCCGGACATCCCGGGCACCCACCTCCACTAAACGACGCAGTTGTTAATTTTCATTATATGTTTTTCAAATTTAATTTATGTTTTGGGGAATGCTTTCTGTGTCTTGCTACAACACTCTTATATGTATTTGTTACATAACATTATTGAACATGCTCATAAACAAATTGACCACTGTTTTTTCTGGAGAAAAAGTACTGAGGACAGTGGTAGTTTTGAAAATGGCAATTCATTTCAGAAAAAAATGGAGTACATGATTTTATGCATACCACAAGCCTCAGATGTAAAAAACAATACCTTATTACCAAGGAATTTTACAGTTATTAAAGGATCCAAACAGTGATATTTATTTCATTGAAAATATTCCCTCAACCAGCAAAAATGCTGCACCTGTTTTACAATGTGATTTTTCTTAAAAGCACCCCTGTAGTATTCAGCTAAAAACAATATCTTGTCATTTTGAGCATTTTGAAGAAGTTCAAGGAAACAGGATGCTGGTATTCTCAAATTCATCAATTATTCATGAGGGCAACAGCCAATAAATGAGGCATATTTGGGTCACATGCATGAACCTTGATACCCAATGAACACTCAGATGAAAATCTTATGGGTTTTGATCTGAAATCAAACATGGTTTTGATCTCAGATCAAACACTTACATTTTAATGAGCATTTTTCAATAATTAAATGTGACTAAATGTAATTTAGGCAAAGTTAACCTCGAAGCAATGCTGGCCAGCAGTTTCCCCAGCTATACTAGGGGTGGCCCGATGCCTCTAGCAGGGGCACCTCATGTCTTATACGCACTTGCTTGCTTGCAGTTCTTCGTAAAGTGTTGTTGCAATAGCTTGCTGTTGTTGTTTGCGTGCCTTTCTGTGCTTTGGTTTTTCCCATCCCTCCCACCCTCTTGAAGTATGGGCCAGGTACGTATTGGTCGGTAAGTATTCCACTGAATTGTTCAGTGTGACGGTGCCTGGTTGGGGCCATTTGCAGGGTTGCCGTGGACACCTCCTCTGCATGTTAGAGCATTGCCCGGCTCCACCAACTTTGTAGGCACCAACGCCCAAGCTCATCTATTGGTGATGAGTTTAATACATTGTTAACAACAATTCCAAAAATAAACTGAATATTATTTGATATCATTAACCTTGATAGCGTTGAATACCACAAACTATTCTATAAACGGTCTTCGGTGGATATCTGTCCGTTGACCTCTTGGCCACCTCTGTCACAAACTTGCTAAGCCAGTAATTCAAGGTTACTGCATCCATTTCTTCAACGGTGGTAGTACAAGAGTGTTGTATGGTTCTAGAAGCAATAGAAGACTTGAATATTTTTGAGTGGTGACTCCTTCCTTGCAAAGCCAATAAACAGCTTTCATTGCTGCATCAACAGCCCTTTCCTTACCAGCCAGTGCTGCAACAACAGCTCTTGTCATAGTTCTTTCCATTGACTTTGCTACAATGGTTGCCTGGTGATCGTTGTAAGTGGCATGTCTTTCAAGCATGCTCGTCCGAAAGTTACTACAACCAACGGTAAATGCATTTGTTTTGAAGCACCCAAACACAGTTTGCAAAACATCACACTCTTTTCCTTACCATTTTCAAGCCATGTGTACTTCAATGTCCAACTTTGGTGAAATAACCGCACACGATTTTCTGTTGTGCTCATGGCAGTTGGTGAGGTAGCTGTCAAACTTGAATGGCTATCTTCAACTTCTGTTTCATCGTTATTGTTTTGCATTGTTTTAGTTGTTCCGGTACTTTCATCAGCATCCAGCCTTGGGAGTGTTTGCTAAATGGAATAATTGTTTTATCATATGATCACTGAGTTTGTTTTTTAATAAATAATATCTTCGGAAAGCGGTTAGCGTACGCTGCCTTCCAGGAGTAATGACAGAGATCACATAAACAAGCAAGGAGCAAGCGTGGTTTCATTTACACATGAGCAGAATAGTATTTGCAGTCAAAAACAGTTGAAGGACATTGCGCATGAGCACACCATTATTTGTAGGCAGTTATTTGCAGGTCACATGGTAGGCTCTTGGCCAATGAAAAGGAAGAAACATTTGCATCGTATGATAATGTTGTTTGTTTTACCATAAATAAAATATCAATACAGCTGTTTAACCACTAAAATTCATTCACGATGGGTGGACTTCAAAATGTATCATTTCATACAAGAGCATGCGCAGAACTTGTTATTTTATGGACGCCCCTGACTGGGTGTTTTCTAAAGACGCCATCGGCTTATATTATAAGGAAATGTACTTATGTGACTTTACACTTGTTTATGTTTGTTTATGTTTAAAATAGGTTATATTTTTTTACGCCCTGTGGACCCCCTGGGGTAATTATAGTGCAGCATTTCCTGAAAAAGCACGGCAGTGCTGCAATGCAGCAGTCTGGTGAGAGCACTGTATACCACTTCAAAGCGTTGCATAACTAGTGTCCAAAGAAATCCCACCTGTGTTCTGACATTATGTCCAGATAATTTTTTTAATGTGGCTAAAGTATCATTTAGGCAAAGTTAAACTTGAGTGAGTTGGTCAGTGGTCCTCTCCCACTCCAGTATGTGACCTATGGGACAGCCCCTGGGAATTGCAGGGCTCCTTGTTTGCACTTTTGCTAGTGTTGTGTTGCATTGTAGCTTTGCTTGCTGATCTTAGCAGATCAATTTGTGCCCTCTTGTGAATCATTGTGGATTCTTGCTCCCTCTCCTCCCTCCCTGCTTGGTCATGGTTTCATAAGTATTCCCTCAGGTAAGTATTTGCACTGAATTTCATTCAGTGTGGCGGTGCCAGTTAGTGGCCGCTCTTGGGGTGGTTCCCACTTCCATGGTTGCCATGGAAACCTCCTCTCTGCTTATTGCATTTGGCCCCCCATTAACCTTTAAGGCACCTGCTCTCAAGCTCATCATTAGCAATGAGTTTAATCGTAAATCGTTTATGTTGAGGAAGAATAAAAATCTACCTTGAGTAAGTCTAACTTTGTTTTAGGAGAATCTCAAAGTCACAAAACAACATGGACTTGGGCAACTCATTCTCTCTTGACTTGGGCAATGAAGTTTTCTTTTACATTAGCATAGTACGTCCTCTCTTTTCCTTGAAAGGTAGCATAATGCTTTTCAAAAAGTAGTAAGATGTATCTTTTTGTTCATAATTTCAGGATATGGAGTGCAACCTTTTCTTTGGTGATCTCCGACCAAAATTTTGTTTTGTCCTGGACCAGTAAAGAATGCAAAAGTGTCTTCCCCTAGAACAGGTCACTGCTTGAAAGTTTCAAAGTATCCTTCCAAAATTCTCCCTTCAGGCCCTCTTTGCTACTTGCTACTTACATGAAAGTATATCCTGATGGATATACACATGCCTGACTTGAATGCTGAATTTTTTGTTCTTCTTCCACGTGCGTCACATGCAACTTTTCAAATATTCCTAAAAATTCAAACCAGCAACGTGGTGCCTAATTGTCACCAGTACTACAGGGTAGGTATTGCAGTACTGCTGTGAAAATCACGTCATGAAATTATTGAAAGAATTTCTGTCTTTTAAGGTGTTTGGTTTTTGCCAGTTCCGACACTCAAAATATTCTCTCCTCCTTCTCAAGGAAAGAAATTTGCTCTTGTGGCTGCAAGCCTCCAGGGGAGCGGCACACTCATCTTTGGGTTTTCTGTGGTTCTTTGGTCTATATGTCAGCATTTAGGCATTACAATATTGAATTGCAAATTGTAAAGCTATTCTTGCCCCAGGCTAATTGCTCTATGTTTTGCACATTACGGTGATCGCAAACAGATTCAATCTAATTTGGTAGGACTTTAAACTAGCTGAGAAAGACCCATATGATTGAAGAGCTTGTAATTGTATGACTCCCATTTAGTCCTTTATCCCACATTTACTTAATGCTTTGCTGATAACATTTAATTTGGACTCAGAATGGTTTTGTTTTTCCTTTCAGATGGGGGATACAGGTGTGTGTACTCTTGTGAATTAATCAAGGCACATTAGTTGGTGAGGAGGTGAAATTTTTACACAACAGATGACAGAGCATTTAAGAAAAGGTTGGTGTGGTTACTTTCATTTATTAAAATAACAAATACACACATTGTTTGATCTTTACAGATGTGCTACTTTTAAAAACTTCATGCATTCTGTAGAGCAAAATAATATTTAAAAAGTGTAAAACTTACTTGTGAATCCGTGAAAAAATATTAAATATATCATACATGTTTTTAATACAAATTTTTGCTTAAAAAATTAGCTTTCAGTGCAGAATTATTTTGTACCAAAAAATATTCTATATAGCCATTTGAGTCTGTCCATGCTCAGGTGTCATCACAGTGGATCTCCAGCCTACATTATCAATAAAATTAAACACTTTTAATCTACATTTTTTTAATGCACGTTGTTTTGAGAGGACAGTTTTTGCAAATTGAGCTAAGTATAATACAGTATAATTCACACTGGAGGTTCTGGAGGCAGATGGGGAAAGGGTGAGTGTGTTTATTTAGCATTTGAACGGTTGTTTTAATCCACCATCAGACGACGATCGAGTAGTATCCCATGATGCATTTATCCAAAAGCATCACATAATATCGCAGTCATGGGAGATTCCATCGTGAAATAAGGTTGTTTTCTTGTCGGCTTTTTTCTCATTTGCGTTCGAGTAAAAGTAAGAAAATTGCATTATTTTGTTATTGGACATGATTTCTCCAATGTGCAAAGGCTTAAGAGCGACGTTTCCATTAGAAACATTTATTTTCATTGTTTCACTTAGTTTTTGCATCACAAAGTGTTTAGTTACCCACAACAAGGTCATGAATATTCATGATGTTTTGGATTATATGTTGAAGTCTTGAAAATGTGGACCACATGCCAGAAAAATGAAATCCTGAATATTGTACAGGCTAAGAAGCACCCAGAAGTACCCACATTTTGAAGACATTTTTATTGACTAAAGATGGCTGAAATTTCTTGTCTACGTCATATGTTGTAATATATGTGTACACCCTGCTGAAGGCTACAATCTGTTGGGCACTTTTGAGGGCACTTTATATATGCCAAAGCAATCACTTTGTATTTTCAAAGTGGTTACTTTTACAAGGAATTTGATGATAATTATTTTAATAAGAACAAGAAGTGGTGAATAATGGTGTGTTTCAGTGTGATAGGAACCCAAAGAAAGGTGCCATGCAGCATGCAAGCGGCACAACGTTAAACAAACCTGCTCAGATTTGAAAAAGCCGAACATCAGAAACTTTATTTATTCAAAGGAACAGATCGGTATTTGATGGCAAGGAAATTTCCTTGAAGATTACTTGAGTCAATATGGGTAGATTGTGCTTCAGAGGATTGTTTATTTTTAACTGCCATTGTAAACTGGGCGACTTTGAGCATGATGCTGTAATAAATCCTCCTTTAATAATTAGCTTCATAGTGTAGCAGCTGTTTTGTTGGAGCCACGTATTAGATCATTCATGATGCCAGTTCTCTTAGTGAACCTTATCAGTTGCCGAGTCTTGTACTTTTTGTTTAGTTGTGACCAAGTGCACAAGTAGTTCTTGACAGATCAGTGAAACACATGTAAAACCCTTCAAAGTAATGCTGAAATTCTCCTTTAAAGCACAGTGAATATAAGCTAACTCAATATTCTCAAAAGTAGAAGCTGCTGAACCAAAAGATGTTTGGAACTCATCCAGTCATCGAGCATTGCGATGTTCAGTTCGCCTGTGCTGAAGAATACTGATCATGATTTGTCATGTACGCAGTGTTAATATAACATGAAATGAGATGCATCATGGGATACTATTTAATCATCATCTGATCCATCATCATGGGTAGGATAAGCTCAGTCAGTAGAAAGCTTGATTGCAGGATGAGAGGTCATGGGACCAATTCTGAGAAATGTGTCTTTGCCTTTCAAACAACTAGACCTTTGTGTGCCTTTGGAAGATCATGTAAAATGGAAGGGAGGTTGGTCTCCAGTTAGGGATGTGAAAATAGTGTATTCAATTAGTACTTTGGTGCTATTTACTTAAATAAGGCCCAGGCCCACTTTTCATGTATTGAACTTAATCCCTTCAATTAAGTATGTGAAGAGTTCAACATTTGAGTCTGATATAATTATCTGATTTGGGTTGACCCATGAATTATGATCTAGTGGCTCATGAGAGAATTTAGTTTCACTTGTAAGTGTTGTAGACTGTTGTACCTCATGAAAATTAAGCGAGTCAGACTAATTGAGTTTGATGTCTGAAGCAACCGTCAAACTTGTATCATTTGGGTTGACCTATGATTATAGGTATTAAGTTTGGTACATGAAAAGTTAACATTTGAACTGGGTCTGACACTCACATAAAGTGCATTTTTCCTGCTAAAGGCTTAATCCTCAAAGCACAGCTCTTGGAGGATACCCATAAACTGGTACAATGTGCATCAGTGCAAGCTTGTGTGTAATAAGGATGTGTGTGAATTTCCTGGTCTTTTTTTCAATTTGACCTTGAACAAGTTTTGTTCAACTTAGCCCCCAAAATGTTGCATTATGTTTGTTTTTGTCTCCTGGGCTTTACAGTCATCCCAAGATAAATTAAAGACTATGCTTATTCAAAATTTTGGGGGGCAAACAAGTTGTGTTATGGGAGATGTGTAAATGGCGAATACAGTGGAAATTTGAAAAACAAAAATGCACTCTTGTCTAACTTAGTTCCAATGCTCCTTCTACCTCTCTTAACTCAACTCAATTGTATCTGAAACCATTACTATATTGTAATATAATGTTTTTCTCATGTTTTTATGTTTGTTATAATCCTTTTTTGGGTCAATGTTTTTATGCTTACCCTCTCAACAAATGCTTGTTGATTTTGGAGTCTGTTGTAGTCCACTACATGTACAGGCTCAATTCCACTGAAAACATGAAATGTAAACTTGTTTCATATGTTTATGTGTACTAGCCATTAATGTGCTCTATGGAAAATTGTAGGAAGCCTAGTACTCCGAAATTGTAAAATCCAGGGTCAGGGCCGCCAGAGCAGATCTTCAAGTAGGGAGGGGGCCGGGGGTAGGGGTGATGTGAAGGTGTAAGCATGAGCAAACTAGGAGGGTCCAAGGCCATGCTCCCCTTGGAAAATTTCAAATTCAAGTCTTTTTTGAAATGGCTATAAATGCATCTAAAACTGCCAGTGGTATTATAAATTAAATTTTGTAATTATTACATCGGCACTTAAAATAACAAGTTACAACCTGGCCCCCACGTTAACGTTTGAAGCTAGACCCAACACACGCAACGATCAAGTGTCACCTGGGCAGTTATCATAATGCAAAAGTTAAAAAAATGTGCACCAATAACATGTAGTAGATTTTTAGTCAGGTTACTTGAGAACTAGATATCACGTACACATCTAATCAGCGACTGTGGTTCCTCAACCTACATGTAATGGGGTTGGTCACCAAAAATATTAATTAACCTTTTAACACTATCAACTTACTAAACAACATTCAGGGCTTCCACGTTCTCCTCTGTACAAACACACACAGGATTTCCTTTTTCAGAGATGTTTGTATTTTGTGTTCCCTGTTAGAGCATTCAAAAGAGTCACTGTGAGCTGCACTTTTACTTTCAAAAAACAAGTTTAACTTTGCCCATTTATTCCAGAAAGCCCCGCCTTTTACCCTTCTATGTACACTGTACCACTTTTGACAGAGAAGTTATCCCTTTTGTGTAACTCCTGTTGAAAAATGGTACCCTTTCACTTACCTACAGTGTCAGACAAAAAAGTTGGGACAGTTCCACTGAATCAGAGTGCAAAGAAAAAATTGTGTCCAATAGCTGGGGCTAGTGGATTTTGCTATCAGGCAGGTAAATTCTGTTCTTAACTTGCCTGATGAGCAATTGAAGAGTTTGGGATATTTAAATTAGGGAAGAAGTGTAATCAATCCTGCTCATCCGTCGGGCTTGAAAATGCTAGCTGCAGCTTACACCCTGTGAATACTTTTTTTGCTTCTTGCCTGTCCCCTTTCCCTCCCAATGTTGTTTGTCACAGTAATCTTGTACACTAACACTGAGAGGGTGGGATAAATCAACTGCTGCAAAGGCACTGTCTTTAAATATGAATACACCACTAAACCAGGAAGTTTTTCTTGTCATGTTTTCAGTCATAAAGTGTGTCTTTTAGCTTTTTTAGGTTCTTTTGCAGACCAAAATAACAGATTTCCCCTACCATTTTATATTCTTCAACTATTGAAATCCCTGCAATTTCATATGCCTAAACCTGAGTATATCCTAAGACATATTTTCAAATATGTTGTGATTCTTTACAGTTAACTGAAGGTAAACCAAACTATTACTTACTATTTGCAGAGCCGGGTTGCTGCGAAGAACAATAATTAAAGAAGTTACAAGGTATATTGGACAGACCTCTAAATATTATGATGCTATTAATATACTGTCATACAACTCAATTAAGTAGCTCATATACCATGATGACTCAGCCAATCAAACCTCTACAGTATATAACTCCTCTATTAAGCCCCCCCTCTATTAAGTCCCCCCTCCCCTCCCCTCCTCTAATAATAAATGATTGACTGTATATTTATCAATCACAACTCTTAAACTTCCTACAAACTGATCTGGGATGGTTTATTTACCAAATGGAGGTTCGGATTTGATTCTGATCCTCAGCTGCATGACCTCCAACTTCTTGTACCTGAGTGTTTCCATTTTATATTCTACAAATGTAGTGCTTATGGAGAACTGATATCATCATTTCTAAATTAAATAACCCCCCCACCCCTCAAATGGGCTTGAAATAAATAAGCCCCCCATGGGGCTTAATAGAGATTTACAGAAATTGCTTTATCCGGTGAGTCAGTTTTCAATAGTTTGACTTACATGTTTCCATTGTTGTCAGGAACAGGCTATGAGACAATGAAGAAACCATTTATTAGAGTTTCTAGTTTCGCACAATAATTAGGCAATCATGAAACTGTGCCTTTGGAAGGGCATATGTATTCTGCTTGATGTTTATTTTCCCCGATTAGTTACCTACATCAGTGTTGCTAAATAAACATAGTTAGGGACTCTTGACACTGAACCTTGATGACCTGTTTTATTTAACTACAGTCGAACCTTTAAATGCGACAACTTCTTGTAAGCGACAACCTCACATAAGTGACCACCTATCGAAAACAACAAATCTTTTCCAGTCAAAGAACTGTAGTTTGTCTCTAAATGTCCACTACCTGTGGGTTCCTATGTTCTCTGTGTGTTCGTACTATGCTACCTAGACCAGTCACGCATGACTGCTGTTCCGGAAATGAGTAGCCGACCAATCAACAATGAAGAACTATCGCACCGGAAGCTCCCTTCACTTCCGATAAAATAAAAATAAACACATCAGATCTGTTGTCTACATTCTGCAAGCTGCTAGCATTCGTTGTGTATGGGAATGAGAATAATGTTGTCTGATTTTACATCCACGGCAAGTGCCCCGGTTAAGAGCAGCAAAATGTACTCTTGATAAGCCGGGCGAAGCCAGCCCTGCATGGAGAAAATCAAAATCTGTCCTTGTCGATTCGTGGGCAGCGAAGTCATCCTCAATCGAAGGTTCCATGTTGGCTGGCTACTGAAGGCAAATCAAGAAAGTCTCTACTTTTCTTCTTTGGAGAAAATTGAAGACCTCTCAGTGTGAAAGAAAATTGCTAAGTTATTCCGATCTTAAGGCACTTTGAACAAAAATAAAGCACCTAAAAGCCTTATTTTACCACAATTAGGTGCTTTACGCTTCAAAAGAGGTCAAAGAAAATGCTCTTGCATCAGAGGGCAAATCATGAAAACCAGAAATTCAAAAACCACAGAAAATCAATAAGTGTGTCATGACCTGTCCCCTCCTTCTCTGCCCTTTCCTTCTTTTACCCTCGAACCTACCCTAAGGGTCACTATTTCTACTTTCCCCAATCTTCCCCTGTCATAAAATCAAAGATGGCGGCTACAACAATGCGAACATAACAAGGTTTCGCCCACCCAAAATACACCTGCACTGCAGGCTAGAAATAAAGGAGATTGGCCCTTGAATGTTAGTTGCCCCTTACTATGCTACTTTTTTTGCCATAGAGTTGGATAAATGATAAATTTGAAGCTGATTGATCGACTGATTAGTGCACCAGTTGTCGCATGCTAGAAGGTACTGTTTTTTTTAATTGGCTCCTAGAAATGTGGCTCGGGCTCGTAACCTTTTTATTTTAGGAGCCCAAAGGGCTCACAAAAAATTTTCTGCACAGCAGCCTTGATAATGGTACAGTATGCATCAGTACAAGCTGGTTTATAATAACCATGTTTGTGATTTTCCCTGTGTTTTTGTCTAAACTGTGTGTTACACTTACAGTGGAAATTTGAAAAACCAAAATGCTTACCTCTTCAGCAACTGCTTCTAGATTTTGGAGTCTTTCGAAGTCCACTACACATACAGGCTCTCTTCCACTGAAAACAAGAAAATGTTTGTTTCATATGTGTACTACAACTTAAAACAGTAGCTCCAGGATGACCATTAAATAGTTTCTGAGAAGCAAAATACTATATGAAAAGTGAAATGAATCATAGTCACTTTCATAATAATACTGTATTGCATTAATACCCTAGTCAGGTTGCTTGAGGACTTAAATATCATGTATACTTTTAATTAGTTACTGTGGTTGTTTAAGCTAATTGAGTTGGTCATCTAACATATATGTTGTGGTTCAATTTTATTCTTGGTTTAAATTTGTTTTAAACTCGTTATCATACATTACCATACCCTAAAACAAAGGGAACTAAATTTAAACCAAGGATAAAATTGAACCATAACATATATTTATTAATCTTTTAACACTTACTAAACAACATTTAGGGGCTCCATGGCCATGTTGATCTCTGTGCATTGAACAACTGGGTTTCCATTTTCAGATTCATTGATAATTATTTGTGGCTCCTATTATGGTAGTGAAAAGGGGCATGCATTATTAGCTTAACTGTTGCATTGCAAAATATGAATATTATTTTTTTAGCCCTATTAAGTTTAACGTTGCCCCTCTTTTGAAAAAAGTCCAACCTCTTACCCTGTTATATACCTTTTTTGACAAAAAAGTTACCTCTTTCGTTCTTCCATTAAAAATGGTGCCTCTTTTACTTTCCTTAAGTATCAGAAAAAAAGTTGCATCCACTGAATCAGAGTGCAAAGAAATTTGTGTCCAATAGCTGGGGACTGGTGGATTTTGCTATCAGGCTTGCATTTCTTAATGTGCCCAATGGGCAAGTGAAGTGTTTTGGGACATTTAATGTACAGAAGAACTGTAATCAATCTTGTTCATCCAAAAAAAATTTTTGAGCCAGGTAGAGCTACTCTAACTTGGGCTTGAAAATTCTAGCTGCAGGGTACCCCAATGGCAAGCTGTAAAACTGACTTTCTTTGCACCCTGTGAATGTTTTTTTTCACTTCTTGCCCGGTTCCTCTCCCTCCCAATGTTGTCTATCCCAGCAGTTAACTCACCAAATCTTGTACACTAACATTGTGGGGGGGGGGGGGGGGCAGGATAAATCATTTGGTGTAAATGCACTGTCTTTAAAATATGAATAAATCAACAAACCAGAAAGTTTTTCTTGTCATTTTTGCGGTCACAAAATGTCAGAAGTGTGTCTGTACCCTTTTAGAACCTTTTGCAGACTTGTTGGATTTCCATACCCTTTAATATACTTTAACTAGTGATATCCTGGCACTTTCATATGCCGGAGACTCTTTTTTGGGGAGTAGCCCCCCAGTATTGTGGAGGTGTGTTTGGCCGAGTTGTTAACACCTCGAACTCTGGATCTGGAGGTTGGGGTTCAAGCTTTGCCTGTCACGTTGTTTCCTTAGATAAGAAACTTTACTCCACTTTGTCTCTCTTCACCCAGGTGTATAAATGGGTACCGGCGACATACTACCGCTCCTGTTCTCTGTGATGGACTAGCATCTCATCCAGGGAGGAGTAGCAATACTACTAGGCATGCTTCATGCTAAGGAAACCGGGATAAGCTCCGGCTGTTGGGGCGTTTAGTCCGTGTGTGTCTTTACCTTTACCCTACCTTACCCCCAGTATAGACCATCATATGGAGTACTCCCTTCGATCCTGGTTTTGCATGTGTGACATTTTGATTTTATAGACATGTTGTAGTGGATTTCCCCTCCCACAGAGTTGAATGGACTGGGCAGATTATATCTTAGGACTATCTTAGGACATTTTTTCAAATTACATGTTATGATTCTTTACAGTTAACTGAAGGAGAACTAACTATTACTTACCATTTGCAGATCAGCTGGATTGCTGTGAAGAACAATGATTTAAGAAGTTACAAGGTATACATTGCATTTGAACAGACCAATTAATTATTACGATATTACAACACTATGAGTATATTGTCATACATCTTAATATTTATTATTATTGTTGGCCCTGAGAATAAATATTAGGACTCGGTACAGATGTAAATAAAAAGTTAACAAATTATTAATTAGTGTAGTATTTAAAAAGCAATATTTATTGTTATTATTGGTTTATTATTCCACAAGCACATGTTGGATAAGTTGGCTATAATCACATCATTATAATTATCTAGACAGTGCAAGTGGAATATTAAATTGTGTCATGAAAAATGTCCAAAAAGTATTGATTAATTTTGCAAACTTAATTATGTTATGACAGTGGACTTTCCTGTTGTGTTACTGCACTGTCTAGTATGTTTTCACTATGAGCAGTTGCAAACCTATACCTTTATGGTTAAGATTTCACAGCTATTTAACATAATAATTTAACTTATTCTCTTGATTCCCATGAATTTGCTTTCCCATTGTTTGCTTGTCATTTCAAAGTTATTATCATTTGATGCAAATTTTTCTTCCTTTTCATTGCCTGAACCACCACGTAATCTGCAAATTATTGCTTACAAAATTTAATAATATTCTGCTCATATACAATGTCATTCAATTCTGGTTGCAAATGATCTTCTGCTCATGCATGAATGAAGCCACGCTTTTCTCCTTCTTGCGATTGCTCAAGCATGAAAATGGCAGAACACTTCGCTGGTCTTTCAAAGAGTGATTTTTGATCAAACAATAACACAGTTATTGAACCCGGTTTCGCAAAATATTGTGATTTGTCAGTGTCTTCCATATTTCACCCCTTATCTTGATGCAATAAATTGCCTGGATGAACAAGTAGAGTTTACAACTTTGCATGTATGTGTTTCATAGACCACCTAATGATCATACGAAAAGATGCAAACACCTTCACACTTACAATGTGTACATAATGCCTAATGGATGCTGATTCCAAAAAAATATCAAGTGTCGTTATTATTTCGCCATCGCAATGGAAAATAAGGGACTTTATTGAAAGCATTTTGATTATGAGATTATCCAATGATTCAGTTTTAATAGTTTGACTTACTTGTTTCCATTGTTGTCAGGAACAGGCTGTTAGACAAAAAGGAAATAGATATTAGAGTTTCAAGTTTTATGCAATAAGCAATCATACAACTGTGCCTTTTGGAACTGCATTTATATTTTCAGCATGAACGTTAAAAAAAATAATGTGAATCATACCTAGCTGTTGTTGTGATGTGGTGAACATGTCAGTTTAGTTAATGTAGTTGGTGTAGTTATTATAGTCGGTGTAGTCCATGTACTAAGTGTAGTTGATGTTGTAGGCATTGTCAGTGTCAGTTACTGTATTGGTGTAGCCAGTGTAATAATTATTGGTGCTGTCAGTGTAGTCAGTACATTCATTCGGTGGTCGGTGTAAGCACATTCATTGATGCAGTCAGTGTAGTTTGTGTAGTTGGTATAGTCAGTGTAGTTTGTGTAGTTGGTGTAGTTAGTGTAGTGGGTGTAGTCAATGCTCTCTTTGTGGTCAGTGAAGTCGTTGTAGTCATGCAGTGTAGTTGGCGCAGTCAGGGTAGTTGGTGTACTTAGTGATGTTATTGTAGTCGGTGTTGTCAACAAAGTGTAGAATGAAAGCTTGGTGGGTACTGGAAGGAAAATATGCATCATTCCATAATTTCTAATGTACTGTTTCAAATGTTAGATTTTGAACTCTTTAAATTTTCATATTCTTCATTGTATAAAATATGGAACGTTTGGTATTCCCCATACGATCAATACTGAAATTTTACTCTCCTCCCGGTTAAACGATTAACTTCCATATTCTGCGTAAGAAAACTATTCAATTTTCAATATTTTGTATACAAATGTATATTGAGCTCTTTAAATTTCCATGTTCTACATTGTTTAAAACATCAAATTTTCTACCGACTACATTGACTACATTGTCTACTCCAACTACTCTGAACACAGTGACTACACCAACCATACCGCCTACCGGCCAACTACACTGACTACACCAACCATACCGCCTACCGGCCAACTACACTGACTACACCAACTACACTACTACCGTAACAGTAACTCCACCTACTACACTGACTACAACTACACTACCATAGTAACTCCACCTACTACACTTACTATACTAACTACACTGACTATACCGGTTACACTGACTTCACTAACTACACCGACTACACCAACATCGACTACAGTTACTACTCTTATAAGTTGCCTACACCACGACAACAGCCAATGTAATTCGCATTTTATCATCTTGACTCTGTGCTTATGGTTTATATTCGTGACGGTAATCTTTGAACTGTCAAAGTACTATTCTAAAGTAACTGAAGGACTGAGCAGAAACTGTAACCTCGACTCAAACATAACATGGACGTCAATACTGAAATCGGTAAGCCTAGTCGTGATCAGGGGTTTCCAATCTGTATATATGCTCGAGGCTGCCAAATTAATGGTTAAGAATTAGTTTGGGAATCAAATGGAGGCCAGTGTGCATTCTGGAGCTAAGAGATCGTACTTAACCCGTGTGAAACCTGGTGAGTCGCACACGGATCGATCATGCACACGATGGGTCGTTTTCACACTATGCCCAAGAAACCACAAATCACAATCAGGTGGAAGCCACTCTTGTTTTTTCCTGGTCTTTCTAACTTAAAATAGAAAGTTTTTAATAAACTACAGGAAGGGATGTCACAGAAATTCTACAAATTTTTATGTCTGCCTGGTATTTTTTAGGACCCTTCCCGGATGCAGGGCTTCTAGTCACAGCACTAAATTTAACTACTTCTTTTGTATGACTTTGTTCTGTTTGAAAAGCCATCTTCAGCTACAGTTTTCAAGGATATGTTCAGTTTTACACACTTAAGAGGCAATGTCCCTAAAAGCGTTCCACTCGATTTCAGACTCCAAAACACTTTTGCCTTATATTTATACCATCAATACCACTATCCATCCTTATAACTAAATTGCAGTTAGAATGAGAAAATAGTTTATTTTACTGCCATTCTCAGCATTTCATCTCTGAACGGCCGTTACCGGCTAAAATATGCAAATTTTAGACACTATCATTCAGGTTTTTTAACGATCGTTAAAAGCTACTTCATGCCGTTAAAACCCAGATCATTTGCACTCATTTGGAAGTATATTGCTTCTTCTTACTGTTCCAGTACGATTTAACCGTATTTCTCAGTAATTAGCAAAAACTGGTTATTTCTATTCTCGTAATTCAATTAAGTAAGCAAACTGCACCAAAATTTGCCTCAGAAACTTCACAAAATTCTTAAAAGTGGCACCTAACCTAGACGTAAAAACATGTTTTGGTTAAAGATAAAGAGGTATTCTATCAATCTGTGCAATAAAACTTGTGGCACATCGCGATTCAGAATTAAAGTTTTCGACTCAAATTTGCATATCGATGCAGAATTCGTGTTGCGTGACACCGGCTGCTTTGACAGTAAATTTCTCCAAATACTTGCCGCTCGGAAGAAAAATATGCTTTTTTAACCGAAAAAAATATTTCTCTTCCTCTTCTTCCTTTTCCAATAAATATATCTTCATAATTATATCCCTAAGAGTTCAGCAGCCAAACCTTTTTAAATTTTATTTACTAAATAAATCGTTTTATTGACACGATTTGGTGGGTTCATTCGAAGCATAGTCACAAGGCGAGACTTAAGAAAGGAGCTGAAAGTCAGTCATCGCATTTGCTTGTTGCAATATTTTGTTATAATTATTGATATTATTTAGCTAAAGAGTAATAAGAAATGCCATTAGGCAACTTTTTTTCTTATTTATTTACAGGACAACTGAACGGAAGTATAGACCATTAAATTTAATAATTACCTTTGCCACTAGCCTTTTTTTAGTCTTCCCCTTCCGTACGTTCGTTATTCGACATACAACAATTGCGTTTTAAGGGAACATTTTTTTACAGATAAAATTAAGTATTTACATTTTGCAGCGGGCAAGTCCTTCACGAATTGACCTTTACGCTGTATGGAACGAGAGTACACGGTAGTCCTAAAGATAAATTGTGAAACCCCAAAAGCCGAGAAATTATTTCCGTCTACTCCACATTTTAATTACGTGTTTATGAATTCCCATCACGACTAAGCTGATTGCTATTTTCGCTTGAAAACGGTGAAATGTGTACAGTCAATGTCAAGAAACCTTAACTTAAGCAACTTTAGTAATAGTAGGTCATAGTAGATTATTAGGGCGTGATGAATCAACCACCCACTAATCGCAAATATGATAGGCCGTGCTACACGTTGTCAATAGCTTAGGTTCGATATATGAAAATTCTAGCATGAGTCTTTATGGTCATATTTCTGTCTGTATTTGGTTTGTTATTCTTTGTGCTTTAGTCTCTTCTGGGAATTCCGAGACAGTCTGGACAGTTTGA
This sequence comes from Porites divaricata, assembly GCA_038088405.1. Taxonomy (NCBI): domain Eukaryota; kingdom Metazoa; phylum Cnidaria; class Anthozoa; order Scleractinia; family Poritidae; genus Porites; species Porites divaricata. The sequence continues at coordinate 10,229,431 of JBBMOI010000016.1, forward strand.
GAGGGAGCCTTGAATTCAAGTTGGAATTTTGATATATCTAACTTTGGTTATTCCGTGATGGACAGTGAGTGAAGTGAACTTGACAGTGTTCGATTGGCGGATTGAGAAGAAAACAGCTAGATTATTTAAATATTTTATCGAATTAAGCGTCACCGTTTCATGTCATCGCGTAAAAGTCACATAACAAATATCGAAAAAACTCAACCTGCCAAAGAATTAAAAGGAAAAAATTAATTAAGACTTGCACAATAAAAGCTTACTGATTCAGTTACTATTAGAAATATTGTTGTCCCTTTTGTTTGATAAAAGGCACAGTCGACTCTTTTCAGCAGTTGCATTCTTGGATGACGTTCGTTAACAACCTAATAAGGTCTGCCTTTCTATCTTTTGCTCGGAAAGGTACTTCAAAGTGCCGAAGAATAGTCTTGAGCATTGCAACATTGAAGGCCTGTAGCTTTCCTTCCTTGTGATAGGCGCAAAGATCATATGTGTCATACACTATTGGATGCTCTAGTCCAATTCTGCTTTGAATATCGTCAAGCAAATTGTTGCGATCAGAGTCTCTAATGAGGGCGTCGATGTCGTCATTCTCATCTGCTATAATATAAAATGTCTGTTCCTTTGATGTAGCATCCTGACCGCGAGTTCTCTGCCGTGGAGCGAGGCGTGAAAAAAAAAAAAACATTATTTGGGTCTTGGTGAGCCACTCCTCTCTTTGAAACAGTCTTTCATTCCGTTCATTTCTGGGATAATGCGCATTCATGGTGAACAGAGCGTAAGGCGTGAGATTTCCAAAGAAAAATGCCATTCTCAGATCTTTCAAAATCGTAAAGAAGATCATGCTTTTGTTCTTGGCTGTAAAGATGGCTGGAGTGTTTCTTTATACTCTCTTCCATCTCGTCCGGCGTTGCCTTCAATTGTTCGCATTGTTCACACACCATATTGTGTGAGTGTGAGCACTGATGGTTGAAGCATGGATCAACTGGATCGCTTAACGCAAATTTTCTGCAGTGGTCTGCGCACTCACTCTCCTCTGCTGAACAGTTCACTTTAAACTCCGTCTTCAGGTATCTTTTGCTATCGTTCAATCTCTTTGCCAGTTCTGAAACTCTTCTTTTGTCGGCACCAGCCTGATTCAGCTCTTCTAGAATACTCAATAGCAGCTCAAAAGATGCGACCCCTTCTGCTGCAATGTTGTCCAGACCACTGAGAGACTTCTGCTGTGAAGCCTTTCTCACTTCAAGAATGCGAAAAAGGGTTGAGAGGCTAGCCGGTTCAAATGATTCTTCTTTGCAATGTTGAAGGTACTGCATAATTATGGTCGATCTAGTCACGGTCCGGATTACGTTGGGCATTCTTATTTTGCCTCCCCCATCTAAGGTCAGTGTTCGAGTCCCAAAGGCGACATCTTGGTAAAAATAAGGACGGTTTACAAAATCTATAAAGTGGTCGACTTTGTTTGTGTCCAGACGTACTCGATGGCTGAATACTTTCGGGACATTTGACCCAGGCCCTCGTTTCCTTGCATGCAATCTCGCTCTTTTTATTTGTCTTCAAACTTATCTTTTCATAAGGCTCGTGGAATTTCTGTAACAGCTCCATGGTATACCGATAAGCGTAGATGCTGAGTATTTGAATCTTAACATTCTTCGTCATGGCATCTCTATATGCAGACATCAAAGCAATAAGATCCTCTGTTGGCTCATCAAGATCGTTCGCGGTAGGCTGGTGTATCTCCTGAAAAAGCTTTTCGCTGTCGTTCGGAGCTATAACACTGCAGATTACTTCACATGCTTTCGCTGCTTTCTCTATGCAAGGTTTTCTTTCATCCGGTATTGCTTCTTCCCATGTCGTGGACAGTTGGAATGTTAGTGGCATGAGGTCTTCCCTTTTTGAATGTCTAGCTATTTTCGCCATTCCCTCGTTAAAATCAGCAACGACGTCATCGGAAACTTCAGGAATTTCGTCTGTATGTACGTCTTCCTGCGAACTGCCACTTCCAACCCCACTACAACATCCAGGCGTCCAGTTAGCATCTGCAAGCCTGTCCGTTTGTGGGGTCTCAGGCGCGAAAGTTTCTTTTAGCAGCCTGATAGAATAAAGCGGCGTCTTGAAAATTTGTTTTGTCAATACTGTACCACAGTTCGCCAAGAGTTTGAAACAAAACATTTTGGCACTTTTGGAAAGTGACATCTTAAGTAAACCGACATACGTTATGGACGCAATGATTACATCAACCTCGATAAAGTGCCGCCCCTATTTAAGCCCCACCGTGAAAGCAAAAAAACGCAACCCGAACATGATACTCTTCCTAAAACAGTGTCGCCTAGTATTGTTTTGTAGTTCGGAACGGCGAAAATTAGCAAGTCCATCTTTTCCACGAAAAGGAACCATTATTTTATAAATCTCTGACGATTTTTAAGTAAACGCCAGGCCGCAGTTGAGTCGCAAAATCGGAATGATAAATGCCGCAGCGCGTAATTTAGTAAACCCGGTGTGTACCTTTGGTCCAAATGCCGATCTTTTTAAAAGTGTTTAGATATCCCAAGACCTTTTAGGGGTTTGTTCAGATATCAATTTTTTACATCATCAACATGGAGAATGCAGGCGTCTACAAGGTGAGGTAGATAACCGTCAACAACGATCGTTTACCATTTTCTTAAGCCGTAAGCTCCTTATCAGGATCTAACTTTAGCCATTTCCTACTTTTGTCCATCACTTCCTTATGTTTGCATCTACACTTCCCACATATTGCTAAATAGAGAAGATTGAGTGAACTACTGAGTTCATCATGGTCTTGAGATTCATCGTCGTCGTCATTATCATTATCATCAAAATGTTTTTCCTTTTTTGTTTGTCTTCTCAAAGAAAAAAACACTCATCTTGATAAAGAATTAGGTAATTAAATTATCATACGATTTTTAATAGTCCATTTTCGAGTTCGCTATAACCGCTGAATTAAAGAAGTGAAGACGCATTTTTTTACAGCCTTAGCCTCAATCTGAAGTAATATATTCACAAATTCCAACGAGAAAAAGAGCTGTTTATTACTCTGTCTATTGTGTATATTCAAATTTCAAACACTTGCTTGCCAGAATTTCTGAATATTTTACTTTACGTCGAGGCTAACCCTGTATGAATGTGTCGCTGATGTTTATATTCAGCGGTAATTTTTAATTCGAAACTGGACTATTCTTACATAATCCTATTCCCACGGTGACTTTAAAAACCGACTGTATGTTCTTTGCGGTCTCCAAACCAATTACATGCCTTTCGTTACAATGTTTCTTTCTTGGTCCACTATGCGATGGATACTGGCAAGAACGAGGTGGCCGTCAAAATTTTCCGAGTTTATGCCGATGTTGTGGGCAAATTACCATCTGCTCCACTTGATCTTTCGTAAAGTCAAAAATGACCGGCCCTTGACAGTATTAGTTCCGCCCCACTGAGTCCAGACTTTGATAGATGAGAGATTTCAAGCTGAGTCGTAATTGTGTCCTGACATTCATCTAATTTTACCATTTGGGACAAACCGCGCGAACTTCCACACGCGATTTTCTTTATTTCCCTAAAGTTGCATGATTCGAAATTCATGATGGAGTTGTAGTGTTTGCGCGTGCCAACTTCGCCACCAACTGGCTGTGTAAAGGGTGGCGTTGGACTCCGGAATGTGGACCAAGGAGCGTGTAGAATAAATCTGACCACTCTCGACAGAAGAAACAGACAGTGACAGGACGAAACCATCTTATTGAATTTCATTAGGAAAGATCTTTAAATTAGATAAAAATATGTGTTCCTGTTAAGTGAAAAGCAAATAAAGCAAACTATTTATTCGCGGTCCGCATTCCAGTCCTCGTCCAAAAGTTTCTGACCCGTTCGCGCATATTTAATGAAGCCGTGGGAGATTTACTTTTTTAGCATCTAACGTTCATTTTTAAAATATGATGGAGATTATGTCGTATCAAATGCTGGGCAATTAATGCAACTGATTCAGCCTGGACCACATTTTAAAGTAAAAGAGGTTTGGTTCTGAAAAGCAATTTGAAATCTCCATCTTGACTATTTAAAGAACACTTTAACACGAATGTTGGAATAAGTCGGTATTTTGACCTATTTTATCAAGTTTAAAACTGCATCTTACGTACACCTGCGGAATTTTTGAACAACAGATAGCATTTAAGGAGAAAGAGGAAAAAGATAAATTAGTTTTTGGCTGGAAAATAGAGGATGTGGGAAGTATTTGGAAAACTGGACGAGAAGTTTTTCTGTCAAAACAGCCCGTGTCACGCAATGAAAATTCGGCATCAATATGCAAATTTGAGTCGAAAACTTTAATCCTGAACCGCGTTGTGCCACAAGTTTTATTACATAAATTGATAGAATACCTCTTTATCTATAACTAAAACATGTTTTTACGTCTAAGTTAGGTGCCACTTTTAAGAATTTTGTGAAGTTTCTGAGGCAAATTTTGGTGCAGTTTGCTTACTTAATTGAATTACGAGAATAGAAATAACCAGTTTTTGCTAATTACTGAGAAATACGGTTAAATCGTACTGGAACAGTAAGAAGAAGCAATATACTTCCAAATGAGTGCAAATGATCTGGGTTTTAACGGCATGAAGTAGCTTTTAACGATCGTTAAAAAACCTGAATGATAGCGTCTAAAATTTGCATATTTTAGCCGGTAACGGCCGTTCAGAGATGAAATGCTGAGAATGACAGTAAAATAAACTATTTCCTCATTCTAACTGCAATTTAGTTATAAGGATGGATAGTAGTATTGATGTTATAAATATAAGGCAAAAGTGTTTTGGAGTCTGAAATCGAGTGGAACGCTTTTAGGGACATTGCCTCTTAAGTAATACTTACTTCATCCATTTCTACTTTGAGGCGCGTGCGTGAGACGTCCGGTATGAAATGATATAATTAAGTTCTCAAATCAAAATGTCACGCAAGGGCCTTTTTTTATTATGTTCAAGGGGGCATACACGATACACTGGCTCTTAAGTTAAATCCGACTGAAAGACACAGAAGTGCGACTATGGGATAAAAATAAGGATTTATAAGTTATTTTTCGCTTGATCACCATTTTTTTCCTCCACAAATCATTCTGACGTATTTCAAGGTGGCCAATTTATTTGACTCTTTTATTCGAGGCATCTTGTAATCTGGCCTGTTGCTAATTTCGGCAAAAGCTTTCTCTTCGTGAAAGTTGCCTTTAACCAGGGACTAAGCGGCATACTGGTATGAAATTTTATGAAAGTCTCTCCTTCCTATAGCATGAAAACGAGGCTCTAAACCGGAAGGTGCTCAGAGACCTCAGCAACGAAAACGTTGACGTGGCGAACGTCAAAAATGGTAACCGGAAGTTGATATTCTCTCTCTTCCAGTGTTCTGACTCGACAAATTCGTAAAGCGAGTTCAAGCAAAGGAATTCAGACTCGTTGTGTGAGACACCAGCGTTCGTTCAAGCGAAACATCAAACTTCCGGCCGGAATTCATGTGCTCCGGGACGTCAGCGTTCTCGTCTTTAACTCGTTATTGCGTTAGTTACTGCTAAAAATCGACCCATTTTTCTTGTGCCCTAGTATACTATCAAAAGTCTTGAAAAAAAGTTCAAAATAAATACATGTAGTTCTATAATTAAACCATAACATTCCTTTAAGATAGGTTCTCTTATCCCCACGAAATAAAGCTTCGCTCCGTATGTGTGCGTATTTAAACTTTAGTGTCATAGATGAAAAACTAGATGTTCTCTAAAGGTCTGGTCTGTTTTCAGTCCCCTATTCTTTCTTAAGATCGTCAGGATCGAGCGGTCACTGTTACGGGCGGCCATCTTGCTTTTATATGTACCGAGGGGGTGGGTGTCGGGGATTACTCTCCCCCGCTCTCTAAGTAGATTTGACACTTACGCAAGATGTCCTCGATCTCGACGAACTTACCCAAAAATAGGGGAATGTGTACAGTCTACTAAAGGTCAAAAATAGTGTGTCTTGGTCTGCTAAGTATTTGTCACTTGTTTCTGGGACTCTTAATACGATAGTATCAAATTCTTCAGGCCCCGGTTTTTCAAAAGGGATAGATAGGCTATCCATCAGATAAGTACAGTGTATGAGGGAAACCAATTGCGCTATCGAGTGGATAATGATTTATCCAGTGGATAGTGCTATCCATAGTTCGAACAACTGACGTCAGGTCTTTAACAAATTCATTCAGTGACAATAGGCCATTTCCGAGTTCCAAAAAATCTCACTTTCAAAACGAGGCTAAGTGCGAAGCCATTGATATGAAAATGATTTTCAATTATTATGCAAGTAAACTCATTTTCACAACAAAGGTTTCGCACTTAGCCTCGTTTTGAAAGTGAGATTTTTTGGAACTCGGAAATGGCCTATTGAATTTCAACCTCGTCCCCTAGGGTCTTGTCGTTTTCCAATATGGAACGAGAAGACCCTGGGGACGAGGTTGATTAAGGGGGTGTTTACATGACACCGGGGCGACTTTCGCGCCGCGGCGAGTTCACTCCGGTTCCCTCTCATGGCTCTACATTTGTTTACATGATACCACCACAAAATGTCATGCCGGCGCGAGTCGCCCCGGCGTGAGTTCACTCCGGTTGTCGCACCGGGGCGAGATTTCACTCCGGTGCGAGATTTCGCAACCGTATCATGTAAACACGAAACGACCACCCGTTTCGGTGTGAAATCGGTCTGCCGGTAGACTGGAACGGGTAGCGCATGCGTAATGTTCGCGATTTTGAATCACACGTTTATTTTATCAACATGAAGTGTACCTTCAAATTACGAGATGTGAAATGACCCAGTCATCATGTAAACGCGATGCGAAATCAAAAAGTCATCGCGGTATGAAACTCGCGCCGGTGCGAGTTTTCTCATGTGAACACCCCCTAATACATGTCAGGTGATAACTCAAATTTTTGTGCTCTTCTTTCAGATCCTAGAAGAAGAGGACGATGCGCATTCCTTTGCAACTGGCCCCAGAACAACGGCTCGAGAAATTACTTCGGCTTTTATATGTATTTAGCTGGGACATGAGAATTAGGGCAAAAGTCAATGTCATTTTTCCTGTAGGAGCAATAACTTGTATAAAGATCTCAAAAAATGTCCATTTGTACAAAAATGACTAAGTAACAAAATATAATAAAAGTAGTTTTATTGACATTTTCAAGTGTTATTTTCCGATTCTGGTTTCACGGTTGTTCACCGCAAAATTGGGAAATATATAGAAGATGTGTTTTGGACATAGTTGGTTTTCGTTTGCTCCCTTGGACAGCCTAGTCCCTTACGCTGCCGTTCTTAGTGTCGCCAGGCAACGCTTGAAAGAAAATGAAAATCCGCCCTCTTTTCTGTCCACTCTATATTTTGAACAAGCGTTCCTTTTCCTTCCCGACCCCGTAGTTTTATAGTTATTTGTAGAATGGTTGATTAATAATATTTTCGGTTAACAAGCACGTTTGAAAGAGTGAAGCTATTAATTTACAAACCACCGTTACGCTACTGAGAACTTTGTACGTTAGGCGAGATCTTTTACACAGAAATGGTATTGATATTAATAAATTAAATAAGTGCCCCAGTTCCCCAATCCCGCCGAGGAAAAATTCTCCCCCGTCTTATCCTTGGTGAAATTCTCATTCGGTGTGCTTTTTCTTGATTGGTTCCTGTATGGCATTTTTCAGGCTTTGTCGGTCAATCCACATCGGTGACTCGCTCGACCACGTGACCCAAAAAAGCATAGGCCGCGCGGAATGATAAGGCCTAGGGACTAGGCAACGCTGTTTCGACGATTGACGTGACTAGCCGGTGTACGGGCGCCCTCACCCCTCAGAAAAAATCGGCGACGGTGAATCACAGACGCTCTTTCTCCGATTTTTTCTATGGGGAGGGAGCGGCTGTACATAGACTAGAGAACGATAGCACAGTGGGCTGATGTAGTTTGTTGGCAGCCTAGTCCCTAGGCGTTCTCGGCTCAGCCAATCCTGGACTCTACCGTGAGCTGTAACGTCACAGACTTCACGCGGACAACGGGGCAAGAGAGAACGTCTAGGAACTAGGCTGGTTTAGCGCCATTTACCATAGCACATATTATTTAGTCTGCGTCGCAGACGTCATCTAACCTCGGTGAGTAGCGTCTGCGAAGCAAGCGCCGATCCTCATAGTGTTCTGGGCCCCCACGGACTCCATGAATTACCGGAAGTGCGTTTCGAATTTCCCTTCAACCCGATTAGCTTTTTTAACAGGCCAATCATGGCGTGTACTCAAATCCCGGTACATACCTGGGGGCCCAGAACAAGGATTTCGGCGCTGTTTCACACGGGAACTTAACCTGAAGTTGATTTCCGTCTGTAGCACAGGCTGTATATATACACCTATTTCAATTAAGGTTGCTCCCATGAACCATGTTTCATAGCCTGCAGTGCACTATGGTAAACCCTTTTGTAGCAGGAAGTTTTAGTCTTGTTCACGTTCATTGAAATAAAGGAGACCATTTGTGAAAAGGCAACAGAAGCATCAGCAGCGTTTGCTTTTTAGGTTTTTAGGCTTGTTGTGGGCACATAATTTACAATAATAATGCACTGCGGGCTATGATTTGCATTCTGCCCAAACACTAGAGCGTTACCGCGTGGACATGTTAAATAGTGGTTATTACATAGTGTTAATTAACTCCCACGAGGACATTTTTAGGTATATAAGCGGCCACGCGGTATTAGACGGGGGACGATCAAGATAGAGCAGAAAATGTAACCAGGTTTTTTTGACTCTCTCCCTCGGAGTCTTCAGTGGTTTCAAGTCTGTACAGAAGATTACAGTAGACCGAATAAACCCCTTGAAAGTGCAAAAAACTGGTGCGTGATTCTCTTCCAAGTGGATACGACATATATCCAATTCAGTCAAAAAAACCTGAACAAGTTCGAAGAAGAGAAGTCACAAGTTCTGTTCAAAGCCTCAAGCTCACTGATTTGAAGTCAGCAGCTGACGAACCGCCGAGCAAAAGTTGGAAGCAGAAGCTAGACAAGTGGCAGTGAAAGCTCAAGACCTCAGAAAATCAGGAGCAGACCGGAATCTACAAAAGCGGCATATTCAGTAGGAAAAAGGTAAAACAGTTCCTTTATTACCGCAGAAAATACGGAGAATCATTTGAATTCAAGTTCAGAAGTTACGCAACTGGACCTTGCTTAGATGAAACATTACTTGCAATTCAGAAGAGAGTTTCATGAAGACATTTGGATGCATTGATTACATGAGGATGAATTGACTTTGTTCCAATATTGGAAGTTTAGAACTGATGAACAATGAAGTTTAATATTTTATTCAATCGTAGAGAAAACGCAAAAGGAAAAAAACCACATAATTTCCCGCTTAATTGTGTTAGTTTGAATTGCGTAATACAACAATAGAAATAGTTGCATAATATAACAATAGAAATCTACATATCTATCACAAGTAATTACAAGTATTCAGCGATATACGCATTTGCAATTAGCGATTGGTCACAACAATTAAGTCAAGAATGCCTCCTAAGGTGGACGTATCAATATTAATTGCGAAAAGAGATAGTACAATAGTCGCATTGTACGAACTTTTAGAAGAATTTCAAGTGCTTTACAAAGTTCAGCCCGTATTAAGTACGCTTGAAAATGTTTACAAAGAAATGGAAATTAAGTACAGAAGTGTTAAAAAACAGCAAGAGACAATTACGGATAGGCTAATCGAAACGGGATCTACAGAAGAACAACTTAAGGCTAATCAGCAAGTTGGAGATAAAGTTAGGGGCGATTTTCTAAAATACAGCGAAATTTTTGCCACTTATCAAAAAGCGTGCACCTTCCAAGAACCGCCGCTTAAGCGCGATGCGCTCGAAGCTATGTCCACAGCAGTAACCAAAATGGCAGACGTTTTAGGTTCGCAAAAGACCGCAAGTCACGGACTTGAGAAATTATCAGTGCCAACATGGGACGGAAATAGAAAATCTTACGCAACTTGGAAGAGCGAATTTAACTACTGGATGTATAAGTACAAACAGGACGAAGACGAACAGCTGCAAAGGCTAAGAAAAGCGTTACCAAAAAACTCTTTTTGGTCGGATCAAGTACGGCCAAGCAAGAAAATCGAGCAGGCGTGGAAAATTCTTGATACTGAATTTGGAGATCAAAGGAAATTAATGGACACACTGTTAAACGAAATTACCAACCTCAAACCAATAAAGAACGACTCGAACTCGCTCTCGCGTTACGCTGCTAGAATATTAAGCTTCGTGAACAACATGGAACAAAACGGTTGTGCAGTAACAAGCGCATCGGAAGCACCCTTTGTCATGTCGCAGCTTCTGTCTAAATTGGATGTCTGCGATAACATTGAATTCGGCCGCGAAATGCTACGCGTGGGAAAAGAAGAAAATGTCTTAAATTTGATGGATTGGCTAAACAAAGAAGCAAGTTTACGATCGCGCATCAAAAGAGACACTAATTATCGAAATAATTCAAGAGAACACCGTTCGGACAATAACGCCAACGACAGTGGACTAGACCAGGATGAAAAATGCCCACTGGATTGCAAAACAAAGCATTTACTTTCCGCGTGTCCTATGTACCAAAAGTCAACAGTTGATGAAAAATGGGAAATTGTAAAACAAAACAATCGCTGTCGAAAATGCCTACGAGCCCATCATACAAACTCTTGTAAGAAGCCCGACGGTACTACTTGCGATAAGTGTACGCGACGCCACCATCGTTCCTTACACAATGAGCGTATACCTCTTGCAAATTCAGACCAAGGCACTGAAACGCTTCCATCCGCAAACGAAAGTCAGGAAGCTAGTAATCACAATGTCCAGGGCAAGACAAGCGACCCCGCTATTTGTCCAGTTCAAAAAGTAAAGATTAGAGGCCAAAATGGAAATTTTACAGAAGCCCTTGCTATGCTAGATAGTGGCTCAAACACGAGTTTCATTTCAAAGAACGTTGTGAAGAAACTTGGCATACACGGCCCCAAAACGCATTTAACGATGAACTTAGCAGGAGGCCAAAAGAAGTCGGAAGCATCAGAGTTTCTCGAGATAACTGTTGTTTCAAACACTGAACCAAGTATTCAGAAATCTATGCGAGCTTATGCAATAAACAAACCATGCAGCCCAGCGAGAACAGTCTCGAGAACGATATTGGAAAGCTATCCTCACTTGAAATCTCTTTCAGACGAATTACATGTATCGGGCGGAACAGTCGATTTGTTAATTGGAACAGACTTTGCCGACGCCTTTAATGATATACACGTTATCGCAGGGAAATCCGGAGAACCAATTGCAAAGAGAAATTGCTTCGGGTGGTACGTCATGGGAACATTTGCTTCAAAGCAGGGTGAACGTCCCTCGGCTGTCAATTCAATTGATGTAGGAACTGTCGATGTGTTAGAAGACATGAAAAAACTCCTTACACAAGACATGTTGGGAGTAAGACCAACAGAACTTTGTACATGCAGAGATGATGACCTAAAGGAGAACAAGTTTATCAAATCAATTGCAGAATCGACTCAGATTGTTGAGGGGAGAATCCAGGTGCGAATGCCTTGGAATGGCGAGGGACCGCCAAAGGAGAGCAATTACGATGTTGCATATAAAAGAATGATTTCTTCTGAAAAGTCCTTTAAGAAAAAAGATTGTCTCGAAATCATTGAAAGTGAAGTTCAAAAGTTGCTGGAACAAGATTTCGTCGTTGAAATTCCCCCTGAAAACGTAAACCATGATCAGCCTGAATGGTATTTGCCTTTACAAGCCGTTTTCACACCTGACCGAACAACGCAAGTTCGACTAGTGTTTGATGCCTCAGCGAAGGGTCCAAGAGGAAAGTCGCTTAACGAGCATCTCGAAAAGGGACCAAACTACATAAACAGTTTGCCCAACGTGCTTATGGCTTGGCGCTTTGACAAAGTGGCTTATACAGGAGATGTTAGGAAAATGTTCAATCAAGTATTGATCCATCCTGACGACCAAGTCTTCCACAGATTCCTATGGAGGACAAGGGAAAGTTTGAAGCCAAAAGTCTATCAGTGGAAACGACTTAACTTTGGAGACAAACCAGCCCCAGATATAGCTGCAGGAGCAATCATTACCTTAGCTAAAGCTTCTCAAAACCAGTACCCGGAAGCCGCGAAGGAACTCCGAACCCATGTCTACGTTGATGACATTGGTGGATCCCGAGAAAACGAGGAGAAAAGCAAGCAAATTACCAGTGAAATCGACGCCATTCTCAGCAAAGGTCAGTTTCGAATCAAACAGTGGCACTCAAACAACAAGGAAATTGATCAGACAGATGAAGAACATGTAGATTTTCTTGGGCACAAATGGAATAAGGCTCGAGACACCATTACCTTTAAGAAAACAGAAATTGTTGCAGAGGAAAAGCCTGTTACAAAGAGAAATTGCCTCGCCTACCTGGCCCAGCTTTGGGATCCCACAGGCCTCGTGACTCCAACAACCATCGAGATGAGAATTGATTTACAAGAATTGTGGAGTTCAGGTTATTCCTGGGATGAAGTCCTACCAGACGAAATTCAATCAAAGTGGAAAACAAATGTTCAAGTACTCAACCAACTTCTCAAGTACGAATTCAAAAGAAAGCTAAAGCCAGATAATACAGTCGGAATGCCAGAAATACACGGATTCTGTGACGCGGGAGAGAAGGCTTACGGTTCAGCCATGTTTCTTCGTTGGAAACTTGATGACGGCAGTTACACCTGTGTACCGCTCATGGTGAAAGCCTTTGTCTCACCCCTAAAGAAGAAGTCCATACCGCGCTTGGAGTTAATGGGTTGCCTTGCGCTCTTGAGGTTATACCGAACATGTAGAGAAGCCTTAGAATTCGCGGAGATTAGCAGCTGCAAGAAAGTGTTCTGGATTGACTCTCAAGTTGTGCTGTCATCGCTTAAAACAAGTCCGAGGAAATTTAAACCGTTTGTCTCGGTACGAGTTGCTGAAATCCAAGAGACAATAGACCCTCAAGAGTTCAGCTACATCAGATCTGAACATAATCCAGCTGACGCCTTAACGATAGGAATTCTCCCGGAACAGCTGGAAAAATGGTCTCGAGGACCGCAGTTCCTAAGAAAGCCGCAAGAAGAGTGGCCCAAATTTGAAGAAAATGCGCTGAAGATCAATGAAGAGTTGTCAGCTGAAATGAAACCTCCGATTGAAGCGAGAACAACATCCTGCGACGAAGCAGAATTTTCAGCTGCCAAGAAAGAATTAAGAGACAATCCTCTCTTTGAACATTTGATGAGAACGTGTTCAACATTCTCAAAGGCCAGGAAAACGTTAGCTTACGTACTAAGATTCGTCAACAACACAAGAATGAAAACGAAGAATAGAGATCCAATTTCGCCAAAAGAACTGGCGGAGTCAGAACTTCGGTTGTTCAAATTGTGCCAGCAGACGATTGACGTCGACAAGCTAGATAAGAAGCTTATTCCCTCAAAGGACGAGCAGGGATTATTACGCGCGCATGGAAGATTGGAAAACATAAGAACGCTACCTAATGAGATGCGCAACCCCATTATCCTTCCGAAGAGCCATCGATTAGTCGAACTGTTACTCAATCACCTACACGGAAAACGAGCACACTGCGGTTACAAGAGCCTCATTTACGAATCCAGGAAGCGATTCTGGGTTGTGGGAGTACGTCACATGGCCAAACATCTAACAGGAAAATGTGTGACTTGCAAGAAACTGCGAAAGAAGCCATTGGAGCAATTAATGGGCCAGATTCCTAAACTACGCGTAGCGGCAGGGTTTCCAGCCTTCAGTAACACAGCCATCGACATGTTTGGACCTCTGCAGGTGCGACTTGGACGGAAAACGCTGAAAGAAGCACATGTAATTATATTCACTTGCATGACGACCAGAGCAGTTCATCTTGAACTAGTAACAGATAGAAGTACCGACACGTTTCTTATGGCGTTTCGACGATTTGTTTCCTTGAGAGGAAATCCTAACAACTGCTGGTCCGACTGCGGAACAAATTTCATTGGAGCTCAACACTACTTGAAGGAAGTTTTGAACGACTGGAATATTCCTAGAATCCAGAGCGTTGTCTCAGAAGAATTTTCGTCTACTTTTCAGTGGGGTTGGAATGTACCTCGCGCCAGTCACCAGAACGGAATTGTGGAGAGTCTCATCAAATAAGTACGACAAGCGTTGCATGCTACGTCCAAAAACCAAGCCCTAACAGAAGAGCAGTGGAGAACTTATTTAGCAGAAGTTACATGCTTAATAAATCAGCGCCCTCTCTACCCAAGCTCAAATGGAATTTGGGAAAGTCCGCCTATCACACCGAATGATCTTTTGATCGGAAATCATTTTCCACCACCGATGCCAGAAGCAGAATCGAAAGTAAATCCAAGACACCTCATGAGAAGTACAGAGAAACGAGTGCAAGAGTTTTGGAATTGCTGGATGAAATATTTTGCTCCCAATCTGCTGCCAAGAAACAAGTGGTTCAGAAAGCGAGAAAATCTGCGAAAAGGAGATCTAGTGTTAGAAATTGAACCAACACCCAGGAGAACGTGGAAGATGGGACTGGTACTGGAAACCTATCCCGGTGAAGATGGTCTTGTTAGAAAAGCAAAGATTAAAACAGCAACGTCAGTCTACGATCGACCAATTCACAAATTATGTTTAATCGCGACAAAAGAAGAATTAGACAGCATGCCTTAGTTATACAACCTGGTTAAAGTTAACTTACGTAGCCAAAGAAACTAGTTACTCAACCAATTACTTTAGTAATTCGCTTTCCGCACCGCGGGGGAGTGATTTGCATTCTGCCCAAACACTAGAGCGTTACCGCGTGGACATGTTAAATAGTGGTTATTACATAGTGTTAATTAACTCCCACGAGGACATTTTTAGGTATATAAGCGGCCACGCGGTATTAGACGGGGGACGATCAAGATAGAGCAGAAAATGTAACCAGGTTTTTTTGACTCTCTCCCTCGGAGTCTTCAGTGGTTTCAAGTCTGTACAGAAGATTACAGTAGACCGAATAAACCCCTTGAAAGTGCAAAAAACTGGTGCGTGATTCTCTTCCAAGTGGATACGACATATATCCAATTCAGTCAAAAAAACCTGAACAAGTTCGAAGAAGAGAAGTCACAAGTTCTGTTCAAAGCCTCAAGCTCACTGATTTGAAGTCAGCAGCTGACGAACCGCCGAGCAAAAGTTGGAAGCAGAAGCTAGACAAGTGGCAGTGAAAGCTCAAGACCTCAGAAAATCAGGAGCAGACCGGAATCTACAAAAGCGGCATATTCAGTAGGAAAAAGGTAAAACAGTTCCTTTATTACCGCAGAAAATACGGAGAATCATTTGAATTCAAGTTCAGAAGTTACGCAACTGGACCTTGCTTAGATGAAACATTACTTGCAATTCAGAAGAGAGTTTCATGAAGACATTTGGATGCATTGATTACATGAGGATGAATTGACTTTGTTCCAATATTGGAAGTTTAGAACTGATGAACAATAAAGTTTAATATTTTATTCAATCGTAGAGAAAACGCAAAAGGAAAAA